>OY982544.1:10177626-11427626 GCA_963859965.1 Ceramica pisi | reverse complement strand
AATTTGAATTTTGAATTTTGAATTTTGAATTTGAATTTTGAAAAAAAAAATTTTGAACCTATCTAAGTTTTTTGAATGCGGAAACTGCTTACTCAAGCCATAGGTTGAACGTTAGAGCAACGTTCAACCCAGTCGTAAAGATAAGTAATTCCTCATAAGATAGGAAAAGTGCTTCAAATGAAAAATCCAATGAATTAAACAAGCAGAAATGAGTGGAAGCTATACTAGCTGTAGCTTGTCGTGCCTGGTAGGTACAATTTAAAGTCCATAAATAAAATGAAAATATTCATTTATTCCCCTATTTAAAAGCGTAGACCTCGGATGTGTGTTCAGATAAAACAAATTCCATCGATGAAACCAGCTATTTCATTAAAACAATATGTAAAAATAAACAGTATCAAGATTTCACGATGAGTGTAAACGTGCGCAATGCTCTACGAGCAACTGATAAAAGCAGAACACGTTTTCGTACTAATTTAACTTGGTTTGACGTAGCACGACGAAGATATATTATACGTAGACCCAATGACTAGATGTCGTTACGTCTTACTAACGAAGCTGTTGGGCTTAATACAAATGTATTTATATAGTTACGCTGTTCGGTTCATTTGTGTATAATACTAACATTTAGAAATTAAGATAACTCGTTTAGTCGCTCGATACGGTTAGATACCATGCGTTCGTAATCAATATCTTGTCAAATCTAGATTGATATACTGGATTTAATAAAAATTACATTTGTTTCGATTCAGATGAATGTTTGAGAACTATTTAACAGTATTTTATGTTACTTATGTGACGTAGTATCAAGTGCTACTTATATGTATTGAATATTTTTAGTTTATTTCTATATTCATTTTAATTGGGAAAGTTTGGATGGATGTCATTGAGATCATTTTTGACATTAACGAGCACGGTAGCTTTATTATAAAGTGAATGAATATGCCTCGACATATCTACACATGCTTACCGAAATAATCCTTTGAAAAGTCAGGGATGTCAACATGTAAAATATGGACTTTTAAAAAACTCAATTCAATAAAACATATACATCTTTAAAACTTACAAGTGCTTATTGTTGCCTAAAGGAATAAAACACATTATAGGGGTTTACTTTACATACTATTCTTCATTACATTCAACGCCTCAGACCGCATATTTACATGAAATATGACGTCATAAAACATCTCGTTAATAAATAGTGTTGAGCTCATCAATTTTACGAAACGTCAAATTCCTTTAACGCGGCCTTTGGCCTACCATAGTTCAGAACTATGTACAATAAAGCGAACTACGAAGTCTGTACCAATTTGTCTAGAGCATGTCAAGCCCAAATGATCTTCATCTACTTCAGATTTTCAAGTCCATACATCTTCTATGATCTATTGTTGTTTTCAATTGTTTGTTTGTATGACTCGGTTGCATGGTGTACCACACATTGACAAACGGCGCGTAATTTTAATAATGCAAAGACTACACCAAATCCAGAATCAAAACCACTACAATAATTTTATCTTTTAAGGTGTGAATCAAACGCTTGAGTAATACGTTGGCTGAGACTTAAAAATATATTTATAAATTATTACAGTTACGCCCTGTCCGCACTGCATTTTTCATTCGCGCAGTTTTTTTCCGCCCTTGTGTAACACATTGAATCCTATACGAGTATCCACACTGGCGGTAAAAAATCCGCGCAGATAAAATCAGCGATTTGATGCAAATTGTACGCGATGCGGTGCAGTTTTATTTCCGCGCGAATATTTTGTGAATAATTAAAGTAGTATGGGCATGGCCACACTGCGAAATAAAATTCGCGAGAGTCGCTATTAACAGAATGTTGCGCGCCCGGACGGTGGCCACCGTGAGTTCTCAGAAGATAATGACATTGAAATAGAGCAATTAATAACGCTGGTGCATAGGAAACCACCCCTGTGGAAAAAAAATGATCCAAAATACCACGACAGAATATTGAAGGCGAGATTGTGTGAGGAAATATACTTGGGAACAATGCAGTGTTGCTGAAAAATATACCTGTCAACAGCGAGTCAGACTCGCGCTTAGGGTTCCGTACCATCATATAAAACATGAAATATTTTAATAGCGTTCTTTGCTTCTGCCGCATAAGGTGCAGCTTCAACGGCTTCCTGTAGCTCATTGCAAGGAGAATGGATGTAGAATCTTCCTTAATGGAACATTGGACAAAACTACATGTACGGGTAGCGCGGTCCTGATCCAATTTTTCTAATGTTGTGTCTTGTGTGTTTTTGTACTATTATAATTACATTAAATTTTTAAAATGGTTATAATTACTTAAAGTGATTGTGTTTTATCTGAAATAAATTAATTGAATTGATTTGATATCTGGGAACCAAAAAGTAAAGATTTTACTACTGACTCACTGACTGACTCATCAAAATTGTAGGGCACTTCTAATCATGTTAGAAACTTCAAATTTCTTGTGAAGAACTACTAACTCTTGCCTGACCACTGACAATATACATGGCTTTAAAATGGCGGGGGTGACTTGAACACTCAATAAATGAGCCCCCAAAAACGGTAGCTAACATAAAGAGACGTAGCGCTAAGAGAGCAACATATCCTGAGATGCTCGAGAAGGAGAAAGGTATACCACGTGGTAGAGGAGACGATGGAAGATCGACCTTCGCCCCAGTTAACATTGAGTCGCAAAATTCTAAACAAAAAAATTCATTTTTTATGTTTTTGAAAGAAATAAGATCCTAAGTGTGCAGACTATCTCAGTTTTTTGTTTTGTTTCACGCTCGTTTCAAGTACAAACTAGAGTTATATTTAAAATTAGTTGCTAACCCCAGGCCATTGTATATTATGAGTTTTTTATTATATATACAAAGTCTATACTAATATTATAAAGAGGTAACATTTGTTTGTATGTTTGTAAGTTTGTATGTAGGGGATAATCTCAGGAACTACTGGTCCGATTTGAAAAATTCTTTCATTGTTAGATAGCCCATTTATCGAGGAAGGTTATAGGCTTATATATCATCACGCTAAGACAAATAGGAGCGGAGCATTAATGGAAAATATGACGCAAACGAAGTTGCGCGGGTCAGCTAGTATAATAAATGTCAACATTATCAGCATTTTTATCATTATGAACAACTTTTACTATGAAACTGACCTTGCCTAAAAAAAAATCTGCCCCTCAGTACATTTTGTCGAGCAATACGCTCATATTAAATATCTGGCATATAATTTATGACGCAGACGTTTTTTTTTTCGCAATTTCAGTGTTGGACCCTTAGTGTAAGTAGTTCATTATGGTAAGCTCAATGACCTCTTAAGATGTATTGGGTTTATTCTATTACACGTTGTATACAACCTCATGTTAGCAACTAACCTTAAGTTAAAAAGCAAACTCTAGTTGGTGCCAGCGGGCCTTAGTATTTGGAATTACTTCTCATAACTTGAAACTACAACTTTTCACAAACTGGCTAACCTCAAACATTAACTATTACAAGATGTGTATAATTTATTGTATAGCAAATGTGATCGTGGCCACGATCAGATCGTCACGTAAATGTAATTTAACGCACCATAGCTTTTGAGCTATGCCATTTACGTAGTTACAATGTTCCGCAGGATTTAATAATTATATACCTCTACGTAAAATCACTTTGCATGATTATTCTCGCAACTATAAGATATATGCTAATGCCACGACGTGGGCGTGTATATGTGATTAATATGTGTTAATACGATTATTCTCAGTAATTATTGTCACTATGTTTACACAATAACAATTTAGGTAATATTATCTGCGACGCCTTTCATAAATATTTATGTTTGATATTTGTAGCAGCTGTGTTTAGAATTAATTTTCGATTCTCTGTAGGTAGTCGTTTTGATAAATGAGTAAGCTTTGTGTATAACTAGAGCCTTAAATTAGGATTCATTATGTAAATAAACTATTGCTTGTGTTGTTTTCCTCATATTTAGCAGCAATATTACTTTTGCAATTTGTACTTATCTATGTATTTGGCAATGCTATTTCTACCAACGTAATATACCTATACGTTTTGTGTTCCACTGTTGCACTGTCAACTGTTCTCGTTTCATACAAAAATTTTATAAAAAGACTGAAAAACGTTACTAAAATATCAATTTAACTAACCAACCGGCAAAAAAAAACTGACATCAGCACTGTCCAGCAAAAAAGAGAGCTTCCTGAAAATTTATAACAAGTGAATGTCGGTAAATCAGAGATATGATAGATTTTTTGCAAGCACCGAGCCATCGACGTTTATCCTAGGAAAAGTTGGAATCGTTCCAGGGTGGAGTGTGGTCTGGGAGTCACCGCTGATTTCATGTTTGAATTGTCGCCACAATTTATATAACGGGCTTCGGGCTTTACATATGGGATAATGGAGTGCTGAGATATATTTGTCTTGATGTACAAAGTATTTATAATGTGTCATAGAGTTTTGAGAGCACTAAGTCAGTGGGTATTGGCAGGCGGTTTTATTTTTCGAACCTGTTCATTCTTTATTACAAGTTTTAAACAACATTTTATTTTGATTTCTCGATTGAGAGGGGCCTCGATCCAGATGGGATAATAAAAAAATAACTCAGTGGGAATCTAACTCATATCATGCCAAATTTCAGCTTTATACGTGCAGTGGTTTCGGCTGGCGGTTGTCTGTCAATCACTAAGTCACTCACTCAGTCAGTAACGAAAGAATGTTATATATAAGGATAAAGTTACGATATACAATAAACCAGCTATATTTGAACGTTACATTTTATTTTAAAACAGCAGAGAGAATAGTTTGATCGAGCGTCCGTCGTGTTAGTCGGCGTTTGGCGCTGTGCACAATACACCGTACTTCCCCAAGATGGATGGGTGGCCGCTTTCCAAGAATTAAACACTTAATTTATTACTAACATCAACATATTTTAGCGTTCCTAACGGTATTTTATAAAATGGCATGAATATATTAACTTGCTAGTTTATTAGGGAATGCATAAAAATTATGCATGGAAATTATTACTGAAACACTTTTTCATCGAATGGGGTGTAAAGAAAAAGCCAATGAATCCACATTTTTACTTCGTGCTAAGTTTAACATATTCTTCACATTAAATATCAAAATAGGAATACTTTCTCTTCAACGAGGCGACGTTTTAAGTACACACCAGAGATTCTAGACTCTTGACAGTGTCATTCTATGATTTTTAACAAAATTTCTTAAAACTGGCTCTTAATACTTTAGTATTGCACTACTAACCTAACTGTCACATTTAAAAAAAAAGGTTTTCTTTTTTTTATTGCAATATGTTTTTTTCTGTTTGAAATCGGCATTCGTCATTACATTCTCTTTTCCACAACACAAGAGCCTTTGACTCGAGTGTAAATGCCACCTTAGCTGCAATGCCAAACTTTTACCACTTTTTAGTTCTGTAGTTTGACACTTTTTTACAGTTCTATTCCAATTTCAATTTCATATCTAGAGAAGTCACTTTTTCGATAACTGTATTCCCACATGTGCTAAAATAAAACTCAGCTGTTTATTTAAAATTTCAAATCGGAAGCGTCAAGTGTTTGGTTATTTATTATTAAGTTATTCGAGGCGAATGGTTGCCAACTTATCACTGTATGAAGCTTTCAATATAGAACTTCTATTTGGAGCAGAGCTTTAAAATATGCTTCGAAACCGCATGATATTTATATCAGCATAGGGAAATGTGAACGAAAACATATTTTTAACATAATATTAGACACGCTGTCATTCTCTGGAGAGATAGGCAGAGCTGTTGCTAGTAGGTCTATACACCTATATATACTAGTATTATAAATGTGACAGTAACGCTATCTGTAGGTTTCATTGTTGCGTTTACACGCTTTTACCTCTAAACCAATTTGGATGAATTTTGGTTTATAAATTGTACCTTGTAGAGTTACAGGAATTGGGTGAGAAAAGTCGCAAGCAGTAGCTTGTTTTGCGATCCAATGAAAGTTAACAACCAGTAATTGATGAACAGTTTAACTGAAAATTTTGGATTTGACCGAGTTCTTTGAAGAAGTCTTAAGCTTTAAGCTTCTTCAAATAATAAGTTTCTTCAAATAAGGTTATATAGAATTGAGAACCTCCACCTTTTTGGGAAGTCGATTAAAAAACGATATAAACCTTCTTTCTTCTTCTTTGCTCTAATTGCAGTTTTTTTGCCCTCATTTGACCAATCAGTTGGATGCTGCTGCGATACACATTACTGCATGACTACAATAGGTCAGGAACTGGCTCACTAAATTCAGAATTATAGCTCGGCAATTTATATTCCTCACCCTGACTTACCTATTTCCGGACCAAAGGAGATTGGCAGAAACTCATGTATTTTCAGTACCACATAAAGGCTTAGCGTTTCATAGAATGAATATATGGATTTGAATGCTACAATAGAGTATAACAGAATATGTAATGGTAAGCCATACATTAGACTTGGGGTTATTTAATTGATTTAAACATAACCTCAAAATGGAACACCAAAAATAATTCTTAAAGATACCTACATACTTTGTAACTAAAGAAAAACCCTTATAAGTCATACATTTCAATCAGATAAAGTGTATAGATTGTACTTTAATAATTATATAACGATTTTTGAGTTACTAGTAGATGTTACAGCAAGGTGTTCTAAGTTGAGATAAGGAAACGGCAAATATAGGTAAGAAGATTTTGAATGATTTTAGGCTATCCAGTTGCTATGACGTCACTTCTAATAGTAATAACGTTCCTTTAGCGAGATTTGAATCTGTATCCAAGATGGTCCATGACCCACCCACAAGATGGTTGTCAACAGGACAAAAGATAATGAATAATCGCGCGTCTGTTGGCTGTGGGAGAGTGGGAGTCGGGTTAGTGGCTTCAAGCACTCCCGTCATCCACCATAGGTACTATGACGCATCGTTTCGGATCGCGGTCTGTCTCCGCTTGGGCGCACCATGTGTTGCTCCGCATCGGTGTCATTGCGGAGTTGCTGTCGACAGCCTCGGACACCATGGCCTTTCCTGCTGCAAGAGCGCAGGCCGCATAGCGCGACATGCTAGCATCAACGATATTATTCGTCGGGCTCCTGTCACCGCCGGCTTACCGGCAGTATTAGAACCTAGTGGCTTGGTACGTGACGATGGGAAGAGACCAGATGGTATGACATTGGTGCCGTGGAAGATGGGTAAGCCTCTGGTGTTAGATGCAACGTGTGTCGACACCCTTGCGCCATCACATGTTCCAAGTACGGTGGGTTGTGCCGGCGCTGCCGCTGCGGCTGCTGAGGCCCTCAAGCGGCGCCAATACTGTAACTTTATCGGTAATTACAGTTTTGAGCCGTTTGGGGTCGAAACGCTTGGGTCATGGGGTCCGAGTGCGCGTCTTCTTTTTAAGGAAATATCTCGTCGACTAATCGACACTTTGCGTGACCAGAGGGCTGGCTCGTTCTTTGCTCAAAGAATTAGCATTGCCATTCAACGTGGCAATGCTGCCAGTCTTCTCGGCACGTTTCCGGATGACGACGATGTGGAGGAATTCTTCGACGCCTAAGCATATCTTGTTTTTGTATATTTATTTGTATATAGTTAGGTTTAGTTGTTTTCATGTTTTTAATAATATTAAGAATCCATTAAAATAACATATGAATAATTAAACAGAATAGGTAAAAAATGCAACCATAGTATTCATAAAACTTTTTATTCTAATGTTAACAATACATTGTCAAGAAATACAGCAGGGGGGGGTTGTTCCTTCGTGTCGAGCGTAAGCGAAATATTATACAGTTACAACAGTCGCCGATGATGGAGCTCTGACCTTGCTGTTCCCTTTCAACGGCTATGAAAACAAAATATGTGATCCGCCGCACATGACGGGATTTTATTTTTGCTTTTAACAAAAATGGATTTTCCCCTCCTAAACTGGTCAAATCCAGCTGGTCGCGATCTATTTCGAGTATGTACATTCCTTGAAAGCGGAAATGTTCTCCAAAGTATGATCTAGCTTGACGGATCTGGCATGTGCCACACGCAAACAACACCAATTCTTCCAAGGAGAGCCGTGGGAATTATATATTTGAGGCATCTATATTCGGAAACATAATACTGCGACAATTCAGGCGCTCCCTGGCTTTAATCGCTAATTCGTTCTCTAAAAATAAACGTTCATTTATTACATTTTACATTATTTGAGCATTTCCTGGGTCAGTAAATCGAGTTCCAAATGCATTTAATACAGCACAATCAGTTTTTAAATCTTTCATAAGATGAGGATTCGCTCGATTGAATATTTTGAGATCTCTCTTTATCTGGGCACACAACGGGATCGACATTCACAGATTTGAAGTGCAAACAATGTTAAATAAGAGTCCTATCACCAGTTCCGTCCTGCACATAAGTATACTCAACTGAACGCAAATTGTAGTGTTATAGCAACATGGTGGCTGAAAATTCACATGATTCACACTTCATTTATAGACGCATTTGAACACTACAAATATCCCAAACGACGAATTATATGTATAGGACACCTACATACAACACAGAAATATGACGTTTTGCCTACATATTTTTTTTGTATTTGACATAAAGTGACAGCTGGGTTGCCAAATATTAATTAACAATTTGAATCTGTGGTGAACCAAAATATAATGTCTTTGGTTACCACTTTTGGAAACGGCAACACGATGCACTATGGCGCCTAGAGAACGGGTGGTCTAGGACTCTATGGCATAACCCAAGAGAAGCGCGCCAAGTAATTTAAATACTAAAATATTCTTGTACTATTTACAACTACTTTATTATTAAAGAACGTGTTTACTGTGTGTCAATGTGGTCGTTACATTATTTTAATATACACGAGTGTAATTCATGACCTGCGTTTCATTCTCAATATGTTAGGCGGATACCCCCGCCTAAATTGGTGACCCCGACGATGAAACAATAAAGGAACATTTTCGGCGCTACAGTGAAGTGGATTCCGGTCTGTTGCAGTACAGTAAGCTCACATATTTCTCTGAAACGTCCGCCACGGGCCAGCTCGCGAGTTGCGCGAATTGCTAGGGAACATGAAATAAAACAAGTTCCCAAAAAGAGTCTTAGTGCAATGACTAATAAGGTGTTCAGCAGTGCATGTGAGTGTCCAAAGAGAGAGCGATTGAATTTCGACCTGAAAGAAGAAAATAATTTTTCGCGCCATATTATACGCGGTTTCATTCCATCAAATCTGTAAAGCGCGCGAAGTTTGACAGACCACACACATCGACAACTGTACAAGCTGCGTTCCAGAATCCAGAGTACCTAACATCGGCACGAATTACAACGTAAAGGTGCGTTCCAAAAATTGAACTGAGCAAAATGAAAAATCAAAATCTGTGAGTTTTTTTTTTTCATTTTTTTTTTTTACTTTTTCATTGAACAACGGTGTTTTTATATCGAACTCTAAGTGCTTAAATTAACAAGAACTGTTTTTCTTTATTTTATTTTTTTTTCTATTTTTAAACTAAATATTGTATTATCTGGTGTTGGTTGCATGTTTGGTACTACTTTTTTTTAAACTTAAATGTGCTTGCTTGTCTTGTAAATTGAAGCTTATAATTACGCTTACTGCTGGGCTATTGTTTTAATGCTGATGCTGCTTTCCTCCTAGGGCTGCCTTTTTATGTTTTATATTTATTTTTATGTGTTTAGTGTTTGTATTAATTATTGTTTTTGGTAACTCAACGTAATGGCAGCTGAGGGCAAAGAAGTTTTTGTTGACACCGAAACTGGAACTGGTGGTGAACAGTTAGTTGACACTTCTACATCTGGCGTTCAGAACGTCCTCATCAATCGTATATCCATCCGCGTTCCTCCATTTTGGCCTGATCGGCCTGGTCTTTGGTTCGCGAGTTTGGAGGCGCAGTTCCATATTAACAGCATAACTCAGGAGCTGACCAAGTTCTACTATGCCATCAGTCAGCTTGACCCAAAATCGGCAACTGAGGTAGAAGATATAATTTTAGAGCCACCGAAGGAACAACCATATTCAACTTTAAAGAAAGCCTTAATTACTCGTTTCTCCGAGTCATATGAGGAAAAAATCAGGAGACTTCTTGAGAAAGAGGAAATTGGTGACAGAAAACCCTCTTCTTTCCTGCGCCACCTCAGTACTCTTGCCGGCTCATCTTTCCCAGAACAGCTTCTGAGGACTATTTGGATGAATAGATTGCCTCATCAAATTCAAAGCATTTTAGTTGCACAAAATCAGTCATGCCTCGAAGATTTATGTGAGTTGGCTGACAAGTTGCAAGAAATTAGCTCTCAAACATTACACGCTCATGCAGTAAGTAAGTCTTCACCGCCCGCTAGTGATGACACTAAGGAGCAACTTAAATTGCTCCAACAACAAGTGGCGGACTTAACTCGTCTTGTTACAGACCTCACCATTGGCACTACTAGAAATAACCGCAGTAGGTCCAACTCGCGGTCTCGCACCGTTGATGGCCGATGCTGGTACCATAGGCGATATGCTTCAAAAGCTACTAAGTGCCTTCAACCATGTTCGTGGTCTGCCCCCGCTCAGGGAAACTCAAGAAGCAGTCAGTAGTGGCGACCACTGACTGCTCCCTACCAAGTCGCCGTCTATTTGTTACTGATCGGTATTCCGGCCGACGATATTTAATCGACACCGGATCTGATCTCTCTTGCCTACCTAGACGGTTCTTTTACATCCAGGGTAACAAATTACCATTGCCTTATGACCTCATAGCAGCCAATGGTACCAAAATTAATACCTATGGTCTTGTGGAGATGAAATTAAATTTAGGGTTGAGACGCGATTTTACTTGGAAATTTATAGTTGCAGAGGTCGCAACACCAATAATCGGCTCCGATTTTCTGGCGCACTACCACTTACTACCGGACTGTGCACGGGGAAGACTGCTTGATGACAAGACAGGTCTGTCTACCGAAACTGAGTTATCATCAATCGACCAACCCAGCATTAAGGTTATTCAATCACCCGAATCTCCGTATGCACATATTTTAGCCGACTTCCCTAGCATTTCACGTCCTCCTGGCGTTTCTCAAAATTCAAAACACACCACGGTGCATTTCATCAACACCACTGATGGCCCACCGGTAACAGCGCGACCACGTCGCCTTGCTCCACAAAAGCTTCGAGCAGCCCAGAAAGAGTTTGAAGAGATGATTCGTGTAGGTACCGCTAGACCATCTAGTAGCCCATGGTCGTCTCCTCTACATCTTGCTCTTAAGAAAGACGAGACTTACCGTCCATGCGGTGATTATAGAGCGCTTAATGCCCGCACAGTTCCAGACCGATATCCAGTACGTCACATCGGAGATTTCGGTCAAAGCCTTGCCGGTTGTTCCGTATTCAGTACCCTTGATTTAGTTAAAGCTTACCAACAAATTCCAGTAAATCCGGATGACATTTGTAAAACAGCCATTATTACACCATTTGGACTTTTTGAATTCCCTTTTATGACCTTCGGCCTTCGCAATGCAGGGCAGACATTTCAAAGGTTCATTGACGAAGTTGTGCGAGGTTTGAACTTTTGTTTCGCCTATGTCGACGATATTCTCGTATATTCAAGGGACGCTGAGCAACATGCTGAACACCTCAGGCTCTTGTTTGCCCGACTGCACGAATATGGTGTGGTCATTAACCCATGTAAGTGCGTACTTGGTGCAGCTGAAGTAACCTTTTTAGGTTATCGCATTAATTCTGCAGGCACTCACCCTCCCAAAGACCGTATCCGTGCTTTAGTGGAATTTCCACTCCCTAAGACCGTACAAGGCGTGCGCAGGTTTCTAGGCATGGTCAATTACTACCGCAGATTTTTGCCAGACGCCGCCAAGTATCAGGCTCCTTTAATTGATGCGGTTGCTGCAACTAACGCCAAAGGCGCAAAACCATTTCCCTGGACGCCCAAACTTGAACAAATTTTTGATGATTGCAAGAAGAGCCTTGCTAAAGTTACCACTCTTGCACATCCAAATTGTGAGGTTCCTTTGGGTCTTTTTACCGATGCGTCCAGCTTGCACGTAGGTGCATGTTTACAGCAAAAAGTTAACGATAACTGGCAACCCCTGGCTTACTTTAGCAAAAAGTTGACCGAGAAACAGTCACAGTGGCCTGCTTACTACAGAGAACTTCTGGCTGTGTACGAGAGCGTTCAGCACTTTCGGCACATTCTAGAAGTGCAAAATGCAACAGTATTTACCGACCATAAGCCCCTGGTGTATGCCTTTATCCAGCGCCGTGACAAACTTCCTCCAACACAGCTCAATCAGTTAACTTTTATTAGCCAATTTACTACGGACATTCAATACATAAAAGGCGTTGACAACGTAGTCGCTGATACTATGTCGCGGGTTGAATCTATTTCATTGGAGGAGGACTATCAAGCCCTTGCGGAATCTCAAGAAACAGACGAGCAACTCAAAGAAGTAATTTTATCTACTTCCATGAAATTGAAAAAAATGGTTATTCCCGGAACTAATACTGCCATACTCTGTGACACTTCGACAGGTAAACCTCGCCCATACCTTACTTTACCCTTTCGTCGAGCAGCATTTGATCGATTGCATGGCCTTAGTCACCCAGGCGTGAGGGCAACCTTACGTTTGGTGGCTGAGCGATACGTATGGCCGCATATTAACACTGATTGCCGTAAATGGGCAAAATCATGCTTACAGTGCCAGCGCAGTAAGGTCACTAGGCACACCTTTTCACCACTGAGGACTTTTCCGATCGCATCAAAGAGATTCTGTCATATTCACATCGATATCATAGGGCCACTGCCATCCTCAGAGAATTTCACATATTGCCTGACTGCGATTGACAGATTTACACGTTGGCCCGAAGTGTGGCCTATGTCATCTATCACGGCGGAAGAAGTGGCAGACACCCTGGTTACTGGTTGGATATCCCGTTTTGGGGTGCCAAGCACCGTGACGACCGACCAAGGCCGTCAGTTTGAATCCGCTTTATTTCGGCGTCTCTTGAATGTTTGCGCAACAAAGCGAATTCGCACAACTAGTTATCATCCGTGCGCTAATGGCATGGTAGAACGCATGCACCGTCAACTAAAAGCTTCTTTAATGTGCCATCCTCAAACGTGGAGCAAGGCTCTTCCGTTAGTACTCCTGGGGATGAGAACTGCACTCAAAGAGGACTTGAATACCTCGTCCGCTGAGCTGGTCTACGGAGAACCTCTCCGCCTTCCTGGAGAACTAATTATGCCAGCTGAGGAACCCAGAAACCCAAATGACATAACGGACTTCGTCACGGAACTGAGAAGCCGCATGGAAGTTTTACGCCCAATACCGGCCTCACGACACGCTCGACCGTCAACCTTTGTATTCAAAGATTTAGCGACGTCGACCCATGTTCTGCTCCGTGACGACACTGTTCGACGGCCTCTGCAACCTCCTTACACCGGCCCATACCGTGTCCTAAAGAAAAGGGATAAAACCATCACCTTGGACATTAATGGAAGAGAGGCTACGGTCAGCATAGATCGTGTTAAGCCAGCTTACCTAGACACCGAACAGTTTTCAGTTCCCGTTCCATCCACTCCTTCCACACTTACATCCGCTCCACATTCTCCACTACACCCAACTACTTCCACTCCTTCTACTTCATCTTCTCCTAGCGCTCCACTTCCTCCAACTGCTGTCACCACCAGATCTGGGAGAAGGGTAAGATTTAGGGACATACTAGATTTATAGTTCTTTTTTTTGTACAGTTTTTCGTTATGCCCTAAAAATTCTCCGTAGGGGGGTGGTGTGGTGAACCAAAATATAATGTCTTTGGTTACCACTTTTGGAAACGGCAACACGATGCACTATGGCGCCTAGAGAACGGGTGGTCTAGGACTCTATGGCATAACCCAAGAGAAGCGCGCCAAGTAATATAAATACTAAAATATTCTTGTACTATTTACAACTACTTTATTATTAAAGAACGTGTTTACTGTGTGTCAATGTGGTCGTTACATTATTTTAATATACACGAGTGTAATTCATGACCTGCGTTTCATTCTCAATATGTTAGGCGGATACCCCCGCCTAAAAATCGAAATAAGTTTGACTCTATTTTATGCGTTTTGTTGTGGATTAATGCGTTTTGTTTTCGTAACGGGGTAGCACACTAAAATCATGTTTTTTAATTACTTTTTTTAATTATTTTACCAACAACGAATTAACCATTTTAGCTTGGAAAATAACTACGGATATAAGACCTATAATTTGCATATAAGAAGATTTTGAAACGTTTCGATTTAATGAGGTACCCAAGTCGCCAATCTTAACATTTCAAACGACGATACGACATAACATTTCAAAGCTATAGTTTCTTTAGGGTCTGAATAGGTGTGAAAAGGTTTATCTTGTCAGTTTGGTCCAAAAAATACTTCAGTTGAAGAGACGTCGCCTGATTAATGGTTCACGTTTATAACAAAAGGTTGACCGACTGACCGGCGAAAGGCTGACTTGGGAGGTTTCCTAAGCCTATGAAATGGTAGAGAAATTCTAATTTATCTCACGTATTATCACTATAATTTATTATCTTCCACGTCTCAAATAATGTTTTTGTGCTCTTTGGTCCAATAATTGAGCTAGGACCGTTCTGTAGGTACCTATAGCAGTTTTGCTACTTTGCTTTATTTACTAGACAGATTTGGTTCATCGTTCCTTGGCAAATATACAATGAGATTTTTTTAAGGCAACACAAGATCCATCTTCAGAATCAGTAGTTAGTTTATCTGCTTACATGTGGCTTCAGTGAGTATAAGTTTTCAGAATTTAATTTAGCGGGATAAGGAAACATTTTTTTTTGATCAAAAATGTTATATCGAATCAACACGGTAATGTTACATCTTATACGTGGTTGGCCCTAACTAAACAAAATGTAAAGCCAAAAACCTAGCTAATGTAAATATATATTGAAGCAAATATTGTTAGCAAATTTCTCCGTAACTTGTAAACAAACGTTCTTTTTCTTATATAGGAGTTTCTGATTCAATCGACCAAAAAAGCTTAAGAACAAATTGAAAATCCGTAAACGAAAATAAGTTTTCAAAACACGTCTGCAATATTCTCAACCACTGAATTGAATTTCAAGTTAAGGAATTGGATCCTAATTTATAGCTCTTTTTTTTTCAAATAATGGCACTCCAGTTGACCTCAAATTAACGAAGAATACAAGTTAATGAATAATTTAGGGCAAGCCCTAATAGTAAAGCTCCCGTTGAATAACGCTACATACACTTACCTACAGTGGTGTGTCTGATGCACCAGGTATATATATCCAGTATGTTAAGTAAGTTTTTTAAGGAACGTAAATATTTTTTTGAAATTAATTAAGTAATTTAAAAATTTTGTAATGTATGTATCGGTTATGCATTACATGAAAATACATTAATTTAAAATAGAATTCATTTCCAACATTAGTGTTACATTACAGTCCATGTTTGGGGGTTTAGATCAAATGTGTATGCTATTTTTTATGACTGGCTTATAACATGCATTTCTAAATTGAGAAATAGTTTTTTTACTACGATTATTTAGGACGATCACCTGATCGTTATTTCAGAATTAATAAGAAAATATCTACTTGAGGCGTGTATATATTGGTAAAGAGAAAATAGTTGGGTTTGGGGACCGAAAATATCTGAATACCAAAAAGTTCTACTTGAGCCCGTTCAATTTGCACTCCTAGATAAAAAGTATCAAATGTACCAAAATAATGTTCTAACCGATATCGTCGCTAGGCATGCGAGCCTCACTTCAGACAGAAACACCAATAACATAGGGGAGTTAGTAATACTCAGTAAACATAGACAGGTTTCTAGCTAGAAACTACAAGGACCAGTAAGTTATTCGAGCCTTCCAATTAACTCCTACAGATTGCGTGGGACGTTGTCGATATGGGTCCCTTTCACTCCTAGATTGCTCTTGAAATATCTGAAAATATCGACAGTTCTAATTTTTATCAGGATTCAGGAAAAGTCATGCATTTGGATTTTATTTAATGTATTTATGGGCTTAAGACTACTTCGAAACTACCGTATTGATAACATGTGATGATAATTTATTATATCAAGAAAAACTTTGATAGCTTACGGCAAATTTAAAATTCCTTGAAAATAAACGTTACACAAAGTGTTCATAAAATTTACATAAATTTCGTTGTAAACAACTTGATCCTACTAAAAGATCCCTCTGTAAAATGTATCAGAGATTTAACATCCAATTTTTACAAAAGCCGCAGGATTATGCAGGAAATAGATTATAAGGGTGCCGACCCACTTTGCCCGAACTGTTGATCAAGTATCAAATGTTGCCCGCACCGACCCTAACAATAGACTTAGTTCCAAAGCTTTATTGGTCTAGCCGCCAACAAATTCGCTGACCCTCCCATTTATTGGGGAATTTTTTGGACTGAGATGGATAGGCTAAGCTCCTGAAAGTCACTACGCGTAAAGGAAATTCGCTAAGGAAAAGTCAGTGCGATAAAGAATCATTTTCTGTATGCGAGTAAGTAAAGTAGATAACATTATTCGTCACTTGTTAATCCCACATAATCCAGTCGCTTATCTGTTACTGGCACGTTAAAGAAAGAAAGAAAAATGTTTATTCAGGATTCGCACAGTACATATTAAAGTAAAAATATGTAAAACTAACTGTTATAAAAATAAGTTGACACATATAAGCTACAACCTGAAATATTAATACATATACATATACGTTCTTACTTTGTTGTCTTAGTTGGCACCATGGCAAAATAAACCATATCATAATTCTAAAAAGCAACGGTCTTCATCGATATTCCTAAAAATAAAACCGAAAGCGAAGCCGTATCATCAACCATCTTAACAATATAACCGTTATCACGCGCGAAATACTCTCGAGCTCCCATAATTACTTGGAAAACCCAAGTTAATACGTATAAGTTCCCCTAATTATTCCCTTCACGCGTCATAATACTAACACCATTAAATTTGTTTGATCACATAAAGACAACGTTATTATCAGTGATAATAAGACGCTCGCAGTTACTCGGATTATTTCAGGGGTGCTTCCGGTGTCTATAACAATTGAAGCCGTTTCTGTGGGCGTTGGAGGGGTAAAGAAGGGGGAGGTGTTCCCGGCTGAGGGGAAAGAGCATTCAAGCCAGTGCCTTGGAATTTGAAACGGGCTGAACACCACGTCAGTTTCTATGCTGGTATCCATTCAGAGTGCGTTCCACTTGGGATCTAGTTTGTTTGAGTTCGTTCGCTTGGAGGATATTATGAGCTAAGTTAATTTTAACAGATGTACTAATATATATAGAGACTAAAAGATAAAATATCGGAACATACTCATATAAAATGTAACATAATGTAATTAAAAGTTTAACCAGAACTTTGAGTTGATTAAATTGTAGGCTTTGTAACACAATGGTTCGTTTTGTATTGAAATGTACATACAAAATTAAATCATTCTCCAACAAGTTCTAAAAATATTCCAAACATATTTTTGTTGAACAAAATATGCACATGTTAAAATAACTCCAACATTCCATTAGTGTAAGCTAAAATAATTTCCAACTGAAACTCGTTTCATTGCCCTAAACTCTTAAGTCAACATCGAAATTGAATTCACAAATGTCATTGGATATTGAATTCAATTTTCATAACCAAGTAATAATGACGTTGGTAAGTGGATCACAGCATTCTGCTGAGCGTCTTATTAAATTTAGGTACTTATTGTATTGATAGTGAAGAAGCTAGCGTCTAGCCTGGCACAGATTGCGAAAGGTATTCCTATAGACTATTTGTTTTCCTTCAAACCATTGGCGATTTGAAAAGGTTCAGAGTCATTTAAAAAATGGTTCGAGGTTTTTGTTAGACTTTTACAATCGTGGAACGACTATTTAAGTTAAAATATTGTGCTCAAGGGACGTATTTAGGGTTTTTAAGAAAGCAAATAAATGAATAAAAGTATACCTTTTTACTTTTATTTAGGCACATTTTTGGTTACCTCGGCGGCTGAACATAGTGTCCTCATGGGGTCACTTTTCGGGCCATAACTTTCTGAAGTGTCAATCGGATTTTGGGCAGCATGGTTTAAAAATTTCACTGTAATTAGGAGCTCAATCAATATCACGTCTTATCACACTCTTTTGCAAACTGTAGCAGGTTTATTTTTAACTTTCTGGCGCTGTTAATATTGTATTCATCAGGAATACAAAATAGTGTATCACAATGTGGTTCTCTACCACAAAATTACGGAAAATATTCTTTATTATGGCAAAATAAACTTCACAGTGACTGATTGCTGTTCCTCCAAAACAAGAACATGACTTTATTCTACCAAAATGCCAGAGGCAAGTATTTGAAAGGTAATTTATATTGCTTTAGGCCAGCTTTTCCCGCGAGGGTAATAGATTATACTTATGGTGCTAGTCTTATTATAACGTTACGTGAGTATAAAGTATCTGTTGTACGGAAAAATATATATTGTTGGCGCAAAATGAAATAATAACTCCTTCTAACTACTATCCTACTTACAGGTACTGTTTCTTCGTTAGCAAGGCCAAGGACAACGTATTATATTTTCCCATTGGAGCTGGCAGAAGCAGTGTCTCAGTGTTCCCTTCATATAAGTGTGAAAGCTTGAGTATTGTGTAAATCTCATAAAATTTCCATTTTGTAACGCCGCACAGGTTGAGAGAGTTGAGTTGTTTGATCTATCAATATGTGGCAAGTAGAAAATCGTTTAGTTTTATCATATTTCCACTAAAGCCATCAACGAAGTCACTAACAAAGGTTACCAGTGTGGTATCCCAAGGTTGGGTTACGTTTACGTACCATAATAATACTGCAATAACATTCCCGAAACATTTCTATTAGATAAATTCAGCAACTTCAGTACTTGTTCTACTATTGTCAACTTCCAACATTTAGGAGCATAACGGCACCGAGGTATCTAAGTTTCCATTCGAAGTCATAAGGTAAGTCATCCAATAGCTTCAGAACTGGGAAGTTTATGCGTCGTTTTATGTTAACGGTCTGTTTTATAACATAACAGGTCGTAATGCTCAGTGAATGCAGGTATAAAAGTTTCCACACAACACTACAACCAATTTTGAGGGAAGTTTTGGGAGACGTCATTCTTCACTACTTCTGGAATTTGCTGAACATATTTTTAGTGAAGTAAATAGATGAGCTTTTACTTCTTTTGTTTTCATCAATATGCATGAATTATCAAGATTAAGCAATACGCCGAAGTCGGTCTTTAGATGGGTGTTAAAATACACCATCCTCCATGCTCCGAAAATCACGTTAAGTTTTTGGTCCCAGCTGTCATTTGCCAGTCGTTACGAGTAGTTAGAAGCCAAGAAATCTGTTTTTTTATTTGAGATTCGCTCCAAGTAAAAACCATACCTTGTTGCTATTCCACTAATTCGCATTAAGCGTTGCCAAACGTCTTTTATAATGCGCACACCATTGGAGAGAAATTTTCTACCGGTGTCTGTGTTTCCGAACACGTAGAACCCTAATCTCTTCGAAGTTAAAGTGAACAGGATTCTTCTGGATAAGCTCACTTCATCGTCATATTTTTCTCTGTCACCTCTGACACTAGAGTCAACTTAACTAGATTAAAAAAATACTGGTGCGAAGCTGCATTCGGATAAACTGAAAGCCGACCTCAAGAGAGTTCTGTAAACACACTAGGGAAATTTATTGATTTTAGTATAAGAACTACAAGATTTAAGAGAATTATCTATATAGGTACATATAATAAAACAGTAGAAACCATGAATTCTGTACATTAAAGAAAAATACCAAAAATCGAGTAGAGGTTTTCAAAAAAAAGCTATAGAACACAAAAAGAGCATTTTTACGTTTTTTGTGTCTGTCTGTCTGTCTGTTGGTCTGTCTGTCTGTACGCGATGATCTCCAAAAATACTGAACGGATTTGGTTGGGGTTTTCAAATTTAGATTCAGCTTATTTCTAAGCAACATATTATAGGCTTTGTTTCATTACAATCGGTGGCCGGGAAAAAAAGTTATGAACAATTAAAGATTTTAAATTTACGTATCAACGTTCTTCGACGAGTTTTGTACAACTTTCTATTATTCGTTCAGTTTAGCATAAAAATAGCCTGTTTTTAAACATTCTTATAAATTGTTATCATCACGCTATATCTTCGAGGAGCTAAGCAGTCAATAATCACAATATTATAAGATCGGCTATTTCAATCTGTTGTCAACTGAGTTTATAGACCCAGCGGTACAATGACTGACTTCCGAGTGATTCGGTGTAAGTTCGAACCCCGGTAATTGAAACGGGTTTTTATTATTGATGATGCATATTTTCTTACTTTTTTATGTCCTGCTATAAAATTTTCGTTGGCCGCGCCTACAAAACCAAAGTAGATAAAATCAACTTACTTAAATGTAGATGAAATCAACTTACTACGTAATACCTGCAATGCCATCTATTGATACAAATAGTACTTTTGACAACATGACTTAGCACCTCAACATATTTTATTTATTAGTGGTAGGTGCATTTAAAACGACTAAAATGATTGTAATTCTTTAATAACTTAAAAACATATCGTTATAAATGAACGTTATATTCATAGTAACTCAAATAAAACGAACTCTAACTTATCTTTTCATAGTTCAACTTCATGTTCCATAGATGGCGTTATGCATTCGACCTCATTTTCGCGTTGCTGCAATATTAATGAGATAAAGCTTTTCAATAACACCTGCGAGTCTAAAGAGGTCACTTTAGCAGAATCATATTAAAATCATAATATTAACCACGCAACAATCTGTCAAATTAATTTTCCATCTTTATTGCTCACGCATTAGGTTCTACACTTTACTGGGCCAAAACAATATACAGAGTTAATCATCAACTCGAAAAGAAGAAGAAAATTAAGAATCAACTTTATTCAAAAAGTAGTTTCTTAACTTCGTAGTTTGAAGAAAAGCGCCATTCATTTAGCGCAATACATTATTGTCAACACGCTAAAGTTCAAATAAGCAAACATGTGGTTTTGTTTATGGTGCAACGCCATAAAGAAGGCTATTGGAGATAGCATTTCAGAGCTTTCCACCCTCCAGACTACCGAATGTCTTGGAAACGCGATGTATCATGTAGTCACGGTCTTCGGCAGTGAGGGAACGACGAAGAAAAAGATTAAGGCCACTCAAATGGGCATAATTATACAAAAACTGATAAAAAGTACTGACGCCACACCCCAAAATCAAAAGGATGGTTAGGTTTTTTTGTTATACAAAACGGATAAACTCTTGGCCCAAAATCTCACCTGATGGAAAGTGATGATTAGGCCGAATACGGAAGCAAGCTTTACCCGGAATCCTCTAACACAGAGGAACTGGCTATCATACCTCTAACTGCCGGAACACAACAATGCTGTTAACATTTTTGATATGGCGGCAGACTTAGACAAGATGGTGGTAGCTTGCCAGGCGGACTTAGAACAAGTCCTACTACCAACCAAACCGATCAAAAACTTTGCCCCCGCTGGGAATCGAACCCTGGACCTCTGGGTCTGAATCAGGTGGTATGACCACTAGATCACGGAGGCGGTTAGTGTCACCCGGGGACCACGTGTAGGGATTCACTGAAGGGTATTCTCCTACGGACGCGGGTGACTCGGCCCCCAAGCTTATTTTAGAGGATAGCCCCCCGTTCCTTCAGCATTAATTAATTTCGTCTGTGTACGGGGAACCCACCGACGTAAGCATCAATACCCATTATATTGATATAATGTTTGTGGGGAAGATAAGGAAAATATTTTCATTAAGATGGCCGTGAAAGAAAAGGTACACATCATCCAATTTTTTTTTATTTACATGTTTAATTTCGATTAAATTTTGCTATGGCTGAAAGTCACACATATTCAACAAACTGTTAAAGTAGCTGATATAAGATTTTGGCTAATTTGCTCTAGCATGATGCTCCAGCCACGTTGCGATCTCCCCCAGAATCTCCCTTATTCCCAATTATTTTCTATTTACTTTTTATACTGTTCAATTCTCAGTAAGCCTATGATACGTCATTACCAGCTCAGGTTCACCCTCGAGTATCATAGGGGAACTGTAGATCCCTAGGCCATGACGCCACAGACGAACTTGCGAAGAGGTTCCAAGTTAGTAGTGCTGAACCCAAACATACCCACTCCTCCTGATATTTTTCTCAGTTTCAACAAATGAAATTAAATAATTTATTTGCTAAAATTCCAATGTCAAACCTATACATGCGACCATCTTAACGACGTATCAGCCTAAGTGGATATACCATTCAAATGATAATAGGTATCATGAGACATTGCCTTCCATAGACAGCCTAATTTGTAGAGGTTTCTTCGACGCCGAGAAGTTGCCGACTTCCTGGAAATGAGGCCGTTGCTTCCCGACCTGAACAAATCGTGTAACGGTGAGATCGCAGCGCAAAACCTGTGGATTACCCAGAAGGACTTTGTGCATTTGGTCGGAGCTAGACTGGTTAACTTAGCCAGAACACTTACGGTCAACAGACCGAATTGGAGTCTTAGTGCGGATAGCGCAGTCTCTTATCTACTCTACTCTATCCGTTGCGGGGTTAGATTTCTATTCGGAATGGTATACCCATGGCCAACTTTATGAAGCTCTATCGCGTGTTATCAACCCTAGCAACTTTCTTCAACATTGTGCACAGAAATTTCTCATTTCGAAAAATGACTAGGGCTGGACGGCATTTTGAACAGAAGAGATAATACAGCCAGTGCCTTGCATTACAGTCTTCCAAATTCCTAATTCTGAGAGCAATGCCAGATATTGACTGTTTGTATAATATCATATCGTATCAATCTTACATCGCTGTGTGTTTACTTTTCGACATAGACGCGGACGAAGTCGCGGGCAACAGCTAGTTGTTAATATTCTTGAAATCGGTCTTATTTTGCCAATTTTCCCATTATAAAAACAAAATAAAACGAAACACCGAGGGGCCTTACCTTTACGATTACCGGGTTTATTTTCGTTATCATTGAGCAAATGTTGGCTCCACATCCCTTGTAATTTCGTTAAGGGCGGCCTCCTCACGTGCGCAGATGTACTTAAGTTGGTACTTTGTGACGGCCGTGCCGGTCACCAGATGCGTAAATGGATGTTACCCTTATTATTATTGGCGTAGCGTATTGTTACTGCTTTGTTTGTATAATTGGTTTATTCTAATTGGAGTTTGGTTGATTGATTAAGAGCGTAGGTTGAAACTGATGTCAAGAGTAGGGTACGTTGCTAAAGATGAGTAAATAAAGAGGATTACGTGTTGGAAAATTGATGCGAAGTAGTTTGTCTCAGACAGATGTAATAAGCCTATTTTGCAGACTCAAAATGCATAGCTGTGTGAAATAACTAGATATTGTTAGCATTCAATATGAAAGGTGCGAAATTGCACATTGTATTCATTTTCAACCTTAAAAGTTAATGGCACCATCTGGATATTCGTTTCTTTATACAACGTGTAACAGAAAAAAAACAACTTGAAGAGTCATTGTACTCACCATTATGAAATCGGGGGGGGGGATCTGCTGTTCACTATATTTCATCGAGTTGTGCTCACAGAAATGTCTGGGGCAGTGGTTTATTTTTTTTGCAATTTCAGTATGGGTCCTATAAATAGTGAAAGGTGAGTACAATTACCCCAAAAAGGTATTGCATTTATTCTGTTACACGTTGTATAATTATAGTAAAGCATTGGCACGTCTGTACTCGAAGAGTATCTTTATCATTTTAAGACCTGGCGACACTCAAATATTTTTTCTGATGAGATATGTGATCTGGTGTTAAAATCATCTAGATACTTAACACGCCTTAAAGTCCAAAACTAGGTTTTTAGAATACAACCTAGATTGATTTGAATGTCCTATAAATCCTGCTAAATCGATACAAGAAAAAACTTTTTTCTATGTATCGTGAGAAAGGTAGTCATTATACGTTTTTCACTTATTTCACGCCTCGACGAGAACACGTCGAGAATTGATTGTCGTCTGCCGAGACATATTTTACATCAATGAATAGGACTCTAGAATAGGGACATATTTCTTTTTTTGTTGAATGTGCGTGTCTTTGGATTTTTTTATTGCTGGCTATACATTATCCACCAACCCGTGTCGGGCCTGTACAGTGGATTATTCCCCAAGATCAGAACTGGATCGGATTATTGCACATATCGTTTGTTGATAATAAATCGTGTAATATTGTAAAATCTATTTTCTCGATTTGACTAATGGTATATATTGTAATCGATCTGTTTACAATATATAACGAGTTAACAATCTAATCAAGATTTATTCTATCTTCGGTGTTTGTTATAGCCTATATTTATATTTTACAACAATACCGCTGAATGTTTTCTGGTCAATTATCCAACTAATACTGCTAACATCGACTATAAACCGAAATATATTAGCAGAACAGAAGGCATTTATGGATTTTTTTCACGTGATATGAAGAAAGTAGGTCACGATGATCTATGGTATTTACACAAGCAAGATAAATGGTTCACCGTGGGTAATTAGCACCTCTTCGATTAAGGTCAGGGAACGCCACGTGTGCTTAGTATGTCCGAAACTTGGCTCTCATTAAAATGAGGTTTAAAATTGAAGCGCCTAAACGAATTTGTTTTGTATGATATCGTAAAGAAAAAAAAAAATAGTATGCCAATTGATAAGATTAGGCAGCACTTTTTACTCAAATTCAGGGATTTTACTAAGTTTTTCAGACACAGACACTTAATACTGTGGTTTACTACAAAAAAGAATACAGTATCTTTATTCACTGAGGGGCCCGAAAGGGCCGACGCCTGCCGGAGACGCGGGGTTATTCGCAAGAGACACCGTGGCTCCGGAACACAAAGGGCAATGAAGGAACATGGATGGTTTTTAGTCAGTAGAAGTCTGACACTCCCTCCGCTACACCCAGAGCGGGAGGAGTCATTGGATGATTTCCCATCCATAAAAAAAAAAAAGATAATTTAAAACACTTATTCTGCCAGACTGCCATATCAATAGGTGGTGAGGCATAACTACAGTACTGACTGCACAAGTTAAAACTCATACTTCTTCTTATCGTTTTGGCAATAAAGTCTAACGACCCCACACGCCCTAGTGTCAGAATTTCCAAACCACCTCAAGGTCCTCTAATATGGTTCAATTAACGACCGGCTTTTAGCGGTCAGGACAATCGGCTTATACGTGCCTTCCGAAGCTCGGAATCATCTTATTATCAGACAATCAGCCGGTCGATTCTGTCGACATCTCACCGTGATCACTTAGGTAGAGTGAACGACAAGTGAGCTGTCATGCCATCTTGATTGTATGGTTTGACAGCTCACTTGTCGTACACTTCACCTAAGTGTTCACTTCGACATGTTTACAGAATAGCACTGCAGGTTATTTCATTCTTAATTTATTCAATATCCTAGCCAAACTGGAAACCACCAGGTCATAAGGCAAACGCCTAAACCTCTCGACCACGGAGGCAGTTAAGTTGAAAGTTATTAGAGAGTCATTACTCATTCATTTAAATAAAGTATAAGAAATAGCAAGCAACATGATTCAGCGAGTTTCAGGATGGTGACAGCCATTTTTAGACATCGTTTACTAGCGTTGTGGCTGTCTAACTCCATTTATCAAGTTTTAGAGCTCGTTTGAAAGGAGATCACACGCTATTCCGTTTTGATTCTCAAAAGCTCAGCTCAGCGTTAACGGTCATTTACAACTATCTGGCTTTGTCATAAAATACCGTGTAAATGTTCAGATATTTAAGTTTTGGGCTGCCATGACGACCGGAAGAGCTCGTAGCTAAATATAATAAAAGCCACACGGGTCGATCTTCAAGGTTATGCCGGAGTTGCTGAGACTATTCGCAAGAGATACCGCGGCTCCGGAACACAAAGGGCAATGAAGGAACATGGATGGGTTTTAGTCAGTAGAAGTCTGACACTCCATCTCGCTCCACCCAGAGCGGGAAAAGTCAGTTGATGATTTCCCAACCCTAAAAAAAAAGGTTAAGCAACGCTCGCCAAGGTTTGTCTGTGGATGGGTGACAATCTTAACATATCGAGTTTCCGCCATGCCTCGGAAAGCACGTTAAGCCGTTGGTCACGGTTGTCATTAGTAGATCTTTGGTAGTCGTTACGGAATGTCAGAAGCCAGTAAATCTGACCCCAGTCTTGCCAAGAAGTACCATGTTACCCTGTTAATGGATTGTGGAGGTTTGGTAGGCAGCCGCTCCACGTAAAATGCTTGTATTCAGCTGAATCCGAATTGACTGGAAGCCGACCCCAATATAGTTGGGAAAAGGCTAGGCAGATGACGTACTGGAATGGCGATCAAATTAACTAGTTATATTATTAAAATAAGAGAGGTACGATAGGTTTTAGCGAAAGGTTATATTACTGTCATTTATAGCTGAAATCTGTACGTACAGTTTTTTTACGCCATCCATTGTGTTTGCGACACTAATTACATTTTTCTATCGTACACTATCGTCTATCGTCATTATCTGTTTTCACGGAAGTAATGAGGATCGACATATTATGAAGATTTATTTATTATTTTATCGTAACCCTGCACGTGTTATTGTAAAACCACGTTCTTCATGGTTATTACATCCACAACCAAACAACACAATGTCACGCCTGATTTTCCACGAAGGGTTTCAGTTTTCCTCTATCATTTCAATAATTTGCATTTTCGGGAATTAAGAAATTGAAACATGAACTATCTATCATTGGGTTACTCAATCATGCAATTTTCACGTTAGCCAGAATCAGTTCTGTTTGACATTTTGACTATTGGAAATATTAGAATCAAATCGATTCCATTCAAAAACATGACTTCTTGGTATTCGTAGAATGTTCACAATTTATTGCATTTAACTTAATTTATTGGGCTACCAAGAAAAATATTTATGTCAGTGTCTGTGTGTTTAATATGGCTTATGTTTAACTTACCACCAGATATAGTAACAAATAGCAGACAAAAGTAGTAAATGATCACCAAAATGAAACTCGCAATCTAATGTAAAATTATAACCAAAGTTTTAACACTTTGCTATCCTATTTAAGTAAAATGACTCCGAGTAAATCATGAGTAACCCAAAAATAGTAAATGATCACCAAAATTAAACCAATCTGGCTAATGGTCATGGTTCTAACCTAACCTAACCCACATGTTTCACCAGCCATAGAGGGGATCTGACGCAGACACGTTACTATAGAATTTGAATATTATACTAACTGAATATTAATTTGCTCGCTAAGATTTGGTGATAATTTACTAAATTTGGTGGTCGAATACAATTTAAAGTGGAGTCGTGACTATTTTTCTGGTGTTAAGTAGATATTTTTGGTTACAAAACTAAGGGTATCAAAGCATTTTATGGTGGTCATTATATTTATTCCCGTTTAATATTGAGAGAAGACATTTTATGCCGTGTTTTTATTTAATAGCTACACGGGTCTTAGAGCAGCGGAGTCTATAAAGGGAGAAGTTTTAACCAATGGAATTGCATGAAATATCCGCACCACGTGATTCACTGTCATTTTGACTGACATTATTGGTTAATATTTCTCCGTTTCTCTGTAATGGACAGACACCCTTATACTTATATACCTAGTCATTTATGAGTTCTAAGCAACTGAATGGGTAATTCCACGTTTAAAAATGTAAGTGTGTTCTCCCAAGTACAGGTAAGTACAAAAAAATGTCAAATTTTCTTCAAAAACAATAATTTTCTTCACTGAGATAAAATTTCTTTGGTCAGAATAGTCGAGATTATATTTTCTTCCAAAAGATTGAGACGATAACAATTATGCGATATTAAAAACTCTCTCATAAGACGTTAAGCGCACCCTCGTTTAATTGAGTAGGTACCCTTCTCTGAAGAGGTTATTAAAACTCAATTGTATGACTTGTATCATTTTCGTTGTTAACCAAAAATTAAGTGTGGTCTTCATAATGATCTTAATTTTTCTCTTTTATTTGAACAGTTTGGCTGATCAACCACCTTAAATAGGTCGTACTTCTTTACTATTATGGTTAAAACTTCGAGTCTATTCTGGTTAAAAACCGCATATTAAATGAGAAACTTATTGCACTTTAATTGAAATTACGCAGGTACGCAAGCTCTGGCCTCTGTTCTTTATTCAGAAAATTATATAAAAACAAGATACATAGTGAATGGTCCATCTATTATTGACTAGTCACAATAGGATTCACGTCAACGTCTGCTAAATTATTTTATGAATAGCACACTATTGTCTAACTTTGGCTAAGAGAATCTGTTGGTTCAAATTCTACAGTCAAACTTTGCGACATCGTAATGTTTCACTGACTAGTAATGAGGTAAAATTATAGGAGAATTTCGGTATTTATACTAAGGAATGAGTGTTATTAAAGAAATAAAAACAAATGTTTAACATGAGGAATGGCAGGCAGCTATCATAAAAAAAAACGCGATGAAATTGCGCTTTATTCCATAAGTACCTACATTTTCTTGCCACGAAAGCGGGTTGAAATTTCAACTCTCCACTTTAAAATGTAATGTTGTATAGTACTTTAGCTAAAACCTTATAAATACCAATTTAGATTTTAGCTACCATTTTATTCGATTTTCCTAAACATAATGTAATTAGGACTTATTTGAAAATATTTGAAGAATATCTAAATTAAGAACCTTAATTATAAGCAATAAAATAATAAATAAACATCTACTCAATTTTAAGGGAAAAAAAAACATACAACCGAATTGATAACCTCCTCCTTTTTGGGAAGTCGGTTAAAAATAGGGTACCGTTCCTAAAGTTTGTACAATAGGTACGAATTTAGAATTGGAAACGTCTAACTCTTGAAACTGCAATGTAGGTGCTTGAGGTTTAGTGAAAGCATTTATTTTGTACGTAATTTTTCCAAAAATAATATGTACGTCTGATTTAATTTTTTTGATTTAACATTTACATGATGTCCCCTCGTAGGTCAGCAGTACCCGAAACTGAAAACAAAAAACACGCATCCTTTCGACGGACCGGATTTTTTAAAAATGAATCTCCGCCCGTAGCGAGGTGGCTAGATGGCCACCTCGCTACGGGCGGAGATTTGTTTTCTTATAGTTTAGGTTGTAGAGTGTGGAATCTTCTCATAATCTGTACCGAGCCCGAGACTACTGGCTTTTGTATCTGCCTTATATTACTACTAGCTGACCCGCCCAAGTTCGTTTCTCGTCACATTATTTATGAATGCTCTGCTCATTTAATCCATTTATAACCTTCATTGATGAATGGGCCATCCAACACTAAAAGTATTTTTTAATTCAAACACAAAGATCCTCAGAATAGTGATTTAACCAATCAAACAAACTCTTCAGTTATAATTTAACATATAAGATAGTTAAAGACAGTCATTTACTTAGGTGCTCAACATATTGATCTAAACTCTTCTTTAATAAACCATTTACAGACCAAACATCGGCACAATCGGCTTCTGAGCTAGATCGAACAACATTTTAGTACTCATTTACGTCCTTTAGTACCTAATGTGTTGTATAAGTAAGTAGATACCAACGTATATAATTATGTTTGTAAGTACAAACACCCGTTGTTTGGCCATTGTTGTGTTTGCGGACAAACACGGCCGGTCTTGCTTGTTTGGACCTTCCCTTGGAATCGAAGCTACAGATATATTCAGACAGGTTTCAAAAGGGGCCGCTCTAGGGTGATCGATTATTAAACAAGTTCGGTTATTGCCTGATTGGAGTGCATGACTTTGATGCGGGTAATAATGGGATAGTTAGCTTACGGGTTAATTTGTGGGGTGCAATAATCACTAAGCAAGTTTTAGGTAAGTATGCATAAAAAATGTTATACAGCTCAACATAATTGCTAATTAATACTAGATGTATAGTCGATTCCCAAAAATACACTGGTCTAATTAATTTTTATTCAAATAAAATAGCCAAAAATTATTAGTTGTGTCATGCACTATAAAATTATATTATAGAACCTTCCAAGAATCTAATTTTCACTAAGTAGGTATGAAATTTTAACAACCAACACTTTAACTGAACAATTTTGCGGTCTTTAATTCATATTTACTTCGAAAACTTCACGAAAACATCTGAAGGGTAAACATGTTCCGCGTAAATGAGTACTGTTGTTTTATTCATGAATACAGATAAAAAACATTGGTTGAGCAAATTTGATCCTACTTCCATAATATATCATGGTCGGCTAATACGGGTGGTCAATTCCTTTCGACGAGCGTAACAAGATAAATAACTCCAATACCTAGTTTTATTTAGGTCGTGATTCTATTTTCATTTTCAATGAACATATATGAGGAACTTTTTCGCTACATAGCACATTAATTTACAGTTTTATATAAGACTAGCTGACCCACGCAACTTCGTCTGCGTCACATTTTCCATTAGTGCTCCGCTCCTATTTGTCTTAGCGTGATGATACATAGCCTATAACCTTCCTCGATAAATGGACTATCTAACACTGAAAACTTTTTTCAAATGGGACCAGTAGTTCCTGAGATTACCCCCTACATACAAACTTACAAACAAATGTTACCTCTTTATAATATTAGTACCTATAAATAATATTATTATAGACTAGCTGTTGCCTGCGGCTTCGTTCGCGAGTATGTCGGAAAGTAAAATATTGTCGCTATGTAAAATAAGATTTATATAAACAGTCAACATCTAGCATTGCTTGACTCCTCTTAGAATTGGGAATTTGGAAGAGTGTAATGCAAGGCACTGGCTGTTTCATCACTGCAGTCTAAATTCCCGATCAGCCCTAGTATTTTTTCGAAATGAGAAACGTTTTAATGATAACTTTTCTCTATAGCCAATAAAGTAGCCAGGGTTCTTAACATGCGATACAGCCACACAAAATTTTGGCCATATCAAAACCAACCAAAAAGAAAGTCTACCCCTGCAACGGAGAGAGTAGAGACTCCGTTATCCGCACCATGTTAGACTCCCATTCTGTCCGTTGCGTAAGTGTCCTGGCTAAGTTAGACAGACTAGCTCCGCCTAAATGCACAGATGCCTCTTGGGTGCTTCACAGGATTTACAGAGCGACCTCACCGTTCCGAGAATTTTTTCACGTCGGGAAGCCTCACCTATATTAAAGAGGTGTTTTAAGAGGGGAATGACTCGTAATTTTCTCTATTATTATTCGAGATGTCGTTAAGTTAGTCACGAGTATAGACTCGACATAGCCATTTTTGACTGCCTGCAATCTATAGCGTGTGACCATTGGTTCTCATAAAATTCAGTTGATCTCTGGCAAAATTCATGTACGAAACTGTGAGAAAGGTAGAAAAAAGAGTGGGTACAGGTCCAGCACTACCGTCTCAAAACCTCGCTTTGCAAATTTGTTTGTGGCATAATTGCCTGGGGATCTACAGTTTCCCTTGATCCACTGGGGAGTGAAGCCCGCAATGGACAATTTCTGGCCCTGGGCTCGTCATGATGTTTCATTCGCTCACTGGAAATTGAACCGTTTTGAAACTAAACAGAAAAAAGTTAGTTGGATATATGTGACTTTCAGTCGAGTGCCTTTGCATAGTTTTATAAAAATTAAATATTTTAATAGAAATCACAAAACTGAATCGGATTATATGTATTATTTTCTTCCATGGCCGTTTTCATGGAAGTATATTCCTTATTTCCTTAGAAACATTTTACAATATTATGCTTACTGATAGTTGATGCTTGGTCGGTGGGTTCCCCGTACACATAAAAGATGAATTCATACTGTAAAGCAATGGTGCAGCACAGGGTATCTTCTAAAATAGCGTAACCACTTGATGAATCAAGTCGATATTTCTTTAATTTGTATTTTTTTCTTTATTCCGTGAAAAACGCCAGAACTATTTCCAAAAAGTATCAGGAACTCTAGAACTATGCTGCATGCGAACAGAACTCACATTTTGTCCTGCTAAGGTCACGCAGACGCTAATGCAACTCTTTCAACTCCTCTATCATGGGACTTCGCCATCTACTCGTAGGTGTTATGACGTCACCCTTAGTCCCAGGCCCGTATAAAATAAAAAAAAATAAAAAATAAAAATAAAAATCATTTATTTCAGACATAAAAGTCCATAGACACGGCAAGCAATCGGCAATCGTATAGGCCGAGCATAATCTTATAATAATATTATCTTTTATTTATAAAATAGGACACATTAACAATCAAATATCTTAATTTTTTTGTTAAAGAACACAGTTGTTTATTTGCCTGAACTAGGTTGAAACCTGTGTTTCGGGCTAAATACTTGTGTAAACATTAATATTATGACAATTTATGAAATTTACTTATAATTAAGACTTAAAATCTCGTCTGTCGTCGGACTCGTCATGTTTTATATAGTAGTCTCTCCGTAAGAGATGCTTAATAAATATTCCACAATTGTCATCTTACAGCTACAATAGTTTAACTTATAGATTCTTTGTTTCTTATTTAATCTATTGTATAGAAATGGACCTAAAAACGTAAAAAAAAAATCTAAGTACCTATAGACCAGTATTGGGCAACTTTAGCTTATTAAGTTCGGCAAATGTCAAAGCGCACCTGTTGACCAATATTTAAATGTTAATGCGATTAAAAAAATAGACCAAATATATAACGCCATCATCTATGGAATATGAAGTGGAACAGTCAAGGTATTACGTAGTAGTTAGTAGATAAATTGAATTCTTCTAGAACATTGCTACAACTCCTATCATGTTTATGTGTAAAAAATATCTATATTGGTCTTGTACTTTCTTAACGTGATGCGAACAAAACAGAATACAGATAAACAGAAAATAGGTTCTGTTAATATTGTACTTTAACATGCTGGCTCTTATATTTTGGCATACTTAGACGAATGCTAGAAAGTATCAGAAATACAACCATGTTAAAGATATTAAGGTAAAATAGGAATTATAAAAGTAAGGAAATGCATAAGAAATAAAAATCCAAAAATAAATACGACTGCTGAAAATAGACGTCATGGACGAGGAGAGCATTGTGCGGATATGTTCAACGTCGTTCACTGCGGAGGACATAAACGATGCTAAGAGTTTGCTGTATGAATCGCTGACTTCTAAGAAACGTAAAGTAACACGGAAGAGGGATGGAAGATCGCAACGAGATCTTTATGATGTTATTTCTGTATTTAAGGAGACGGATCCTGAGGAAACTCCAATATTTGTCGCCAGAGAATTGCAAAAATTACCACCTGTTACATTCGATCACATAGATGCTACACGATTGTTAAAAGACATACTTGTGATACAAAAAGATCTGAGATTATTAAAGGACACGTATGTATCATCGGATCAACTGCAGGAGGTAAACCGAGATCTAATAAATCTGAAACAAGCATCTTTGGTCAATAATTATGAGTGCATAAATATAAATAAAAATCGTGGCGGTGGCGGTATGTCTAACAGCTGTTTTATGGACAGCGGACCGTTGGGCCTACCTCACATTGAAGAATATAGCATGACTCATAACACAGCTGAGAGCACAACACAGGCCGAAACCTACGTGGGGGCAGCTGTGTCGCGTGCACAAATCAAGTGTGGCGCTGTCCCGCTCACGCAGGTGCGATGCGCTAATGAGCCGCAGCATATGGAGGCCAGTTACGACGCCGCGGTTTCGAACAGCGAAAGCCCGCCTCCACCTAAACTGCAAGCTAGCCTCACTCTGGACACGGGAGCGTCTATGAGTCATCAGGTAGCATCTACGCCGGTAAATCAAAAAACATTAGCGCGTATTGTTGCTAAAGATGGGCAATGGAAGGATAAGAAGCAGTCAGAGGAATGGATTTTGATACAGCGTAAAAAGTTGAGAAATCACCATACTATTGAAGGCAAAGCCCTTAATACTCCTAACGAGAAATTTAAGGCTGCGGATATTAGAATACCTTTGTTTTTAAACAATGTAGATAAAAGTACGTCGGAAAGTGATATATTGGCGTACATAGTGAATAAAACGCAGGTTAATGTATCTTTGCAAAGAATCAACGCAAAGATACAGCGAGATTATAATGCGTACAAAATGTGTGTCCCAAGGTCAAAGATTACACTTTTCTTAGAAAGTAGTTTATGGCCGGAAGGCGTCTCTGTTAGAAGATTTGTGGAATATAAAAATAGTGATGGTAGACAAATCAGAAAAGAAAACAAATAATTCGTCTTTTGTCAGTTTCAACTGTCGGTCAATAACAAGATCAGTTGACTGTGTTAGGTCATTATGTCGAACAGCTGATATAGTGGCGTTACAAGAAACTTGGCTCATGCCCCATGATATTTCATATCTAGGAGGGATAGACCAGGATTTTGCGTATACTGGCAAATCAGCGGTAGATACGTCGGCGGGGATGTTGCGGGGCAGGCCGTACGGCGGCGTTGCTATACTATGGCGCAAGAGTATGTATCCGTACGTATCTATAGTGGAGTGTGAAAATGTGAGACTCACGTGCATTAAAGTAGTGCTTGACGATCGTCAGTTTTTAGTGTTTTCGGTTTATATGCCGACGGATGCTACGGATAACACGGCTGATTTTACGGACTGTTTGAGTGAGATAAGTGCAGTGATAGACAGTTGTGGCGTGGAAACGGTCTTCATGCTTGGGGATTTTAATGCTCACCCGAGTGCAACGTTCGGTAAGCATCTTATGAATTTTTGTGTTGAACAGTGCTGGGTGTGTGCGGATATAGACTTTTTGGGACCACTATCGGACTCATACACATACATTAGTGACGTTCATGGTACTAGGTCATGGTTAGATCACATTGTTGTGACCGAAGCTGCTCGACGGTCAATTTTAAATGTTACTATAAAATATAATATCTCGTGGTCTGATCATTTTCCTATTGAACTTATGTGTGATATTAGTACTTTAAAACCAAAAGTTAAGCATACCAACACGGTACATAACAGTGTGGTTTGGGGTGTTAGGGATTTGTCGCAATTGAATCAATACAGTCAAGAGTGTGCCCTCAAACTACGTGACATAGATTTTCCTCCGGAATTTAGAAAATGTGCAGATGTATTTTGTAGCAATGTAGAACATAGAGATATTATAGACAAGATGTATGATAGTATAGTTACAATTTTACAAAATGCAGCATCAAACTGCTGTAAGGTTAAATTTAATGGATTTCAAAAGAAAAAGCACTATGTCACTGGCTGGAACAAATATGTAAAAAAGGCTCATGGTGACGCTCGACTTTGGTTTCAGGAGTGGGTTGCTAATGGTAAACCCACAGCTGGTCATCTTTTTGAAAATATGCGTAAATCGCGTGCTACGTTTAAATTTAAGCTTAAATGGTGTCAAAACAACCAGACACAAATAAAAATGGATATCTTAGCAACACAACACACAGCTAAGAATTTCAGTCAATTTTGGAAGGAAACCGGTAAACTGAGTTCAAGGTCGGACGTTCCAGTGAGCGTCGAGGGTAGTAGTGAGCCCGATCAGATTGCCAATCTGTTTAGGGAGCACTTTAAAGTCTGTTCGCCTTTGGCAAATAGGAATAAGGTAAATGAGTCACATGAGGTGCGTACTGGGGACAGGATCGTACAGATTACAAGTGGGGATGTCGCGCGGGCGGTGAAATGCATGAAGCGAGGAAAATCCCCTGGTCATGATTCACTGAGCATAGAACACTTGCAATATGCGGGCGGCCACTTACCAAGGGTGCTGGCCATGCTTTTCACCTTCTGCGTGGGGCACTCATACCTGCCTGATGCGATGATGAGAACCGTAGTTGTCCCTATTATTAAGAACAAGACAGGGGACGCGTCTATCTTGAGTAATTACAGGCCTATCTCGCTCGCAACTGTGATTGCTAAGGTACTGGATAGTGTGATTGAGAAATATTTAGATAAATATATTAAACTACATGACGCTCAGTTCGGCTTTAGAGCTGGGCTGTCTACTGAAACAGCTATACTGAGTCTCAAGCATACTATCCAGTATTATACCAGCAGGAATACACCAGTTTACGCCTGTTTTTTAGACCTTTCCAAGGCGTTCGACCTGGTTGTGTATGACAAGCTATGGCAGAAGTTGTCGGGTGAGACTGAACTTCCTGACGGATTCACTTCGCTCCTTAAATATTGGTATGGCAATCAGCGTAACAATGTCAGATGGGCGGGTTCACTATCGGATGCGTATAGGTTGGAGTGTGGCGTAAGACAGGGTGGTCTGACTTCGCCCAAGCTCTTCAACTTGTACGTAGATCGGCTGGTCCGTGAGCTCAGCAGCACCAGGGTGGGTTGCTCGATTGATGGAGTTTTTGTTAACAATATAAGCTACGCCGACGATATGGTGCTGCTGAGCCCATCGATCGGTGCCCTCAGGCGCTTAATAAAGGTGTGCGAGTGCTATGCGGAGGCCCATGGGCTCAGGTATAACACGGCCAAGAGTGAGATGATGGTGTTCAAGTCCGGTACGAAGAGCTATGACACCGTACCTCAGTTAACATTGAACGGCAGTACTCTCAAAAGAGTGGAGCAGTTTAAGTACCTGGGCCACTGGGTTACCGATACCCTCAAGGATGATATAGATATTGAAAGGGAACGCAGGGCGTTGTCAGTCAGAGCAAATATGCTGGCCCGTAGATTTGCACGCTGCACTGGACAGGTAAAAATTACTTTATTCAAGGCGTACTGTCAATCTTTTTATACATGCAGCTTATGGGTGAGGCATACGCAGAGGACTTACAGTGCCCTGCGTGTCCAATACAATAATGCGTTCAGGATGTTGATGGGGTTGCCACGCTTTTGTAGCGCATCAGGCATGTTTGCAGACGCTCAAGTTGATAGCTTTCAGGCGATACATCGCAAAAGAGTAGCGTCTCTGATGCGCCGCATACGGGGCAGCTCCAACGGCTTCCTGCAACTCATTGCAGGGAGAATGGATGTAGATTCTTCATTCATGGAGCATTGGACAAGACTACATGTACGGGTGGAGCGGTCCTGATCCAATGTTTCTATTGTTTTGTGTTGTTTGTTGTTTGTTTTGTTGTTTGTTGTTGTTGTAATTTATGTTTTGTATATTTTATGGATGGTTGCAATTGCTAAATGTGTTTGTAATTATCTGAAATAAAATAAATAAATTGAATTGAAAATCGAACCCACACCAAGGCATTCGAAAGGCAAACTTTAAACCGACGGTCTTCGAACGCTGTTGGCAAACAAATTGAAATAGCCCATCTTATTTATGTTATTTATTTTTCGCTGCTTTACCTCCGTAGTAGTATTTCGTGATGATAATCATTGTTAAGATTAGACCCATAAGTATATGCAATATGTTGCTGAACTGTTTGTAAAAAATATCGAATAGAAATTCAAATGTTATTTTGTAGCACGCAAAAACCCATTTTATTATTTTTTGGCAGTATTATGGTGTAAAAGCACAGTTCAAAATAAATACAAAAATAGTATCGCTGTCACTGAGGATCAAACTATGGGCCAAATCCCGTTCGAAACAGACATATTTTAATATTGCTCATCCTCCAAAGCACATAGCTTGATAATATTTAGCCTATCTGTTGACCGTACCGTACCAATGATGCATTTTTACTTTTAATCAAAAGCAGGCTCGAGACTCCTTTCAGTGTTTTTCGATATTTCTCATAGTTTCGAATTTGGCCGTGATGGCACATTAATCACAAATTCAAGTCTTGTTTCAAACACTCAAAACTCAATTGTAATCGTGTCGACACACACAAACGCTGCTCAATTTCGCTTCACAAAAGTACATAGGTATACAACGACAAATCGTCTTAAAGTAGCCTTTTATGTAGTGTTACGAGTCACACAGATATCTATAAAATCTATATTTATATCTCACTTAGCTTCAGCAGTGTTAGATAAGAATTTAAAAACTAAAAAAAAATAAAGAAAAGGTCGATAAGTTGTTGCCGAAATAACCAAACTTTATCCACAGCGAAATTAACTTGACTCTCTTATCACAAAAAAGTCTAAATTCAAACACACAAAAAGCTAATTTCAATAGTGTCGACACACACTCAAATGCTGCTCAATTTTGCTTCACAAAAGTACATAGGTATACAACAACAAATTGTCTTGAAGAAGCCTTTTATGTAGTGTTACGAATCACATATATCTATATAACTATCTGACTTAGCTTCAGCAGTGATCAATAAGAAATTAAAAACAAAAAAAATAAACAAAAGGGCGATAAGTTATTGCTGCAATAACCAAACTCTACCCATAACAAAATTAACTTGACTCTCTTAATACGAAATTAAATCTTAATTCAAACATCAAAAACCCAAATTTAAGTCATGCCGACACACACTCAAACGCTACTCAATTTCACCGCACAAAAGTACATTATTATGTACACAACGACAAATTGTCGTAGAGTATCCTTTTATGTAGTGTTACGGGACACCAGTGTAGTGGCACTCGATCAAGCCATTCCTCATTTGTCTGGCTGACTTTCGATCCATTTGGAATGTGTTTCAGTGTGAATTCCTTTACTGGTCGGTGGTCGTTAATTGAGCATTATTACTTTTTATATATCTCCGAGTGGTTTTGTGAAAGTTGCTTTAGTGGGTGTGTTTATTCATTCTTGTTATTAAATGTCTGTGCGGGAGCTTGTTTTTTTTTTTGTTTACAACTAGGTATAATACATAGGTAATTTTTTAGAATCTTTTTAATTTCTGTAGTCCACTAACTTTTGTTTTTTTAAACTCAAAGGTTGGCCGGTAGAGTATCTTTATATTCACTAAAGACGACGTTCACTGCTGTTCATAGGGGGGCCTATGAACAGCAGTGAACGTCCCCACACAACCGGTCATGTGCGTCTCGCATCCATCGGCTACCCGCAATCTTCACCAGGTCATTGGTCCACCTTGGTAGTGAGTACTATTTGTCCAGCTCTGTACCGCAATCACATTAAGTTTAGATAACCATAAAATGTTATAAAAACGAAAAATATTAACATCAACCACATGATTAACGTAAGTAAAACAGTAATACTTGAATACGCAAAAATATTATTCAAGTCGTATTTACTAAAAAATATAATAATATACCATTAGAACACTTACATAATCCGTAATTATAATTATCTAACACTAGAGCCTCACAATTATCGCCACTTTCAAAATATTTAAGAAACCTTCAAGATGAAAGAGATTTTAATTAAACAGAGACAGTGTAAATTAAGCTTAAAGGTTATTTTCACGAGCATTTTATTATTGTTTTAATAGCTTCAGTGTAAAATGATTGTTATGAGCAAAGACGCATTAAATGAAAACGTCAGATGGCAATTAAAAGTTGTACAGATTAAAATTATTATTAGGATTTTAATTTTAAAGTGTTTAAGTCTTTTCAAATTCACTTACTTGTTTGACAAACGAGTTGCTTGCCAGTGTATGATGTGTTGAGATCTGAAGCATGATATTAAATAGACTTATATAAAACTAGCTGACCCGCGCAACTTCTTCTGCGTCACATTTTCCATTAATGCTCGGCTCCTTTTAGTCTTAGCGTGATGATATGTAGCCTATAGCCTTCCTCGATAAATGGGCTATCTAATCCTGAAAGATTTTTTCTAATCGGACCAGCAGTTCCTGAGATTACCCCCTACATACAAACTTACAAACAAATGTTACCTCTTTATAATATTAGTATAGATTCGAGATCGGTTAAGATAATAATAATTGAGCTGTATTTTTTGAAGATCAAGCATTAAACTGTGTAGATAAAATATGAAAACTTTACATCTCATAATTGTCATTGTCGCCCAGCAGAGCAAAGATAAATGAGGACATTAATAAATTATGAGCAACTGTCTACGGCCAAAATCAATTTACCTAGCCTGAGCTAGGTCGGCTTCCATTCTAACCGGGTGCCACAGAGTACCAGTATTTTTCATAAACCGACTGCCTAGCTGAACTCCACACCCAGACGTTGGGTATCACGACACTCTTGGCAAACATGGCTTTTTTTATTTGTGATGGGTCTGCTCTTGACTCTAGGTCTGAGATGACAGAGGTAAAGTCTACGGTGTCAATTTCCTTCTTCTGACTATCCATAACGACTATCGAAGATTTACAAAATAACATCTGGCACCAACTGTTTAATTTGCTTTCTGAGGCACGGAGCAATCTCGGTATGTCAAGATGGATACCCATCCTCAGACTGACCTTGGCTTGAGACCTCGACCACGAAAATATTAAAGCAAAACTTTATAACTGGTACACACTACATATTGTAACAAAGTTACCCATAATACCCCACTGTCGAGAGGGAAATAGTTTTGGGGTAATTCAATTAGCCATTATGTGGCCCTCCGAGGGAATCGAACAAGTTTGTTGTGGCCTCTGTTCATGTGAAGAATAATTAGTTTGTATCACGCAAACTTACTGGGATGCTTCGAAAAATGTTCGAAATTTGTAAGATGGTAAAAAGCGCCTTTCGCCGTCTTAAGGAATATTTATTGTTTAAGCTAAATGTTGAACTTTTTGTATTTCTGTATTTGTGTCCAGCTGTAAAAAGTAAATTATCAAAAGTTGGCACTGACCTGCTTATTCTTACATTCGTTCATGCATTCATCACCAAAATACATGAAATCGCTCCGGGAAAAAAATATAAGAAAAAAAAAAAACTATTCTATTCTATTAAAATGAAGCATAAAATGAAGGTCCTTTTGTTACCTTTGATCATTATTGCATTAATTTATCTTAGATTACTACTAAAATTTGTTAGAATAGCAGGGTCTTGACGGAAATGAAAGAAAATTCGTACCTACGCAAAACGCGCAGGTTGATGTGAAGTTACGGACACCAGCCTGAGATTAGATATATAAAAGTCTTCCCTTACTGAGTGACAGACAGACAACGCACAGCCGAAACTACTGATCGTATACATACGGGAGCACTAAGAGAGGATTTTGGAATTCCTACGGGAACGGGAAGAAACGCGATATGCGCGAACGAAGTCGCGGGCAAAAGCTAGTAACAAAACCACCAGATACCTATCAAGTTCTCGTAGGCTCGAAGGTACTGTTGAAAAGAATCCAGAGGGTGCGCCATTGAGTCCGAGTCATGTCATGTAAAAATATCATACAAACTGTTTGCATAAATCTTTTATTACTTGTTGATAAAAAGAACTAAAAAGAAATATACCATTTTATGGGTTCATTTTATCCCATGTTTTTATAATAAAAGCGTGTTACACCTTCTTTATTTTTCTAGCCGACAAAATGTAACGGAACTCTACTCATAAACTGGATGGGATTGTGTCGTTTTATTACGGCCTTCCTATGGCCACCTTCCAGCTCCATCATCACACCCTTGATACCATCTAGAGATAAAGTACTCGTCAAGACGAATCATACGAGCCCAAACTCGGTGTGGTTTTTTCTTTTTAAAACGCAATCGTATGGCCACCTTCCAGCACCTTCACCAGACCCTGGATACCATCTAAGGACAAAGTACTCGTAACAACAAATCAAATGAGTCTAAGTTCGATATGGTTGCGCCGTTTCATTACAGAGTTTTAAAAAAAAAAACGTTGCCCACACTAGGAATTTCTCCTGTATCGTGGGCGCGTTTACAAACATATAAATGCACATACACAAACAGCCAGACCTCGAACAACTATCTGTAGGCCATACAAATATTTGGTCCGTGCGGGAATCGAAGCCGTGACACGCAGCGCAGCAGTCGATCTCTCAACCACTGCGCCAACTGTGTCGTCGTTCCTGTGACCACCTTCCAGTTCCATCATCATTAGATCAGCTCCATGTCAACATAACAAACAGAGACAACGGGACAAGTAGAAACTAAATAAAAACGTGTAATAACACACAAAAAAATCTCAACATTCAGAGTGTGACTACAATTTCTATTTACAAAACGTGACAGTGATTATTTGAATATAATTTTGAAGTAAACTTTTCTAAACATGTCGGAGTGTAATACAAATAACTCGGAATTTATAAAACCCGAGAAACTCCTTCCTATTTACTTATCTATAAAAGAATATCACGAATTCTGCTTTGCAAGGGGACTGTAATTTGCCAAATTGAGACGTGTCTTCTCACGATTCAGAGAATCACAACCTGTTTTTGTGACAGTGCTGCGTATGAAAATTAGCCGCATTATATGGCTAAGGTCCATTGCGGGCATTTTTGTTAAAAAGGAAAATCGTCAAGTTTTTCTTTTCCCGTTTTCATGTTGGCCTTTTTGCGTTGCAAATTTTTTTATCTTTTACAATCTTATAGAGACAGTGACCCCCCAACTAACATGAAAGAGGCTCTTCTGCTTAACTCAACAAAACGATTATCTTTATGTATGAATGATCAGAAGAAAATAATGCCATTCCAAGGTGCATGAATTTTCGCGCCCGCTTCGCTCGTTGTTCTGTCCTACCCTCTCTCAGTTAATGAATATATTAGTCCATAAAGTAACTTCTTTTTAACTTTGAATGAGACAGTAAAATTAAACCTATCCGATGAGAAATGAAAAAAATTTTGAGCACGCTTTCGCACGCTCTTGTGATCTTGTCTTTTTCAATTAATGAGCTTTATTGCATAAGTCTATAAAGTGGCCAAAAGCTGAAGTGGGATGCAAAAAATTGCTTATCCACGTCAGTCAACAAAATTGAGTTCAGCGAATGATGCAAAGAAAATCATAAGAATCCGAGGCAAAGTGCAAAAATTCGCCGATAGAAAAGTGAAATTGTACACTTAGTAAAATGTCAATTGTCTTATGTGGACCTCTGATGGTCCGCAAGATCTAAAATATGATCCACGTAAGGTTTCAAATTTCAATCTTTTCACCTTAAAAATGTCATTGGTGCAAACTGACTTTAATTTTCAATCAGACAACACGTTGCTAGAAACTTAGGATCAGCTGTTTTAATCAGTGTTTTCTTTATTAATGCTATTTACTTATGGTTCAACAACTAACTATGCTATAGTAGCCGACACGAGTCGTGAGACAACGCCAAAGAGCGACGCCTTAGAGCAATGCCATAGAACCACGCCTTAGAGCAACGCCATAGATCGTCACGTCTGCAATTATAGTCAATATAACACCTCAAGTTGTATAAGACACTTAATAGCAATAACTAGCCAATAATAAAAGTCAGCTATCACTGTTTTAAAGACTTGGGTGTTAATGGCAGGTTGAATCTGTAAAGATTTAAGTGTACTTGCTGTCACTAGCACCATTTTAACTCACAAACCTGTATACGTCGTCCATTAAATTTCTAGTGCCACAATTGGTGCTAAAACTTGTTTGTGTACTCCTCTATATAGCCTTTAGTTAGGACTGAGATAATTGTAACTCTGTTATATCACTTAAATGTGTAAAAAAAGGCTTGTAATTGACGCCAAAATGTTAGTTGGGCCACGTGGTGTAGAGATCTTATGCAATTCCATTGGTTACTTTTTTTTCCTTTTTGCTCTGCTGTAATGGACAAGCTCTCTTATAGGTGCTTAAATAACACATATACACACTTAATAATAAACTCTTTGTTGATTAGTTTCATTCAAAATGAAACGAGCCGGTGAAAATTACCTCCATTTTATCAATATCTGTACTAACAACTTATTGTTATCATGTTAAATATAAAACCTAATATTAACTTTGTATTACGGAACTGGAACAATTGCGAGGAATAGTGTTTTATTTAAATTTTACTCTCGGATTTTCCTTTTATTGTTTCCTGTCTGTAACTGTCGTCTGTGAAATTTTGTGCTTACCTACGTATTCTCTTATTATATTTCTCGAAAATTTTATAATATAAAACTGCAGGTACTGCATCATCGCTTAGCATCAGGTGAGATACTGCTCAATCGCGTGCTTATCATAAGTAAAAAGTAAAAGTATTATTAAAGTGTGTAATTTCAATGGAATTTGCCACCTTCCTTTTGCCGAAGATATAGTCAACATGGCTGGGACTACGGAGGACTTTAGTGCAATGCTCGTTGACCTCAGTATAGCTTCCAAAAGAGTGGGTTTCAAAATGAACATGAACAAAAACAAGATCATGGTAAACACCCATGTAGCACCCACTACTGTCAAGATCGGAGATTCTACACTCGAAGTTGTAGACGAGTATGTCTACCTGTGACAAACCGTCCAGTTAGCTAGGACAAACTTCGAGAAAAAGGAATCCGACTTGGCTGGGAGCGGTCAGGAAGTTGCATGGTATCTTCTCGTCCCACACACCAAAGTGTCTCAAGATGAAAGTCTATGGACTGAGGTCAACCAGTGCGTGTTGCCAGACTTATGAATCCGAAACATGGTCGCTCACAAATAGGCCTCATGAGAAGGCTAAAAGTCACTCAAAGGGCAATGGAGAGCGCAATGCTTAGAGTTTCCTTGCATGATCGAAGTAAAAATGATATCCGCAAGAAAACAAAGGTAACCGACATAGCCCGAAGGATTGTCAAACTAAAGTGGCAGTAGGCAGGGCACATTGCTTGGAGATCAGATGGTTGATGGGGTCGAAAAGTTCTGGAGTGGCGACCCCGTACCGGAAGATGCCAACAAGGTAGGCGCACAGGACCGGTCGTTGTGGGGACTCTTGGAGTAGGCCATGTCCAGTATTGGACGTCTTTTGGCTGATATGATGATGTTGATGATGGTGGAATTGGAAATAAAATACAGATATAATTAAGGAAAAAAAAAGAAATAGACTAAAACTGAGTGGGTATCCTTAAGATTTTACAAAGTTATAGTTTATGCATTAAATCACTCAATCAAGAGTTTGTTGGTCCATAAAGTTGATCTATTCAATATCTTTCTATTTCTAATCTACTTCCAAACGATTCATTAATCAGCCTGTTAAATTCCCAATAACATGGTCACAGTTCTTTCTCTGAGAGAACTTATTCACTTTATCAAAAAACTAAAACACGACCGTAAAAGCGCTAAGATTACAAAACAAAACAAAAACGGCTGCGTCATGTTGCCACGTGCTTTTAATTTCGAGATTAGACGAAGCGTTAAATTGTTAGTTTGCGTTCGTGTCACGTGAAAAACCCAGTGAAATATCCCAAGTTCTGTCAACAGACAATGCTATGTGAAAGTTACGGTTACATCAGATTAGTGGGCTTCATTCAGGTTACACAATAGGCGTACGATGTCAAGATGATAATTGGTTGTCAAAGCCAAACAATTGTTGTTGTACCGTGCAGAGTTGGAAATTACACTGGAAGGGATTTGAATTTTTACGAACGAACGTTGTGGGAGTACTGTCGTCACTGGCGAATTGAAGGAGCCAACGGAAAAGCTTCTTTGGAAAGTCCTAGGCAATGAATTTGCGACCTGTCTTTACTTTTGTGAATGCTTTGCCTCGTTTGTAGTTATATTCTTTTGTTGAGGGCACGTAATCGTAATAATGCGAGATAGTTGTTCGTGGAATTTTAATAACTTGGGTTGTTTATACTGTATCCGTAGAATGTCTTAGCCATTAAAATATTTAGCAGATTTAAGACTGAATATGGCTGACAAAAAATTATTCTCAGAGATCAGAAATATTTTATCAGCAGTCATTGCCGTTTACTACCACTCCAAAGTGCATACATGTTATTTTTATAAGCTTTTCATCATACATTTATAAAATAGTTTTCCAGATATTCTAGTATTCCTAACTTTCGGTTTATCAGCAGAGATCTGCGATCTCAATAGATGCGATGTTAATTGCCTGTCAGAAGCAATGGCCGCTAGAGACATTTGTAGGTGCGTGCTTGACGGCTGATACTAATAAAATCAGAGAGTTTTACAAGTTTTTGCGAAAAAGTATATTTCGACTTTTATTTTTGACCTGTAGTCATTATTTTTCTGTTAAAGTATTTCGTCTTTATTACAGTAACAAAACCAAAAACTGACGTCTAGCAAAGCACTTAGTAGCTATACAACTCGAATTCATCACTATCCACTTTTTCTACCCATTCAATATCGAATCTGAATACAAATAAGGCGGAAACACAAAATGAAATTAGAACATACCCCACATAAATCTCCGTAAACACGTTTAGAACATTCTCCACGTCGATTCTAACGTCAGGGTCTCAGCTCACCCCAAAAGGATCAAGGGTATAAAAATAATCAGGAACCGCAAAAATAATTTTTCAAATAATAAAAGTAACTATGTCTTCTAAACTATAGTGACTTCAAGGAAATTACGAGTTTTTTAGCAAATTACAAGGAAGCACTCTGTAGTACTGGCATAATAAGTCAACGGTATGTTTTATTTTAGGTTGAATATATTATAACCTGGAAACATAATTCGGCTGATGATTGCCTCAAATGAATGGCTTCATTGAGAGAGTACATAATATTTCCGTTTAATGTAAATAAACTCAGTTTTCCGTGTAAGACAGACACAACAAAACCAGCACAAAAATGCCCCTAAAATACATTTATATCTTTCACAATTTTATTTAAATATGAATAAGTAAATACGCGAATCACAAAAATGTTTATGACGCCTGCGACCTTGCTTACAATAAGAGTCACTAGATCACTCAACTCAGATTGGGTAAGGTCCCATTTTTGTGCCTTTCATACTTCAAATCTGTCTAGCTCAGTTCTTTCTGAGATAGGCCTTTTTGTAATCTAATTATACAAATAAATCTCATAACTTATATGAGTAAGGTGAAGGTTGTATTTTGCGGTAGTGTTAAGAAAGCTTAAAAGTTAATGTACGAAGTTATCCCAGCATAGGCTGTCTGTATATTGACGCGGAGCGAAGCGACGTAGTAATCCAAAAAAAAAAAAAAAAGTCCATTGACACGGAGTGCAGTTGCAAACTGTGCGTAGTAACGAGTTCACTCGAAGAATGCCGGTGAACTTAGCAGATCATATCACACCACTTTGTTATTGGCACAGCGTCGCCTCGCTTCTCAACTCTCTGCTTCAGTAGACATTCAACCTAAGCATCGCAATTTGCCTCGGAGACTGGCGCTGCTCTTTGATTGCGATTCTTTTGCAAACTACTACAATCACTTGTGATGTCGTTCTTTGATGAAATGCAGTGCGAATTACGCAGATGCACAAATTTTAACGAGGACTGCACTTGTAAAACGTTTTGCAGCAAAAGAATGGACGTTGCAAATTTGAAAAGCATTCTAATTAGTTAATTACAGTGTCATTTGAGGGAGTATGCTCTTACGAGGAACTTTGTAAATTATTTTGTGTTGTGATGTGTTTGTAAGATGTCTTTGCTGTAAATGTACGGATATACCAACTTAAGGCCAAATAGACCGAGCGCTCACGTCGATGGCGTGAAGCCGCTGTATTACCTAATAATTAATTAGTAATAGAATGAAACTATTATGCCACCATACATTATTCTTCGAAATGTTATTAACCTCTATTATATTTCTTAATTCTTAATTGTACACCAAAACAACTTTTATGATTAATAAAATACTGTATGTACAAAGGCGAACTTGTCTCAAAGTTGAGAGTTAGATATGGATTTCGGAAGTAAGATTTTCATAAGCTTCAAGTACCAAAAATATGAAAAATAGTCGAATTTAGCCTTCTTTTCGGTTTTTTTTGATCGAGGGATGTTTTCGATATTATGTTTTGAACCATAAATTGTCAAAGTACCTACATAAAATAAACTTCAATATATGCATTTTGTTTGCTCTAAAACATCACTATTTGTTTATTTTGATTCAAAGTGATGGAATATTGGGAAAATTGGGAATACCTGGCCTTATAGGAAACTACAAAATTTAAGTGCCTTATATTGAGGGATTCGGTTTCAAATTAAACTCTTGAAATTTACATTGAATTCAATTCTGCAATGCTATGCATGATTTCATTTTAGTTCCAGATGCAGTTGCTTAAATGGTTTAAAGGTGTCTCAAGCAAACGGCGGCGACGCAAGGGAAGCTTGGTTCCTTGAATATTCAAATTGTCGGCCAGCGTTCAAAGGCGCCTAGCAATATTAAATTCTACCTACAGCTTACATGAACCTCAATAAATCGTTTCCAATCTAAAAGCATACCTGATACTTTCACCCTTGATTTTCAATACAAGAAAAGTAAGCAGTCGTAAAAATAAACTACCTTCACTTAGGAAGTTCTCAAAGCAGTTAAACGGTAAAATGAAAACTGTCATTACCCCTACATTTGCTCGGGTAATGAGGGTTCCAATTGAATTTGGTTCTCTTTGCAATTTATTTGCCAACATTACTTTGCTTTTGTCAATTATTTTTGATGTCATTTTCTTAAAGAGCACACGAACGTGGCTTCGTCCAGGAAAAAATTTCAAACTCAATTTGGTACCTAATCATAATCAGGCAAAATAAATACGTATTTCGAAAACTTAAATAAATTATTTAAATTAATAAAATGAAACCACATTTTTGCCGGTCAGTATGTGATCTTTCCATTAGAGTTTAACTTAATTGAATCCACGTTGATCTACTTTATTTTAAAATGAACGGCCACTGAGCCACTGACTCAGTTTTATTGGTACGTCAGGACAAATTAAATTTAAAAGAAGAGTGTAATGGTCACTTCGAATCTTTCAATAGAAATCATGATCAAAATCTTTTCTGCTCATAATAGGCTAGTTTTCGTCATCCACAAATTGCAAAACTATTCAGTCCTTGAAAAATAATGGACACGTATTTTTTGTTTTTGTAAATCAATGAATATTGACGAAGATAAAACGCATCAAAACTCGGAAGTGGGGGCTCGTGACGTCACAACCCGCTAAAAATTATGCCACGGCATACGTATTGAGAATTTTAAAAGCGTCGTAACTTCGTCAATGTTGGTTCCCCTAACAAAAGAAAAAATACGGATCAAATATTTTTTGATAATCTAACTGACGGACTAATTAGATTTTTTCAGGACACAAGCCTAATAGGAGAAGCTCTACTGGAGCAGTGACCATTTATTTTTTAAACCAAATAACATGTACCAACAAATCCCGAAACTGTTTACATTGCACGTAATCATTATAGTTTACTTCACATTCCTTCATTACCGCCATTCTACTGAATTATTAACTTTCTAGTCTGAGCTAAATTAGATCACTAGCTGGAAGTTACTTCCCCTCACTACTTCAGTAAGGTTTCGTTCCAGCCTATAAACTTTCAAGCTAAAGTTTGAGCTGTAGTGCTTAAGATATTGTTTTCAATTAATAGCAACATTGCTTAGAAAGTGAAACTTCATACTTTCAAGTTTGTTGTGGATATTTACCAAGAATGAACACTTACTTGTAAAGCACTAAGGCAATCGTTATATTGTTCTCAGTAGTTTTACACCCTTAAACATATTTTGTATTATTTCAATATGTGTACTAACTCGGATATTCAGAGCCTAACAAAAAAAAATGTGGTCATAGATTGTCACGGTACGAGTATAGGCACGTAATACAGAAAAAATACGAACAAGTCTTGAGGAAAGACCAAAGTATGAATAATGGATAATTCTAGAAGAAGGGGATTATCAAAGAAAATATGAATAAAGAAAAAAGATGATATCATTTTTCACAAAATCTATCCAGTTGCACAGGATGTGACTATCGAGATGACGGCAAAAATAATGTATGGAAAACGCAAATATACTACACCAAAATCAATTACATTTATATAACGACAGAAAGATGACGTGATTATGTGGTCTTACCACTAGATCAGAGTATAAGATATTAACACACTGGGAAAAGACTGTACATAAGTAAAAGACAAACTTACTGCCGCAAAATAAAAACGAAGTGAAAGTGACTCTACTTTAAATAATATAAACAGACGCTAAAGAGATTTTTCTTGTCCTATTACCAACTTTAATTGACATTGACTGTGTCACGGTTTTTTCAGGCAATACCGTATTCAAAAATTCCGCAATGAAGGTTTTTCGAGACCGAGATAAAACCGACTGTAAAAAACAAGTTACAATCGGTTTGAATCGAATTTTCATCAATACGACGTTAGGCACAAAACGATCACAACTGGTGGATTAACGATATTGAGTACCGTTTCAATGTTTTTGGGCCTTCGCTCTCAAAAGGCTATAGATACTTTTCATTTGCAGAAAAAATACAGTGACATTAAATTGGGACGGGATAGCAACACAGCAATCAATGAATGATGATACAAGCTCTTTTGTTTTCTTCTTCGAGTAATGTTATGTTATGTCGCAAAACTCTTTAAATCATTTCTTATCCTCCTCTATAATATTTGCAAATAATCCATGCAGATAGAAAGATTATGATAAACTTTTCACAACAAACAATTTACTTAGAATTACCAACACGTATCTATTGCATATCACGTATGATCTATTATGGTGTATTTTAGGTCCTATCTAATACCAGATTAAGGTTTAAAGCTGGGTTGATCCAAAACATTAATAAAGCCGATATATTATGTACCTGTCACGAATTAATCCTAACAAGGGAGAGCTGAGTATTGGCTAAGAGCCCTTCAGATAGCACCCCTTCTGGCTAGAAGGGTTTTGAGATCGCCTTTGAGGTCTTAAATTTTATCCCCTTTAATCGTGTTTCGACGGTGCGGTTTTGTGAAACCGATACATCATCTACAATACCTGGTGGATAGACATGAATAAAATCTGGTTAACGGCCTAAACACCGTTTTTATAAAATGAAAAAATCATGCGAAAATTATTATTTTTGATGATGATTGAAAAATACAAGCATAGCAGTGAGCATAGTGATAAATACTATTGGACTACAAACACGTTTTGTGAAATGTTTAGTATAAAGTTTTAGCGCGACCTTTACAAAATAATACGTTAGGGCTTAATATTTACCAGATTTATTGAGCAGAAACGTATACCTAAAAAGTGGTGGTTTTTCTAAATATCATTCTATAGAAAGCTGCTAGTAATTTAAGGTTTAGAAGGCAATACACCTTTAATGAAATGTGTGCCTTAATAGTTCTGGTCGATTTCACTTTCAGTTGCTCGCTTTGTTTTGAAAACTCCAGCTTTTATCGATACAGATATATTTGAAAATGAATTTCGAAAATGGCTTTGTATCAATCATATATTTTATGGGTCTATATCCGTATTAAGTGCTCTGTATACTGGTTAAAGGATTATTTGTTCAGAAACCACGGCGCCTGTTCCGGTTTTTATTCACGATCGAGCCAATAAAATGGACATGGGGAAATCCGTATAGTCGTTTAGGATTGGCGGTGCTAGGTTTTGAATATGCAAATGGAATTGAGAATGGACCGCCCATTCTTGGTCTGGTGTGTCAATATCGGGATTATCTCTTCATTTATTTCTATCTGGATAGAAGTTTTAAAATTTTCTATAAAAATGGAAAACGCGTACGTGTTCAACATAGAAAACTAAACCTTAAAAGCCAGAATATGATACAAAATCTTGAACAAAACAACAGAAATACCGATATCAGTTTTAGTGGTCTCCGAAATTCGTTTTTGTACTTCTACAGAAAAAGACAATGGGCAGACAGAATAATAAACAATTCGCGATGCACTTTTTAGTGTATAACTTCTATATCAAAATGTACAGATGTTGCTTATTGTGAACCAACCGTCGATCTCATAAAAAGCAATTTATGGCCTTAACTCACAATGGCAAACCATTGATTGGTCCAGGTAGTTTTCGACCCACTACCGATACCTTCTCTTAGAACGAAAGTGACTTATTCATATATGTATATCCTATATATATCCATTCGAGAATTGATTGAGTTTTATCAGTTTTACCCAATATAAATGTGTCATCAATCTTTTTACCCTTTTGAAGATATCAAAAGGGTAAAAAGATCACTGTCAAGTATTATTTAGAGCTTTTGGACAGTTTTGACATTGATTTAAAGCTAAAACGACTGCATTTGGCGAATTAAACAGTGTTGTTCTATCACAAAAATGCACAGGTGCATACGTGTTTGGTCACCATGGTAAAAAATCATAAATTGGACGAACTGCATCATATTCTACAGATTTGGCCCCCAGCGACTATTTCTTCTATCCAAACTCGAAGAAATATGGCTAGGTGGTAAGAGATTTGGGTCGAACGAATAGATCATCACCGAAACAAACACCTATTTTGAGAGCCTCGAAAAAACCTATTTTTAAAAGAAATATAAAAATTGGAAAAACGCTGGAGAAAATTAAGATAATGTTAGGGAATAAAACGTTTTTTTGCCGAAAAAGATATATTTTATTCAAAAAGTCACAAATTTGTCCAACCGCCTATCCAAAATTCTACATGTAAGTGTTTAGAACAGATTTTGCTTATTTTGAACCAATGAATCGAACACATAAAAAGCAATATATGGCCTCGCCTGACTATGGCAAACCATTGGTTCAGGCAGTTATCTACTCACTATGCATAATAACATCTCTTAGAACCAAAGTGACCTATTTCTCTCGGATGACCCTTATAAATTGCTTGGCCGATCGGCTCGGATGATATCTAACGTACACTAATGAGTTTGGCATCTTAAGTCACGTCGGGGCATCCATCTAAATTTTCCATTCGTTGAATAATTAATTGAGTTTTAATTAATTTAAATACGTCATCAATCAAAATTTTAAATGATTGATTTAAAAACATTTCGAAATAAAAATTGTTTTTTTTTTTTTCGTGCAAAGCATTGTTTCGTGCAAAGAACTTTTTCTAAAAATATTATATTAGATAGTAACTCGTGCGGAAAAATATGAAAGAAAACATCAAATTTGCTGTTTTCTCAATTGAATAGGCAAGAAATTGCTTAGACCCTTAAAGAAAGATTTCGGTAAAAGGACAACGATATTATTAACGAAATATCTTGGAAATTAAACGGAACAGGAGCTCAGCAATTATGTCAATGGCTATTAAATTAATGATTTTCATTTGATTTGAATGAATGTTAAAGATGTGATTTAAGTCTTGTACCCGAGAACTTAGACAAAGAGCGGATTTCACCAACGAAATTGATCGCGATCAGCACATTTAAACTGCGTTCAAGAGTTCTCAGTGTCAATATTTCATAGAAAATAATGACACTGGCAGCTCGTTAGCGTGGTTCATATGTTGATCGCATTCAGCTTCATTGATGAAATCCGCCCTTAGAGTGTTCGAGTTATTATAAGATATTGGGTTGAGACTGAAAAACTGCAACATAAATAAAGAAGAAGGTATAGGTAGATATACTTAAGAGCAATTTCACACTGCCTCCAATCCAAATGCGAGAATTGTCGGTCCGAAGTAGTCGAAGTACTTCTTCTAGGAGCCATTACGCATTAGATCTGAACTCCGTTCGTCCGAATTCAGTAAATTTCCAATCAGGATAAAACTCTGAATTCAAATTCGGATCGGATGCAGTGCGTAAACGCTTAGCGCTTTGAAGATTAATGGTATCAATAACTTCACTAAAAGAAGGTTCTTTTTATACTTTTAGTGAAGTTATTAACAGAATCATAGATGATAACAATACAAGCAATCAATAGCCACTACATATTATTAAACAAAGTGCTCCACCGCATCTGTCTGTCTCTCTGTTCGCGATAAACTCAATAGCTGCAACAACATGCTGTTTTCACCAATGGATAGAGTGGTTCTTGAGGAAAGTTTTAGTATATAATTTGTTAAGCGGGCAAAGCCGTGGACATCAGCTAGTTCATAATAAAGGTAAGGTTGCGGTCTTTTGAAACGTATAGATTTGAAAGAAACACGATTCAAGCTTTACCAAGTCATAAAACCAGTCTTGTATTAACTACCAAATTGAAAAATTCTTCGATATTTCGTCAGACAGCTCAAACAAATTTCTAACGCCAATTGAATTCGACAATCAGTCACTTAGAAACCTTGAATAAATAACCTGTCTGCATTTAACCTATTTTTCATTTCCGAAAGGCAATATCCTGTACACACGGATGTTTGGCTTAGCTTTTCCAATTTCCTGTGAAATAGGCGTTGGCAGTTTCAAAATTTTTCGCGGCACTCTGCTTAGATAAGTCCTATATCCAAAAATTGGATGCTACGTTGAATCGCATCGAGATATTCAAAAATAAATCTCCTGTGAATAAAATCTGTTAAATTTCAAATGTCCAAGTGTAAAGCTTAGAGCAGAAAGAATTTATATCTTGTAAGTAAAAGAGGTGAGAGATATAATTATGGTACTAGAAATAGGAACCAGTTAGTTCAAACAGGCTTCAGGCTGGCTAAAGTAGCCTCATCTTTCATGGGGTACTGTTTAAAATGTTATAAATAAGATAAATATTAGAGCTAAATGAGACGAAATTTAAGACTTGTATTAAACGCACACTAAGCAGGCAAGCATATTATAAGTTGGGGGATTATATTAAAGATAAAACTACTTGGCTGAATGCTGGTCCTGCTCCACAGCGACTAGGGAGCACAAACTAATCTGTAAACATTTTGGAGACATTGTGGGACCGACTGAAGATGTAAGAAATATTTGCATTGTTTAGAATCAATTTACTTAGCATTGTATAATTTCACCCATTAACGGCACATGTGTGAGTACTGTGTACCTTTAACTTAAACTTTAATTATCAGTTTTAGGTATGTTTTTGACTTGAATGTACCCTGGCGGTTGGGAGTTTCATGCTCACTCAAAAGTCTAGCTGATGGTGGCGTATGCATTTGATCATTTGGCTCCCTTCAAAATGGTTGAGCCAAATGGTGCTGGCGTATGCGTCATGTTCGTGAAGGGGTGCCGTAAGTTGGGACTGGTCATTTCTCAGCGGCTATGGTTGATTTTATTTAACTTTGAATTGTTCCTCTTTTATTTCGGACGCTTTTATCCTGCTCGTCTTTTACATCGTTCGCATATGTATGATGATGTATGTATAATTTCAACCCGATGTAAAGGAAACTTTGTTAAAATTTATTATTTTTAAGAGTGTCCGTGGAGTTTCTTGCGCGTTCTTCTCCATAGAGATCTACGCTTTGGAACGTGCAAATAGCTTCAACTTTTTGGACCGACCGACCTTGACAATTCAAAAAAAGCTATGGAATTGGGGTCTCTTTGAGAAATCAAATCCGCAACGAAGTGACCCGACAGAGAACCAAAGTTGTGGACTTAGCTGAAGTGGCAATGGGCCGGCCATAATAGCCGTAGAACCGTATGACCGTTAGGGTAGACGAGTTCTTGTGTGGAGACCACGAAACGCAAACGTCCTTACGTTTGCGTTTCGTGGTCTCCACAGCCTTCAGTACGCCTTCAGGCTAGGTGAAGAGATGATCTTTGCAGGGTGGATGCTGGATGAGAGTTGCCGGTGATCGAGCCAAATGGCGTGCACTTGGAGAGGCCTAGGTCCAGCCACTGCTGTGGACTATTATAGGGTGATGATGATGATGTACCTTTGTTTTGATATTGTATGTAGTGCGGTAGATTCTAAGAAAAAAAAAACGTAATTTCGTAGGAAAAACTAATATTCATAAATATTTACAAACGTCATTCTTAATGTAATAAAATATGATGTATCAAAATTCATCCATCTTTTTGACAGCCAGATCCCAATTTAATATCAATTTCAAACGTGGCAAGTAAAATAATAAAACATAAACACCGACTGCAAATCCAGAAGGTTGTAAATAAAAATACTTAAAGCAGTATAGAGGGTACCACTTATAACTGTCTTACAAACGGTGCAATATATTAGAATGGAAAGAAACAGCCCGCCTGGCTTCACGTAATGCCCTATAAAATCTAACGATTCCCAGATAATATAGAAACAGTAAGTTTAATATAAGCTGATAGCTTTCCACAGAGAAGTATGAATACTGTTTTATGAAGCTGTAATGGACGCTAAAGCTCCTTTTTATGGACACTGATATTGTTTGAGCTTATTGGAGTTATTTACGAACATAACCCAGATAGATATTACCGTTTTTACACATTTAATATTGCTTTACAGATTAACTAACCGCACAGCAGACACAATAGTTAAACAATAAGCGGAGACTACATGACATGTGGTCTGTTGGACTGTGAACTGGTTTAAGATACCTACGATAGGCACAACACAATTATCCATGCAGTAGTGTTGGAATGTAGAATAACACACAACCATCCATTCATTCTTCATTTAATTCATCCGTTCATCAATCGTCGCCAATGTTCGTACTTTTGTATTAGTAGGATTTGTCAGAATGCCAAGAATGTAAACTGGCCTACTCAACAGCAAGTGGTCACTGACCTAAGAACTCGCAAAATCGCAATTCCTGAGGAATGTCGTTGTACTTACCTTTACTTTGATCAAAGTCACAAAGTTATCCGAAGCAGCTTATGACAAATTTGTTTACAAATCGCTAGTCAAAGCAAACGTTTGCAAATAGGCGCAGAAAACATAAACGGAATTAACAGCCTACGCAGTAGGCATATCTATTGAAAGTTTATCCATTAAAAACCCATTTACTAAGTTTACCCAATTTCGTCAAGGGGTTAAGTACCATTAAATCAGTCTAAATATTCGGTAATGGATAACTATCAACTCAGCAAAAATGCTTTATTTTTAAAAGGTACTATTAAGAGACGCAGTTGCTGGCCTAAGAATAAATATGAAAATAAAATTATGCTGGAACATCTTAAAAGAATTTTAAAATTGAAAATAAATTGACTAATCATTTCAAATAAGTATAGACGAAGCCTATTAAACAATTTCAAATAATTCATAAAAACGCAAACCATTTTGAACCTTTGAGCTGGATGCACAAAAATAAGTAACGAGCAATCTGAACTCTATATCAAATTGTTAAGTCGTCTGGTTGAGGGCTCATCATTGTTAAAAAGAAAACTTAGGCAAAGGCCTTCCCGCAAAACCAGAACTAGGCAAACAGTGGGCATTAAGTCAGAACTGGAAATATCAGGACTGTCTTTATTATGAAGAAAAAAACAAATGAAAAAAAGTATAGACACGGAGGTAAAGTGATACGGTCGTTTAAGTTCTATCACCACGTAAGTCATTTTAGAAACTTTTCAGTAGAGACAAAAAACCAAAACTGACTTACGTATTGTTTCCATAGGACAGATCTAATTAGTGGCTTCCGTGCTGTTACTTTTCCGTAATTTTAAAGGTTTTTATTGGTTGTACCTTGATTCTGATTGGAGGAAACGACGCGTCTATCGATTCTCTAGCGAAAGGCATCAAAATGTCAAAACCGCCAAAAAATGACTTACGTTGTGATATAACCTAAACGACGATACGTCTTTTGTTCGACTGTACCTCTACAGCATTGAAGCGAGAACGAGTTAGTCTGGCAGTAGATACACCGTAACACAACGTTGTAAATTGGCACTTAGACTGCATTATCAAGGATTATGTGGGTGTGACATTAGATAATTGATGAATCTCAGGACATGTTCAGACGTACAGAACGTGTCGTGTCGACACTGGATCGAGGGATGTCGCTACAGGACACCTGTCCTGTACTTACTAAGAGCAAGTGATGTCTTAACTAAAGTAGTAGTATGTAGGTACATGCAACTACTTAAACGTAGTTTTAAAACAATAAATCAAGAGGATACTCTCTTTCAAGAAAAGACAGTATCATTATAATATCACCAAATAACATCCTACTTCCAGCTAATATTGTAATCCTATCCTACTAATATTATAAATGCGAAAGGATGGATGGATGTTGGTTACTTTTTCAGGTCAAAACGTCTGAAAGGATCTTCATGAAATAAAACACGGCACAGAGGTAGATTATAGTCCGGAATAACACATAGGCTACTTTTTATACCGGGAGTATGTTCCCTAGAGAACACGCGGGCGAAGCCGCTGGCAGAAGCTAGTGTTCTATAAATTAGAAAATTTGGCTAGCCTTTTCCCAATTTAATTGCGGTCGAAACAACGACTTAAATTTCACGCCGCAGATCGACCCGTGCATTTTTATTACTTAGGGCCGATTTTTCAATAGTCAGATAAATATATAAATCTGAGTAATAAAAAATCCGGTTTGACAGTTTTTACATAGAAAATATGACAAACAGTCATATTTATTCTTCAGTTAAAAATTTTCTGAGGAATGAAAAATCAGCCCTTAGCCACTAGGAACTTTATACATTAAGTAATTTAGGCAAAAGCTTTGCAGTCAAACGAAAATTTCACAAAATCTTGTCACTATAATCGCAGTTCGCAGCCACTAGGAGAAAATACAATTTATTCAATCTATGCTCAAAAGCACACTGAGTGAACATTTAGACTTAGTCGAAATCACTTTGCCCCATCGACTCGCATTCTTGTCAAAATCTGCAATCGAATTTTCAACTGGTTGACTAGCACAACTAAAAAAACTAGTAAAAGTTCAATATCCCGTGGAAAGTCATACGAACACGATGCTCATCGCATTTGGGCAGGATTTCCTTTGAGTACGCTCGAGTGACCCGCATGTTGGGAGCTTCAGTTCCGTGGCTTGATCAAAGTGAGTAGTACTGCCATTGTTGCCAATTACATTGGTTTAGTTGACACGCCTGCAACAAACATTGAGTTTTCGTACAGGAGTTGATTTTGAAAGGCTTTAAAATTCATTAGAATAGTTTGTAACGGGATTGCTACCATGTACCTTTTACTTTCAAATTCAAAATTTAAAGACATTTATTGAAACTAGGCTGATAATCAGCAGTTTTTGAACGTCAAAATTTACAAGAAGACAGTCCCCCAAATCGCCCAGCCTGTCACTGCTTCTTAGTGTTTTAACTGGGAAGTAGAAGTAGATAACTGTCTGTTAAGTTTGAATTTATATTATTAAACAAATTTAGAACATTAAATTAAATTGCACATGTCAGCTAGCACACTATTTTATCTTAACAATTAGTTATGAAACAGTGATAAATACTAAATATATCGGTAATTAAACAAGCATACAAATAAACAATGAGCCTCCAGGATAATTGTTGTGCCCGCTTACATGTGCAACAATGGAATTTAACCATAAGCTGTGATTCAAAGTTACAAGTGCTAAGCTAAGACCACCGTTAAATTATTAACAGTTAATACCTAGGGTGAGGGGCCAGACAAAGAGAGATACAATCCGCAAGGCAGTTTTGTGGCGAACTGTTGGGCAGTAGCGACCCCACGAACCTAATCTCCCGGGGGAAGTCTTGTTCCTCATCTCCGGCTTGCCTTTATTGGCTGGCCAGAGTGAACACTCACGAAGAACAGAGCTTCCACCTCTTTCTTGCCTTAATCGGCCGGTCTGAGTAGAGATTCGCTAGAGCAAACGTGCTTGGGAGAAGGATGTATAATCCAGTAAGATGCTGGTAGGGATCTTGACCGCACTTCCGGAATTGTCCTGATAGCCGTGGTATACCTCTCCACTCCTCTAGCACCTCAGGCTATGTTGCCACCTTGGCGCTACGTCACTTTGTGCTAGTGACCGTTTTCGGGGGCCCATTAATTGAGTGTGCAAGTCACCCCCTGCCATTTAAAAACCGTGTATATTGTTAGTGGTCAGGCAGGGGCCAATAGTTCTTCTATAATAAACGATTATCAGTCCACTAAACCGCCCAAACCCATAGCATTTCATCTTTTGTTTCCATATTCTGCAATAGTCTTGCTCCAACCGGGGATTGTCCTTGGGAATACTTTCATAGTGCATACAGGGATAATCGCCGGTTGATGCCCCATTACATTTGAAATGTCTAACGGGGCCTCTGCGAGTTGGTTTCGGCCCCTCTTACGCCTACCAAAGGACTGGGTCTCCAGGGACCCGAGAAAGAAAACAAAAGTAATAACAATAATACACCTCGGTCACTAAGACGAACTGCTTGAAAAGCGGCTTGTTTTGAACTTTCTAGTCGTTTTAAGAGGTTGGGTTTTTTGAGAAAGACAATTTCTTTTCTCTTTTTTTATGGTTCTCTAAGATTTTGTGGCATCATTTTAAAAGGATCCCAGATCGTTCCGCTAAGTTTTTTGTACCTAATCCTCTTTTAACAACTGTTGGTGTTTATATTTACATCTGCCATCAAAGGGATTTGAGACCGACCATACTGGCAGCTGATTGTCAAAAATGTTTCCTACATTTACCGAGTCTCTAGTAATATCATAGATACTTACAGGAATGCTGACATATTAAATTTTTGACTTGAATTAAACGTTATTATAGTCTATCTTCAACATTTATTATTTTAACACTCATTTTAATTCTTTGCTTAAGAGGACTATCACAATTTTTCTTGAATTTTAGCGTTTTATTTGAGTTTTGATGTGTGATTTTGCTTTAGATATAGCCTTAAAAAAAAAAAAAAAATTTGCCTAAGAAAGTTTGATCATTTATCTTGGGAGTGTTTTAAATAAATATATCAATTTGTTCACGTACATCAGTAAAATCCTTGACACCGCAAAGGATGTTTCACAAAACGTTGCTTTAGGGAATCTTTTGATGCCTGTACACCGAAGATATTATAATTTAATCATTTATAAAAATGTCCACGGTAAACTGTATCTTCTACTTTGGAATGTTCAAATAAATTTATTACGATTCATACAGTAATACACTAAAAATAATTCTGATAATCTGAGAGTTATTTACAATTTTCCGTACGAAACTATAATTTTTATCTTTGAAATTATAATCCAAATTAAAATTAAAAATGTTTAATAATTAAGGTGGCTTTGCTATATTGCTTGAAAAAAAAATTGGTCTAATTAAAAGTAAAGTAAATATTTTTAAATAATTGTTGTATGCAATGCAAAAATCAATATAAATCTTGTGACGCGCGGTATTCAACTTTAGTCAACCTTAGCAATTCGATTTTGTCAAAGCGCTCTTAAATAGTATACAAACTTTTCTATTTAAATGGGTTGTCAGATTGACATTTTAAACAAAACAGAAAAATAGTTATGGTAAATTGCCTGCGTAATTAATGTATAATCTCACAATCAATAAGCATTTTCATTACCCTTTGTGTTTCATTGATTCATTGAGTAAAGAGTCGGTCAAATGTTTCAAATTGCAATTTCCTTAAACCAGCCTTAACAAAGCAAACATTTAAAACATATATTTTGATTTATTCAACACTCACTGTTTTACTTTTTTTTACAATAATACAATTAGTTTATTTAAAAAAACAACTTTTGTTTTATTTAAAGCAAAAATAGATAGTACTAAAGCAATCACAATAATAATGCTCAAAAAATACAATTACGAAGCCAGTATGCATAGTTTAAAAGATAAAAATTACGCACCATACAGCCATTGTATGTTGGTGCGTATGCCTACTTTACCACATACTCCGATGTAGGTATAGCGCCGTGTGTATCCTTTACTTTTTTTTTTAATTTCCTAAAAAAAAGAATTCCGTCAAAGAGTATCACAACACTAGAACAAAAACGTTCAGAATCTAGGAGATGAAATAAAGCGCAGTATACTTTCCAATGCTTCCTTATATTTTTAAATAATAGTCAAATTATTAACTAAATTAAATTCAACTTGCCATGGCGGGAGATTCGCGAATACCAGAGATTGAAAATAGCCGCCATGTAAAACTAAAGCTCATTAATTTTAAGTTGTTTAAAGTTTAAAAATAGAATATCAGCCAAATTATTAAATATAACAGTTAATAAGCTGAATGGTCGAAACTCTGGAAGCGCTCGAATTTATTAAATTATCGAATGCAATAGAGAAAATGAGACGAAAGATGAAGTTCGTATTTTCAATTTGCAAATTCCACTCATTTTGATATTGCAAAGATTGTTGCGACTTTCCGACTGATATCTAAAAACAAAAAGTTTTTCTTATTACCTTTTGTACTGTTTTGTCGCAAATGTGTTGGTAAGCCAGTGGACATTCGTCCGTGTAAAAACCAATTCACCGCACCAGTGTTATTTATAACTATTGTTTGATATTTTTACTAATTAATCTTTGTTTCTTTCCCTTTACCCGTAATCTTCTACTAGTCTAATTTATAACAGTCTCGTGTCACGCGTATATTTAGTATAGGTCTGAGAATAGGTCTTAGGCTATTTTTTCTTATATATGACAAATCAATGTTTGCTGGATTAGCTACTAAATTAAAACATTATTTGAAAAAAATATACTTTATATTTTAATGTTTTAAAAATAAAAGGAATAGTGAAAGAAGTTGACGTTTCAAAAATTTTACCTATAAAAATATTCGTTTAAAATACTTACCGTCAGGGCTTTTTTCAACACAATCTCTATGTAAAAACCTATTTATATTGCTTGAAAAATAAGCTAAAATTCAGCAAAAGTGAAATTAAAACTACATAATTCCCAAAATCGTGCTGTATCACGAATACATGTGACAAGCGTATGTACCGTTATTGTTTGGGTACATAGTTTTGACAATACTGGTCAACACAATAGGTAGATTTAACAGAAATATTGAATAACCATAAATTTAATTTTTCCGCAGTACAGGCGGACCGTGCTCCCAAGAATCACTGATAAATCTGAAACACTTATTTGATGTAGATATTTTGTTTCATTCACTAACTTTTGCCTCTGGCGCTCATTCGCGTGAAAGTTGGAAATCAACTCAAGCAAACTTACCTATGGAATAAAGTGTGCAGGACAGGGTTTTATCGTTACTGTCCTTTTGAATATAAACTGTGAATTGAACAGATGAATAGGTTAACATACCACAAGGTTAAAGCATGGTGACTTATATTAATATCGAATAGCAACCACGGTAATTGGAATCCATTCATGAAATTCGGCTGTAAAAATATGTATCACACGTATTTGCGTATGAAAATGAAATCATACAGATGGTTATCATGATTGAAATAACAGCGTGAACGAACGCTCATCAAAAACTGTTTGAATAATAATACATATGTGTGTTTAAAGCTGAGTATTCAGACGTAAAATGTATTTTAATATATGCAGTTACAACGTAGAGATTATACGCTTTTGAATATTAAAGCTAGTGCAGGAAAAGATCTCGCTTCCAAAATTAAATTTCTAAATTATTTCAGAGTTAAATAAAACGAAAGGACTCGCAATTATTACTTGATAAACTTTTAAAGAGATTTGGAAACTTTCGTGTAAAATTCAAATGTTTGCTTGAGAGTACTGCTATTAGTTTAATGGCTAACGGTCTATTAAAATGGAAATAACTAAATTACTGTACAAGTTATTTATATACAGCTGTTTATTTATAATTTATAAATGACTTGAATGTGTCTGATTTAAAAAGTAATAAATTAGAATATACTCAAAAATAGATCCCACTTCTGTTTTGCTTGCTTGCATGGGGTCTTAATTTTTTTTAATGTCATCAGTGAGAAGTCAAGTGATCGCGGCGTGCTCCATTTTTAACCTTTTAGTTATCATTTACCATTAGGTGAGAATGTGTTCAAACACGAGCTTGTAAATAATAATAAAAACAAGTTTTAGGTAGATTTGTTACGTCTGAGACCATCTATAAAAGAATCCATAAGAAAATAACTGTCTCTTAGTCCTTCACAGAAAACCATATCAACATCGTGGCTCCAAATCCTCCTCAGTTTTGATAGCCTTGAAGAAAATGGCTGAAAGAGTCGCCCACACTTCTTCATACAAAACCTTTAATCGTAAGGTTTACTTCTCATCGAGGCGTGGAGCTACGCTACTTACTACTACTTACTTTTTATTTATTCAATCGATTTTTTTTAACATTACATACAATTTACATTTTTAAATATTTCCTTTTAAAATACACATTGTTTAATTTAAACTTCTAATTAAACCGTTCACATGTTGATTAACACAAAATTTTATACAAGTGCAAACCTTCGAGGTCACAGTTTGCTTTTGCAACTAGGTTAACTTAACACTAAAACGACGCATACAAAACTGACTAAAACCACCCCGGTGATCCTTCTTCCACTCTACGCTGGGGATCGTGGGAATGTATGTGACTCCCGCAGTCGCCGTTTGGTGCCGGCCCACCTCTGTGGATCACTCTTTAGGGAGTGAGGTGTATGACTCCCCCGACAACGTCTAAAAGGAACGCATGGGAACACCACGCGCCTTGGGTCCTGATGAATTGGGGGCGACGGACACCCCAAAGTCCTGGACTAAGGACTGGGCCCGAGTATGCATTCTCCGACACCGATGTCAAGATCTCTCTCTTCTTTTCCGCAGCCTCCTTATGCGCGATAACTGTGTCGCAGAAGGAGACCAGGCATCCTAGGACCCCTTGCCGTCGACCATATAACGGACTTGTTTCACTCAAAGCGACAGGGAGCCGTGCCTTTTCCCGAGCCAAAGGTCGAGCATTGGCCGGATGGTCGCGATAGTGGCCATTAAGGCCTCACGCAGCTGCGACCGACGCAGTTCGATGTGTCGCTGTATCAGTCGCTCAGCACGCGCCTGCGCGTCCTTGTGCCAACGATGCAGTAACGCCAGGGCTTTTGGTATCAGGTCCCAGGGTGGAGCCGGTCCAAGCCACCTTGTAGGAGATCGTACGATAACTCCTGATGACTCTGACGACTAAAACCTTCTGCGGCTTCCGCAGAACAGTGATGGTGCTGGCCCTCAGGACAGCGGCCCACATCGGAACCCATACACGAGCGCGGCACTTCTTGTCGCAGCATCACGCGTAACGATGTATTGGCGCTTTGTTTAACAGCAGCATGTGCTGCGCAGCTTGTAACATGTCGCCTTCTCCAGTATCATAGCATCTTAGGGAAGAATGTTTTCAGGAATTACTTTCGTAATTATATTAAATCTTGACAAGTTTTCGCCTTCGAAGTTGTTTATAATTAAGTAACCATGGTGTGAGAGTTCTTGAAAGCAACATAATTTATAGAAAATCTTTTGATGAGGCAAATTACCAATGTTCACGTTCTCAAGAAACGTACAATATATTTCAACATTCTATTTTCACGTTTATTTCGGTTCAGTTTAAATCACAAATAATTTCAAATAATGTTAAAAAGTACTGCCTAGTTATTCACCCCTTTGGATTCTCAATCTTTCTAATAAGAACAACTGCTACTAGTATATTTTCCTGTCTGAAATTCAATTTGTTGATAGGCGTAACGTTCATTGGAATTGAAACTTGAACAGTGAAGATTGAACATTATTAATTACATTACGAAGGGGAGGACTTAGTTTGGAAGTGGGGCCTAGTACTAGACTCGGATAACTTAAGAAGAGAGGAAATAAACGTCGCCACGAACGTGCTTAATTTAGACGATAGATATAAATGAAGGAAACTTTACTATAACGAGAGGTCTAGAGAATATTTTTTTGAAGAACTTGAGATCAAATAGAGATTAAAAGTAGTATAATAAAATTATATTTGTTATTTTTGATAAGGTTACTTTGACCACAATCTGACATGATGGAAAGCGAGAAAACACGCTTAGCGAGAGGCTACCTATTCTTGTTTTAAAAATTGCTCGCAGAACAGAGTACCAATCAACCAGACACGGTTGGCGCAGTGGTTGAGCGATTGACTGCTGCGCACCATGTCGCGGGTTCGATTCCCGCACGGAACACATATTTGTACGACCTACATGTATTTGTTCCGAGTCTGGGTGTTTTTCTATCTATAATATGTATGTATTTACAAAAAAAAATGTATATAAGTAGTTTATCAGCCATCTCGTTACCATAACACAAGCGTAAGGTTACTTAGCTTGGGACTAAATGGCGTTGTGTGAAATGTCCAAGGATATTATTATTATTAAGTATACCGCGTGTATCTGACATCGACGCACAAACGATTTCCATGGGTCCGGGGCATGATTCTGGACACCCTAGACTTAGAATTTTTCGTCGGCTTTTTTCTCATTTTTTTATTTTTTTCAAGGGTTTTTTTTACTTTAGACTGCTCATAATCGTTATTCTGACCTAACCCAATGAGATTTTTAATCAAAAAATAATTAAATAACTACTTTCACTAAAAAGAGCAATCTGAATAAAGCCACAAATAATATCAGCTCAGCTGAGCGGATACTTTGTAGTACTCTTAAAAAAAATCAGAAAAGAACCGACGAAAAATTCCAACACTGGGGTGTCCAGAATCATGCCCTGGACCCATGGAAATCGTTTATGCGTCGATGTCAGATACACGCGGTATTATATTAATTCTACTAATTTTCACATTCGCATGTCAATCGAAAACTGTCAAAAATGTATGAAAATTATGGCTTTTTTGACAGTTTGCGATTGACATGCGAATGCGAAAGTGCAAGTTGTTTAAAAATGAGTAGAATTGGGCCCTCAGATGGTCAATGATTCCAAAATTTCTAGAGTGGAACCGGAAAACGCAGCGCATGACCTGGTGAGGGTCGCGCGTGACTGATGGATGCGAGACACACGGGACCGGTTGTTGTGGCAACACTTGGAGGAGGTCTATGCCCAGTAGTGGATATCTTTCGACTGAATAATAGTGATGATTAAGTAAAGTCGAAACAAGGAGAAAAAGAGCACAGCGGTTTTACGTAACAGAAAATACTGAAAATAGTGCTATCATGGGACAAAAAAGACCTAATCAATTTAAAAAAACCAGACCTTTCATTATATATACAATTGGTACTTGTGTATAATGGCAAGTGTGAATCGTTAGACATAAAGTATTTTTAAGTTATAAACAAATCTGTACATATTTACTACTAACTTTACCTATAGGATTTCACCGTTCCCCTACACACTTCCACCTGTCAACTGAAAATTTACTTGCTAACCCAAAGTAATCCCTAAAGTATTAAAACGAAGTTAAGGTGCTCAAAACGCCTTGACATAAATTCATGCGAGCGAATCTCGAAAACGCGCCACTATTGCAAATGTACATAAAGTAACCACAAAATCTATTTATAAACAAAAAATAAATAACGTAAACATTTTCGTTTGCGTTTGTATCTTCTTTAAAATTACTGGTGTTTTATTTGAAACGTATGAAGCGGGACCCTTGACCTTTCTTTGTTTCGCATTCCGAGTTCCCTTTGAAAAAATGCTTTTCAGTTTTTAAACATCTGCTCTAGCGTTAATTTTCACTCTGTCTTTCACTCGGAAACACCTTTGAACTAGGTAAATTGTATGCACGTTGAGAGTAAAGTTGTTTTATTTTTTAAACATAAAGTTAAAGCATTGAGATTCGATCTGATGAAAATTGGGTTGACTGTAATCATGTCACTTTGTAAAACTAGATAACACTAGAATTAGTTTTGCGAGTTCTGTCTAGCGATAATTGTGTAGAGTTAGGAATGATTTCGCAAATTGTAATATGGATGATAACAACAATTTCTTACGTATTACTAGACATGTGGGTGAGACAAACGGAAGTGAAAGTTTTATACTAGAAAGGTTTCTGAAATAAAGAGTTTTCTAGAAAGGTTTCTGAAATAAAGAGTTTTTTTTTTTTGTCAAAGTCACTGAGCCTTATAACAACTAAACTCTTAATACCATAAAACGTGATGAATAAGTAAGGCGGCGGCGGGGTAGGTAGGTATGTTTTGTTATTGGTTTTCTACAAAAGCAACTAAAAAAATAAATAAAAATTTGAGCCCGGAAATGCTGCCAACATTATTAACATTTTGTGTAGATTCATCCCAATTCACACCTGTATTCATATTCACCCCGTTTGTAGGTATCTACTTACACAATTATAAGAAATGTAGAAGCCAGTCACTTCAATTAATTATGGACAGTAAAAATGTAAATAAAAGCCAAAAAGTTCTTTCCCGACCTGGCCGCAAGCATTTATAGTCTTTTTTCAAACATTTGTTTAGGACAAAACGAGAAAATCTTGTAAGAGGATTGAAGCTTTTACCATTTTGAATGAATATTTTACCGACACGTCAATACAGTGGGTTTTCAGGCTAAAAATAGACTCACCATTTATCTGACTTTTGTATAAATGTAGTGTCTTTGTCACAAAAAATCGAAATTTAGACTCAGTTTTATAACACCTTAAACAAGGTTAGAACATAGGGGCCAACTGTAAATCAAATATTAGTTTTCAGTGAACAAACCCAGGCCTGTTTTATTACAGGCCTTTATATGACTGCTACTGGATGAAACTACTTGTTTGCAATCAAATGGTTGCATATTCAGTACATTGAAGTAACCGTATAGTTCAGTAGCCGCTTGACTGGGTCAGCCGCGCCAAATATGAGTCACGTTATGACGTAGATTGCGCTAGGCTAGATAAAAAAACGCGCCAGCTGCACGCCAGATGTTTATGTTTACGTTAACCTTTTTTTAGTGGCCTCCTATTAGAGCTACCACTCAAGTGTATTGTTATTTGTATAGCTGAGAAACGGCTCCTTATAGTTACGTTAAGTGTATGATAACGGTTAGTTTCTATATTTTTTAACTAATTTGTAAACATTGAATATTGGTGAAAAAAACACATTACGTGAACTTTGAACAGGAATAATTTAAAAAGTAAATCGATAACATATATATTTTATGACTTGTATGGGTAGCTGGGTTATATCTAAAAACGATAAATAACAAACAACATACTCCACCGTACAAAAACATATATAAAAAAAAAAAAAAACTACCACCAAACATTAGCCATTTCCCGCCATTTTGCATTATTTACCTTCCGACCCACGGAACAAAAATTCTAATCATAACGTAAATTTCGTTTGTTTTGTTTATGTTTTGGCTGAAATCTATTGCCCAGTAAACATAAAATGCGATAATAATTACTTTTTAGTCAGAACAAGTAGCTAGACTTAATAATTAACAAATTACGAAAGCGTTCTGACAACATGGACGCCTTGTGTATCAAGGGTTATGAAAATGAATATAATACGTGTTAAAACTTACCCACATGTTGAAATCCTTTTGCACACACATTAATCACATCACAATGCACCAATAAAACATTATTTAACACTAATTCACTCACAAACAACATAATAAACAAGTTTATTCGACACTACGTCATTGCGCAACTCGCGTCATACCACAGACTGACTAAAACATTTAATTTCTTTCTAAAAATGGACTCGCCCGTTGCGTGATTCGTATTTTAAGCATGTAGAAATGTATAAAGATTCGAGTGGAAAAGAGCTAAATGATACAAAATATCGTGTGTTCGACAGAAAAAGACATATTGTGCTGTCAGATTGGCGTTTTTAAAATAGGGACTTTAGTTCCGATGACGCAACTCGAGCCAATAGTGATTTAGGGACTTTTGTCCCTATGACGCAATCGAGCGGGTAGTAGTTTTATTTGGACCTTGACAGGCGAACCTCCGCCGGCTCGGTATTAGTTCCATTTGATAAATTAATTCCTGAGAGATGTCCGTTATAAATAAGGATATCGTATGACATATCTTATCAATAACAATTGATAAGGCTACTTAAAAAATCTTATGTATGACTGTTAATTAAAACAATTGGATAAATAAGGCATATAATATATGCTAGCGCCAATAATACTCTCGTTTTGAACCCGCAAGTTTACTATTTTTCAAAATAAAATCAAGTGTATAAATGTGTTAATCGCCATCAACCATGTTATTTTTTTTTTAATTTTGTGGTGTGCCAAAACGATTTTTAATTGATTATTTTTAAATTTCAATCTAATCGATTTATATAAATGATCAATTATCGTAAATCGATTCTAAGAAATTTAAAAAATAAGTTTCAGACATCGAATACAATAAGCAATAATGATAATTATTCTTTGTGTTTTCTAATGTAATTCTAAAAAAATTGCCGCTTAAAAATAATTAAGAAACCATAAAAAATATTATAATCAGTGCTAATCTATACATATAATATTATAAAGCAGAAGAGTTTGTTTGTTTGTTTGGTTGAACGCGCTAATCTCAGGAACTACTGGTCCGATTTAAAAAATTCAGTGTTAGACAGCCCATTTATCGAGGAAGGTTATAGGCTATAATTATATCATTACGCTAAGAGGAGCGGAGCAGTAATGGAAAATGTGACGCAGACAAAGTTTGCGCGGGTCAGCTAGTTTTATTATTAGCCTTAAAAGTATTTTTTCTAGTTACTAAGAATCGATTTATGAAAATCACTCATTTAAATTAATCGAGTCAAATGAAAATAAATTATCAATTAGCATAATCGAAATGGCACACCTTAAAATTTAAAAAATAACAAAATGTTTGAACATTTTGAATACGAATTAAGTGTTGCGGTTATGAAATTACGTGTTATTGGATCTGTGCTTGTAAATTACATTTAGATCTGGGGTTTTGTTGTTTTTCATGATATTTAGATACATAAATTATTGTCATACTTGTTATCGATTTTACATTTTGGTTGGTGATATTTGTGTAAAACAAAAACGTAAACAAACGCAGTTTGCGCAAAACTCCAACTTTGGAAATCGAAAAACTTCATAACCGCATTATATTATATTATTATTATATTCAATGACTAACTTCTGCCAGCGGCTTCGCCCGCGTGATCCCTAGGGAACATTCTCCCTACGGCACGCTGTGCCCCACGCGCGCCTCAAAGAGTTGTCAGCAAAGCAGATGGGTCCCGCTACGGCCAGTGCCTGCCGGGGTTGCGGAATCTGTTCGAAAGAGTCACCGCGGCCCTGGAACGCAAAGGGCATTGTTAGGAGGAACACGGATGGGTTTTAGTCAGTAGGAGTCTGACACTCCCTCCCGCTACACCCAGAGCGGAAGGATTCCCATCCATAAAAAAAAAAAATGGAACGTTCTCCCGGGATAAAAAGAAGCCTATGTCCTTTCACAGGCTCTAGACTATCTCTGTACAGACATACAGAGTTAGTTTTCGCATTTATAATATGAAATTATGGATTTTTTGGAAAAATAACGCATGGTCTGTGATGTATGTGTGATGTCTGTGGTGTGTCATGGTGGTGGTTGTGTGTGGTCTGTGGTCTGTTTGTGGTCATATAAAGATAATAATATTAATCATACAACAATCTGTCAAATTTCATTTTCATCTTTATCTCTAAAGCATTAGGTTCAAGGTTGATTGGGAAAATTTGACAGTGTCAGGTAGCTTGAAAGTTGCCAGAGTTGCGGGACTTGCCGCAGTTGCGGGATTATTCAAAAGAGATACCGCGGCTCCGGAACACAACAACAATGGGCAATGAAGGAACATGGATAGGTTTTAGTCAGAAGAAGTCTGACACTCTTCCGCTCCGCCCAGAGCGGGAGAAGTCATTGGATGATTTTCCATCCCTATTATGCCAAAATTACGTTGCGTTATAGCTTATAGCGTACGCCGAACTTCGAACGGTAGGGCGTAAGTTCAGCGGTCATATGGTAACAATTTATACAATACTAGCTTCTGCCAGCGGCTTCGCCCTGTGATCCCTAGGGAACATATTCCCGGGATGAAAAGTAGCTTATTTGCTATTCCAGACTATAATCTATCTTTGTTCTAAATTTGAGATCCCTTAAGCCGTTCTGGCGTGATTGAGTAACAAACAACCAAACTTTCACATTTATAAGTTTACTCGTTTGGTGTAAAGCGAAATTATAACCATCTTCCCCTCGACAGTACATTAAAGGATATTGCAAACTGTCGTAAGCCGTTTTACGAAGCTACTCGCTAGCCTCTAGGCGCCAAGCAAGCCGCCTGCCTGTGCGTTCGCGACCTTATACAAAAATAATCCTAATAGCATGATTCAGTATTCACGCGCGCTGGCTTATTATTAGCGTATTTCATGTATAACTTTGGTGTTTCTTTACCGATTTCTATGATTCTTTTTTATGGAATAGTTAATAATGTTAACTTTTATAATTAGGGACGACTGAGAGTGTTATAAACGTAAGAAGACAAATAAAATCAGAAAGCTTCGAACTGCTAAGCTATCGGGAGTTACACGTGTTATTGTGCGTCAATCATAAAAGATACACATATGCTGTCGTGGGATATTTTTTATATAATTTTAAGGAAAACGTTTCCGTCATATATGATTTCTGTGTAGCTTTAACCAATAAGGTTGCACACGCGACGGAAGATTAAAAAATAGAGTAACTTCTCCCGTTTTCCCAACCTTTCCCTTCACTGCTCTGCTCCTATTGATTGTAGCGTGATGAAAAACTATAACCAGCTCAGGAGTATGAAAAATAATTGTTCTAAGTTTCGTTATAATCCGTCGAGTAGTTTTTGTTTCTATAACGGTTATACAGACAGACAGACAGACAGACAGACAGACAGACAGACAGACAGACAGACAGACAGACAGACAGACAGACAGACAGACAAAAATTTTAATGATTGCATTTTTGGCATCGGTATCGATCCCTAATCACCCCCTGATAGTTATTTTGGAAATATATTTCATGTACAGAATTGACCTCTCTACAGATTTATTATAAGTATAGATAGATATTATTATAGATATATAGATAGATGAGTAAAGCGCTATCTCTGTAATGGAGTTTGAGTGTCCTCAAATTCACAATTTTCATGTTTTTTAGCCTCAAACATCGCTGTTATCAAATTTTCAACGTAATTATTTTTTGTCAAGATTCTATCGTAGTTTTAGTTATGAATGAAAAAGGAGAAAACAAAGAACGCAAATAGAATGATTGTCTTAATTTTTTCGTCTTGCATTTTTTTAATAAGATGTCTTTGTTTACAAACTTATACATTTTCAGAAAATCTAAGTGGACTACCTTTTTGAGAGGTGAAGTAATTCATATTGAACATGCAGTTTTAAGTAAACTGAAGCGATTTGAACGACCTTAACTTATAATTTGAGATATTTCTCACAAATTTATCGTATAATATAGCTACGGAAATAAATTTTTCAAAGTAAATTCGATTGCCGAAATTTTATGTTATTCCTGAATTTGATGACGTAATTCACAAAATCCTGTCGACTCAGCTGGTGTGTCATATTATGTCAAAATCCATTCGTGCAGAGTGGTTAAAATCATTTCCCTATTTTTGGCAAGGTTTCTGAAAAGGCATAAAAATTTGCAACAGCACATCAAGTTTCGTAACTATAACGGACCATTCATTTATAATATACTACCTTTTGCCCGCGACTTTGTACGCGCATAACCCGTTTTTTTCCCGTTCCCGGAAGGATTTCGTGGAATCCTCTCTTAGTGCTCCCTTAGAGTCCCCAAGGACATGTCTTTCAGCTTTGGCCTTAAGTTTCGGCTTTGCGTTGTCCGTCAGTCACTCAGTAAAGAAAGAATTTTATAAATTAGGATTAAACAGAATTCGGGAATGTTGTTTCTATTATTAACTCACAAAGCCTAACAGTTGCACATTTATACTAAGTTTTACTATGAACTTCTTGATTAACAAAATAGTATTTCACTAAAAGTTTCAGAGCATCGTCTCTTTTAAGGCTTCGTTAATATAAGTTGGAAATAAGCCACTTATATTAGGCTTAGCACTCCTAGTACTTCATTTGAAAGTTCAAAATGTAGCTTACCAAGATATTATTATGCCCAGTGACGTAGTCAACTATGAAAGTTTAACTTACTCTACTACTCCAACATAAAATTCTGTTTTTTGGCAGGCTTGTCGTCACTTGCCTTTCAATGATAAATATTTGAATCTATAATACCTATGTCATAATATAAAATTAATATGTGGTAAATCTGAAGACACGTGCACTGAGATAAAGCAAGTTCGCTCACCAATGTACTGCTACTTCCTACCAGCTCCGATTATCAGGCCCAAGTGGGCCCAAGTGAACCGGAAGCGCGCGCGCTGTCAAGTCGCGCGCGTTAGCCCACCATTCACGCATTTCTTTTTCCTCACGTCACGTCCTAACCAGTTATTATCTGTACCTATAAGTTACTGATTGTGACTGGCGTGGGGTATAGTACTTCGCGTTCGCGACAAGCCTGTAAAATGATTTTTCACAAAAGTTTATTACCTTAATTAACCGACTACCCAAAACGGAGGAGGTTCTCAATTCGGTTGTATTTTTATTTTTATAATGTTTGTTACCTCATTACTCCGACAATTATGAACCGATTTGAAAAATTCTTGTTTTATCTGAAAGGATATACTTGCAGATTGGTCCCATTTAAATTTTATCAAAATCGGTTACGAACTTTGGATTTTAAATCGAAATGGCTGGAATTCGTTTACTTGGATGATGGTTTTGTGTCATGGATGCATTGATATAATATAGTAATCAAAATTTCGTATTTTGCTTTTCTGCGATTTTGCAGTGGTGTTGGTGTGGGGTACCACTAAAAAGTGAAAAATAAAAAACTTTTTACTAGTCGGTGTTTTTGTTAGTTTCTTCGTATTTTGACACCGACTTCCGAATTTTGTAAAAAATACTTCTACCAAAATGTTCATAATTAAATTGCCTATCCATTTGTGTAAGTACAAAATCAAAATAATCGTTAGTTTTCGAGAAGATGCGTGTTTTCAGTAATTTTTTCTCATTTCTGTGGTATCGTTGTGAGGAGATTATTTAAACATTATACTTAGTAATAAAAATAAAATCTACCATTTTGAAGCCAAGATTATGTAGAAATTTAATGTATTTTTTATTAGTTGATATTTCTTTTGGATAAAGAGTAGATAGCTCCAAAAACTGCACAAAAAACGGCTAGCGCTGCGTTTTGCTCGGGGATGCGCTGACAATCGCATTCACCACGTCACTGCTTTCAGAATGTCACTTATTTAGAGTCTCTAGTCAACCACTGGTAATTTTATAGGCTGGGTTACCACTGCTCATTCTGTGCTACAGTCAGTAACACAAAGCAAACCACTTAGACTACAAATTATTTATCATTGGAACGAGAGACAATATAGATGAAACATTCACCCATATTTGAGATTGTAACCGTCCATTAACTGCAAAGATATTCTGGTCACCCTTAATATAATGCCCCATTAATTTTAATTGACATCTGTTTCGGGTGTTAGTCTATTTCCCGACTACGAACACACTAAGTAGGTATATAGTCTCGTGGGTGTCGTAAATTATCACTTAGGGAGTCAATTAAGTGATTGGACAACAGCGAACCTTTATATCATTCCTTTAGATCTTTGGGTCGCACAAGTCATGATTTACCTAAAAAGTTTTTACATAAATTGAAATCAGGACAAATTCACAATACAAATCACAGTAAATAGATTTAATATTTTAAGCAAAAAACTTGTTCTACATTTTGCTGAACCGGATTTTTTTACTCCAATTCCGAATATTTTTTATTCAAAGGCAAAATTGTTGAACGCGAACAAATGTTTACAATTGGTTAAACACCGATTGAGTGCCACAATCGAATAGGCACGAAAAATAGATACTTTTTTAAGTTCTTTAACAGTCCGTTGGCTGCTCTAACTACTGAAGTTGGGAGGCTTTGATTAATTGCTCGCTCTCACAAAGATACGCTTCAGTGTTAAAAGTTCTTTCGTGATTTAAATTGTAATTATCTTTGATTGGTTCCAGCTACCAGCTTCGAACCGATTGTGATTCACAGAACTTTGTGTTCGTTACAATGACCCAATTTTTACAATAAAATCGGTAAGTCTTTGATTGCAGATGTGGATATTTCTCCAAGCGCGTGACAGTTACATAACACATAACATGGAATATTACATTCGTATAGATGCAGAGAAAAGTTGCAAAATTTAAGTTTAAGGTAAATGTCTTGGAAATCGTGGTACAACCTTGTTCTACTATAACAAGATCAAAAAGCCGTAAAATTAAAAATACTTTAGAAATATGATACAGGTAGGTAGTAGTTACGTATAGTAAGTGTGCCTATAACTACACTTACAGCACGTCATATTTAACATAGCAATTAGCTCATTTTAGCGATATGTACATTTTCTACGACAATCCAATCAGTGATTGTATAGTACCATACAAAGGACACCAGCACCAAAGATCTATACAGCGATGAACGTACAATAAGAGGACGGCTCACCACTACAGTAGCCGAATAGATACCGACTATGACTGAACACCGCATGGGACTTCCATTCAACTCGGTTCCTATTATCGGGGCCGTATCTAGGTCTCAGCAGATTTATTCAATTATTATTGCTGTTACGGACTAGAACATCATAGTTTCAAGAGAATGCATACAGAAAATTTAAAGGCCTTTTAAGTTTTAGTACGCTGGGCGTATTGCCAAATTGATGTGCAGTACTTATGTATTTACTGGGTTTTGGATTTTAGATAGTCATTAGTAGTGAAACCTAGTTAGTTTCTCCGTTAAAAAATTTATATTAACAGGTTTTCCCTACGTTATTGGGGCCAGCTTTCAGTCTAACCAGATGCACTGTCTATTTTATATCAAAAGACCGCCTATCTGATATCTACAATCCAAACTGTAGTGCGATTCTTTAAACATGTCGAACAACCGTTCTATTCTGTTTACAGCTCACCGTGTACACTTGTGGTGGAGTGAACGAAAGTGAGCTGTCATTCTGTTTTATTTGTATGGTTTAACCGCTCACTTGTCGTTCACTTTGCCTGAGTTTTCACTTTGACATGTTTACAGGTGATCACGGAGAAACCTGCCAATCCATGTAATAAGATGGAATAGCTTGTTCCATGAGACTCGTTCAATTGACATTAAGATAATTGCTGGCCAACGCTTGCCCAAGCTTTGTATCCATTTTAACTTTTCTACTTTATTTTAAGAAGACCATAACAAGTTTATTATGTTTCATATAGTACCATATCCTGTTTTCACGTACGTTTGAACCAATCCTGAAGCGTGACCGGACTTTCAATGCGTTCTGTGTAAAATCTATCAACGGAACGACTCTTTAGGGAGATGATATATTTCATCTGTTTGCGTGGGTGTATGAACATGGGGAAATTCTAGAAATGAAATGTTTTACGAAGCTTTAACAGATGTTTAGGTAAAGGTGGAATTTTAGGTGGAATTTCTTCCGATGTTGTTAATTTGATAGTTAATAGCTAATTGATGAAACTAAGCACAGATTTTGACACACAGATGGGGCATATCACGGGTTGCACTCATAATTTGTTATTAAAAAGCTGACCCAGCAAACGCTGTCTTGTGCTTTTAATAATAATCTCATTCCTAGAAAGTCTAGATTTAGACTTTCGCAGATTTCTTACTTCTTTATAGACTTTTTCAAAAACCTTATCTGAATTATTACAAGTATAGCGCTTGTGAACGTATAATAGTTTATTTTAAGAATGGCAGAAAATTGTACGCAACAGCTTGTATTTTATTACTGTGACCAAAATTAAGTGACTGTCGTTTAAAGCTATATAAACTCACTGTAGTTTTATTATTTCAAACTATTCTCGTGGGTAGAGCCACAGGGTTTGCTGGTTAAAAAACAAAAAACAACCAAACGTTTTAAGTTTTCTAATTGAGATGAAGCTACAGAAGCCCAGGGAATATTCACATTTGCTTCCCAATTTTATTTTCCTAAACACACTATTTAAATACTATTTTCTCTTCCTTTGTGTACAAATGAGTTCTAGAGAGAAGTGGCAAGGGGGGCGTGTCGGTGTCCTCGCGACATGCTTACGGTGAACATGGTCTTAGGCAACTACGAAGTGTTTCATCACTATTTCTGCGTAAAGTTTCCACTGCTAGACATAGACCTACCCAAAATGTCGTCAAATTGGCCGGTCCATTACTCTGTTCTTTGTCGTTGCACCCCAATATTGCGATTGGTTCGAGTTTGTCCCTCCGACTTATCTTTGATTTCGGAAATATTATTTGAAGGTTTAGTGTCTCAAACTAAAGTTCAGCCTGAAAACCTATCATATTTGCAATTACAGTTCGGTTTGAAACGTTCTGAACTCAAGATACTCAAGACAGAACCCATTGTAATAGTTTAAAAATCAGTTATGAGTAAATGAAAATTGTTTTACTCCTATTGGAAAAAGTGTATTTTTCTTGACGAGTTTTGTAGCCTGATAGTTGATGAAAACGACCTCTACTGAATCTATCAAAATCTTTGTGAGATACACAGTAAAGCAGAACAACACGTTTCTTAATCGTTCCTATCACCCTCGAGTAGGTGGCGTTACGAAGTGGTTCACAGCAGGCAAAACTAGCGCCATCTAGCGTCAATCACAAGCATCTTCATGGTACAGACTGTGGAAAATGTATTCGGGGAAAACGAGAAGCTTAAATATGCGTAGTTTGGTTGAAAAGCTTAGTTTGCTAATACCAGCTGAGCTCCTCAAGATGTCGTTTTAAATAGTAGTAGGAGTGTGAAGTTGTTGTAAGTATAAAGTTGTCTTTTTATGGAATTAGGTTGCGCAGAAGCTATTTTTTTTTCAATATACACAAAGTAATAATTTACGAAGTTAACTGATTCTGATGCGGTTGGTTGGTTGGTTGGAATCTCAGGAACTATATTGGTACGATTTGAAAAAATCTTGCAGTGGTAGATCATATATCGAGGAAGGCTATGGGCTATATATCATCACGCTAAGACAAATAAGAGCGGAGCATTAATGGAAAATGTGACGCAGACGAAGTCGCGCGGGTCAGCTATACGTAATAATTTTGCACTTTGACTGTTTACTTTATTTTAGTAGTGTTTGTAACCGATTTATTGAGCAATTCTCTTTCATATCTTTTTTTAGTTTTTTGTTGAGGTTATTTCAATAATTTTTGTATGTGATTTTTAAATTGATAATACGGGTCGGACCGAGAGTTTTTATGCAATTAATTGTCTATGTTTAATACAGCGTGGTATTCCAGGGGTGATCCAAGATTGTGTAGATATATAGTGAGTCAGTAAAGTTGGATCATTACAAAATAACAACTCGGCAAGATTCGATTCCTGTAAATATGGCCTGCAATTCTTCACCTTTAGAATTAAAATGTTAATATTTATGTCCCCCGCTATCACTATATTTTTCTGTGAAGGTAATAAAGTATCTAAGTGTAAACTAAGTGAATAAAAAAAAATTGTATTATTATTTGGCTTATGTTTAACTTACCACCAGATATAGTAACAAATAGCAGACAAAAGTAGTAAATGATTACCAAAATGAAACTCGCATTTTAATGTAAAATTATAACCAAAGTTTTAACACTTTGCTATCCTATTTAAGTAAAATGACTCCAAGTAAATCATGAGTAACCCAAAAATAGTAAATGATCACCAAAATTAAACCAATCTGGCGCGCTAATGGTCATGGTTCTAACCTAACCTAACCCACATGTTTCACCAGCCATAGAGGGGATCTGACGTAGACACGTTACTATAGAATTTGAATATTATACTAACTGAATATTAATTTGCTCGCTAAGATTTGGTGATCATTTACTAAATTTGGTGGTCGAATACAATTTAAAGTGGAGTCGTGACTATTTTTCTGGTGTTAAGTAGATATTTTTGGTTACAAAACTAAGGGTATCAAAGCATTTTATGGTGGTCATTATATTTATCCCCTTATTATTTGTGTTTGACGGGGATCGATAAATACACAAGACAGTGTGGTTTAGTATCAGTTATATCCAGTTGGAGACAAGACGCCTCATTCAATTTATTACTTGACTTGTGATTCAAACGTGTTTCTCATATAAATCATCCCCATCGTTTTGGTTCATCTGCCGTGTTGTTACATAAGAATGATAATTAGTGATTTGAGGTAGAGGTTTATGAGTATTTAATCTACATTCTGTTGATACAATTTGGTATAAATATGCTCCTTATATTTTGTGAGAAAATAGTCAAATCGTTTTTCTTTACATAAATCTGCTCATTAAGATTCGAAAAATCGCATTAAATAAAATTTTGCTAACAATTTCAAGCTTTTCTATCTTATGGACTGTTTGTAATGTATCATTCATAAGAATTGTATCCAAATAGAATGATAATCATAGCAAGATATTCTTAAACATCACAACGACGAGACGGTTTTAATAAAGGTTATTTCTATAACAGACATGATAACTTAAAAGTTAGTATTTTCGCATGCTTAAATGTGATTATTTGTATAATTGCGTGGGTGATAGAGTTGTGTGAATTGCAAATGTGGAGGATTGTTTTATTATGAGCTATGTATGTCTTTTCAGAGGCGTCTGTATATTTATTGTTGAGTATTTGAGTTATAGTGAGGGTGTGAGGCGTGTGTGATAAATGTATACATGGATGTATAATAATGTATATCCAATGTTGGTAAGTTTGGTTTATAAAGGCTGAATGTAAAATTAAAGTGTGTTAAAGGGTCAGAGTAAATATTGTGTGAATGAGGGTCTGTGAAGGTCTTTATGTTTACAAAAAAGAAAAAGAGGGTACATTAGTAATACGTGCATGGTATATCATCAAGATAGACTCACTCTGTATATTGTTATTTTCATTGGCACGTTCCACAACACGCGCGGTGATGTAGTACATAAGTATTCATAGTCTGTGGCGTCAGCGATATTATAAACTTTACTTACACGAAAAGTCAAAGTCGCTTAGAGATTTTATAATAGTCAATCAATATCATAAGCATACTATAATAATTTAGACTTCAGGTCACCTATTGCTGACGTATTTAAAACTCAAGACGAAGTGTTGAATCGTGTCTAGATAAGACTGGCTTACTGAAGCATAATTATTATTTGCTTCTTTTCAGAACTTGAAACAAATTGATTTTAATTAACATTGAATATTAATTTTATGATCTGTTTCGTTGATGCATAATGATAAATAACAAAAAGCATTTTCAATTTCACTAAAACCTTATACCAAATTGCTTTTGGCCCACCAAGCAATATTTCTAAGATTATTTGATTAAAATGAATTTAAAGCACTTACTTATTTTTCAACAACAACTGATTGATTAAAAATATGTGAAAACCTGTAACATAGCTTTGAATAAAATTGTGTAGTCAGTATACTGCTCGGTTTTGAACCTTAGAAATTCACTAGAGCTTGGGTTTATTTGGCAAAACCCGCGTTAGTAAATTTCCTACGGGTACTTTCATGTTGTGATTGATTGAATCACCTTTTTATTATAGTAACGTTTTTCCGCGAGCTTTGGGCAACTACAATGCTTGTTAGTTGGGCAAGTGATGTACAAAGTATAGATATTTATTGGATTTTAGGCCGCCTTCTCTGAACATTTTATTTTTATTTTTTGGTTTGGTCCTTTTAGCGGTCTTTTGTTATAGTTCGTGATAAACTAGATCAGTAATTAAAAGTGTATCTTTATATTTTTAATAGTTATTTAGTTATTATATACTTTAATGCATTAACAAAAATTAAACACAAAAGGAAACTTAAAACTAAAACACACACAATGGGCGGTATCAGGCTAGACCGCCGCAACAGGAGTGATGGTGGTTGGTGCCCCAGTGAAACCCTTCGACTTTGCTTTGACGGCGATCATCTACCTGCGTCTGTACGTGTATGTGATATAAGCATCAAAGTTTTGCCATACTTTCACCAGGTGTCCCAATGTTCTCAATGTTGGAGGTTAGGTCACAGTAGGAAAATGTGCCCGTCCAAATATGTGATCTGTCCTAAGTGTGGTGGGCAGCATGCAAATTGCGACACTTCATTGTTCTCATGTGTCAATTGTAAGGGGAACCACATATCGCTCAGCAAGACTTGCCCAATATATAAGAAGGAGAGGAGGCTCAGGGAGATCATGGCTGAATTTGAATGCACATACAGGAAAGCCTTAGAAAGTTATGTTCCACCCGAAAATCCTATTCCCGAAACTGTTGTTTTCCCTCAAGCCCCAATAGCTACAGAAAACTTTTCACAAGCTAGGGAGATGAATTCAGCAGCTTCTATTCGTCCCACTTATGCTGACATAATCCGTACTAAGGCCATAGTCCACAAGGAACAGACTCCTGACTCGGCTAGAATGGAAAACCACCATTCTAAACCAGTTAAACCTCCGAAAGCCAAGGACCACCCACCCAGAGATGACTGGATGTTCTGGAATCAAGATACGCCTGCAAGTGATCAAGAATCCGATGATAGTGAGGCTACCGATAAATGCCCATCTGTCAATGAGTTGTGGTCGAGAATTAAGGAAGTTATCTATCTCAAAAAGACTAGCTTAATTTTTAAGATACGGTGTATTTACCAACTGTGCCTAAAATGGTTAACTGTAGTGTCTGCGAGTTTTATTTCAGAGTGGCCGTGGATTAAAGCAATGTTTAAGTATTTTACAAATTGTGATGGCTAACAAATATATTAAATTAAACATTCTGCAGTGGAATGCCCAAAGTATTAGACCTAAGTTAGCATCTTTTCACCAACTCTTATGCCAAGAAAAGGTCCATATTGTAGCCCTTAGTGAGACATGGCTCGAACCAGAAAGTTATTTTAAAGTTAATGATTACGTTGTTTATCGCGCAGATCGATATGACTCATACGGCGGTGTAGCTATCATCGTACACAAAACTATTAAAGCGCAGCTGCGACGCGTTCATGTAAACAATACCGGTATTGAGGTTGTGTGCGTGCAGTTATTTAATTGTGATCCGTTTGAAAATATTGTGTCTGTCTATTGTCCATCTAGAATCGTTATCACTCAGCAAGATTGGGATAGTCTGTTATCTTTATGTCCTTCCAAGACTCTAATCCTAGGTGACTTTAATGCTCATCACGTCAGCTGGTCTTTTAAAACTGATCACAGAGGCAGTCTTATGCACGACTCGCTTATTGACAGCAACTTTCTTTCTTTGAACGATGGTACACATACGCGAGTTCGTCTAGTTGACAATCATTTACAACAGTCATCTCCTGACATATCTTTGGTGTCCACTGATGTTGCTTTGAATCTCAGTTGGACCGTTTTAAATGAAAATTTAGGCAGCGACCACCTTATAATTAAATTATCAATATTGTGTACTTCACATCTCCCTTCAATTATTAAGAGAAACTTTGTAAAAGCAGACTGGACTTCATTTAAAAAGCATCTAGAACAGGAATTTTGTAATATATGTTTGCCGAATGACCTTCAAAAAGCTTACGATTTATTTTTAAGTATTCTGAATGAAGCTGCAGACAAATTTATCCCATTCGTAAAATTTAATCAAAACCCCTCTTCAAATTTCATTCCGAAACCGTATTGGACGGCAAAACTATCACACGCTGTGGCTCAACGCAGGCTTGCATTATCCAAATTTAGGCGTAATCCCTCTCCCCAGAACCTTGATACTCTTAACAGTCGCATAAGTATAGCGCAGAAGCTAATGCGTCAGGCTAAGGGAGACAGCTGGCAAAGTTTTTGCTCCTCAGTTGACCACACTACAACGACTAGTGATATGTGGCGCAAAATGAGATGGCTGAAAGGTTATCGTTCGCCTAGACATTTTGTGGACGCCCAAAGTTCTACAAATCCTAACCCCAGATTATGTATCCCCTCCGACTCCCATGGTCCACCATAATAACCCTACATTAGATAGTGAGATCTCCATACAGGAGCTAGATAAATGTATCAAGTCTAAGGATACATCTCCTGGATTAGATGATATATCCTATTCTATGATTAAGAATTTACCTGACGTAGGTAAATCTTTATTACTTACTTTAATTAATAAATTTTTTGAACACAGTTTTGTCCCCTCTCAGTGGCGCGACATTTGTATCATACCCATTCCAAAACCTGATCGCGACCCTAGTAACATTTCTTCACTCCGACCCATATCCTTGCTGTCTTGTTTATGTAAAATTTTTCACTATGTGTTATTTAGAAGATTGGAATGGTTTTTGGAAAAAAGCAACACATTTTCGGTGAACACAATTGGCTTCCGTAGGGGTAGGTCTTGTCTAGATGGCCTCAGTTGCCTGGTCTCCACAATACAAACTGGCTTTTCCGAGAATTGTTCTACTATGGTTTGTTTTTTAGATATAAATAATGCTTATAACAACGTTAATAATAGTGTTTTAATCAATGTTTTGGATAATCTTAAAGTAGGATCACGCATCTGTAAATATTTATGGAATTTTCTTCACAGAAGAGTCTTCAAAATAAGAACTGGGAACAGCTGTATTAGTAGACATTCAGGGTGTGGTTTGGCTCAGGGTGATCCGCTATCTCCACTTTTATTTAATATAATAACGTTGGATATATGTAAGAAATTGCAGAATATCATTGGTATATCTCAGTACGCGGATGATTTCGCCATTTATGTACAGTGTTCTTCTGTTAGTGACGGGCAATCTAGGATCCAATATAGCCTTGATGTGATCAATGAGTTGTTAAAGAGTGTAGGTTTAGACATATCTCCCACTAAAAGTAAGATCTGTTGGTTTAGTAGAGGTTATCGCAGGCCTACTATAAAAGTGCAATTAAACGGGACCTTGTTAGAGTTAGCAGACCATGTGAAATACTTAGGATTGTGGCTGGACAAGGGTCTTCGATGGAAGAAACACGTTAACGAGGTCCGTGAACGAGTACTAAAACTTGTTAATATTTTTAAGGTTTTAGTTGGGCCCGGATGGGGAATTCATCCCAACCATTTAAGAGCCCTATTACGAATCGTAAATGCTCGTTTGCAATAAACGAAGTTACGTTGGTCTGCGTTGGGAGTACATCTATAGTCCGCGAAACAATTTTGATACCTACTAGTCTGAATAGGATTAAAGTTTATTTGGGCGCTCGCGCGAGACTGAGGAGCGCGCGCGCTGAATTGACGCAGAATATATAGTACTTTAATTTTATTTATTGTAATTTTGTTTAATTATATTGGCAAACGAAAACTAATGAAACGTATTCATTGTAGATTGAAATTTTATATCACATTAATTTATTTGATAAAATTGTTTTTATTTGGAATATAATGGACGCTGAATCAAGACATTTCTGGCTTAAATTAGGCTTTCTTTAGGTTTTTTTCCGTGAAAACTCAAGGAATTTAAAGAAATTCTAGAACTCCAATAAACAAGTAAAACATTCAACTTACCTTTTAGTAATTTTAGCTTTTAAAAGAATTGATTGTAACAATGTGAATTAGACCGTCAAAGTTCCATCGCCGACATTTTTTTTGCAAACTGAGTTCGTAAAATATTTATAGTAAATTACACGAAAAGAAAAATGAAAATGTGTAACTCTAACTTACAAGAAAGAGACTTGCACTCTCGTTATTCAGGATCAAATAATTAAAATATCTTACTGCTGCTGATAATTACAGCGTCAAAAATCATGAATTTCCGTAAAAAATGTAATAGGACTCTTAAGACGACTGTACGTCTCTCTTATTCGTAGTCGTATAGACTTTGGTAGCTTTCTACTGGACAATAGCGCAGACACACATTTGACAAAACTGGACAGGTTACAAAACGTTTGCTTGCGGTTAATAGGTGGATTTATCAAAAGTACGCCGATCCACGTGATGGAATCCGAATTAATGTTACCGCCCCTTTTTATTCGCCACCGATATTTAGCTGGTAAATTCTATTTAAAATCGAAATGCTTTAATTTTCCTGTAATAGACATACTACATAAGCTACATCGTCTCTACCAAAGTAATGCTTTTTGGAGAAAAAAGAAAAAACCTCTTTTAGTTTGGTCTCACGATGTTCTTAAGCAAGAACATATGTATTGCAGCAATCAAATGGGCACGTTCTCCATGACTACTTGGACCAGCAATATAGACTTATCACCTATTGTAAAACCTAATTTAGATTCAGTAGATAAGCCCAAACACCGTTATAATGTATGTAATTTACAATCAATATGTTGTGAGTCTCTAAATTTACTTTATTCTGGTTTTTACTGTGTGTATACGGACGGCTCTAAAGGCAAGAATTCTTGTGGCTCAGCCTTTTATGACTCACAAATAGGTGCTTTTTTTTTATTTAAAATATCAACAAAAGTTTCAATAATGCACTTGGAGCTTGTCGCTATTGCTGAAGCTTTGGCCTATATCGAGTCATTGGACGGGGATCGGTTTGTCATTTTCACTGACTCGAAAAGTGCTCTTCTCCATCTGATAAGATGCACAAGTTCTCCATCAGTTAGAGGGCTTCCACTAGCTTACTCTATTTTAAAAGCCATTACTGAATGTGTTGCAAAACGAAAAAAAATTGTATTGCAATGGATCCCTTCCCACGTTAGATTAGAGGGTAATGAAGTGGTTGATCGTTTAGCAAACGAAGCCGGGTCAGATGGAGAAACTTACTCATGTCCTCCTTGGCATACCGAGCTCTTACCCCTAGTTAAAGACATATGTAATCAGTCTTGGTCTGAATATTTTGATAAGAGGTCTTTAACAAAAGGTATTTGGTATCGGACGATTCAACCATCTCTTCCAAGGACCCTTTGGTTCAGCGAGGGAGGGATGACTAGACAGGAAGTGGTGACGGCTTTGAGGCTCCGATCCGGCCACATACCGCTTAACAGTTTCGCATTCATGATGCGCAAAGTGGATTCTCCCAATTGCGTTGTCTGTGGAGTAATAGAAGACGTGCATCATATCATGTCTGAGTGTGTTCGTGTTGGAGTCCAGAGACGTCAAGCTTTTGTCAATAGTTTTAATGTAGGTTTCTATAATAGCGTTCTAGCCACACCGTTGTCGGATGAGGCTAGAACACTTTATCATATTATTATTTTGGGTATAAGGTTGCGGGTAGATTAGGTTATTCTAACACATAGGTTAATAATTTGTATTCAATCATCGGGGTGACATATTCTTTATAGAAAAAACCCTGTAAATTAATAAAGATTTAAAAAAAAAATGGGCGGTATCGCTTTTTAAATTAACAAACAAGTTTTGTTAGGTCTCTGAATTGCCTTATTACAAAACAAGGGGTATCTTCTGACACAGTTTAAAACATTGATCCAATTTTGATTAGTGTTCTTTATTTTGCGATTGCCAACCCGAGACTAAGGATGCCCAATACAGCGGAGTGACGCAGCGGAGCGGAGAAACGGAGAAATTTAAACCAATGGAATTGCATAATATCTCCGCAACACGTGAGTCACTGACATTTAGCTGACATGATTGGTTAGTATTTTTCCGATTCTCCGCTCTGCTACCTCGCTCCACAAAAATGGACAGGCACTCTAAGTTGTTTATTTTGTTTTGAGTTCTTTGTAGTGCTCTGAAAAATAACTAGGTATCTATGTCTCTAACTAAAATTAATATCTATGTTATTGACCTTGCTGGTCCCGGACATCGAACACCCGTGACCTTCACTAGATCATAAATCCTCCTTGGACCTTCTAGTGCTGCATCTATGTGTACGCGGTCGCTACTCCAGAAGCATTCGGCAACATCACGCATCTCTAATGCGAATAATGTGACATGCTTATATCTGTCAATCAAGTTTCGCAATTGTTTCAGATAGGTAAGTTTACTTCGTTTCTCATTCGAATCTATTCAATAAAAAAAAAAAAAAAATTCGGCCAACTACCGTATTGAGATTAAATCCAAAATATTTGTGAAGTATTTGGCAATTTTCTGTGTGCTATAACTTGTATAAAAATGCTCGTGTGAAGCATACAAACAAGATGGCATGAGCTGTCATGCCATCTGTCACTTGTCGTTCAATCCACCTAAGTGATCACGGTAAGATGTCGACAGAATCGAACGGTTTTTTTTTGGTACAGCTCTAAACGATAGAGCTACTTCATCAAACTCACTAACACCTGAATTTTGACCTAATCAATAAGAATAATATAATTAAACTACGTGCAAGCATTACGTTACGTTACGTTATACAAAACAAACGCAATACTTGCCAGTGTGGTTCTTAAGTGAATCTAATGCCCCGAACCGAGGCTATTTTTACTTATAAACTAAAACTCCGCTCACTGAGGGCATCCCTTGTGGGGTATGGACCTCGGTGCAACGGCTTCGTTTAGGGGGAGGGGGCAGCAAAGGACTAGCTGGGTCATGGTATCATTATTTTGGGAGTTAAACTACTGGCTCAGCGACGCGGGCTGGCTCGTTTGGCAAAAGACGGGGGGGATAATTACAGAGGCGTCGCGATGGACCTCCGGAGGCCGGAAGACGGAACGCGGTCTGTTTCTGTGTTTTTTAAGAGTGCTGGTTTCCCTACAGCTTTCTAATGTCTCCGAAAATATTCATTTAAATTACATGCTGTAAAGGGCCATATTGATCTATATTAAATGCACAATGTATTTTACTTAATCGCTTTGTTAATAAGCCATTACTTCTCGTAAAAAGTAAAGGATTAAAAATGGTTATTGCGGATTTATATGACATATACTATTGCGGATTTTTTTGTAGACCTTTTTTAGGTGTGCAATACTGTATTACATTATTTTGATCTGTCTCGTAGGGTTCAGCCAGCGTTTGTAATGTTAGCGCAAAAATGTGTTAATTTACGACATCACATTAGAAACCTCTAAAATTATTAGTGTTTCTCAACTATTTATGCATGCACATTAATACATACAAACTTTCCTCTTGAATCACTCTATCTTTTAAAAGAAACCGCATCAAAATCCGTTGCGTTTTTTAAAGATCTAAGCATACATAGGGACAGACAGACAGCGGGAAGCGACTTTCTGTTATACTATGTAACGATTAGACACCGTGTATTGATATCATAAGCAGTTCCTATTTGAAGAGTTTGTAATCCAGGTACTCGTAGATAAATGGTAGAAAGTTCAAAATAGTTACTGCAGCCCTGGACCGCAATGGGCATTTTCCCATCCACAAAAAAGGTAAGATGGAATATACTAGTGGTAAGCAAGTGTACCTAACATCAGACACTAATGCTGTTGTGATGCTTGGAACTTTTGGTACGAAGTTCCTTATCGCGCGTTGCGAAAGGGGGCTAGACGGAATAAATTAAGACCAAAAGTTGTACCGACACTTTTTGCTATAGTTGTAAGCCGTGTGGCGTGCGCGTGTTTCTCTGTCTGTCTCTCTCTCTCTCTCTCTCTCTCTCTCTCTCTTATAGAAAGCAAGCCAGTTATTTTTGTTGAGTGTATACAGGTTTTTTGTACATCTATACTAATATAATAAAAGGAACTTTGTTCCATCCGGGTGTCCCTTGACACCTCTCAAGTTTTTAATATTAAAAAAACTTTTTACAAAAAAATACAACCGACTTCCAAAAAAAAACACTACAAAGTAAAAAAATAACTTTAATTTCGGAACTCGGTGTTTTTGTTAGTTTGTTAGTTTTTTGACACCGACTTCCGAAATTAAAGTTATTTTTTTACTTTGTAGTGTTTTTTTTTGGAAGTCGGTTGTATTTTTTTGTAAAAAGTTTTTTATTTTTCACTTTTTAGTGGTACCCCACACCTAACAACACTCCAAACGCACTAGTTGCCCATACGATTTTCGAAAGTTCCCCTCGACTTCTCTGGGATGCCATCATCAGATCCTGGTTTCCTTACCATGGGACCATTTGGGAAGTATTCCCTTTCCAACAAAAAAATCATTTTTAAAATCGGTTGGCAAGCGACGGAGTTATGCCCGAACAAACATAAAAAAAAAAAAAAAAAAAAATACAAACATCCGAATTGAGAACCTCCTCCTTTTTGGAAAGTCGGTTAAAAATGGGGTGATGACCTTATTATCATCAGGCAACATCCAGGCAGATTCCGAGTGACCGTCTGTTCTAGTCAATTATTTTTCGCTCGTCCTTGTTCGGAAATCACTTATTCTTATACCATCCTTAATTACACGCGCTATTTCTCTTTTAATGTCTTGTATATTTACAAATAACTTACCTTAACCTCCCTAGGCTACTATTAAAGGAGGAAAACGAAAATTAAACCATAATGATCTTTTTAACTAAGCAAGTGCAATAGGCTACAAAAAAAAGCATTATAATAGCATCATTTGACTCCTCAAAAAGATTGGTAGCATAATATAAATTAACTAAAATCAAGCCTGCCTACATTGTTATTCCTAGATTTTAAATGATTTTTTTCGAATCTAAAATCTTTTAAATTCCTATCAATAATGTACGCAAACATAAGGTCAGGAACAACTTAATTTGAACAATTTGAATTTATAACATATCAGTTTATTTCTGACTAAACCACCGACCAGCCAGCCAATAACTGGTCCAAGACTTATTTTTTGAACCAAAAAACTACTAGGTACTTTCAAAGTATTATCGACATAACTTTTATAAAGGCATTTCGTTCTCGGTGTCGCACCGGCGATCGCTACACCCTTGGCCTGCAAACCGTGTTGCATAAGGGTGCCTCTTCATTACAGCGGAACGAAACAGTGGTGTGGAGAAACGGAGAAATATTAACCAATCATGTCAGTGAGCCATGTGGTGCGTAATGAACGACGCATGAAATCAGCTGTTAAACACGTGGCGCGAGCGCGGCTGTCCTTTCGAAAGCTCGCTGCACTGCCGTTCGCTGCGTGCATTTTACAGAGGTACATACATTGCGTGTGAGGTTATTAAACAAATCGGTTTTATTGGATTCCCATAAAGTTCCTGAAATAAAATGGATATAAATTGTTTTTTAGATAGTCGGCTTAGGGACCTATTTGAATCCGCCAGGAAAAATAAGATAAGATAAGTCAGGAAAAATATCGCTTTTTTAATTTTTATTTGGAGTTTACGAAAAATCTGTCGATTTAAAGGATAGTCTTTTTTTTTGTTTTTTTTTTTACTTTGTATGGGTTTGCTCTTGACTCTAGTCTTGGTCAGAGATGACAGAGACAAAGTCTACGATGGAGCGAGCTTACCCAGAAGTAGCCTGTTCACTCTTACTTTGAAAAGATTAGGGTTGTAAGCATTCGGAAACACAGACGCAGGCAAAGAGTTCCACTCCTTTGCTGTGCGCATTATGAAAGACGCTTGGAAGCGCTTAGTGCGAGTTGGTGGAATAGCAACAAGGTAGGGATGGCAAGTTGCAGTGTGTCTGGATGTCCGATGGTAGAAGGGGGCTGGTGGGATGAGGTCGTGGAGTTCCTGGGCACACTCTCCGAAGTACATTCTGTAGAAGACCGACAAGCAGGCAACCTTGCGGCGATGAGCCAAGCTGTGTAGCTTGGCATCCACCAGTTTTACGTCGCCAATGAGCCTCTTAGCTCTGCGTTCCACCGAGTCAAGCGCGGCAAGCTGATACTAAGCTGAGCCATCCCAAAGGTGGCTGCAATACTCCATGCAGGATCGGACTTGTGCTTATGTAAGTATTGCATTGATATGAAATTAAATGCGCTTCAAATTTGCAGATCAGTCCGAATTTTTCGGAATTTATCATTCTATAAGTAAATAAAAAATCATGAAAACATTAAAAGTGTTGATATATCTAAAAAAAAAACATATCTTGTAAGCGGGTGACAAGCGATTTTTTTCTGGCGGATACAAATGGGCCCCTAAGCGGACTACCTAAAAAAAATTTATATCCATCTTGCTTGGACCACCCCGTATTATATCTATACTAATATTATAAAGAGGTAACATTTGTTTGTAAGTTTGTAAGTTTGCATGTAGGGGGTAATCTCAGGAACTACTGGTCCGATTTGAAAAATTGTTTCACTGGTAGAAAGCTACATTATTCGTGAGTGCTATAGGCTATAAATTATAAAGATATCATGCATATTAGTCGAACTATCTCAATTTTTGTCTATCCAGGCGGAAAAAAGTAGCTCTTACAACAGAGTTATTTGCGTGCGCTGCCTTAACAGTTGTATATAATTGAAAACAATATATGGCAACCTGGTCCGCCTAGAATAGTTCTACAAAAAAGTCCGCGGCACCATATTTCTATCTTTTATATTTTAGCAGATATAGTAGCTTTTATGTGTTAAAAAAAGTATTTTTCGACGTACCTACTTATCTTTGGACGATTTTTTAAACAACAAAATATTAAACCTTATCGAAAAAAATACTATTATGAACATATGATCACAAGAACATCATAGAGATACGATTTGCCTAAAACAGTATGTCAATTGGTTGAATAGTTTCGAAGATAACATAAAATTACTAAATCGCAAAACGCCGCTCGCGCCGTCCATTCACGAACCGCATTAGAACATGCTTTATCTATTTACCCATAGACGGCGTTGTGCATTAGGTCATTTTTCTGAATCGTGGTGTTAAGATTTTCAGCGGATTAATGACCCTCTCCAGTTATTATTTAACTTTTGTCGTTTGGTAGGTGAGTTGTACGTAGTTGGTTGAATGTTGTTGGTCTTTAAAATTGTTTTGGTTGCTCGGTTTCTCAAAACACAATTACAGTATTACTTCGTTCTCATTCTTCGAGTTCGAAGCTGTGATATTTCTGTTTTTGGGATATCGGACAGTTTCAGCGATTGTTTATCATGCCTAAAAGGATATCACAACTTTCCCGTCAGACATCTCAGACATGAGACAAGAGCAGCTCGAGTACGCCGTACGGAAGAGCCTCTCGAGGAATAGTGAAAATATTTCGCAAGCACGCGCTGGGAAATCTAGCTCCGAGCGTTCACAGCGACTTGCTATCCAAAGCTGGAGAACATCGCAGGTCCGTGCTCGGGAATCTAGCGCTGAACGTGCACAGCGTCTCAGTGATTTAAAGCAGCATGTCTCTGCAACAAGGGACAGGGAGTCTAACGCTGAGCGCTCGCAGCGGCTCGCTAGCCTAGCTACATACATATTAATATGCAATAAAAAAAAAACCCTCCTTTTGGCCGTCAGGACATAAATCATAGCAGTCAGTACTAACCGAACCACACTCATAATTTCATCACAAGTTAAAATGTTTACCGCCCAACGAAGTGGGCACGGGTCAGCTAGTAATTATATATTTTATCATACCGCCAGAACAAGCCTACCGGCTTCATTCATTTTTCCTGAGCTTCTTGGGTCACGTTATTTAGCGTTAACAAGACACTCTGGGCCTTATATTTCTGCACGATCTACCTTGGCATTACTTTAAATAGGTTCTAGAAATATAAGTTTCACAGTCGCAAAACTAAACAAAAAGTCGGGACTAGTAACAATGCCCTGCGCCGCCTGATACCCACTAACTGGGGTGCGTCTGCACAGGTCCTTCTCAAAACTGGCCTGTGTCTCTCAGTCTCTCGGTTTTCGGCTGGGCAGTTTGCATACCCAGTGTAGCCATGCTAAAGAAGTAGACGTAGCCCTAAATTATACCTGTTGCATCGTAACTGTGTGCCTAAAACTCCCATTCATGATGCTGTACCCATTGGCAGGAATAGATCCACCAAATGTCGCAAACTGTATTAACAAAGGGAAACAGGAACGATACGGCCGTCACCCCCTGTAAGGTCACCAACCAATACATGCACGCCTAAATAGCCGTACAAACTTCATGAAATATACGACCTCATCAGAGAACAGTGCGGCAGATGAGAGATGAAACAGAGCACAAACTCCCTCTCCTTACAGACTTCATCCCCCCAGGTAGAACATCTACCTCCTCTGGACGCGAACTTCAGCAATCTGGAAATCTTTTAACCGATTGCGGACCTAGGTTGGCCGCTGTTAACGAAACCTGGTCAAATAGGAAATTCTCCACTTATTTCAAACGCAGTGCCAATTCACAGGACATGCATTATCATCTTATGACTTAATTGCCCATCATGCACAACTACCTGTACCATTCAAGATTAGAACGAGGTCAATGATATAGCTGTAAAGGTTGTACAATACTGGTCGGAAAATAATAGTAAGAGTCAATCGACACAAAAAGAAGAAGTAGATTTTTACACGTGGCTACATTATTGAGTAAACATTGCATTTATAACAAAGGGCATCTTAGTCCAAAAACACCGATGTTTTTCAGCTATAAGCCGATTTACAAATACAGCCGATTTATGAATGAAATCAAAAATGTAATATTCCAGTCATTGGATTTCCCAAATAAGATTATTATTTTATTCTGAATCTAGATAAGATTTTGCCATTTGAAGCTTTAGGCCAAAGCTTTTTATGATAATAGTTGTGAAATGACATAAGACGCAAGCAAATAAAAAACTTATTTTAATGCTGTAAAAAACTGTTTTAAAGGTTAAGGTTACTGCATACGGTTCCCTCACACTGTTGTTCCTGAAGAAAGGCGGTTTAGTCAGAAAAATGGCCTACTCTTTATTGACCTTCATATTCTTGAATGTTTTTGACGCTTTTCAATATTTAACCAGAAGAATAAATATAAACTAGTTTACATAATTTTATAACCTCAACAGACTTGATTCAACAAATTTTGTGGTAGAAATTTAGTCCTACGCAATAACAAAGGCACTCGTAAAGTAGCCTGTTTATCTTACAAACATCCAAATATCGGGTAAATATCGATAGAAGGCATAAACGTGGACTGAATATCAAGTTAAAATATTTAAGGTTAAGCGAGTGTGAAAGTGTGACGCGTGCAAGTTGTGATGTAAGCGAAATAGCGTAGGTGCAGGGTAAGGTGCTCTCAAGTGCAAGGTAAAGGTTCTACTGAAAAATATTCGAGTGATAACGCTAGGGAAGACGGAGTGACAGACAGAATTATGTTCAAAACTGAGAAGATCAACTAATATAGACGAATCAACCGTGCCGACCGATGGTGACCGATCATCGGGTCAAGTTTACAAAGCGTACATCAATGACACAAAAGACACATGACGCGTTCTGCGAGTTTCATAGACTATTTATTTATTTCTGTTGGATCCCAGTTTTGAATCCTAGTTTAATATTTTTGGCGTTCTGATCGACATTTATTGAGTTTTATAACCCGTTGTCCAAAAAAAACCTATTTACCTTTACCTATAATACACCGGGCCAAGTGCGAGTCGCATTTTGACACAATAGATACCGTACCTACCGTACCATATCCGAAAAAAAAAGTTTCTTGTACTCTGCCCCTTCCATTTTAACATTTATTTTATAATTTGCTTTTTAGCAGCAATAAACATACATACTATAAAAATGTCAATTGTCTACCTTTTTATTGTTCTTGAGATATAGCACACTGACAAATAGATTAACAGACAGGATGCCGCTGACGCTGATTACTTTTTGATTACGGAATCCTAAAAAGACGATCTATTTGTGTCTAAACGGTATGTTAGGTAAGTCCAGTGACAGTTCATTCTGGACAGGAAATAGCTGTCTGTCATTCCACTCACTGGACATCCGTGTGCTAGTTTTAGACAGATTTTAAAAGTTTTAGCGCTTTTAGTCGTGATTCCAGGGGTGATGTATTATCATGATGGAATGTCGTAAAACTGAAAAGTCGTAAAAAAGAAAGAAGGGTTTTTAATACTTCCGAACGGAGTTTGCTCTGGTGGAGATTTATTTGTTGGTGGGCCGTCTGTAGTGATGACTAAATCTACTCTAGACTTAACAAACTATTCGATCTTAACTTAAAGACCTTTGTTGTAGCTATAAGGCAAATAAGAATATCTTCCACTGTTACAAAAACATAATTTCACATTCGTCGTGTCAAAATTGAATGTTCATTGAACTGTATTTTGTCTTGTTCTTAGAAATAACACTGCTTCGTCATCGAAAACCTTCTCTATTATTTAAATAAAGGGCCAAATAAACTTCTGTTTCATTTATCTTCATTTGTTTCGGCAAACTCAATACACTTCAAGAAGAAAATTCAAGACTTTTAATTTAATTTGACAAACGTCACCTAAAACTATTGCAAATTTTAAGATGATGGCGTAAGTAGTTCTTGATATATCTAGTTGTGACAAACTGACAGACTTAGTCATACCATAAAGTACCACCCATGTTTGATATAATGTTATGAGTTTAGTTGTATAATCAGTGTTATAAACTTTAAGGGCGGGTTGTATCAAACAGTTGGTTAACGTAACATACGTACGTCAAAAAGTTACGATTACGGACGATGTTTGACGTTCGTTAAATTAGAAGCGTTGTTTCAAAACATTCTGGTATAAATTCCTGCTCATCCCAATAGCTAAGTTATTGACACGGGTCCTACCTAAATAGCTTTTTTTGCATTCCACCACTAATTTGTGTCATCAAGAAGAACTGGTATTGAGGAATTCAAAAGAATTTTCACAATATTGTTCTATTTGACGCAACTAAAGTTACGTTAATCAGTGCTCAGACCATCTGTTAACGTAAACGTTATTTTTTACGTGCGTTAACGCTGACATTTTGTGAAACAACCCAATTTTTTGATTTGACGATAGTTAGCACCATTTTTAACGTTTACGCGTGCGTTAAGTGTAGTTGAAACAACCCGCCCTTACTCATTAAAATAATACTGGTGCATAAAAAAACAAAGAATAGCATCTAACACGGATATTGAATGTTATCTAAGTTAAAGACGCTCTTGTTTCACAGACATAATTTTATTACCATAATAGAGTTAAACAATACCTCTGTTATTCTGCTTCGCTATGTATCCATTTGACACCTTGACTTCCGTAATTTTAGACCAAAGCAATTACTGGTAGGAATATGGTTTGAGGAAGTAAAGGGCTATCGACGGTGTTTGTTCCACAATTGCCACTAACTCGAGTGACAGTTTAACTAAACCTTTCTTTTTTTTCAGTAACGTTTTGAAAACTCTCTTTTAATCCTAAGCCTAAGTACTGTAAAGCTTATTGTGGTCGTTTCACAAGCCATAATCCAACCCTACATAGAAAACATAGGAAAACTCAAATAAATTTGAATCGAAAGGACATTTCAAATTGTTTTGATTACTTACTGAAAAGTTTTTGCGGGAAAAGAGAGATTCCGTGATTTAAATTACTTTAGAATACTAAACAACCTTGATTTCAACTTCAATTCATGAACTAAAAGGGTTTAATAACTTGACGAGATTTTGGCAATAACCACATCTAAGCAAAATCATTTAAATAAAACTTTTGGAACAGCTTTGTGTTTATTATTTTATTTTCTCGTTTCAAGAAATTTCTCATCATTTAGAATCTGTTATGTCTAGTATAATGGTTTTGGAAGCGTTCATGCTTACTCAAGTAGAAATAATAATAAATGTGTGTACAGTCACTTAACAATTAGTTCATAGTTACTATTATAAGACTTAATTCACTGTACAAACTGTCATAGTTGCTGTATCAAGCGCAAGTTCGATCGTGTATGGAGTACTGCTCTCATCTTTGGGACGGATCTGCCAGATACCAGCTTGATGCCCTCGAGTCAATTTAAACACGAGCCATGAGGATCACCGGCAATGATAGGCTCGTCGAATCGAAGCTCCAAAGTCTTAAGTATCGACGCCAAGTTGCTGCCCTGTCGGTTTTCTATCGGTTGCATTTTGGGGAGTGTGCGACGGAATTGCATAATTAATTCCGCCAAGTCCGTTCCATCATCAGACCACAAAACGTAAGCGCCGCGTCATCGGTACATGGTTTACATCCCACCTAAACGCACAAAACGTTTTGGGAATACATTCATTGTGCGTACAGCTAAGGAGTGGAATTCCCTGCCTTAGTCTGTTTCCTGATAGCTACAACCTAAGAGTCTTTAAGTCAAGAGTGAATAGGTTACTTCTAGGCAAGCGTGCTCCACCTTAGGCCGCATCATCGCTTAACATCAGGTGAGATAGTGGTCAAACGTATGCCTATCAATAATAATAATTTTAAAAAAATTAGTCGCTAGTCGACCTGGAAGTAATGCACATATGCGTTTATTTGCGCATGAACAATGGATAGCTGATATTTGTCGCGATTTCTGAATTGGTCTCTAAGTGAAAGTGTTCATAATGTAGAGTACATGACCCTTTTTCATGTATTACTTTTTTTTGTAATATGTATAAATAAAGCTACAATCTATATTGACTTTGCAACAAAAAAAACTGTTTGTCACAGACGAGCCTTAATCGAACCCCTACAATGCGTTGTGGGTGTTAGATTACTGATTAGCCAAAATTGGATCGGAACGTTGCAAGGTTTCGATCTAATTTTGGCTAATTGGTTGTTCCTCAAAACCTTATTAATATTCTTTTCACACAACATGGATAACAAAGATAGCTAAGGTGTTTCTTCTAGTTCGAGTAGCGACCCTTCGGATAATCCTCAATATATAGCATGATTGGTGAGAGGATTTCTTTTCAAAAACTTATTTATGCAGGACACACTTCCTTATAATATCCCTATTTGTGAGTGTTACCGAATAATTTTGTCCCATCTGAACTTTTTGCTGATTACTTTAGAAGAAAACACCGTTACCGTTACCATTCCACTCAATACGGAGAATTTGTATTGACAAGCATTTTGGATATATTTTTCGACCAAATATACTATTCTGTCAAGAAAGTACCAAGAAAAGATCAATAATACACAAAATAATAGTTATTCATCCAAATTTTACCTTCAGAAACGACACACGCAACGCTAACGAATAATCCAATCATTAAAATATTTATTAAACGCTTTTCCACAAGGCAAAGGCGCAATATCGTGGTGCAAAATCGAATGTTTTCTTTCCACACATCTGGCGTTTTTTCATCAACATAATTTTCTCTCTGAATCGCTGCATAACGCTCAAATTCTGTTTTAAAATTCAACTTAGAACTGTGCTAACATTTTTATTAATTTGGATTTGATACATTACTTCAACTAATATATCATCACATTGACCTATATAAATCTCTATTTCTACATTAATGTCAAGACTTGAAAAGGGTCTGACTATTTTTATATTTATCGCTGTACTCTTTTGTTCTCTGGATTTAATCTGATCTATCCTAACAGCCGCTCCACTCTTAGGTCATTCACCAGCGAGGATATCTACGTATTTAATCTAATACCTTTGCTTAAAAGAGCTTAACAACTATCATCATTATGGTATTACGTGCACGTAAGTTTTTTGTGCCGCTTTAGGAAGATCAAGAGCCTAAAGATCTTAGTAACTGCAGTAACTGGTTATCTTGGTACGTGTTTATTTACCACTCCAAATATATCAAAACTCACAACACTTTCTTTGCTGATGAGCTATTTTCTTCATAATAAAATAAAAACGGTTGCTGGAAAGAACTCCACGACCTCATCCCACCGGCCCCCTTCTACCATCGGACATCCAGACACACTGCAACTGACCATCCTTACCTTGTTGCCATTCCACCAATTCGCCATAAGCTTTTCAAAGCGTCTTTTATAATGCGCACAGCAAAGGAGTAGAACTCTCTACCTGCGTCTGTATTTCCAAACGCTTACAACCCTATCTCTTAGGGGGGGGGTCTGTATGTATGCTTTTACGGTTGCACAACGACACGCTTTGCTTTGCTTTGCTTGGTAGTATAGATGCAGGCCTACCTTCCCGTCTCCTTCAGAGGCGGAAAGGTGGCGTGGTCTTGAGGGGGAGCGCAACAGTCGTGTAGATCCTCAAGGCAAGTCCGGTGGTCATTCCTTCTCGAGGTTGCCACCCCGTTATTGGTCTAATTCCTTATGAAATAGACGTAACTAAAACCACCGGGCGTCCCGTAGAGTGGCGGGCTAACCACTCGATCCTCATCCCATATTCCTCTAAACCCTCTTTCCCGTCATGACCCATCCCAATTCCCCTCCTAACTGTGACCCTTCAGTGACGAAGTGGTTACGGGCTCGGTCGTCACTAAACTCAGCTGACGGCGAGTAGGAGAGCTTAGTCACCTGCGCTAGGACCTGCGCAGTCGAGCGCCGTAAGCGGGGATGAAGGAGTCCTGGGGGGTTGAGCCGATCGGCACTGGCGGTAATGTGTCCGTGAGGCAACACGCCCCCTTTGGTCTGGATTTCAAGCGAAACGGTGGCCCTACCCTCTAGCCAGGGGTAGGGAAATGGCCACGGTGTCCCGTCAGAGGGCCACGGGCGAGGTGCGTGGGGTCTGCTGAGGTCACCCTCGGGCGGCTGAAGCAGTAGGTGAAGGCCATGCTGACGGTGTAAGTGAGGGTTGTTTAGTTGCCAACCCAAGCGAGCACCCGATGTCGCGCTGTAAACCAGCCTTGCGCACCTATATCTTCCTGGGAATCCTAACGTTCGCACTCAGTGCGACGTTCCCAGGTGCGGGCTCCATGGAGGGTGGGAGCCAGGAAGATGAAGTGTTTGATCTTTTTAGTATGGACGGAATGATGCCAACTAAAAACACCGCAGGAGTGGAGTCGGCGAAAGCTGGCAAAGCTCCTAAGCGAGATGCCCCAGGTGTCTCGCTTGCCCCTGGATGTCCTGCGGTTCAGGCCGTGGGCGCCAGCGCGGGTATCGGTCCGGTTGTGGCGAAAACCGCAGCTAAGACCAAAAAGTCCCAAAATAAGCAAAGGAAGACGGCGCTGCATGGGACCAGTACCGTTCCTTCGAAAACAAAGGCGAAAACGGAGACGGCTAATACCTCTGCCGGAAGTAGCCTTCCCAAACATCCCCCTCCTCCTCCTGTGGCTCCACAAGCCACATCCCTAATTGCGACAGGCGGCATCGATGATGTTTTCTCGAGCGCCTGGCAGGTACATACCCGCAAGGGTAAAGGTAAGGGCAAGGGTAAAAAATCAACTCAACAAGCCCAATGCTCCTGCTCTTGTTCGGGCCCTTCAGGCCCAGCAGCTCCCGCAGACCAGGGTAAGAGGAAGGAATGGCTGACGCGTAAGGAGCGGCGCGACAGAAGCATACGAGGACAAAAGGCCTCGAAAACAAGCAGGTTGCTGCCACCAGCTCGGTTAAACCGATCAAGCCAGGTAAGCTGAACTTCTCTGAAGGGAAGCGGTCGCAGGCTGTGGCCGGCACTAGCCGTCCATCACCCAGTGAACCGCCATCTAAATCCGCAGGAGGTCCGGCTGAGGTGGTAACCACGACACAGCAACCCGATGGGAACGATCAGGCTGTGGCCAAGCGGGCCCTCAACGAGACGATATCGCCTCGTGGTGAGCATAAGCGGCCGCGGCTTGACCAGTCCCAGCGGGTTGTAAATAGAAGCTACGCCCAAGCTGCCAGTGCGTCCCTGAACGTCGCGATCACCTGCGACCAGAGGGGCATCATCAGTCAGGGAGTATCGGACCAGATCCTCGCTGCTATCCACAAGCAGATAATCAGCGAGGCCTGCTCCGCTATGCAGGACACACCAGGGCCGACCTTCAACGCGAAGCCGCTGTTCGCCGGTGGAGTCCTCAAGCTGTGGTGCGGAAATGACCACACTTTGGCCTGGCTGAAGAAGACAGTCTCCAACCTGGCTCTCCCGGCTAGCACCTCGCTAGTCGTCAAGAGCCAGTCGGAGATCCAGAAGCGGGTCCGGTGCGGCATCGCCATCCCCGACGACCAGGGAGTCTACGAGGACTCGACCTACATTGGACGAGCCCTCTGCTACCAGAATCACTGGATCGACGTGAAGAGGTGGGTAGTGCTGCACGCGGAGAAGCAGAAGGCATGCTGGTTCGTGGTGCTGGGTATCCCCGAGGACCAGGTTCCGACCCTGATGTGCGCCGATCGCCGACTTTCAATTGGCTTGGGATCGGTGTACGTCAAGTTCCAGGGTCCGACCGGGCGGTTTGTCGACGTCCCTCGGGGGTGGGACCCGGTAACGAAGCAGCTGCTGGCAGAGACAGGGGAGACCATTTCCCCGCCAAACAACCCGGAGGCAACTGTGGCTGAACCTGCTGGAGCAGCGGGGTCGGCCGCCCCTGCCGTCACCGTGGACGCCGTCCCTTCATCGGGGGGGGAGCTGGACGACGCAATGTTGTCCCCGGCTTCGGACCTGAGGGAGGACGGCTTCGACGAGGGCGACCTGTTTGCCGGGCTGCGACTGGAGGGTGACGAGGAGGGTCTCGCCTGCGATGGCGTCCCTTTCGTCGGCCTGTAAAGTCGTGCAGGCTAACCTCCACCACAGTCAGACCGCGACGGCTCAGCTCCGCCAGTGGCTGGAGGTCCAACACACGGCCATAGCCCTGATCCAGGAGCCGTGGATTAGGGGAGGCCAAATACGAGGACTATCCAATCTCGGTGGTAAGCTCCTTGTTACTACAGACCATGATCACCCTAGATCGTGCATCTATGTCACAGGTAACCTTAAAGCACAGCTCTTAAGCGACTTCTGTTGCAGAGATGTCTCTGCAGCTAGGCTGAATATACAGCGTGGAGCCACAGGGATGGCCGTCGTTTTCGCCTCGGTGTATATGCCTGAGGCGGAAGAACCGCCCCCACACAATCTTGACCGCCTCATCACACACTGCGAAGGCAGCGGAGAGGAGGTGGTAATCGGGACCGACGCAAACGCACACCATCCACTGTGGGGGATGGAGACGCAGAATGAAAGGGGTAAGGCATTAGTTGACTATTTGTTCACAACTAACCTATCCCTACTAAACACAGGTTCGGAACCAACTTTCGTAACCAGACGCAGTCGTACAACAATCATAGACCTCACTCTGGCAACGGAGGGAGCAGCGGAACTCATCACCGGGTGGCAGGTCTCAAATGAGGCTTCCTGCTCAGACCACAGATGGATCCGCTTCGACATCCAGGTCTGTATACAACTTAAACAACCTAGGCGAAATCCGCGCAATACGGATAGAGCGCTATACACACGCAACCTCACCTTAAGGCTCGTCACACACGACGATCCGGAGTCTCTTGCGGACACGGCACAGATCGACACGCAAGTTCAACAATTCACCGAATCGCTGATAAACAGCTACCACATAGCCTGCCCGGAAACGATTCCGCGCGACACACCAAATAAACAACAGTGGTGGGGCGCGGATCTGGAGCGCAAACGTGGTAAGGTAAGGAAGACTCTTAACAGAGCCATGAACACATGTAGTGATGTCATGAGGACTGGGACGCTTATTACGCGGCCAAATCCAGCTACAAGAAATGCATCAGATTCAGAAGAACTACAGGGTGGCGTAAATTCTGTGGTAGCATTGAATCATGCCAACAAGCAAACAGGGTAAGGAAAATATTGGCGAAACAGGACACACCTGAGGTCGCCACACTCCGGAAACCCGATAACACGCTGACCACGACACCTGAAGAAGCGAAACGCCTCCTAGTTGAGACTCACTTCCCAGGGAGCGTATTCGCACAGGTAAATGAATGGCACGACGCTATCCAAACGCCATCAGAACATGACTGGCTTTATGCAAAGAAGATGATTACACTGGAAAAACTTCAGTGGGCCATCAAAAGCTTCCAACCTTTTAAGGCACCAGGTCCCGATGGTGTGCTTCCAGCCTTACTACAGTGGGGAGGTACCGCCGTTGCTACAAGACTGGTACCCTTAATGTGAGCGTGCCTGGCCTTTAGATACGTTCCTAAAGGATGGAGGGAAGTGAAAGTCATATTCATTCCGAAGCCAGGTAAAAGTGATTACACAAGCGCTAAATCCTATCGACCTATAAGTCTTACCTTGTTTTTGCTGAAGACAATGGAAAGACTGTGTAAAAGGGAGCTACGAGATGGCGCTTTAAAAGCAATACCACTGCATGGTAACCAACACGCATACAGCTCGGGTAAGTCGACAGAGTCAGCACTTCATCTGGTGGTTAGCCAGATTGAGGAAGCGATTCACCAGAAAGGGTCCTGCTTGGGCACTTTTATAGACATCGAAGGAGCCTTCGACAAGACAAACTTTTCCAGCATTAGAGCCGCACTCTCCAGACACGGTGTAGAGCAGGTACTAACTGACTGGATTACTAATATGTTAAGCAAACGGGTAGTTCGCCTTGAGGAAGAGCAGCAGCTGGCCTTGATAGCCAGAGGCTGCCCGCAGGGAGGAGTGATCTCCCCTCTTCTGTGGAACCTGGTGATTAACGACCTAATCACCAAACTCAACGCGCTTCGTTATTACACTATAGGGTATGCAGACGACCTCGCAATCCTCGTGCCAGGAAAGGTAACTGGAACGATCTGCAACCTCACTCAACAAGCACTACGTATCGTGGAAAGATGGTGCGAAGAATATGATCTGTCAGTTAACCCCACGAAGACTGAACTAGTCATGTTTACTCAAAAGCGAGCACTAGGCCACTACCGGCTACCTAAGCTCTTTAACACAGAACTCCAGTTGTCTAACGAGGTAAAGTATCTAGGCATTATACTAGATAGTAAATTAAACTGGAGCTCTCATCTAGACTACAAACTAAACAGGGCTTGCATTACCTTCTGGCAATGCAGGAAAATGATAGGGAAGAGGTGGGGCCTATCTCCCAAAATAATACTATGGTTGTATAGCGCTGTAATTCGGCCTATGATTGCTTACGGGGCTATTGTGTGGTGGCCACGTGCAAAGCTAGTTACAGCTATAAACAAGCTACAACACATGCAAAGGCTAGCCTGCATGGCGACGACGGGCTGCATGAGGACCACTCCGACTTCGGCGCTGGAAGCCATGCTGGGACTGCCCCCGCTACACTTGTTTATACAACAGGAAGCGACGATGGCAGCACTGCGCCTTAAAACACTGGATCTCTGAGGTAAGAGAGAAACACGACACACCGTTCTGCTCAAGGAGCTCAATAATGATCTCCCCTTAACAACAGCACTAAATGACCGGGTACCCAAGCAATTTATCTTTGATAAAAAATACAAAATCCAACTGTATGAGGATCATCGCTGCGAGGGTCTAAGCCCTGCAGAGCTGCGGATCTTTACCGATGGATCAAAAACAGGTACTGGCACTGGGGCGGGAATCTTCTCAGAGGATCTCAATATCCATATAGCCGCACCATTGGGGGTCCACAACACAGTGTTCCAAGCTGAATGCATGGGCATTTCTCTGGCGGCATCAGCCATCCTAACCAGGGAAGTTAAGGATCATCCAATACGTATACTTTCGGACAGCATGGCCGTCCTGCAAGCTCTGAACAGCCACACAGTTAACTCTGGGCTGATTCTCGAGTGTCACCAGCGTCTCAACCAGGTTGGTAGGCACAACAAAGTAACCATTCAATGGATCAAAGGACACAGCGAATCCCGAGGCAACGATGCAGCGGACGAGCTTGCCAGAAGGGGTTCGAGTATGACACCAATTGGTCCCGAACCCATCGTGCCGCTGCCTTTCGGGCACCTTCGCAATCTGGTAAGGAAACGCACCAGAGACAAACATCACAAGCTATGGGCTGACCATGGTGAGTGTAGGCAGGCCAAAGAGGCACTTCCCTCTATTGATGGCCGGTTCACAAAACAAGCCCTAAGACTGACTAAGCAACAGTTGCGCTCAGTCACAGCCGTAACAACTGGCCAACTGGGTCTTTTAATAAACACCTCTATGCTATAGGAGCCACTGACAGCCCACTGTGCAGAGCCTGTATGGAGGAGGATGAGACAGCAGCACATCTGCTTCTAAACTGCCCGGTAGTCGCGGATTACAGGGCCAAGTACTTCGGTAACCCAGGTACCCTCTGTGAAATAGTTGGTAACACCAAGGCGTTGCTGGCCTTCCTCGGGGAGCTGGGGTGGATCGAATGACACATTTGTCCCACCTACACGCAAAATACGCGCTTAGTCGTGGAGTTGCGGAAACCAGCCCGATTTACATTACATTACAACCCTATCTCTTCAAAGTTTGAGTGAACAGGCTCCTTCTGGGTTAACTCGCTCAATTATAGATATTGTCTCTGTCATCTCTGACCAAGACTAGAGTTAAGAGCAAATCCATCACAAATAAATAAAAAACTTCATGTTTATAGGAATGTTTTTGGGTACTTATAGTGGCTATTCATATTTCAAGGAGTGTTATTCACATGTTTTACAGAGTAAATAGCTTTTGTCCGTGACTTTGTTCGCATTCCACCCGTTTTTGCCCGGCTTGTTCTCGTAAGAATTTTGGGAAAGGAAAAAGGAAGGACATGTAGTTTTTCTCATACTAACCCAACAAGTATCGATCAATCTACAGTTTACCGTTCTTTTTTTCACTAATATACACACTTGCTTTTCTTATCATCTTAAGACATTGGCAGGATAGTCGACATCGGCTTTGTTTGCTATATAACAACAGAATATAATAGAAAAGTAGTTTTGACTGTGTGTTGTCTTTCAGTCAGTCATCAATAACAGATGAATTTTGTTTATATTTATTAGGATGCATAACCCGTAATGTGCTGCAGTAATAACAAACCCATCATTTATCATAACAACGACAGTTTTGGCCTAAATTGTCCTTTGTAAATAGCACGGTAAGATCCTCCCATATTAATTTCAGTGAGTTGCCAAACGTATTGACTTCGCTTCCTCATAAACAAAATTTATAGATAATTAATTGCCTTGCCTTTAAATATTACGACGTACACGATTTTGAACTGGAAAGTTTAATATCTGTCGTCATGTAAAAGGGTGTCATCTTTGATTGTTAACCTTTGATGCGCTACTATATTCGTTATACAAAACTTTTCCAAACGTGATTGCAATCTCTGGTTTCGTGCTAAAAAAAAAACAGAATGCGAATATAAAACAAACAAAAACAGGTGAAGGTTACACTTTTTAAAGCCTACTGCCAAACTTTTAACACGAGTAGCCTGTGGGTCAGCCATACTCAAAGGTTGATCAATGCTTTGAGCGTCCAGTATAATAATGGATTCAGGATGCTGCTAGGGCTGCCCCGGTTTTGCAGTGCTTCAGGTATGTTTGTGGAGGCTCGTGTTGATGGCTTCCAGGCAATAATGCGCAAGCGAATCGCCTCCCTACTGAGCAGAGTGCGGGATAGCACTAACAGTATCCTACAAGTAATTGCTGAGAGATATGACTCGGCAGTCACGAAGGCTTTCGTTCGGATTCTGGTCGGATAGCGATATAATCTGGGCTGAACTCGAGTGAGACTCATGTCAGTCAGAGTTCATGACACCTTTTTTGTAATGTGGACCTACTAACTTAGTTTTTAAGATTTATTTTTGTTACTAACAAATTTAATGGACTAATTGTCTGATTAAATAAATTGAATAGAATATCATTTGCGGGCAAAAGCTAGTAAGATAATTTAACTGGTATTTACCTATTGTATTATTAATTTTGCCCGCGACTTCGTACACGCATATTATGCCGTTTTTCTCGGTCCCGTAAGAATGAAGAATTTCGTGACATCCTCTCTAGTGCTCCCCTACACCCCCCCAGGAACCTTTTTTTTTGTTTTTTAAGAAAGGGAAATCTTCAATTAATTACTCCTCTCGCTTTGGGTGGAGCAGAAGGGAGTTTCAGCCTCTTACTGTCAAAAACCAATCCGTGTTCCTCCTTTTGCACTTTGCGTTCCTGGGCCGCGGTGACTCTTCCGAACAAATTCCGTAACCCTGGCAGGCACTGACGAGGCCTACCAGGGTTGACAACCTGAGGCACCTAGCGGGCCCCGTCTACTATGCTGACAGCTCGTTGAGACTTGACCCGGCCCGCCCACGGTGGCCTGGAATCACCCTGCAACTCCCGACGCCCGGGACGTTTTCTTCTGTTGCGGCGGCCGGGGCGCAAGGTTTCCCTCTCCCTTACGCGTTTGGTCTCTTCCTTCGCTAGCATTACTGCTTCGCAGAAGGAAGTGACCGCTTCCCATGCCTCCTCGCTCCGGACCATGGGTTGAACCGGGCCGGACGCGAGGTCGCCGCCGCCGATCGCCTCGATGAGGATACGGCGTTGCTCCACCCATGCAGGGCAGACCTCCACCGTATGCTCCACCGTGTCCTCCGGGTGATCTTCGCAGTGAAAATACCCGGGCGTGCTCTCCCGCCGATTCCGAAACAGGTATCTCCCGAAACAACCGTGTCCGGTAAGTACCTGCGACAGGCGGAAGGTGAGGACGCCGTGGCGCCGCTCCTCAAAAAGGAGACTTATCGCCGCAATTGTGGCGTGCCATTGCCCAAGGAAACTACATGCAGATTTCTACGACCAGTACTTTCAGCTGTGCGTTGTATGTCAGTCAATCAGCATCAGAAGAATTTAATATATAATATTATGGATATGATATATATGGAGATTACTTATCTACTAGCTTTTCCGCGATTTCCTCGCGTTAAAATAGATTTCTGAATAAAAATCATTAATTATTCGTAAATAAGTCGAAGTAAATAACTCGAGTCAATTGAAAAACGAGCCAAGAGGATCATCGGTGATGATAAGCTCGTCGAATCGAAGCTCCAAAGTCTTGAGCATCGACGCCGAGTTGCTGGCCTGTCGGTTTTCTATCGTTTACATTTTGGGGAGTGTGCGACGGAATTGCATAACTTAATTCCGCCAAGTCCGTTCCACCATCGGACCACAAGACGTACGGCGATGTACCACCGGTACATGGTGGACATCCCACCTAAGTATACGCACAAAACGTTTTGGGAATACATTCATTGTGCGTACAGCTAAGGAGTGGAATTCCCTGCCTGAGTCTGTGTTTCCTGATAGCTACAACCTGGGAGTCTTTAAGTCAAGAGTGAATAGGTTACTTCTAGGCAAGCGTGCTCCACCTTAGACCGCATCATCGCTTAACATCAGGTGAGATAGCGGTCAAACGTACGCCTATCAATATTAATAAAAATAAAAATAAATTAAAAAATAAGTAGAAACTCATTGAAATCGGCTCAGTGGTTTAGGCGTGAAAGCGTAACAGACAAACAAACTCACTATTCTATTTATAATATTAGCAAGGATGATGCAAACAGTAGTAATACTTGAAACTCATATTTGAGAAGCAGCTGCCTACTAAATAGCCTGTGAGTGAATCAAGTCCCTTAAATGAAAATTCAATTGTATTAAAAAACAGGATTTTAAAATGTAATGACACGAAATACGAAGTCAATAAAACCCAGTACAAGTTAAAATGAAAAACATTTTTGGCCGATCATTCGAACATAAGACTTAATTACTAGACTTACAAATACTTAATAAAAGGAAGAACAACTTTCGTGAGGCCAAAGTTCTCATGCAATGCTCAAGTAATTTACTTCTTCGTATCCGTTCTTCAAAGTAAAAAGAAAGAAATGGGAAAATCTTCGTGGACGAAGTTATACTTGTGCCAGTACCAGTGTTTGAATTGTTCTTTTCCTTAACTTTTTTATCTAGATGCGGTCTAGAAGTTCTTGAAATTCATTTTACTAGAGCTAACAGATATTTTCTATTTTTATATTTTCATTTTTGAGACTGCACGACTCCACTTTTTTTGGTCTTGAATATTCCTTTTTACGTCGAATTGCAAAATATATTTGGGGAGTATGCGGTACCGGTACAGAGAGTAAAGTCCCGCAAATCCCCATTGAGAAGGAGGATCCTCCGCCCAGGCGGTTGCTGTGCCTATGGGGCTACTGCCCGATAGTTCATATTCAGGCGGGTGTATATGTTCAAATCGCATGGTAAACTCTGCTTTCGCGATTTAGGATTTTTTAGTTCGCCGTCAGTTGGATAGATAGCGTTGCGGTTCTTTTTGTTGCGATGCAGCTTTGTTTCGTTGGTTTTTCTTATGGCTACATCACTCTCCCCCGGAGACCGGAGGTTGAAAGTAGTCGAGTCGTCCATACATCTTGAGATGCTTGCCGGGCCAGTGGAAGATTGGTTCTAGTGAGTCGGAACCGGAAGTCGCAGAGTTCTCGGTGAGTCGGAACTGTTTGCGGTGCCCCAGTGAGTCGGGGTGATGAAATCCCAGTGAGTCGGGATGATGCTACAAGCTCCAGTGAGTCGAAGCGGTGCGACGTAGTGACGTGACTGCTGTAGTCGACCAGGAGAGGTTCTTCAGGGCTCCTCATGTGACTCAATTTCAATTTAAATTTAATCTTTATTGCTGAATACATTACATAATTATACATTCTAGCTGTTGGGTGAATGCACAGTTCACTGTATTTTACCAATATAGGCATGCAAAATTACGATAGATTTACATGATAAAATGTCACTAAATTATAATAAGAAATCATAACAGGTTTTAAATTGACTGGCCGAAGATTCAGTGTGGTTGCCAAGGACGCTGATGAGGATGATAGAGGCTGAGGATGCTGACCAGGAATGTGTGGCTGCTGCATGCTGGTGGACAGGATACCCGTAGAAGCCGTTGGTACTGGCTGGCTGTATGACTCGCTGCTCGAGAGCTTGAGGTCATGGAGTGAAGTGATGATAACGTCACGCTGAAGTAGCTGCACGAACGCTGCACTGACGTTCTTTGTCGAGGGTCATCAGTTTCGGGAGTATGGAGTATCGGTACAGAGAGTAAAGTCCCGCAAATCCCCATTGAGAAGGAGGATCCTCCGCCCAGGCCGCCACATATACAAGGTTTTATATGGAGATAATTTTGTAACCTTAAAGAACCCTCTCCTAAAAATATGCATACACGTTTACTAAGAGAAACAAGACCAAGATAAAAATTACATACAAAAAGTACAAATGAATGAGAAAACAAAATAATAATGAGGCTACAATATGGGGTTTTGGATCTTTGCACTCCATCATTGTCAAAATCCCAATTTCATGTTTTATTGTGATCGGACCCTATTTTGTTAATCATGCTTTTACCTACAGTGCTTTTCAAACAAATTCACAAAAAGTTGGGACATCCTTCAGGAGAAAATGCCAAGACACAACACAAATGTATAATATTAAAAATGAATCGCTGAATGTGTTGCTAAGCGCAAATCTCGAGAACACCCGAACCGATTTCGCATATTCTTTTTTGTTGTGTTTGTTATTATCAGGAGAAGGTTTTTATGTTAAAAAAAAGTTGCTAGTTGACGGGAGCGAAGCCGCGGGGGACAGCTAGCTACTAATTAAATAGAAATATTATGGAAATAATGAGTAAGAAAAATCGAAACGCAAAATAAATTTCTTCTAAGCACAAACGTTGTTGTTATTGTTATTTATTGGTTTTCGAAATTGAGAATTATATTTTTTTACTAAAATAAGGCGTACTAAAATAAACATTAAAATTAAAGTTCAGCAGTTATTTTATTTGATTCTCTAAAGGAAACGTCAGTAAATTTAAACCCGTGCTTAAGTTTCTTTTTGCCTTTTTTACTTAAATTTCCGTCTTTTCTTATTAGATCACTAGCACTAAGTTGTTTTTTTAATACTTTTTGGTATTTATCTGCTTTATAATTTTTTCTACATAAATTCTTTCAATTTGACATTAAAAAAATATAAAACGTGTTACATTTGCGAAGACATATTTTTTATTTCGCTGCAGTACGTATACACTAATACATCTATCCATGGAATACAGGCGTGATGTCAAATATGTAAATGGGATGTAGACAATACATTTACAGCCATAGAATCAAAAGGTCACATACTACTCGTAGATGAATTGCCGAGGGATGGCTTTCGATGACAGCACATTTGCGAAATGGAGATAAATATTCTGAATGAGCTTACAGGGGACTACAAAAACTTATCACGTATTTCCTTAGAGATGTCGGTCTGACATAGAATAATGTAGACGGATTGAAAAAAACTGGTCAAGAGCGAGTCGGACTCGCGCACCGAGGGATCTGCGCCATCATATTAAACGTGAAATGTTTTTAAATTTTCATCAGCCTAGATTCGTCAGAGAATTTTTGCAATGTGGTGTATATTAGTTTTAGATCAGCGCCATCTCTTGACTGATACTGGAAGTAAAGTAATTTTTGTTGACAATTTCTGAAAAATTGCGATATTTTAGCGCAATTTTTCAGAAATCGTCCACAAAAATTAAGTAAAGAAGTTTATGTATAAATTACACGAAACATAAAATAAGTATAAAATACTTTAAGAATAAAAAAAATATTTTATTTTTCTTGTTTTCTATACATCAAAAAAATTGAGAATGTGTAAATAGCGCTCGTTTATAATATGATCCACATGCCCAAGTAACTCCAGTTTGTTTTTTTTAAGAAACTCTTTCAGTCACCGTTGCAAAAATTGCAACATACGTTCTAGATTAATTCTTTCTTCATTGCAAAATAGTAGACCAAATGTCATCTTAGACTATTTATGTTGAACTGTTGGACGGACTTACTGGCGGGAGATACTTGAGAAGCGTTGGGGAGCGTGGAATAACAAGACTTCAGAGTGATTTCCTTTTCTCAACTTTATTATTAAACTGCTGGATTCGGAATGCTTGACCACGGTAATTCACCGTCTTTTAAAGGCTACTCTGGCCAATAGGAATGCTTAAATTTTGCACACGGCACTAATATTTTGCACACCGCACTAACCCGACTACTCAGATCGCTTCGCAGTTTTGTATGGGATTCCTTCGATAGGCAATTTCCAGTGGTAAAACGTCCCTTCTGTTGTTACATTTAGTTTTATAACATAGGGATCGACTTACTCTAGCTATTACAGAAAATTTTTACCATTAAAAAACCATAATAACCCTTGAAATAACAAAAAACTTGTTAAATAGCTCTCTTTAAGGTAAAGTTACTCAGTACTTAAGCTTATGTTTGTTATGGTACATGTGGCGCCGCCAAGTGTAGGAAATAAAAAATACAAGAAAATATCACTTGACGGTATCTTACAAAACTTTATATTCTCGAACTACCCTATTTTTTCGGCAACGTTAACGAAATTACTTAGTTTGTCATGTACCTTGTGTATACCTAATGACAACTAAAATGTTTGCGTTGCTTACATTTCGAAAATATTTTAATTAATCTAATGATTTGTACCTTATCTATTCTTGACTGACAATGTTGTTTCTTTTCTCTTTCTTCGCAAACACAGCTGGAACAGACGGAATGACTTAGTCACACCATATGGGCTCCTTTTTACCATATTGGTATGTACGGAACTCTAAAAAAGAAAGCTAGTCGACGTGGCGAACGACACACTTGTGTGGTTTACGCAACCACGCTGTTAAAGAATATCCTCAAAATATTCACAAAAGCGACACATCACACAGACATCCTAATGCTAACTAATGTTTAAAATGCGTAAGAGAGTTTGTTTGTTCTGTGTTTACGTCTAAATCGCCAAAACTATTTCCATGAATTTGGGTAAAAGTCATTTAAGATCAGTTTCTAAAATAGTGTTATAGGTATGTTTTTGACTTGAATATACCCTGGCGGTTGGGAGTGTCATGATCACTCAAAGTCTAGCTGATGGTAGCGTATGCGTTTGATCATTTGGCTCCCTTCAAAATGGTTGAGCCGAACGGTGCTGGCGCATGCTTCATGTTCGTGAACGGGCGCCGTCGGTTCGGACTGGTCATTTCTCAGCTGCCATTGATTTTAATTATTTCTTTGAATTGTTCCTCTATTATTCCTGACGCTTTTATCCTGCTCGTCTTTTACATCTTTCTCACATGTATTTTGGACTGGTCGACCTTGACAATTTAAAAGTGCCTGTAAATGGTCTAATTGAAATAAATGCTTGAATTTTGTTTTTTTTTTTTTGAGTACAGCGCAAGTGAGCTGCAACTTTGTATTTGGGTGGACTCCATAGTTTTTTGTGGTATCGTTCTTGGTTTATTGATTGTTAAAACTTATCAGTCTAAGTTGGTATACTAGAAATCCAATGCTCAGTTTTATAAGTAAACCAGCTGATGCCCGCGGCTTCGCCCGCTTGACAAATTATACACTAAAACCTTCCTTGAGAACCACTCTATCTATTGGCGAAAACAGCATGAAAATCGGTACAGTAGTTTTTAAGTTTATCGCAAACAAACAGACAGGCAGACAGACGCGGCGGAGGACTTTGTTTTATGTAGGTATACCGCGTGTATCTGACAACGACGCACAAACGATTTCCATGGGTCCAGGGCATGATTCTGGACACCCTAGACTTAGAATTTTTTGTCGGCTTTTTTCTATTTTTTTTCAAGGGTTTTTTTACTTTAGACTGCTCATAATCGTTATTCTGACCTAACCCAATGAGATTTTTAATAAAAAAATAATTAATTAACTACTTTCACTAAAAAGAGCAATCTGAATAGGACCACAAATAGATATCAGCTCAGCTGAGCTGATACCTATTTGTGGAAAAAATGAAAAAATGAGAAAAGAACCGACGAAAAATTGCAACACTGGGGTGTCCAGAATCATGCCCTGGACCCATGGAAATCGTTTGTGCGTCGATGTCAGATATACGCGGTATATTATATAGTGACAATGCAGACGCAGTAATTGCTGATACTAGTGTCCCGACATTTTTGGTCATCTCATCATATTATTATCATTTGAGGATGTGGTATCTTCGGAGATATCACATCCCCACTTCAAACCTCCGTGTCACTATTGCAAAATTCTTAGAGGAAAACTAATGACACTTATTGCCCGACTCGAAACTAAGACCCCACGGTACCTACGTTCGACAATTTTATTGCGCTTGCGTCCACGAGAATGAAGGGGCTAGCAAATAATGTGTTTGAATGTTTTAGTACGAAAGTTTTTCACGCGTACTTTTTGGCCTAAGATTGGGACTTTTAAATATTTCACGTTTCATGTTCACATGTATGAATAAGAAGCCTTGATTGCTGACGGATTGAATGTCAAATGGAATGACTGTGATTGCCAATTAATTTATATAGACGGGAGCATTTATGAATTAGCCAGACGGTATTGCTCGATATATCGGTCTTTTGTCGTCCATATTCCGATTAAACAAAACACAAACAGTACACACACATACTGTAATCTTCTGTCAATTTGCTTTCAAGAAAATTTAAATTGAAAGACGATTACAGTTTTTTTTTTACATTTGACACACACCGCACACGGCATCGTACGCGGCGAAACCCGCGGCGTTGCACGCGTTGTCGTTTAAAGCGGCGGCGGCTACCGCCACCGCAGAAAAGCGGTCCCAACACCAATTTATCAAATTCCCCGAAAATCCAAGTCACATTCTCCATTTTGTGGCCAAAATTATTATTACCCGCTAGTTCCTCTAATTTATAAAAAAGTATCAATCATTATTTTTTTTTTTTCAAATATATTATTAAATTAATCAGAAGTTAGTCTAATGTAACATAATATCTTTTTTTACAATTATATGACAAGCCGTTTAGACATGATTCTCATTTTAAATCGGCTACTGAGGGGTAAGGGGTATCTGCGCCTTAAACAAGATTAAAATTTAATTTTCTTTCATGAAAAAGTGTTCTTCCTTGGCCCGGAAGGATATTCAAATCTCCGCATTTTCCCCACATCTTGCCAATTCCCAATAAATCCCCAATTCGACGCCCCGCAACTTCGTAAACCGGCACTTATTCTCTGATTTCTCACCTTTCATCATTTATTTCATATCAGTTTCCATTTTTCGGAGCCTGTACACATTGAATAACGTATTTCTAAAGTAACTTTAACATAAATAGCTAAAATAAACTAAAAAGAAGAACATTTTGTCACGTAAATTTTAGTAGCCGTTATGGTAGTAGTAAAAATATGAGCACATACTTTTCAATATCTACAAGCCATCTCAAAGTATAAAATTCTTGATCAAGATAGGAGCACACCATTTTAGTTACCCAGGAAGTCGTAAGTATTATATCTATTTGAGCAGAACCTTAAGGCAGTCCCGACGCGCGCACTCTCAAACAATTTTTTACTAGCTCTACACTCGTTCCAGTTAGAAGTTTCTGTTCTTCTGGAACTGAACAAACTTCGTTTTATTGAAAGAGTCGTTGAAAGACTGTTGACGTGTTTTCCCAAGACTTCGATCTAAAGTGAAATGGCTTTAACCTAGATCAGCCATATCTTTGTCTCGTGCGGACGTAGTTTCTCGATGTCTTTATAATATGGACTATATACGCTGCAACTTCGTCTGCGTCACATTTTTTTCATTAATGTTCCGGTCCAATAGGCTTGTGTCCTGAAAAAATCTAATATTAGTCCGTCAGTTAGATTATCAAAAAACATTTGACCCGTATTTTTTCTTTTGTTACGGGAACCAAAATTGACGAAGTTACGACGCTTTTAAAATTCTCAATACGTCACGCCGTGGCATAATTTTTAGCGGGTTGTGACGTCACGAGCCCCCACTCTCGAGTTTTGATGCATTTTATCTTTGTCAATTTAAGCAATTAAGAGAAGGGTATAAGGTTATTGTCCTTATATTTTGTGCCCAAACGCACCCTTATTAGCGACTAGCTTCTGCCAGCGGCTTCGCCCACGTGATCCCTAGGGAATATATTCCCGGGATGAAAAGTAGCTTATGTGCTATTCCAGACTATAATCTATCTTTGTTTTAAATTTCATTAAGATCCGTTAAGCCGTTCTGGCGTGATTGAGTAACAAACAACCAAACTTTCACATTTATAATATTACTCGTTTGGTGTAAAGCGAAATTATAACCATCTTCCCCTCGACATTATAATTATTAAAGGATATTGCAAACTGTCGTAAACCGTTTTCCGAAGCTACTCGCTAGCCTCTAGGCGCCAAGCTAGCCGCCTGCCTGTGCGTTCGCGACCTTATACAAAAATAATCCTTAAAGCATGATTCAGTATTCACGCGCGATGGATTATTATTAGCGTATTTTATGTATAACTTTGGTGTTTCTATACCGATTTCTATGATTCTTTTTTTATGGAATAGTTAATAATGTTAACTTTTATTCATGTTAATTAGGGACAACTGAGAGTTTTATAAACGTAAGAGTAGACAAATACAATCAGAAAGCTTCGAACTGCTAAGCTATCGGGATTTACACGTGTTCGATCGTTCATCACACATTGTTTGTCAATCATAAAAGATAGATAGACATTTGCTGTCGTGGGATATTTTTTATATAATTTTAAGGAGAACAGTTCCGTCATACATGATTTCTGTGTAGCTTTCACCATTAAGGTTGCACACGCGACGGAAGCTTAAAAAATGGAGTAACTTCTCCCGTTTTCCCAACATTTCCCTTCACTACTCTGCTGCTATTGATTGTAGCGTGATGAAAAGTATACTATAACCTTCTCAGGAGTATGAATAATAATTGTACCAAGTTTCATTAAAATCCTCCGAGTAGTTTTTGTTTCTATAACGGTTATACAAACAGACAGACAGACAAACCGACAGACAGACAGACAGACAGACCGACAGACAGACAGACAAAAATTGTACTGATTGCATTTTTGGCATCAGTATCGATCCCTAATCACCCCCTGATTGTTATTTTGGAAATATATTTCATGTACAAAATTGACCTCTCTACAGATTTATTATAAGTATAGATAATACGGATCCTACAAGTATATTTTTTTTGGCAATATAAGCCACTACAAGAGCAATTTTTGTTTGTTGGGTATTCAGTGATTTACAAAACCAAAAAATACGTGTCCATTATTTTTCAAAACTCTAACTGACGGATTAAATAGTTTTACAATTAGTGGATGATGGAAACTAGCCTATTCCGCGGGCTCGAAAACGCTTCTCCGTGAAAACTCTCATTCCACGTAAACGAGCACTTGGATGGTTACTTATTAGCTTTCTGCTTGTTTTTAATGAGCAAGGTCCCATAACAATCAGCCAGCAAAATAACTTCAATTGGGGTACCGTACCATTTACTAATTAAACTAGTTCACAAATAAATAAATAAATTGATTTTATGCAGTTTAAAAAAAGCTTTATGTTGGTACTGCTCGCAAAGTGTCATTAACCCACTCTGCTAAGTGCGTTGCCATTTAGTGGTGCACTTAAACTAGTTTATAAGTAAATTGCTTTGTAATGATAATGAGGGAGTTATAATAAAATATGCCTAGGGTATTATGTAAGTATTCCGGTCCTGTGACCGGAACTTGTAGGTAGATACTTTGATATTGTGAAAAAATGAAACAGAACCTAAATATTGCTCGTGAGTTTCCTTATTTATTTTCCTGACTTGTATCCGACCCCTATCCTAATAATAATATTATAAATGTGAAAGCATGTTTGTTTACTTCGGAGACAGAAATAGTCTGTTTTTTTGTAATAATAGTTTTTCACCTGTATTACACTTTACTAGTAGGTAGATACTTTGATATTATGGAAAAAATAAAACAGAATCTAAATATTGCTCGAGAGTTTCCTTATTATTTTCCTGACTTGTATCCGCCCCTATCCTATTAATATTGTTATAGATGTGAAAGTATGTTTGTTTACATCGGACAAACACATTTGCATAAACACGAGTGGAGCTGAGAGTAAAAGCTAGTTTTTAGGGTTCCGTACTTGAAGGGTTACCAACGGAACCCTTAAACTAAGCTTTCGCTGTCATTCCGTCCGTCCGTCCATCCAACTGTCTGCCAGCGGGCAGATACTTACCACGTGCCAACTTCTGATCTATGCATGGAAACGACCAAAAAAATCAGCAGTGCGTTTCTGTAAACATGTCGAAGTGAACCTTTAGGCGAAGTGAAAGACAAGTGAGCTGTCAAACCATTCAAACAAGGTGGCATGACAGCTCACTTGTCGTTCACTCCACCTAAATGATCACGGTGACGTCGACAGAATTAACCGTGAGGTCATAGACTGACGATAGTTAAGTTTTACGACAAAAAGCATATTATTTATTTAAGCGCTTTTATTTTTTTATTGTGAAACTCATAAATGTTTTTACTATGGCATCGTCGTCGTTGGTGTAACTATCGCATGGTTCTACTACAATGGCAAGTGCGATATCAAATATCAGGGTGCCCATTTTGTATAGCTTTAAATAAGGTTTTTTTTTACCCTATTAACTAAATATTTTTTATAGTGAATATAATGACAAAGGCTTCATCATTAAATTTTTGTTAGATAACATTTCAAAATTTTCAACTGTTTGCTGCTTAGAATGCGATTGCTATTAGTCGAAGTATTAGTTAGTAATATTTCACATATTTTTTTACGTAAACATCAACAAAAGAACAAATAATTATTCTGTTTTAATTGCAGAGCCTTTATTTTGTAGTTGTTTTTTTTTTCTAACCAATTACAAACTTAATTTCTGAGATGAATACAATGGCAATTGTATTGAAAAAAAAAAGTTTTATCAATGTAGATAATAATGCTGCTCTTCACAAATTATATGATTAAAAAAGCTGCAAAATTTGGTCTTCAATCTAAATTACGAAAAAACAAAGTTTTAAAAATTAGTTTTGGCCACCCTGTATAATCCAATATTTGACTCTAGTGTTATTGAATGGTCAAACTGCACATATCGTCACTAAAATTTAATAGGAATACGAAAACCACCAATTACGTCTAAGAAGTTCTGTTGAGCAGAGCAACGAAAGCGCTTCTAAGATCTAGTGGGTAATTTACATGGACAAAACAACGCTGTTCATATTCTCTACCACTGTCAGATACGCTCGCGTCAAGTTCGCGTCACGCGAGCGCAATACCGGCCATTCTAATTTTGCGCGTCTTTGGTGCGTGTTTCGGAACGCAACATGATCGGTATTCCACTATTCGTTTGACGTCTCAAAATGACAGCTTATTTAGCTAAAATCTGTACTGGGGTATTATTTTAATATTATAAGAACGTTATATTCAATTGTAATCGATGTAATCGAATAACGAAATATTGAAATGTAATCGATGTAATCGAATGAATTCATTGAAATCTATTCGATTATTTAGTGATTAATATTTTATCTCTCAAATGGCCGCACCATAAGTAAGTTTGGCTGTCGTGCAGTTCACGCGCAGCTCAAAGATTACAAGAATACTGTTTATCACTCAAACTTGAACTTAACTGCAACTGCACTAAAACTAAATCTGCGCGTCATAAAATTATGTGAATTAGCCCTCTGAGGCCACTTCGGTCACTAATCAATTAATAGGATCGGCGTAGGTGGTTTAGGTTAATGAACATGAATCATCTGCCTAGCCTCTTCTCAACTATATTGAGGTCGGCTTCCAGTCAAACCGGATTCAGCTGAATACCAGTATTTTATGTGGAGCGGCTGCCTACTAGACCTCCACAACCCATTAACTGGGTAACACGGTAAAGCCTTCCTTGGCAAGACTGGTGTCCGATTTTCTGGCTTATGACTATCCGTAATTAATGCCAAAGATCTCCAAATGACAGCCGGGACCAACAGCTTAACGTGCTTTTCGAGGCACGGAGGAAATTCGGTATGTTTAGATGGTCACCCATCCACAGAACAACCTCGGCAAGCGTTGCTTAACCTTGAAGATCGAAATGTGCGGCTGTTATTATTTAGCCACAAGCTCCTCAAATAATGTTATAATATGAAAATGACTCAGGGTTCCCGAAAATATTTTTCTTATTTTTGATATTTTAGATGAAGTTAAACTGTTTAAGATATTTATGAGTACGCACGACCGACGATATATTAATCTAATAATTTCTAGTATGAGCTGGTCTTTATCGGTGTTGTTTGCCATTTTACTTAGGTACTGGTTACGAGATCTAGAAGCTAACGGTCACTAATTCTCGGAAATAGCACTATCTATGCCAATTACTGTTAATCATTAAAGATGCGACAACGTCGATTAGACGATTAGTTTAATTTAAAAATTATTTTTTCTCACCCTTGTTACATACTGACCACTAATGCATATCGCTTACTTTGAACAACTTATTTACTCCAACCGCATAGAAACTGCAGCGATTATGTCCGTTTAGCTACGAGCCGCCGACGCAGCAGAAATTCTCGAGTGTAAATTAGTTAGTTTTAAGTATTATTTTGTCATTCCATATTCTAGCATCGAATAGGTTTCATCAACTTAATTGTAATAAATTAATTTTAAAATCACTTTGGTTTTTTATTCGATCCACCGTCTGCAGTCCACGTAATTCCCTATCCCAATTATGTAAACAAAATGGGGTTCGATCGTCGTTACGTTATGGTTTTACCATAATTTATGAAAACTTTCAATAAAGTAAGAGTTACTTACACACAAATTATTAATAATATTATACTAATGTAAAAAATATATGCCACACATTAATTGTATCTACTCATCTACAAACAAATACTTCAGATAGAGGCCAATCCTTCCACCCGTATTCACCACAGGGTATTTTATAGTCTTTGAACTGTTAAGGCCTTTTTAGGAAAAAATACTATGCTACTTCCCGAACGCCGCCCATCTGATTAGGATCGACGGTTGACCTCTTTCTCGAAATTAGCCCTACCTCACTAGAACTTTTATCCCAGGCAGACGTACTCTATATCTATAATATAAAAATGAATCGCTGAATGTGTTGCTAAGCGCAAATCTTGAGAACAGCTGAACCGATTTCGCCAATTCTTTGTTTGTTGTGTTTGATATTATCAGGAATAGGTTTTTATGTAAAAAAAAAGTTGACAGTTGACGGGCGCGAAGCCGCGAGGGACAGATTTGCTAGTAACTATATAAATTTAATTTATTTTGGCATTTTATCTTCAAAGGCAACAGACAGTACAAAATAGAAAAGTTTCGTAGAAGAAAGTTCGATCGTTGTTTAAATACACCGTTAAGTGAACTGAACTCACTGACACAATCAGTAGTAGCTTATTTTTAACAGACTTCCCAAAAAGGAGGAGGTTATCAATTCGGTTGTATGTTTTTTTTTTATGTTTGTTACCCCAAAACTCCGACAATTATGAACCGATTTGAAAAATTCTTGTTTTATCTAAAAGGACCTACTTGCAGATTGGTCCCATTTAAATTTTATGAAAATCGGTTATGAAATTTGGATTTTAAATCGAAATAGCTGGAATTCGTCTACTTGGATGATAGTTGTCATCCAAGTAATTGAAATTGCGTATTTTGCTTTTCTGCGATTTTGCAGTGGTGCAGTTGTTAGGTGTACCACTAAAAAGTGAAAAATAAAAAAACTTTTTACAAAAAATACAACCGACATCCAAAAAAAAACACTACAAAGTAAAAATTAACTTTAATTTCAGAAGTCGGTGTTAATTTTTACTTTGTAGTGTTTTAAAAAAAAAAAAAATGTAAATAAGTTTCTTTTTTTAATTGATTATGACGCACTTTCAGAATTGTGACAAACAATTAATTTTTGGCCTGCTTTTGATTTTTCCTGTTCAAACCAAGTTTCCCAACCCGCAGTGACAACGGACCAGCCACAAAGGCTTTAATCTGCGTACTACGCTAACAGGTTTATAATCGCAGTCTTAGTTTTACGGAAGCCGCAACCTACCCTCTTATAATAATCCCTTCACAGTGATTTCTTTGATCCCATCGTAGCTAGCTAAAGCTAATTCGTGTGTCTTTATTTACAAATAAAATTGCCGTCCAATTGTTGACAAAGGACCAGTAAATCAAACATTGCCGAAGGTGACGAAAATGATCCGTTTTAGTATCTAGGCTTATGTAGGACACATATCTCTAAATCCTCTAGGAAATAGTCTTTGTGTGAAACGACAAAGACAAATTGCAAATCTGAAACCAAAAGACATTAGCCAAGGCCTTCTCCTGGGTGATAAATTGACAGGTCGGTTGGTTAACTTGATTGATACTTGCTTTGGCACTTTTAAAGACTACTGTGACCCGTTTGTTTGAGCCTATGCTCAAAATCCTGGCCACTTTATACAACGGGTCATGAAAAATAAAAAGACATGAATTGGAGATGGGATTGCAGTTAAACTAGACTTAATAAATGTTTTAAGAGTTTATTATATGTGCAGTCTCATATGCCATATTGTCAACTGCTGAAAACTATGTCTGTGAGCCAATATCTGAGATATAAAAACGGGGTATTTTAAACCAAACCGTCTCATGATATTGAACAAGTGTCGTATGATATTAAAGAAATGAATTACTTTCAGCTTTTTTTTTTATCTAGTCATATCATCTTCCTGCCATTATCCCATGTTACTTGGGGTCGGCGCAATACGTTGTTTTCTTCCACTATGCCCCTATCAGCCGTCAAACTTTCACTAACTCCTTTTTCTTTCTTATCGCTCCTCACACAATCCATCTATCTTTTCTTTGGCCTTCTTCTCCCTCTCCATCCATCCACATGTATGTTCATTACATTTTTAGTCAAATGCGTTTCTTCCCTAGTCTTCACATGACATTTTTTTCCAATGCATTTTAATTCAATTTTCCAAGACGACTTAAAATCGCGACTTTAAAAATATCATTAAACGATTTTCTAAAATGCTTTAATTGATAGAACCATCATCATCATATCAGTCGAAAGACGTTCCCTGCTGGATATAGGCCTCCCCCAAGCGTCACCACAACGACCAGTCCTGCACGTCTCGTTGTTGGTGTCGTTCACCAGTTGACATCCGTCCACCTTATGGGAGGCCTTCCAACGTTGCGACTTCCAGTACGCGGTCGCCACTTCAGAACTTTTCGGCCCCATCGACCATCTGTTCTGCGAGCAATGTGCCCTGACCACTGCCACTTAGTTCGAGCGATCCTTTGGGCTAATTGATAGAATGCTACTCTAAAATCAAGGTTAAAAAAGGCTTCACTGTTCTTTAGGGATAAAAACTTTTTACAAAAAAATACAACCGACTTCTAAATAATAAAAAATACTACCAAGTAAAAAATAATTTTAATTTCGGAAGTCGGTGTTTTTGTTAGTGTCTTCGTATTTTGACGCCGACTTCCGAAATTAAAGTTATTTATATTTATGTCGCGTCTTGGGTGGTCGAGCTGTCGTGAGTACTCGAACGAGTGATAAATTAGTTAAAATTAAAATGACGTTACAGCAAGAAACAAACACGTGCGTTGGTACTGAGCGTATGCCAAGACTGCCCGAGGTTGACTGTCGTAACTCTCGATCACTCCTTCAGTCCTCGCTGCATCCCCTACCGACAATCGTGTCCAAGCGGTGGGACGCGCTTGCGTTTCCGGTAACGTTAGTTCACAAAATAATTGATAGATGGCGCTGCCTGTTGCACCATGGCGCCAACTATCCACGACATATACACAGTATAAATATGGACAGTACGGAAACTAAGCCTAGTTGAGAATATAAATACCTACGCTCCATTGAAGCAATAGGGTTGTCACTTTTAATGTTTTTGTTTATTTTATTTTTTTAATTTTAGTTCTGTAGTGATCAAGCAATCGAATTTGAATAACTAGCTTACAATTACAATTTAAATAGGTAATCTCATGACGTTGGTTAATCTCGACAAAAGACGATAGTTGAAACACGGAAAACAATTTAATATTAACACTCAACAACTTGTAGCACTAACTTTGTCATTACGGCGTAACCTTTTACAAGTTTTGGCGGGAGCGTACGCGAGCCGCTGTTGGACGAAAACGTTTCGGGTGCTCGGTACCTATTGCAGCTGCCATCTTGGATTCGCGTTTTGACATGACTATCGGCTTCAACACTCTCGAAAACCATGGAAATGATACCCATGATGAAAAAAATTGGTACCTATTGCAGCTGCCATCTTGGATTCGCGTTTTGACATCACTTTCGGCTTCAACACCCTCGAAAACCATGGAAATGACACCCATGACGAAAAAATTGGTAACTATTGCAGCCGCCATCTTGGATTCACGTTTTGACATGACTATCGGCTTCAACACCCTCGAAAACCATGGAAATGACACCCATGACGAAAAAATTGGTAACTATTGCAGCCGCCATCTTGGATTCACGTTTTGACATCACTATCGGCTTCAACACCCTCGAAAACCATGGAAACGACACCCATGACGAAAAAATTGGTATCTATTGCAGCCGCCATCTTGGATTCACGTTTTGACATCACTGTCGGCTTCAACACCCTCGAAAACCATGAAAATGACACCCATGACAAAAAATAATAATACCTATAGCAGGCGCCATCTTGGATTTACAAGAAGTAGTAGTACTTACCTAATAGTTTTGAAGTTCACGAATTCATTTTGATCGATCACACGGACTTATACTTCGATAACGACTTTGAAAATCAGCAGGAAGTATAAAATACGTTAGCTCCGGTTGTGATGATGCCGAGTTCAAACTACGGCTGTTTACACTACGCATAAGTATATAATATATACGTTCGTGGCATTTTTTAAAAGATCGCGGGGCTAAACTTAAATGTGACCACTCGTCTTGACGTGGTCCGCGGCACTCACTTCTGAGAGTACCGCGACGGGCACCGAAAAGTCTCGTCGGTGTGCATGTCTGTGTGAGTGTGCCGTTTCGAGCGTTTGTAGGGAGTTTCCGTACTGTCCATATTTATACTGTGACATATACATGTTGCGCCGCAGCCGTCGTGTGTTGAGCTCCTTCTCGACAATTCTCAAGATAGTGTATTTTTTTCATTTTCCCTACAAACCAAGTAACATTTCAGATAGCTTTCGAAAAGAGATATCTTAGTTTACTGACAGTCCAATATTAATGACGCCTTAAGTTATCATCATATTATTATGATATTGAAGTCTTGGGGCAAACTCCAGATAGTCAGTTAAACTAGAATAGGAATTTAACTAGATAAATCCATAGTTAATTACCTTCCGTCTGATTACAGTGGTCAACAGGGTAACATTTACATATAAAGCAGCCTTGCAAAAAGTTCTTATATTGAGGATGCAAATAAATTTTATGATAATTTCATTATAATATCCGGAAATAGACGACGAGCTCTTCTTCGCTATTGCGGCCTGTCTATGTTGACGTTTGAAGGGGCAGAGACCATTACCAATCACTATGATTACGTCGACTGGTGTTTTTAACTCTTTTTTTAATTGCTGACTGTTTGTCTGTGTCTCAAATACTGTAGACGCGCAATTAATCAAATGTAGGTATGGAAAACCAAAAGTGAGAGTGTTTCAAATGTATATTTTCATAGAATTATGCCCGAATTCTCAAAGGCACTTAAATCTTACTGTCACTTTAGCGTGTGATTGTAACAACATCATTGCCAATCAAAATGATTAGACATTTATTTTTGTGTCGTTTTTATAGTGTCTCTTGCTTGCTTTCTCGTTATGGAACTGTACATTAATGTTTTTTGTAAGGGCACTGCTCTGTACTAACTCTGGCCATGTCCTTTAATTGAATAATAAAAAACTGATTTTTCACTCACTTATCTAAGTTTGAATTATAATACATAGATCTATAAAATGAAACAGATTCCACGATATGGCTGTATTTTTCTTTCAATTTAGGTGTACAGATTGTTGAAGTTTTGAACGAAAGTTTCTACATCAGATTGTTTTTAAAAGTTGTATTAGAACATTAAACGTGTAAAATAAGTTATAAGTACAGTTATTTATCTCAAAAGTTAAATAAGTTGATAATTCTAATAACATCACACTGATGTTTTAGTGTAATAAAATATCCGAGTGTATTAACCTTTGCAGCTTATCGTTTACTAGCTGACTAGCGCAACTTCGTCTGCGTCACATTTTCCATTACTGCTCCGCTCCGATTTGTCTTAGCGTGATGATATATTAGTCTATAACCTTCCTCGATAAGTGGGCTAACTAACACTGAAAGAGTTTTTCAAATCGGACCAGTAGTTCCTGAGATTACCCCCTACATACAAACTTACAAACAAATGTTACCTCTTTATAATATTAGTATAGATAGACCTTTGTATTTTTTTTTCTATGGTTGTAAAAGGTTATCTCTGGAAGTGCCCACTGCATAATCTTTGATTTCTTCATTTTATAGAGAACACACTATCGCCTAGTGTCACAAGTCATTTTATCTTTTACTAGCTGATGCTGGCGGCTTCGCCCACTTGATAAATTGTGTACTAAAACCTCCCTCGAGAAACACAATCCATTGGTGAAAAATGGAAGAAAAATGTGCAGCCGTTTTTGAGTTTATCGCGAACAGACAGACGTGGCGGAAGACTTGGTTTTATAAAATGTAGTGATAGTGAAAATGCATGGTTTCTGCAGAAATCGCTACGTGGCTAAAAAACTCGTAGTAAAATTTGTAACAATTTATATTTATTTCACAAAAAAAGAATTGATTTGATCTACGATACGATATTTGAAATACGACTGGTATTTCAAATCAAATCAATTATTTTTTTGTCTTAAGCCAGTATTTCTACAAATTGTCAAACCCAATGAAAATGCGCACCAAAGGCATCTATTTTAGTCTGCTTTGCCACTAAACAACATCAAAACTGCAACTTACACTGAACCTACTAATTAAAACACGAGAGCAGGGGTAGCTCAGTGGCAACGGCTCGTGACTAACGAGTTAGGTACGGTCATGAGTCCAAAACCAGCACTACATAAAGCGCTTCCTCTACATTAATTTTATTTGTGTTAGTTATTCCATAAAGATGATATTATTTATAATTTAATTATTGTACCTACATAGGTATTGTTTTTGTTGTTTATTTCAATGACTTTTCAGCTTCTCTGGCCGACGTCATCCAGGCAATACGCCGACTGTCACTGAAAACCAGTGCTGTGCGCTATCTCGCACACAAGTTTAGTACACTGAGTGAATGACGTGACACATATTTACCTAACCTGTATGTAAGTCTCTTATTTTATTTCTTCTTTTATGTGATGAAATACTTAGCAAAAATAATCACATTTTATTTATTTATTTTCTTTTAAGTCCTTAGAATTTATATTTACATGGAAGTTCTATCGAGAAGTGAAAGTGCGTAAATACAGCGTAGATATGTGACTGACTCATCTGTTATTCATTCTGTGAATAACAAAAAAATATAAATAATTATGTATTCTATTTCTCGTTTTAATTTGTTTTGTCTATTTCTGAATTCCATAAGTCGTCAACATAAAACATCAAAATTCACTGAATAGTTTTAGCTAATACAATACGGCGCACAGCTCAAGGTTACAAATGAATATCGGTTATCGAACATGTAATTTGCTGAGTACTTTCCCACCCGTGTTCGATAAGGATAAGCTTCCAGCTTAACCAACTGCAACTGAGTATCAGTAGCTACCTATTTTATACCAGACAAGCTTTTTCCTTCCACTTCTTACGTGCTTATCCCTTGTTTTTTTTTTCGTTCCCGTATGAATGTCAGGAAATCCTCAAGGAATGTACATGCTTCAGTTCAGCTTCCTACAACCAGTAGTTTCTGTTGTGCGTTGTCTGTCAGTCAGTCAGGCACACAGTAACGAATTTATTTTATTTTTATTTTAGGATAGGTGATCGCGCAGAATGAAATACGCCACAATCCAATCGGTGCGAAAAATAACTTTCTTGCTAAGTCTTTTTATTTTATTTATTTTAGACTATTGACTGATGTGGCAACTGTCACAGGTCCAAACATACATCTGCGACTTTTACGTTCTTTATGAGGCACGAAAGAGTCTCGGTAAGTTATAGATGGTCACTGATAGACAGGGTCAGACCCTTCGCAATTGTTGCTTAAGAATTCATCTCTGTGCAGGCTTTTGTAACTTCGCCTCGAGCTCTATGAATACACTTATATGTTTGATGTTTTCCAGGTACCATGAGGGTTTAAATCATGACAGCAGTTTGAAGGGCATAAGTACCATAGGCAAACCAGAAGCATAATTGGGCACATGTTATCCCGAGCTTATTATTCAAACAACCATCTTCACTTGACCCCGATGTCGTTAGCCTTAATAAGTGGCTAAAGGATTAGATCGGGTATATATAGAGTGGCGACCTTTTGTTTGCTAAATTGTGATCAACTTTGATCCAATTACCTGAATAATTGAAAGGGTAGGTGGAAATTTGAGTATATTTTACCATAGTCCTGAATTTCAGTAGTTCTATAAAAATATCACCAAGAAAACTGAGGTGAACGTGAGGTTGGAGTGAGCTGTTCATTTCACTTGAATAGCAATGTATATAATAGAGTATTAGGGGGGTCCAAATTTCCAGGAATTTGCAAACATTACGAAAGCATGCTATATTTACAGAGGAATAATTTCAGACAGTAAAATCAAACGAAGAGGATTTTATGAGTCTTTATCTGCCAAGATTATTACGGACATAAGGAAATAATTTTCATTAGTGCACAAAGCTAGCGTAACGTAAAGATAACAACAACAACACATGTCTTATCACTTTTACAGTCACTTTCTCACTTTCACACATAAAGAAATACTGCCAACGACCCGTGATATTGGCCGGCCGAATATCTGTTTGGGTGAATAAACACAGTAGATAGGTATTTATTAGAATACCTAGAGAAAGTATGTAGAAATAGATTTTGACTACAATAATAACAAAATAATGATAAAACAATAGTTTCTACTTTTGCGACTCATATTTTATTTTGCCCGTACTAACCAGGACCAGATTTTTTATATCCTAAAAGTAATAAATTTTTTTTTATGAATATTCCATGTAGCCGAAACATGATATCATCTTTTTATGGGTTTGATTCTGTCATAACGGCTTTTGAAATCTATATTTGTTTTGTAAAAGATCTGACTAAATGATAAAATGTACGAGGCCCGCCGTTGGTCTTTTGAAATTGTTGCATGCCCTAATAAAATTATGAAAACACAAATCTTTCAAAGAGTTTCCGAAATAGAATAGATTTCGTTTAGCAGAGATACGACATAAATCTGTCATTAAACCTCTTCTGGTTGCGTTGTTTTTGTTTTCACGCTGTCAGAATATCCCGCAACTATATAACAAAATGTTCGAAATGTGACAACTAACATTTCAGAGGGCCAATAATTCTACAACGTTTTAAGTAATGTTTGTTTTGGCATCAATCTCACTCGCAATCTGTCAAAAATGTATCGAAATTGAGGTTCTTTTGATAGATTACGACTGAGATGCGAACGTTGTTTAATATTTTTTTTCGATAAAATTGGCAATGTGATCGTCATTGGTCGTTTCATTCAACACAGTTGGATATTTTAGCAAATTTTTTGACAAAGATTTAAATCAAGCTTCATCCATAATAATAATATATAATATCTATACTAATATTATAAAGAGGTAACATTTGTTTGTAAGTTTGTATGTAGGGGGTAATCTCAGGAACTACTGGTCCGATTTGAAAAATTCTTTCAGTGTTAGATAGCCCATTTATCGAGAAATGTTATAGGCTATATATCATCACGCTAAGACCAATAGGAGCGGAGCAATAATGGAAAATGTGGCGCAGACGAAGTTGCTCGGGTCAGCAAGTTATGGCATAAAGCAGGTAAAGTAGGACACAACCTGAGGGTTAATTCTACTAATTTTCATATAATTTTTTGACAGTTTGGAATTGAGATGCGAATGTGAAAATTAGTAGAATTGGCACACTGTACATTCGCATTTTGTATTAAAATTTATTAAATGATTATTAATTATTAATACTCTATTTGGTATCGTATTAAAAATCTGGTATCAGTAGGACCATTTTGCATTGAAATAGAACACCTTTTGTTTAAGCTTGTAACACGTGAATACATTTGTAATTGGATTTGGTAATGTTCGTTAGTGACGAACGGGATTTTCAAATAATTTCAGGTTATAAATTTCTATCACATTAATAAACAGTTGATCAATTTCACAATCTAAATGATTTAATAACGTTCCAATAGCCGATAAAATATGAGAGCGTGATTCACGCAAGTAATTTATTATATGAACAATTTGGAAACACACTTCTTGTTCATTAAAAGTTTACTCATCTATTATATCATTACCAGCTGGAAAAACAATGCGTTGGTATAGCAATTGTAAAAAGCGAGTGTAGATTTTCAGTGCAACACGTGAAGGGCCGCTTCAGGCAGTCTTTTGCGAATAGTCGCCGTGAAGCGTCGTGCGGACGACCAAACGCGTCATCGCGCCGCAGACAAAAGTTTTCGTTATTTTGTTTTTAATTAAATAAGTAGTTAAACTGTTAAATTCAGTTTTTAGTGGACATACACTAATCAACACGAATAATTATTGTTACCATTTCTTTTGTTGGATAATTTTCCCGAACTTTGGAAATTATACCGTAAGTTTTATGCTGCTGCTTTCATATTTTACTACTTTTTAAAACCTAATAATTTTGAAAAGAAAAGCGTTGTCAATACACCTATTTTTTATTGGAATATTCTATTTCCGAAAGTTTAAACTATGAAATCAAAACATGTCAACATTTTTTTTATATATATTTGTGTGTTCGAAAAATTTAAACAATGTAAGCTTTAGAAAATATTTTTTCCTATAAAAATAATGAGGAAAAAGAAAAAGTACATATAAATTGCCTACTTTAGGCATACTTACTATGAATTTACTTTGTCTTTTACCTCTATATTTCAAGGATTTTTTTTCCAATTCCACTTATCTGTTGTCAAGGCGTTTGAGTCGAGTGCTCTTGTAAATGACTGAAAATGGGTCTTTATTTTTTTATGTTTGTTTCAACCAAACTTATCCTTGTCACTTCTAATAAGCTTTCGTTGTGAAAGGAAACTATGCATTAAATAAATAAATGAAATTCTTAGCAACAAACCAACGCCTAACTTAAGTCCACTTCGGAGAAAGTATAAAACTACTTACGTTAAACCTAGGCTTCATTTGATTCCTTTCCTACCAAAAAAATCACTTCACGTCCACCCAATCCATACTGTTTGTAATTTCATAAAACTTTTTGCTTGGAAAGTCAATTCCTTTGTTGAGCGTGATATCAACTGAACTTTGGTGTGGGGATATTAAAATCCAACTTTATATTATTTTTGCGACTTCCTAATATTTTATTTTTTCCGTACCTATATTAAACATCCGAAAGTAACTCTGTCTGTATATCTGTCTGTCTTTTTGTAACCTATTTAAGTCTTAACAGCAGAACAGAGTTGGATGAAACTTGGCGCACGACTAGACTATGTCCTGGAACAAAGGATACTTTTCATCTCGGGAGTATGTTTGTATTATTTTCGACTTTGAAACGGGCGAAGCCGCTGGCAGAAATTATATTATACTGAATTTCCACTTGGCGTAGTTAGATACGTACATAGTACATACATGTAATTAATACGAATATTAACGTACAGAATTTGAGATAAAAATAATGCCTCTTAAAAAATTATACTCCAAAACCTTCCTCGATATGGTTCACGAGGAAGGTTTTATAGCCATTGAATTTACATGTAGCGTAACGTCATTGTTTCTTACAGTCATCACTATCTGCCTAGCGTTTTCCAAATTGTAGGTATATCTCATCATCTGCATAGCCTTTTCCCAACTACATTGGGGTCGGCTTCCAGTCAAACCGGATTCAGCTGAATACCAGTATTTTATGTGAAACAGCGGCCTACCAGACCTCCACGACCCATTAACTGGGTAACACGGTATTTCTTGGCAAGACTGGAGTCTGATTTTACTGGCTTCTGACAATCCGTAACGACTGCCAAAGATCTACAAATGACAGCCGGGACCAACGGCTTAACGTGCTTTCCGAGGCACGGAGGAAACTCGATATGTTAAGATGGTCACCCATCCACAAATCAACCTTGGCAAGCGTTGCTTAACCTCGAAGATCGACCCATGTGGCTGTTGGTATTTAGCCACGAGCTCCAGTCAAACTCAAACTATTTATTTAAAATAAACTATATTCAGGCACTTTCGAATTTTCAAGCTCGCTCGGTCAATAAAAATGAAACTTTATTTACACGTTCCAAAGCGTAGATCTCTATGGAAAAGAACGTGCAAGAAAATCCACAACACAATCTAGTCAAACCGGGTTTAGCTGAACACCAGTATTTTTCGTGGAGTGACCACCTGCAAAACCACTGGGTTGCCAGCCAAGAAGTACAGGGTAAACTAGTTACTGAACTGGGGGTCAGATTTTTAGCTTCTGACAATCCGTAGTGTGCCATATATCTGCAAATTGCACCAGTGACCAAGGAGTCATAAGGAAGTGTTTCGTTATGTTAAGATGGTCACCCATCCATACAATGACCTCGGCAAGGGTTGCTGCATAATTTAGCTTGTTATTTATGATTGTTTCTTAAACTCACTACTAAAACAGCCCTTCTTGAACTAATAATATTAATAAAGTGCACTTTCATGACCCGATAAATAACTTATTTTAAAAACACGATAGATAACAATCAGTATTTCAAGTAGGTATGTGATGTATGTGAATATGTTGAATATTGAAATTCTGTATTATGCTAACTCAGCACGAGTTCAAAATGTTGCCACCTCATTTACTTTCATCTTATCTGAAAATCTTTTGGAAGATTTGGTACAAAAAGTTATTGAAATTCGGTAGACACGCTTTCGAATTTGATCAAATTACGCTTACCAACCGTCATTTTCTTCGCGACAAGTTACTACTTTACCTAATTTATCTGGGTAAACTACGACAGTTTATTATTATTGTCTATTAATTATTCAATGAAATGCCATGCAGCAAATAAAAGCCAAACCAATTTTATAATGAATAATCGCTCTTCTGTTTAAACGATTTTCTGGTTATTTGTGCCTACATTACTAAAACTTTGAAAACGTGTGATATAAATATAATTTGCTCTTTTCTGGGTCACTAAATGTCAGAGTTATTGGTACTCTATTTTATACCTGCACTATGCTCGTATTTTTACGGTTTCATTCTTCAGAAATGTTTTGAGGGTTTTCTAACAGTTTTATTTTCGAAACATCCAACTTCACAGTTCATTATAAGCCATTTGTTTCAGTATATTGCAATTCTCAAGAAGGAAAGTTAATTTAAAAAATTAAGAGGTAACTTCTAGGAAATATCAAGGTATATTTCGACATTTTACGCTGCACATTTCGGATTTCAGACGTAGCGTAGAAATTGTATTGCTAATTAAAATTTGATTTACTTTCGTAGTAGTAATTTTATCCGCCTCATTAAAAACTTTAATAGTACCACTATAGCAGTTATATGTTGGAGAATAGTAATAGGGTTTAAAGTATGAAATCTCCGTTTTATTGTAATAGTGAAAGATCAGTGCAGGTTCACTCGAATAAAACACTGATTACTAAGAAATCCCCTATCTTGCTGTAACGTTTAATAAATGCGTTGATTTAGGAACTTTTCCTGATCTCATGAAGAGTAGTAAAGTTATACCTTTATTTAAATTAGGACATAAAAATGACATAGGCAACTTCCGGCCTATCTCCATCTTACCTGCATTTAGAAAAATATTTGAAAAGTTAATACTCAAGCAGTTGTTAGTTCATTTTAATTCAAATAGACTACTTCATAATGAACAGTATCGCTTTACAAAAGGTTGTTCGACAACAGATGCGGGTGTCGCTCTCCTGAAACATATATTTAACGCATGGGAGAACTCGCAAAACGCAATCGGAGTTTTCTGTGATCTCTCTAAAGCCTTTGATTGCGTACACCATGACACACTTTTACGTAAACTACGTCATTACGGTCTCCAAAGCGAAGCTCTTAACGTAATTGATTCATATTTACATGATAGGTTCCAATGTGTTGATGTAAATGGTGTAAAATCTTCCGGGCTGCCAGTGCAATTAGGTGTGCCTGAAGGCTCAATACTGGGTCCATTCTTGTTTCTGGTTTACATAAACGATCTACCATTTTTCTTAAAGGGTATCTGCGACGTAGTATTATTTGCGGATGATACCTCTCTTATCTTCAAAGTAGATAGGAATAGACAAGATTTCGATAACGTAAACAGCGCTCTTTCAATGGTTACGGATTGGTTTACGACGAATAATTTAGTTCTAAATGCTAAAAAAACGAAATGTATAAAGTTTGCCTTGCCAAATGTTAGAAATTTAGGTCCCAATGTAATCTTAAGTGACGAGGTGCTTGAAACTGTGGACACGGCAGTATTTTTGGGCATAACTGTTGATTCCAAACTACAATGGGACCCTCATATATCAAGCCTGTCGGGAAGGCTCAGCTCCGCCGCATACGCCGTTAGGAAAGTTAGACAGTTTACTGACGTTGATACAGCTAGGTTAGTCTATTTTAGTTATTTCCATAGTGTTATGTCTTACGGTATTTTATTGTGGGGAAAAGCTGCTGATATACAAAATATATTTGTCTTACAAAAACGTGCTGTGCGAACAATATATCAGCTAGGGTCAAAAGCTTCATTAAGAGAAATTTTCAAAGAGATTAGAATTCTCACGGTAGCATCTCAATTTATTTTTGCAAACATTTTATATATTAGGCAAAACATACATTTATACAGTAAAACGAGCGACTTCCACAACTTTAACACCAGAAACAAGCACAAGCTACATGCTCCTTCACACCGACTTCGTAAGGTCCATGATTCATTTGTGGGGCTCGGTATCCGTTTATACAATAGACTTACAATTTCTTATATCGATCTGCCTTTTAACTCATTTAAAGAAAAAGTAAAATCTAACCTTTGTTCCAAGGCATACTATTCTATTAATGATTATTTAGACGATAAGAATAGTTGGTCGCTGTGTTGAACGCAAGACAAATTATCATGTTCCTTGTGTTTAAGTAGATAGTATAGTAGTTTAATGACAGGTTATATGAGATCATATAATATTTTTTATTTCTTTTTTATTTATTTGTCTGACCATGTAGGTCATTGTTATTTTTTTTTTATACCTATTTAATCCACATACGTCAACACTTGCTTAAGTGTGTATTTTGGTTTAGTGTCATAGTGCTAGTAGCTAACAAGTGATAAATAAAGTATATATTTATTTTTGTGTCATGTAAATTTTAGAAGGAATTTTGAATTTTGGATCACTTTGCATATTATTATTAATTATTGTAAAATTCTAGTTCCTAAAACGTAACAGACAGTTGTGTTGCTGGGGAGTTTGTTGGCCACTTCTTCTCCACAGCTAAAACACTAGGAAGTGGTGACAGGCAGGCGTTTTGGGGGACTGTCTTTTGTAAAACTTGACGTTCAAAAAGTGCTGGCCCTCAGCCTAATTTGAATAAATGACTTTTGAATTTGAAATTTGAATTTGAAATAACTGCATTTAATCCGTACAGTTCGATGGCTGCTTATTTAGTCAATCACTCAATTCAAAAATGGCAATTTGCTAGTAGTCACATTGATGTCCCCCTGACATCAAAAGTGATAATTTACGTCACAAACAATAGATTCAAAAGTTACCAACATGATAAATAATCAACTAAATATTATTAAGCAAACAGCTCGGCCATCCTTTTGAAGCGAGTCCTTTCACTTAATCAGTAAACATTAAATCTACACGTCTACACTAATATTATAAAGATGAAATATTTATTTGTTTGAAATGAATAGGCTCCGAAACTACTGGACCAATTTTAAAAATTCTTTCAGTGTCAGATAGCCTATTTGTGGAGGAAGGGTATATATCATCACGCTACGACTAAAAAGAGCGGAGCATTAATGGAAAATGTGGCGCAGACGAAGTTGCGCGGGTCAGCTAGTAAAATATAAAAAGAGAGAGAAAAAAAAAATACATTCTTCAGTTAAATCATATTAACTTTATCAATAACTTATGGTAATAAACATTTTATATCCTAATATATAGTTCCAATCTAATTGAGTTCATGTCATGTCATGCACAGTCTGTTGTGATCTACGGTCATCTGTGCGATTTCAATTGCATGACACAATTCGCAATCTGCACTGGCCGCTCACAACCCATGCTCTATATCTCAGTCATCTAGTGGCATAGTCTGCTATGATCTGCGACCATCTGTGCAATGATTTCCATCACCTTTCGCATTCTGCACTGGAAGCTCTCACGATACTTATTCTGCTATGATCTACAATCATCTGTGCAATATCGGTCTCCAATATCAATCACTTTCTGCACTGCTTACTCATAGCCCAAGTATCGCGTGGTCAAGTCTCGTGTGTAGTCCATAATTTAAGTCAATAACTTAGCAAATCGTCCTTTACTAATCAAATACTCTCATTAACAAAAACTCATATTTACTTATTATCTCATGTTATTTTTAAGTTAAAATTATGTTTTATACCTATTTATGTTTGTTTCATTAAATTCCATATGATAGTTTTATATAATTAAGTGTAGCAATCATATTATATAATTGTTTAGATTCTTGTCTGAACTAGTAAGTTTTATTCATAGCCACTGTTATCGTTTTCGCCATCGTCACTGGACATATTTGTATAATTTAGCTAGGGATGTATCTTATCCATACTTTTTATTAACTCTCCTAGTCTGTGGACTATCCTTAATCAAAAACCTGTCATTTTCTGGAATTTTTGTTTTCTATATGGGCCATGAAACTTGGATATAAGTTTCTTTGATTTACCTACGTGTTCTTTATCTATAATTGTTCTTTCAACCCTAACCGAGTCGCGATAGTATGTTACGTAACCCTTTTTCTTTGTCTATCAAATGACTTCTTTGAATTAGACTGCTGTTTTTCTATTATAGATTTAGCTTCTGTCCTTATCCCTAATGACTCGATATCACTAAAACGACATATATCTTTATTTACCACCTTATTTCTTATATTTTCTGATAGATTTAAAACTTTAAAACCAAATAGCAACTCTGATGGGCACTCTTGGGGTAGCAACTGCATTAAGTACCTATATGTTTGACATTTGTACTCTCCATGAAAGATTTAAACCTTGAGCTCTTGAGCTTGTAAAACAAGCACCCCGATCAGTGATAAGACGTGTTGGAGTACCAAAAGTTAGTACCTACTTTTTTTGTACTTTTTAGTAAATGGTCTCTGAAAATTCTAATGGCTATTATTTGTATCCCGTCAGGACTTATGCTTGTAAAATTTATAAAAGAATCGATAATCACAAGAATATAAGCGTATCCTCTCTTAGAGCGAACGAACGGGCTTAAATGATCGGCGTGAACCGTATGAAAGGGAATAAGGTCTGGATAAAATCAAAATAAAATTTTGTTCGATATGGGATTCTACGTTTTGTTTCTTCACGAAGCTAACGTTTTCTTTCATTATTAATCAGTGTCAGTGCTTTACAATATTATCTTGTACTCAACACGCTTACTAAACTTACTAATAGGTTTCTTCACTTTTGCGTCGGTAAGTCGGTGTTTTTGGTTTTGTATCTTTGTTTTTAACACCGACTTCCGAAATTAAGGTTATTTTTATACTTTGTAGTGTTTTGTTTGGCAGTCGTTGAAATTTTTTAGAAAAAGTTTTTTTTTCCACTGTTGAGTTGTGATACAAAAACACTCATAAAATAAAAAAACTGCCGAACCAAACTGAATTAAATTTTTTACGGGACCAAACGGCAAGTACGCATCAGCATCAAACTAATAATAATCACATAAAACGGATAAGAAGCTTAGGAGTAATCGATGTTCATATAAAAAAGTACCCACCGAATTGAGAACCTCCTCTTTTTTGGATGTCGGTTAATTAAGATTAAAGGGCTAATATTTGCATCTAAACTTTTCTTCACTCTGCGCCGTGAGTGAATATTAGCTATATTATTAGTTATATGAGCTGTTAGTATTCAATTCAATTAATAAAAATGAAATGAAACATATTTTAATGTTATGTGCGAAACCTTTTATCAAATTGCAACATCTTTTTTGAAAAAACAAAATCAGTAACCATTTCATAGTAAATAATATGTTATACTTTTATGCCACATCATATGTATGATGAATGTCCCGTAAAGGAGTGGACCAAATTCAATAGAGTCATGAGTGCCTTTACATCAAGGGGTAAAATGGAAACCCCGAACAAATATAGCCCGAAAATTGGGATTATTTGCAATATCACATAACATTCCCATATTTTTGAGGAAATGTAGGTCGACTTATTTATATGAAAAATATGCCCAAAAGAAGAAAAAGCTGCTACTCACTTAGAGTAGCAGCTTTTTCCTCTTTTGGGTCTAATAAAAATGTGTTCAGGAATTATGTGATTCATGAAGGTGATTGGTATTCATAAAATCGTGCAAAAACATTCGTATTCAAAAAAATATTGTTTTCTAACGGCAGATTTTTTAACCGTCAAATAAACAGTTAGATAATTATCACTTATAAGACAAATAGTTAAATATTGCATTTTGAAATCGTCACATAGGCTCTATCTGGTCATTAACGGCCCTAAATGAGGAATAAATCTATCTGCCTCTTTGACAGCCAGATAGCGTCTATAATATAACATTTAAATACAGAAAGGAAACAATCCGAGCAAGGGAGCCCCTTGCTCGGATTGTTTACTCTCTAAGCCTGATTTCCGTAGTTTAGGGCTTAGTTGCGGGCGTATTCTACTCCGTATTAATTACGGACTTACGATTAGTTTCAAACCCGAACCAAAAATGAATGAGAACACGATTTCACAGCGAATTCCAACAGTGTTGACATTAATTCTTATTGGTTAGGTAATACGGAGTAGAATACGCCCGCAACTAAGCCCGAAACTACGGACTTCGGGCTTAGAGAGTAGCCCCGACTAGTTTTCTATGTGAGATTCGAAAGAATTTCGTAGCCGTTCCAAACTTTTAAAATAATCTCTACAGTACATATTTCTTATTTGCTTCCCCTGAAAAGTTATTTGACATGATAAAGTAAAGCACGACACACAAAGCTGGAGTGAGACCATTGAAAAACACGGCGAGGCCCTTGCTGTGTCACTCGATTTTTTCAGACTTTTGATAGAGTCTGGCGTGCCAGTCTGTTGGGTAAGGTTCCCGCGTTCGGCTTTCCTACTGACTTTTGCAACTGGATTTCAGACTTCCTGAGTGAGCGTTTTATAAAAGTGGTCATAAGTGGCTGCTCATCGAATCATATGGCTATTGACGCCGGTGTTGCTCAGGGGTCTGTTCTTTCTGCGACTCTATTCCTGCTGTATATCACATCCTCCTGCTGCAAGTAAGTGCAATCGGGTATGCATAATGATAACACAGTCTCAGAAAGGTATTTGTCCAGTGCAAGAGCCAGCAAGGAAAAAAAAGGCTAATTTTAGAGAGGAGGGAGAATTTTAAATATCAAGCATTGACTGTTGCCATGAACAACACAAATAACAAAGTGGTTACTCGACGGATGTGACAATCAACTGAAGTGGTCGAACAAATGTATATCTTCCTTTTTCCGCCTAAACTATCACAGAGTACCAGAAATAAAACTCACAACACTTTTTTTATTGTTTTGGATTTTTTTTCGGACCGATTTGCTTTATAGGTTCCTCTTTACCATAAAATAATTTTGCCTATGACCCCAAACATACCTACTTTAGATATCAAAGTTTCTGAATGGCTTCCACTAACGAGCAACATGTCTTTATGAACATAAATAAAAGATTTATCCTTTTTTCATCAGAGTTCAGTGACATAATATCCTTGGACATTCCACACAACGCCATATAGTTCCAAGCTAAGCAACTTAATGCTTGTGTTATGGTAACGAGATGGCTGATAAACTACTTATATACATTTTTTTTTGTAAATACATACATATTATAGATAGAAAACACCCAGACTCGGAACAAATACATGTAGGCCGTACAAATATTTGTTCCGTGCGGGAATCGAACCCGCGACATGCTGCGCAGCAGTCGATCGCTCAACCACTGCGCCAACCGTGTCGTCGATTTGGCATGGAATTTTTGAACATGAGTTGGAATTTTTATGAGGTCCGGAAGGTGTTAGGGATAAACAGTTTTATGGTATCTAATGGGATTGGCTGAGTAGCTTTTATAAGCAGAAAAAAGTTAATAGAAAGCCTCGAAAAAACAAAAGCTTTTGTTTTTTCAAGGCTCTTTTTTTTTTTAAAGATAGTTTGAGTTAAAAGAAAGATTTTTTGGTAAAAATCGTATACATTAAATCAAACTAAGCAGACCGACGAAAGTGAGACACAAATTATATATTTAAAAATTATGACAGATGATTGGACAAATAATTATAGAAGTTAAAATCAAAGACAAAAACTCTATCTCAATTCACTTTAGCAAAAGAAAAATATACAATTCAACAGTGTGATTCATACCAACAATAACTAAAAGAGTAGGTATACCTGAGTAAATACTCATTATTCACCTCACAATTTAACATGCTTAAGAAGTAATTCTCAAACCTTAATTACCTCTTGAAGACAACACGTGTTTGTGAAAAAAAAAAAAAAATATTCATACATATTTTGCTGTATTTACTAAAAGTCGGAATGTGTTATTGTTATTTTGTAATCAAGATTGTATACTTAAGTTCATGAATAAACGTATGGCTGGTATCTTAGATATTAACCTTGAATAAGGCATTGTCTTCACTTGTGAGACTATAAAACAATTTCTCTGGGAAATTAATTTAAAACTAATTTTATATATAATGTACACCATGTAAGTAACAGAAAAAAATAGATGAAGAAAACATTACATAGGGTGACACAATGGGAGGGCTGATCGCTAAGAGTGATGTTTTCAAGACAACCTTTACCCATCTGCAATGAAAGCCTTTTTTCTAAGGTCTATGAAAAAAGAATAAGCATTCATCGCTTTATTTGCTTTAAGCCTGTTGACGTTTTAAAACCTTCACATTTTCTTGAACACTGCATGTTTCAATAAAAATGAAACACCTCTTTGACAGGAGCGTGAGATCGATAAGTCAACTTACGTTTTTTTTGTTTAGAAGAACGACGATAGAAAAGGATGCAGTGACTTAAATATTTATTCATTTACTTGAGCATTCTTCTTATTTCATAACTTTCACTTTGAAGTGCTAAATACCTTGACAGCGATTTGCAATCAGATCTCATCTCTCTCATCAGTCGTCTAACAAATGGAAAGTTAATTGTTATAAAAGAACAGCTCTTTTATAACAATTAACTGCTGTACCGCCAATCGATTGTGCAACTTTGCAAGGGTGAGTTCCAACTACTTTTTACAATAAATTAGTTATCTAATAGGTAGTATACGTTATACCTTCGATATAGTTATACATTCCTACAGCGCGCTATCTTTTCTTTAATTCTAGTTTTATCAAAATAATAACAAGTTAGTGACAATAAACCAAGCTGCAAGATTACAATATAATACACGAAAAACAAAAATAAGGTGCGATGACGATGAGTTCATCAGATACAGATATGGAATTTTTCTTTAGCTATTTCATGTTTTTATTTTTACTTTCCTTTTATTCGTAATGAAATGCACAGTCTTTACCTCTGGTAAAAGACTATTTAGGCCCTCAGACTATTGTCGCCGTTACTACGCTCGGGCGTCAAACGCCGTATTGGGACTAAATAAGTGACTTTCTTCTTGATAGCAATTTGTGATCTTAGTATGATCTTTTACTTTTTGATAGCATTGTACTATACTTCGTCTTTTTTACAAAAAAAATTAGGCACAGGCCAAATTCAGCCTAACGCATTCAAAATAAAGTTGTGAGTTGCATTTATAATTTATTTGCATGCAGTATTGAGATTAATAAGAATAAGTAGACATTAAAACCACAAGATCATATTGAAAAAAAAAAAAACCCTCGGGGTTAATTTTTTGCTGCGAATTAGTGGCTGTGCATGGTTTGATACTTATCAGGATTATGGTAAAGTTTATTAGTCATTGTGGACGTGGTAACGAAAGCAAATTGCTAGACATCTCTGACATGATCTATCATTAGGAGACAGTCGTTATTAATTAACTATAGTCGACGCAAAACTTCGCCTTAGTAATAATCAGCAGCCAGTCTCACCCTTAACTGGTTCAAAGTCCCATGAGCCACATGTGGTTTCGCTGATTGTTTAACTATTGTGGCTGCTTTGCGGAAAGTGAATGTGTGACCTTACCTATCAACCAATCCAACCTTAGTTGCAGTAGTTTTTCACTAAAACTGACCAGTGACGCAACTTACTACGCCGGAAAATTTAATAATTTTATTGTACACTAGCAGACCCACGCAACTTCTTCTTCGTCACATTTTCCATGAATGCTCGCCTCCTTTTAGTCTTAGCGTGATGATATGTAGCCTATAGCCTTCCTCGATAAATGGGCTATCTAACACTGACAGAGTTTTTCAAATCGGACCAGTAGTTCCTGAGATTACCCCCAACAAACACACTTACAAACAAATGTTACCTCTTTATAATATTATATTTATAGTATATATAGTATAGATTACAAACTTACAAACAAATTAATGTTACCTCTTTATAATACTAGTATAGATGAAAATCTGTCAACATAACAAAAGTACAGACATGCGATATTTTACATGACTATACACAAATCTAATAAGGTATCTTTTCATTCCAATAGAATACTCAATCAAGCAGGGAGAAATGTTACTCATAACGAATTCAATGCTGATACAGGCTAAGCCCACAACTGAAAGAAATATTATATCCTAAGTCAGTAAGTAATCTAATGTCGCACAAAAACTCATCTGCTAAATGTGGTTTTCCTAATTAATGTGGTTTCGTGTGTTGCTATGGCGTCGCTACCAACAAAATAAAACATGCAGGTGCTTACTTTTTTTGCGATGGGAAATCATCAAATCTCTCCTTCCACTCTGGGTGGAGTAGAGGGCAGTGTCAGACTCTTACTGACTGAAACCCATTCGTGTTTTTTCTAATGCCCTTTGCATTCCAGAGCCGCGGTATCCCTTTCGAACAAATTCTGCAACAGCTAGGTGCCTACTGCTTCTCAAATTAAATTATGCAATTTGTAAGTAAAATAGAAAACTGAAAACGAATTATGACTTCACTGATGGATTGTCTGCGTATGTATGAACATTTTAGATGCATGAATGCGAATTCTTTGACATGAAATAATAACGGCCCAAAAATGTTTTACTCTCTATTTTGAAAACCGAAGATTTTTTTCGTGTCATAACTTGCCGAACAGCCTTACTAAATTTTATTGATCCGGTATATTGCATTGCAAGCTTTATTGAGTTAGCTGCCATTTTATTTCAATGCCTGTTTTGTTTGTACTGCAGTACGGATTTTTATTGGATTGCATTTCAAAATGATGTGTATTTTATTACTGTCTTACAAGACTATTTATTTCTCTTAGATGATATCAGAAATAATGTTGTTTTCAAGCCAAAAAGTTTCAGTGCATATGACAGCCAGAACATAGTTCCATGGAACAGAAAGGTTAAACAAAAACTTTTTACAAAAAAATACAACCGACTTCCTAAAAAAAAAACACTACAAAGTAAAAAATAACTTTAATTTCGGAAGTCGGTTTTTTTGTTAGTTTCTTCGTATTTTGACACTGACTTCTTAGACTTCGTAGTTTTTTTCACTTTTTAGTGGTACCCCATACCTAACAACACCACTGCAAAATCGCAGAAAGCAAAATACGCAATTTCGATTACTTGGATGACATAAAACCATAATCCAAGTAGACGAATACCAGCTATTTCGATTTAAAATCCAAAGTTCATAACCGATTTTGATAAAATTTAAATGGGACCAATCTGCAAGTACCTATATCCTTTCAGATAAAACAAGAATTTTTCAAATCGGTTCATAATTGTCGGAGTTATGAGGTAACAAACATAAAAAAAAACTTACAACCGAATTGAGAACCTCCTCCTTTTTGGGAAGTCGGTTAAAAAGCACCATTCAATTAGATACATTATAACCATGCGCCGTCATCAGCATCATCGTTTCGCCTAGGGGAGCGGCGGAGCCTGTATTATGAAATTGCTGGACATAGGTGCCTTTAAAGTACCTACATCAGCCTGTGTTTCTCGAATCAGTGGATTCCCATGGTCCCTTTACCGGGCAATTTGGTCAACTCTGTAAGATATCTCACGCTAGTCTACCGGTTCCCTGTCACTGCTTCAGAAAATTTTTGCACCATCAGCCATTGGCTCTGCAAATAATACGTTTTGCTGCTTATCATAAAGTCCTATATCGTGCATGATATTTGTTGTTTTTCGAAAGCGATTGTTCAAAAAACTGACCCAGTGCGAGTTAGACTCATACAAGAAGGATTTTGTAAACGGAAACCATAAATTTAATTTTTATTGTTTGATAGGTATTCAGGCAACAAAAACATGTTTACTTATTTATTTAACACTTTCAGCACAAAAAGAGTACAGAGGCGGACTTAATACCAAAGGCATTCTCTACAAGTCAACCACACCATAAAATACCTACCAATACCTTGACATATCATACAGATTTATGAAAATTTCAACTGTTTAGCTATAAAGATATACTATGACAGTCCGCTGTTAGACAGACGGACGAACAGAATTCCGTGTTGGAGGAACTTCAATTTGTATGCCGTTGGTGCGTTCATTGAGTCTAGTCTAAGTTTAAAGAAGCTTTTTTTACTATTGATAGGCATACGTTTGACCGCTATCTTACCTGATGTTAAGCGATGATGCGGTCTAAGGTGGTGCACGCTTGCCTAGAAGCAACCTATTTACTCTTGACTTAAAGACACCCAGGTTGTAGCTATCAGGAAACAAATTTCGGCAGGGAATTCCACTCCTTAGCTGTACGCATAATGAATGTTTTCCCAAAACGTTATGTGCGTATAGGTGGGATTTCCACCATGTACCTACCGGTAGCAAGCTAGTGATAAAAATAACTGGTTCTGAAATTGCTTAACTTTTTCGATCCGTAGGTATACGAATTAAGTTCTAGAAGTTTGGTTAATCCACTTAGCATAATCATCCATATTGATTAGATTGTGTCAAGTTCAATAGGCGACAATATCTGTGAATCAATGCTTACGTCGCCATTTCAATCCTTTCTAGCTCTATTTTATCTACACTTAAATTATAAAGAAGAAAGATTTGAAAAGGCTCCGAAACTACTGTACCGATTTGGATGAAATTTTGTACAAAGATAGTTTGAGACCCAAAGAAGGGCATAAGATAGTTTGTATCCCGGAAATCCTACGGGAACGGGAACTGTACCGGTAGAACGGGAGCGAAGCCGCGGGGGACAGCTAAATAAGATAAGTCTTGTTATACAGTTGTTATAGTCAGGTATTAATCTAAGGTCCACATGTTTAGCTATACAGAATATGTATCAATTGCATGCAAAATATTGATTAGTTAATTGTTGTCACAGATATAAGGTCAATGCAATAACATAATAGTTAAACCTCAACATTATCCTAGTAGTTTATATTATTCATGTTTTGATTTGGTATGGCAATGGTCACTGCCCATACCATTCTCTACTTCCTCTTCAGAGGAATCTAAGTAATGAATTGTTGATGTGATGAATGATTTTTTTGTAAAAACATTCGCTTTATCCTAATCTAGGAATAAGCTACCCGATTTCAAAATTAGTTCAGCTGAAAAGTAAAAGTAACAAACAGACAATCGGTATTTTTATAGTTATGCATTTCATTTGGAAGGTCAATGACTGCTACTTTGTCTAAAACGCAACAATTAGATATCTATTTATAGCAACATTGATGGAACGAAAGCGTTCCTCAACTGGGCCATGAAATGTTGAAAAGAAAATAAATGCATAAAACATTTATCCTAATCTAGGAATAAGCTACCCGATTTCAAAATTAGTTCAGCTGAAAAGTAAAAGTAACAAACAGACAATCGGTATTTTTATAGTTATGCATTTCATTTGGAAGGTCAATGACTGCTACTTTGTCTAAAACGCAACAATTAGATATCTATTTATAGCAACATTGATGGAACGAAAGCGTTCCTCAACTGGGCCATGAAATGTTGAAAAGAAAATAAATGCATAAAACATTTGAGCACTTCCCAAAACATGACCCACTTATCCAGGATATACTCTTTTGTTCAAAGTAAATTTGTCTACCAAATTAACATATTTTTTTGATAGCACGTTGTATTGGTCTATACTCAGAACACTTCTTATTCCTTCAATGTACTATGAGAATCTGCTTCAAATATATTATTTCAAACCATAAATTTACCTTTTTACTTAAGAAAACCATGTAAACATTATAAGAAGCTTTAACTCGTGTGAATACAAAAAAAGACCAGCCAAGTGCAAGTCGAACTCTGACTGGAAGGGTTCCTGACCATAAACCGAAAAATAAACCTTTTCATTTTTAATTTGTTATAGCGGAAATAAAAACACGCACTCTGAGAAAATTTCAACTGCCTACCTTTTATGGTTCTTGAGATACCTACAGCCCGCTGTCAGACAAACGTACGGACTGACGGACTGCTTAGGAATAGGATACTGTTGGTTACCCTTCCGTTATGGAACCCTAAAAACTATGTTGTTTCGGTCTTTAGTAAGTAGGTATAATAATAACTAGCTGCCGCCCGCGGCTCCGCCAGCGTGTTATCAGTACTTCACCCCTTCATACATTTTAGCATAATTATGTGTTATCAATACTATAATATCGGGTGTTTTTGACAGCCCTCCGCAAACTGATAGGGTGGCTTCAGTACATCATATTAAGATGACCGGTACATAAAATTCTTTCAGGAACATTAAGGGAATCCAAAAAACCAGATTGGTTGACGCAATGTATCGTTACCGTGGCAAAACGCACGTAGACATCCATTGCTGTTTTTTTTAAATCAGCTGTTTTGTTAACATAAATGGAGTGTTGCATACAGAGAATGTAATTTTACATTGAAATAAAGGAATATCAGCTGAAAAAACGACATTTTTTTTTTCCTGAGAAAATTTCCAGTGGGATATGATTCAGAATAAGGAGCTGAATCAATCCTGTGTTTTTGTGGAGGGCTGTCAAAAACACCCGGTATAATAAAGCTGAAGAGTTTGTTTGTCTGTTTGAATGCGCTAATCTCAGGAACTACTGAGACGAGAAAGCTAATTTCGGTCTTAGACAGCCCATTTATCGATAATAACTAGCTGCCGCCCGCGGCTCCGCCAGCGTGTTATCAGTACTTCAACCCTTTATACATTTTAGCATATGTGCTATCAATACTATAATATAATAAAGCTGAAGAGTTTGTTTTTCTGTTTGAATGCGCTAATCTCAGGGACTACTGAGACGAAAAAGCTAATTTCGGTCTTAGACAGCCCATTTATCGATAGGCTATAATGTACTATTACGCTACGACCAATAGCAATAGGACCGGAGCATTTATGACGCAGAAGGTGTGAGATAGCTAGTTCTGATACAAAAGCTATATTAGCACCTGTCTAGTTTTTCTATTCTTACATGAGATTTTGCTTGAAAGAGTAATAAACGTCCATCTACATAATATACCTATGATTCACAAGAATTTTCATATTAACATAATTTGTTTTGTTTTAATCGCTAAGTGCATTTTACACAAGTCTTGAAACCAGTAACGACTCTTCTCTTCCTGAGAGTTATCTTGACATACGAGTTCATCGCATGTCTACCTAACTTTAAAGTTTAATCGGTGTTTGAAAACTTCAAGAACTACTAACAGGAGATGTCTCGTTAGTGCCTTAAGTACTTTTGTTAAGTACGACTTAAATTTCAATCGTTTAATGTGCGTTGAGATAACGCTTGATATTTTGCTAAATACTGTTGACTCTTTTTAAGTAAATGTTTTTGGGATAACCCATAACTTCACCTACAGTATTTAAAGGGATAATCATAATAGAACTTAAATATATTTTATAAAATAGCCTAGTATGTTGATCTACGAGTAACTTCACTAGTGGTACGACAAAGGAAAGAATTGTTTCTGGGTAGGAAATGCCAATACAAATGATTCCTATAAAAATTCATTCACTCATCAAAATCTACAGCTATTGACTATCACTAGCAACTGTACTATGCAAAATCGGGGGTTTCAATCTTGTAATACTCCGGGAGCGATTAGGAATATCCTACTAAAATTATAAATGCGAAAGTTTGTGAGGATGGATGGATGTTTTGTTACTCTTTCACGCCCGGACGGCTGAACGGATCTGGATAAAATTTGAAACAGAGATAGGATATGGTCTGGAATAGCAAAGAACTTTTTATCCCGGGGGTATGTTCTTTAGGGATCACGCAAGCGAATCCACTGGCACAAGCTAGTTATGTACAAGCTGAAGCTGAAGAGTTTGTTTTTTTAAACGCGCTAATCTCAGGAACTACTGTTCCTAAATCAAAATTTATTTTAGTGTTCAATAGCTTATTTATCGAGGAAGCATATAAAATCATATTACGACCAATAGGAGCATTAATGTAAAATGTGACGCAGATGAAGTTGCGCGGGTCAGCTAGTATTCTCTTTAAAATAAATATCGTATCAAAAGTAATCAAACCACGTAAATTTACCGCCCACTTGGATTAGGGAAAATAAATTGCGATGTGTCATTTATTATCTAATTGCGATTCCTTTGGTAAGCTTTTATGTAGGTAGGAGTAATCAAAATAATTTGGCACATTTAAACCCAGTTTGTAAACTTCGTCAATTTATAACGTGATTTTTCATTAATTCAGGAGGTTTTGAGAAAATGAAAGTAGGTACATTTAAACATAAACAGCCTTTCAATGGAATCAACACAAACCCCAGATGGAAAAAAATGTACAGTACATACTTAAGTACAAAGATAGATTTTACATTCGGTTAGCTGAACAATATCAAGGGAACAGTTCATTTTGTTTTTTTTTTTGTTTTTGTAATGTTTTGGTTGATTTTCGCTATAAGTTCTTTTTAGACTTACTAAACGATATCCAATGAAAATTCAAAGTCACTATATTGTGTTTGTGTGAAACAAATACACCCTGTATTCGACTAAGTCGTTCAAGTAAACAAAACTTTATTAGGAACATTCAAACAAATGGCGGATGGTACTTACAATTATTTTTTTAAGCAAACTTATCAAAAGTTTGAAAGAAACGTCGTTAAAAGAAACCTTGACATTTATGTAGTTTTGTTTGTTTCTAAGGGGCCTGAAGGATATTTACTGTTTAAAGTCTGTTTTTTAATCCCAGAGACTAAATTGACAAGTGCAAATGGCAAACTGACATAGATTTTAATAGCATTTTAGTCAGTTTTGACATTAGCACAGTTTGTCAATTGTACCAGGGGACCAGATATATGTCAAGGTATTTTTTTAGGCTGGTATTTTTAGCACCAAAGATTCCCTAAGTACCAGGAGACCAGTAAAATTTCGAAGTATATCCAGCTGTAATTGCGACACTTTTTTGAAACCAAAACACGGGCGGAAGCTAGTTTAAAAATACTCTCACTGGTTTTTTTTATTTTTACCCACAATTTTAGGGCACTTTGTGTAAAATAAAAAGTCTACTCAGTGTCACAGTAATAATCTTGGTCATCAATAAATAAAGGACTACAATAGACAACACCTTTATAAGAGACATAGTGGTAGCAGAATAAAAAGAAAAGAATATCACGTTTCACGAAGCGTATCGTGGTGGTAAGTGGTTGCTACCTAACGTCATTACTGGGTATCAAGTTCCAGAACAAATTCTTTCAGTATAATGTTTGAACATTAAAACCTGTTACTAAATTATATCCATTCATGAGTTTTAAACTCGATGTAATCATCGGAAACGTAAGGAGCCATGTAACCAGACAATTTACATTCATTTGAAATATTGGCTCGAGTAGATTGAAATATATAGAATGAGTAAATTGATATTTAAACATAAAGCTATCTTTATGATCGGAACGTTATAGCTGGTAGTTTTAAGGATGTTTAATGCGTCATGAAACTAGTTCCCTCTATTACTACACGTTAATAAAATTCCTCCACCGCGTCTGTCTGTTCACGATAAACTCAAAAACTACTGCATGATATGCTTTTATTTTACCAATGGATAGAGTTGTTCTCGAGAAAGGTTTATGTATATAATTTGTCAAGCGGGCGAAGCCGCGGGCATTAATAAGCTAGTAAAATATATTTTATGATGAATTCCGTAATTCTTAATTCATATCTACTTCTGTAATGTTTAATTTATAAGAAATTTAAACGGCTCATCTTATTTTTATTACGTTAGTTAACAGTAAATAAAGATGGTATTTTTGTTAGAGATCTTTTTTTACCTTAGGAAAATTAGGATTGTGTTTGCTTACATTTAGTAAGTTATTATCTTAATATTTGTATTTTCGAAACGGTTTTCATCGCTTTCGTATAAATTTTGGCTAAACTGATACATATACACTTACATAATGTATTGTAAATACGTGGCAGGTGGCGATCTCTCATGAGAAAAAACGTAAGTTAGTATGTGCATGTAGGTACTGTTATAACTATTCTGTAAACGATTGTACCAATATGCAAATTTGTAGCTACTATAACTACCTATGCATAGTCACGTGCAATGTTCTGGTATAGTTGTTTACTTTGTATGTGTATCATTCATTAGCCAAACTGTTGCAGTTCAGTAGGTATGCGTTTTAGTATGGAATAGTGGTCATTAACCTTTGTCTAATAGGTATCTTATTGCATCGTGTTTCATTTTAACAAAAAGTTGGTTGTATATTCTTGTAAATAGACAAGAATATACAACCGACTTCCAAAAAAAAACACTAGGTACAAAGTTAAAAATAACTTTAATTTCGTATTTTTGTTAGTTTCTTCGTATTTTGACACCAACTTCCGAAATTAAAGTGGTACCCCACCTAACAACACCACTACAAAATCGCAGAAAAGAAAAATACGCAATTTCGATTACTTGGATGCCATAAACCATCATCCAAGTATACGAATTCCAGCTATTTCGATTTAATCCAAAGTTCGTAACCGATTTAGAAAAAAATTAAATGGGACCAATCTGCAAGTATATCCTTTCAGATAAAACAAGAATTTTTCAAATCGGTTCATAATTGTCGGAGTTATGAGGTAACAAACATAAAAAAAAACATAAAACCGAATTGAGAACCTCCTCCTTTTTGGGAAGTCGGTTAAAAAATACCGACGGCCAGGAAATATTGAATACTAGAATGATAACGGATTGTATTTGTGTTTTTGTATGTAGTATCTCTGAAAAAAAAATGTGTTGGTTATTGAGGTTATTACTATGCTGAAATGCATTAACGTGATCCTGGCGCATCAAGGCACCCAATTTGTGGAGACAAGTACATAGCTACGTACCTATATATAAACCTTATATTTGAATTGTCTGCTAGCATGCAGATAGGTCTCCGAATATTAATATATATTTTGTTTTTTATAAATTGTATTTCGTGAATCAGAGAGCCAAGCACGAACATTTTGACGCACATTAACATTACAGTATCGTTATCGTAAGCGAATTTTTGCCTCTGTCTGTTTGTTCGCGTTAAACTCAAAAACTGTTGCACCGATTTTCAACAATGGATGGAGTGGTTCTCGAGGAAGGCGGGTAAAGCCGCGGGCATGAGCTAGTGGTGTATAAAAATTTACAACCCCATAGTATTTTGGTTTAAATTTTATGCGACATACACAATTTGTATCATTTATATTATGAATACCTATAGTATTCAATTTAAAAAATATTACGTGCGGAACGAGTATTGTAAGTCAAAAAAATTCGTGCTAGATTCGGTATAAGAACAAAATACGACCGGAATACAAGATGCTACCGGTCTATTGTAGTAAATCACCTGACGCCTAAAAATGTACCCGTAGGAGAAAAACAGATAGCGAATAAATGAGCAAAGCCGGTAGAATTAATGACGCCACCGGCTTCGGCACCCTCGCCTAAAGACTTTATGTTGACCCATTCTAGACTAATCTAGACCATTTTTTTACCTATCAATAGCCTCAGACCAACAAAAAAAGATCAATAGCATTGATCACGATAAACAGATTTGGGTACAGACTTTCCAGATTCAATTCTCTTCTTTTTAGTGATTTGGCTATTTGTCAGACTGTTCTGCTATGTACATTGGACATATAAGGTGTTTGAACACAAACGCGGAAGAAGAGGGCGGTTGAAAGATAAAAGTTTTCAATAGGTAGTAGAGTAATGTGAAACCCAAATAATGAAAATATCTGTTGGATGTAGACAGCATTTTGATATTCTCAAGTACTTGGAAAGCGCATGTAACATGAAGGCAAGACGTAAACAGACAAAGTATCGCTTGGACGACTGTAATAATAAAGTTTGTAGCGTCTAGCGCACTACAATTTCTGCCTTCAACGCCGTCATTTCACTCATTTGTATTTTCTTCTTTTTTTTCTTGTCAAATGGTACATTTACATTATGTAGGTATATTTGAATCCAGTATGTGGTTAAGTATATAGCCGTGTCTTAGTTTTGGCCGAAGTTATCCGAAAGGAATATACTCCCGGGTAGCTTATGTGCTAGTCCAGACCATAATCTTTTCGTTTGCTTTTAGTAGTCTGAAGTAAGATTTTAAAATTGCTACTGCGTTCCTTTATTTCTCCCTGTTTAGCTTGTTTATTGCGCCCTAGGAATGTGAATGTATAATAGAACTATTTTGTGTTGGCTTTTGATTACTCATTGTTGAGACCGTAGACTTTGCTCCTACTACTAATAAGAAGCATATCTACATCACGAACAAATGCAAATAATTCTGAGTAAAAAAGTTAACCAGTTCCCCAATGCACTAAAAAATAGATAAGGATAATCTGAATAATATTCACGCCCGCACTATCTTTAAGTACGAAGAGAAGTTTGTTATACCAAAAGAGAAAGTTATTTTCTTTTGAGTAACACACTTTTATAAAAAAATATATTATGATAACCATCTGAGTTAGAACACTATTCAAGCTTTCCGGCTATTAAAGAGAAGTTTTAAGGAAGCTATAATAAGTGAATTTCAAGAACACTAGCAATATTTCACCAGTCAGTCTGATAAGGCAGTGTGTCACCGTATGATGATCGATGCATTATTTAATTACGGATTATGGTTCTGGAGTCCCGACATTGTACCTACTGTCAGATGCAGCATTGAAAGGTGGACCAATGGACCTAGTGAAATTCGCGAGATTCTGGTGGATGTAAGACGCATAGGTTTTGTCAATGTGACGACGTGAATGGTTGCTTCCGGCTCAAATTTTGATGATGATGAAGACAAAGGTCACAAAGAAGAATGATAAATGTAGGCATTATAAGCAACCAATAACATTTTTCTCCCTTTAAAATCAAAGCCATTCGTGGCTCACCTTCATTAAAATATTGATATTAAGCATTGAGATCATTAGGGGATCCCCTAAATATTATCCGGATCGTTAATCAACTACAGAGGAAAATGTTATACCTATCTAACTACTGCTAAATACAAAACGATGACTGGAGCTTTAAAATAATTGATTTCAACTGGAAAGCATCTCCTAATGAGTGGTTTAAGAGGAAATTAGCACAGTCAGCGGAGAGATGGATTGTTGATTTCAGTCGTTTCTTGACAGCGTATTGCTTTGGGTTAATCTTTTGATAAAATTGAGTTTTGAGTCATAAATACTTACCTTATAATGAGACTTATACCATTTATTTTTTTGTATTTGTAGTCATCAAAATAAATGACTCCTCCCGCTCTGGGTGTAGCAGAAGAGGGTGTCATACTCTTACTGACTAAAACCCATCCGTGTTCCTCCTTATGCCTTTTGTGTTCGAGGGCCGCGGTGACTCTTTTGAACAAATTCCGCAACCCTGGTAGGCATCTCGCCTCGTCTTCTTTGCTGACATCTCTCTGAGGCACGCGTGGAATACAATGCGCCGTCGATCCGGGCCTGGTAAACATCGAGTGGCGAGCCAGCCAACGCTCGTCGTCAGCAGGCCCCATATGGCTTGCAGGCATGGCAGGTATCATACCTATAACAACGAAGTGTCGCTCTAAAACAAAACACTGTCTCGAATAAAGAGTAGCTCGATTTACATATTAGCTAAGTAATTTATATGCTACAGTCAAAACTCATAACCGGTCAAAACCACTTTTGACTACAAAAATCAGGCAAAAGTGGTTTTGACATCGGTCAAAACCACTTTTGCCTGATTTTTTGTTTGCCTTGCTTTCAGTTAAAAACAGTTTTGACTGATTTTTGTAGTCAAAAGTGGTTTTGGCCAATTCCCTTAGTCAAAAGCAGTTTTGACTGCAAATACCCGCAAAAGTGGTTTTGACTGATTTAAAAGAACAATGGCAGCCGCCCATACATTAATTTAGCTGAGATAAAATTCTTGCGTCTTTTAATGAAAAATATCTTGTTTAACTCGGCGTGAACTACTCAATTAGTCTGTGCAAGAATTTTTATTCGAGGAAGCCGAGATTAATAGGAATTCAGTCATGAACTTTTGTAGGATATGTCTATGGTAATTCCAATTCGAAAACAACCGCGGCGCTTCTGTGACATGTGATTCACTAACAACGAATCAACAGTTGTCAAACCAACTTATTTTTTTTTTAGATTTGGGGTACTAGTCTATTTATCCGTCATTAATTGAAAGTAATTGATTTATTTTTACACTACAATATTTTTACCTCTCTGTAAGGTACATTTCCATTTAGAAATAAACAGTATTGTTAATTCATTTATTCCGTTTAATTAAAATAACAAACTAAATCTGATTTTATTACAACAATGCTGTGCTTACTGTCACTTGGCCGAATAAATAAAATGGCGACACTAAACGTCAATGAAAAAATCAAATTACTTTTCATTTAAAATTTTTTTTTTATCCGGCTTTAACTAAATAATGTGATAATTTGAAAAAACGTAGAAAAATAATAGAACTGCCTTCGTATATAAGTCACTTTTAGACGCTTAAATCAAATTCAGCTAAGATTTCGCCATTGTTCTTTAGACTATCATGCAAAATTCATAAAAAGTTATGGTGGTTAGGTTAGTTTTTTTTTACAATTTGGTCATAAACACTATTACCCAATATTTTGCAGTTAATATAATACCGCGTGTATCTGACATCGACGCACAATCGATTTCTATGGGTCCGGGGCATGATTCTGGACACCCTAGACTTAGAATTTTTCGTCGGCTTTTTTCTCATTTTTTATTTTTTTTCAAGGGTTTTTTTACTTTAGACTGCTCATAATCATTATTCTGACCTAGCCCAATGAGATTTTTAATAAAAAAATAATTAATTAACTACTTTCACTAAAAAGAACAATCTGAATAAAGCCACAAATAGATATCAGCTCAGCTGAGCTGATACTTTGTGGTACTCTTGAAAAAAATGAGAAAAGAACCGACGAAAAATTCCAACACTGGGGTGTCCAGAATCATGCCCTGGACCCATAGAGTATATAACCACTAGAGAGCGTATAGGCCGATTTCTTCTAAGTACGCGGCTCACTACAGCGGGCCGGGGGACGAGGAACAACGCGCGGCTGCAATTGGTCCGTTCAAGGTCAAGTTGCATAGGTAGCCTATGGTTAGTGGTGGCACTACTTGATTAAAGGAAAATAGTCGATATCGATAAAATGGATTTTAACATTATAAAAATACTCAATCCAAACAAACAGCACTATATCTTGTTTAAACAAAGTTTCCCTATTAACCTTATCTTTCCACTTTTATTTTAATTCTGAAATCTTCGAAAATCTAAAATGAAAACATGTATGTCAAACACACAGATGTAAAATCTGAGACCCTCCTCCTATTTTTAATGTCGTTTAAAAGTAGTTACGTGTTTAATGTAAGTATGTGAATTGATTAAAAATTGTATTAGTTGTAATTTTATGATCATCGATAAATCGACTTCAATCATTAAACGTAACAGCACAGATTTTTACAATAAAAATACAAAGGGGAAGAAAGGGATAAAAATATAAGTATTTCCTTATGAAAGAAAGAGACTTTTCCAAAAGACATCAACGCGCGCTTCTCACAGTGTGCTCGTTCACCTAACCACCATTTTATATAGACCCCTGCAGTGGCTCATCATCTGATTCAAATCAAAAATATTTTGCGTAGTCTTTACTCTCCGATGAAAAGTTATGCCATCATTTTTGTAACAAAAGGTCTTGGAATGTTTCCCACACAAATTCACCGGGTATGAAGGCATTTTTATGCGTTATAAATTGCATAAACATTAAAATGATTTGTAAAAACTTAAAGCATGCCCACAGGTCTAACAATTGGTCACAACTAAAATGGTTACTAGTGCCGCTGACTAACATCTGAGCAAAAACACTAATAGTTTTCGTGCGTCGGGGCACTGTATGCGCAGTCAAGTGGTTTAATAGTCTTTGCCTGGACCCATGGAAATCGTTTGTGCGTCGATGTCAGATACACGCGGTATACTTTACTTACTTTAATAGACTTACTTACTTTAATAGAATATATAAATAATTACATGACATTTTTATTTGCAAAATGAAACACTGATTATCTCTAGAAAAAATCACACAGTTTTTAGTTAAATACCTTCATCAGAGATGATCGAAGTTATAGCTTCAAAGATTACAATTAGTTAGGGAGAATTCCGATATGGACTTTGACGTAAAAGTCCATGACGCCCATACAGCTGCCATAGAAAGCAGTGTTTTCGCGAGAGGGACAAACATTACATTTGTTTAAAATCATTATTATCTCGTTTATTTTTAGTGAACTTGATACTGTTTTCACTGTTTTTTTTAATATTTTTGTACAGCCTATAGCAGTTCACTGCTGGACATAGGCCTCTCCAAGTGCACGTCATTTGGCTCGATCACCGGCAACTCCCATCCAGCTGCTACCACCCTGCGCAGATCGTCACTCACCTTGCCTTTGAGCGTCCTACCTTACGTTTGCCGATTCGCGGTCTCCACTCAAGAACTCGTCTACCCCAACGGTCATCGATCCTACGGCTAATATGGCCGGCCCATTGCCACTTCAGCTTGCTTATTCTGTTAGCTTTATAAATTAATTGTATAGATAATAAATATTTCATTCATGCACTCCTATTCACATCTTATTCTTTTTTTTTCCATACAATCCGATATATGCATAGCCTCTTTATCCAAATTACAGACAGAAAACAAATGAAAGTCTAATAGCATTTGTTAGATTTTTCATTTTTATTGCACTAAGCGAAAACACAGGCCACAGACCCTTTCATACCGCATAGCTCAATTAAATGACATTGCAATAATCTTTGTAATTAGAAACCATTTCAATTAATACTTATATCCTGGGTTGGATTTGATTTGTTACAGCTATAGAAGCGATTGCTAAAGTTTATGGATAACGTGAAGATAACGGTGAATAATATCACGCTCTGGCCAATAAAAACGGAGCGTACTTTTTAAATGTGTCGTAGGTGGGTTAGCTAGTGTAAAATAAATAAGTTACCTACCCCATTGCCAAAATATTCACGACTTGCTCATCCGAAAGCTACTAAAGTTTGGAAAAGATTCTCATCTAGAGGGCTCTCGAAGCCCGAAGTCCGTAGTTTTGGGCTTAGTTGCGGGTGTATTCTACCCCGTATCACCTACGGACTTACAATAGCCGAAACCGATCCAAGCCGATTTGACAGCCACTGTCAAATTGTGTTGTCACTCATTCTTAATGTTTAGGTAAGACGGAGTAGAATACACACACACACACACACACACATATATATATATATATAAATATATTTGTATTTTTCTTTAATCAAAACAGTCCATATTTTGCCCATTTTATGCAATTAGCTTCCCATTTAAACTCCCTAACAACCATTAACCAGGACTCTTTTATATTTTAAATTAACATGAAGAACGGTGAAGGTAATTTATTTGAGTAATAAAACATAGGTGTTGCCATTACTTAATTTAACAAATGTGTTTCGATTACCTGAAACGTTTTAAACTCCGTTAAAATTTTGTTTGGTGTAGGAGTAGTTACATAATTATACAGTATGATATGCGTGGGTGGCTACATCAGAAATTATGAGGAATATCGAAAATCACTGAAAGGAGTTTCTAGCCCGATTTTGATGAAAACTAAAACTACATGCTGAATTCAGTAGGCCAGATATGTAGAACTATTTTTTTGATATTTTTTTTTATTTATTCTTAATAAAAACATGAAAACAACTAAACCTAACTATATACAAATAAATATACAAAAACAAGATACGCTTAGGCGTCGAAGAATTCCTCCGCATCGTCGTCATCCGGAAACGTGCCCAGAAGACTGGCAGCATTGCCACGTTGAATGGCAATGCTAATTCTTTGAGCAAAGAACGAGCCAGCCCTCTGGTCACGCAAAGTGTCGATTAGTCGACGAGATATTTCCTTAAAAAGGAGACGCGCACTCGGACCCCATGACCCAAGCGTTTCGACCCGAAACGGCTCAAAACTGTAATTACCGATAAGGTTACAGAATTTGCGCCGCTTGAGGGCCTCAGCAGCCGCTTGAGGGCCTCAGCAGCCGCAGCGGCAGCGCCGGCACAGCCCACCGTACTTGGAACATGTGATGGCTCAAGGGGTTTCGAGAGTATTGTGGTAAAGGGTTTGGACACCGGGACAATATGCTGAGCCATCAGCTTAAAGTCCACAAGAGGGATAAGATAATAGCCAGGGGGCGCATGCCTTCCTACGTAAAACCAGAATTTATGCCCACACCAGAGGCCTACCCATCTTCCACGGCACCAACGTCATACCATCTGGTCTCTTCCCATCGTCACGTACCAAGCCACTAGGTTCTAATACTGCCGGTACGCCGGCGGTGACAAGAGCCCGACGAAAAATATCGTTGATGCTAGCATGTCGCGCTATGCGGCCTGCGCTCTTGCAGCAGGAAAGGCCATGGTATCCGAGGCTGTCGACAGAAACTCCGCAATGACACCGATGCGGAGCAACATAAGGTGCGCCCAAGCGGAGACAGACCGCGATCCGAAACGATGCGTCATCCATCATAGTACCTATGGTGGATGACGGAAGTGCTTAAAGCCACAAACCCGACTCCCACTCTCCCACAGCCAACAGACGCGCGCGCTCAGCAGTATTCGATGACGTATGAATCAAGTTATTCCGTACAATACTGCAGAGCGGCACATCCCATCGCCTCTGGGAGGTCAGGTTGTCGGGCAAATCCATGTTGGGACAAGCCATTTTTCAAGCATTCAACGCATCAGTCAAACACGGTACTTCAAAATCAACCAGTGAGGATTTTAAAATATTCCTGGTTAAAGTATCAGTACTGTGGACCGAGGAGAGGAAGGCCGGTAAACTAATACTTGAAATTTTGCGGACGCCTATAATACTTATAATACTTGAAATTTTTCGCATGGGTGGTCTCCACCCATGCGAATGGGAAGTGTGGCTAGCTGCCATGCTCGGTCGTCCAAGGCCACATTATTAGTATTTTTTAAATCATCCCACCACTAATGGAATTTAAAAAACTTAAATCATCACACTGAAGTTACAAAAAATCCTCATCCATAATTATTACAATTTAACTCATAATCTTCACTACTTCTTAAATTGAACACATAATAATTATCACATAGTATACTTAATATGTTATAGTTTTTTATCAATAAGACTTAAATATTAAAGTGTTAAAGACTTAAAGATTATAGGTATTAACGATCAAAAGTGACGAAAATTATTACATTCAAAGCAGATTAAATCATTTTACGGTTAATTGGATCAAAACCCCTTTGAAACATGTCCTTTTTGGAAGTTAATATTATTATTTTGGAACTCTGTTTCAAACGTGGGAAAGCAATTAACTTAATAATTTGTAGGCTAAATTTGCTCTTAGCAGCGGTTTAACTGCATTGGGCTATTTCTCAGGAGTCTTGTATTTTTTCGGGATAAAAGGTCGTCTTGAGTCATTTTCATGACATTTCCCCTTCCTACTAAAAAAACCAAAAGATGCAGAAGCAATCTTATAGCTTTTGACTTTTTTAATTTCAAGGGTCCCACCTTTCTCTGTTACAAAGTCGGTTTAGCTATTTAGGCAACAAACTAATTTTTGCATTTATATTATTACTAGCTGACGCGCGACTTCGTTTGCGTCACATTTTCCATTAATGCTCCGCTCCTATTTGTCTTAGCGTGATGATATATATCCTATAGCATTCCTCGATAAATGGGCTATCTAACATTGAAAGAATTTTTCAAATCGGACCAGTAGTTCCTGAGATTACCCCCTACATACAAACTTACAAACAAACGCGTGGCGCGCCATGTTCAGACTGCCTCGGTGGTGCAGCGCGAGCGCCATGTTCTGCGAGGGCCGCCGCACGCTCCGCCAACTCCTTGGTGGCCGCGGTACGGGACTGGGGCAACAGCCCTCTTCATCAAAAGTGGCAGTCCTACCATGTGCCGATAACATAATTGGCGGCTTCTATATTTATGTATTTATTTTATTGTTATTTTATTTTATGTTTTTCTGTGTATGTTGTATTGGATGTTAATCTGGAAAAAAAAAAAAAAAAAAAAAAATGTTACCTCTTTATAATATTAGTATAGATTAACTGCAGTGGGCTATTTCTCAGGAGTCTTGTATTTTTTAGGGATAAAAGGTCGTCTTGAGTCATTATCATGACATTTCCCCTTCCTACTAAAAAATCCAAAAGATGCAGAAGCAATCTTATAGCTTTTGACTTTTTTAATTTCAAGGGTCCCACCTTTCTCTGTTACAAAGTCGGTTTAGCTATTTCGGCGTAAAAGCCAACAAAATATTTTTTGCATTTATATTGTTAAAACTTATTTAGGATGTGCAGGTTTTTTTTTACCGTTTGTGGGGTAAACCTTACAACGCACACGATAAGAAGAAGAAGGAGAAGGATTTGCTTTTCATTTATGAGAAAGTAAACTGAGAATTAAACCTTTTAATTGAAACGAAATGTATTCGTTCCAAAACAAAGTTTACATCAATATGTACCTGCTTGTCGATTCTGTAAACCTATCACCGATGCACCGTGAAAACTCAGGTGAAACAGTTCACTCACTCCATCACACACATTCCATCTTGATTACATGGATTGAAAGTTCACTTCGTGATCACTTCACTCGAGTCTCCACTTCGACATGTTTACAGAATCGCACTGCAGATCTTTGTTGTTTAAACCAAAGGCCAACAAGCCGATTAAGTAACCTCATTCTAATTGAAATTCTCCTGGTACTTGTGATTCTTTAGTGGTCACGGTTCCTACCAAAAAAAATACTTTGTAATTTTTTTGTTCTCCTGGTACTTTTGAGTCCTAACCACTAACAATAATTTAAGCCCCGAAAATACTTTCAGCCCCACAAATACTTCGACATGTATCTAATTACTCTCCTGGTACCCACTTGTGAATCTTTAGCACTTTTAAATTTTCCGGGCTGGAATAATGAGCGCTGAAGATTCATTTTGCACCAGGAAACCTGATACATGTCGAAGTTATTCCGGGGCTGGTTAATTGTTAGCGGTTAGCATTAAAAAGTACCAGGAGACCAAAAACATGTCGTAGCAGATTTGGGGGTGGTAAAAGTACAATCAGCAAGGACTCACAAATTATCTGGATAGAATCATGAAGATGCATTATGAAATGGAGGATGAGAATACGAGACAAAGTAGTTGCGCGCCAGCTCTAAAGTCTACGTAGACAAAGTCGCGGGCAGAAGCTAGTAAATAATGTTCCCGTATACATTTCAGCACATTTTCCTACATAACTCGGAGACCTAAATCGATTCATCATGTCTCGTTGAAAAATTAAACCGTTCATAAGTTAGGCGTTAATCAATCAAAAAGCTAACTGATTATAGGTGGTTTCATACCGGCGCGGAGAGAGGATTAGCGGAGATTGAAATCACGCAGACTCTTTAACACCGAAAGCTATCTCGCGCAGGCTCTCGATGTCACGCACTGGCCATCGCTACCTTGCACTGCCACGCGACACCCGGCCAGCCGAGTCTCGCGCGAATTAAGTAAGCGACAACGGAAGTGTTAAAAAATAACTTTATTCCGACAGAGTTACAGCGAAACAGTAATTGAATTCATCTAACAAGATATTGATCTTATATACTAACTTAATTGCTAACGTAGTACATCCACAGCGTGATCAGATTGACGCATGTTCTAGATAATTATAAATGCTGATCGCGCAGTGGGGAAATTGAGAAATAATAATCTAGTAAATACTTATTGTCTGACAAAGCTAATATTGGTAGGTTGGGGTTCCTTACTACTTGACTGCGGTGACGCATTATTGTTGTTTGTACGATTAAAATTGTCTTGATTTCTTTGAATATTATTATGTTGTTTATAATGTCTGGGCTGATGCGAATTGTTCGGTGTAGATGTGCTGTTTGTAGCACTATTCGGTACATGTGTACTTGATATGCTATGTGAATCTTTCTTTTGATTATTAGATTCAATTGCATTTTGGTTATTAGGCAAATTGGGTCTGTTATTTCTGCTAAAATTACGTCTGTCGTTTGTTTTCGACTCATAGACTGCCTGGAAGTTTTGTTCTTCTAAAACTATTTTTAATGCATCCTCTAACGTTGTGACGTCGCGCAAACGAACTAATTTAACTAAAATGGCGGTAAATTAAACAAGAAAGCATTCATCGCTCTGTTACTATAAATGATTTGCTTTGCCTTACGTAGAGATTCATCAATGATAGTTTCTGATATTTTAGCAAATAAAACACTTCTCATCCGCTGTATTCTATGGCAAAAATCTAAATAACTTTCACCCTTATTTATTCTACACGATTCTAATTCCATTGCTAAACAATCCTCTGTGCGTGGATCACCGAAGTGTTGGTTTAACAACTTCTTCAGCTCGTCCCACGTACCTATAGCTTCTCTTTCGCCTACCAAACTGGCTGCTTCGCCTGATAACCTACTAGTTACTACATGAAATAAATATTCATTTTGGGCTGCGGTTCCTAAGAACGTAGACAAAATGTATTCACATTTTTTTATAAATAAAGGCAACATTCTAGTGTCGCCGCTGAATATTGGTATGATGTTAACCAATTCCTGTGGGATACGGGTTACGTTTTCCATTGTGAAAAGTTATGAAAGAAACAAACGCGGAGAGAAAAAAAAAACACACTAATGTGCTACTAAACTATCACTATTCTAAAATATTAGTACGTTTAAAATCTATGCAAATATTATTACGGCGTTGTCCAATCCCTAATAATACACAAACACATAGACTATTACAAGGTTGGGATATAGATGGAAGAGCTGAGAGGAAGGTGAAAAAGATTTACTCACAATTCCGCAGCTAGCTCCATGCTCCCTGAATTACTGCTGTGGCTGGTCCTCTTCCGTAACTCGAAGTGGCTCTTTAATGAATTTATTTGTTCGGCTATCTCTGCTAAACCGTAGACATGGACGTCGGCTACTCCACGTAGAATTGTATACACGGCAAACTGACTACAGAGATCCTACCGGCTGCGCCAATTAAGTAAGCGACAACGGAAGTGTTAAAAAATAACTTTATTCCGACAGAGTTACAGCGAAACAGTAATTGAATTCATCTAACAAGATATTGATCTTATATACTAACTTAATTGCTAACGTAGTACATCCACAGCGTGATCAGATTGACGCATGTTCTAGATAATTATAAATGCTGATCGCGCAGTGGGGAAATTGAGAAATAATAATCTAGTAAATACTTATTGTCTGACAAAGCTAATATTGGTAGGTTGGGGTTCCTTAACTCGCGCGTAACGTTAATGGCTCGAGTGAATGGACACATAAGAACTAGCAAATTCCGAAATAAAATTGTACTCGAGAAGGTTGCATTTGATGCATCCCTTAGATAGTTTAAGTCTACAAGTTAAAGAATACATTCAAACATCATTTTAGATACCTACTGTTTACTTGATAATGCATGGTTTTTTAGAAATATTTTCTGTAAATCTGTGATTTTTTTTCCTTTAATGTAGCTATTCTTAAAAGGCTTCAATTTAATTTTTACCTCATATTAGTTTTCTTAGTCTTACTAAGTGAAAGAAAAACAACCTTTTACACCAAAGATGGCAGGGCATGGATAGATTTTCCCATACAATAATTCTCAATTTACGTCTCGACTCGCCGGTGTAAAACCACCTTAACGATATCGACTTGACAACGTCAAATACATAAATCAATGAGGTTAGAAAATGCAATGTGGCAAAAAAATGAAAGTTGGAAATCGGTTTATTGTTTTTATTAAAGGTATACATAACAAACATAATAAAGTGATGGACGTCTTTAATTTAGGTATTATTAACTAGATATGTTTTTCTATTTCGACACACGAATTCATGATGAAAATTTATAGTGATTCGAAGAGAAGGTCTACTTGCACGGGTCGGTCGTCCTTCAGATTTAATCTCTTAGTCGCCTTTTGAACGAACCTGATGTAATCAGAAAACACGAAAAACTTATGTGAATTTGTAAATGTAAAGTCTATTTACAAAATTACACAAGGACCTAAAGATGCAATCCTAAAGTTGGATTGCATCATTAGGTTCTCAGAAACAAAATCTTTTGTTTCATGAACATTTTATAACTATGCCTTGATGTTTTCACTATATAAAGTTACTTTGATTCGGATTTTATTCATCTTTGCCTATCGAAACAACTCTTCACTATAACCTCACTGCGTAATGCCTTTGTACCATTGCGTAATAATTGGAATGCTAGGATCCCGCCATCAAATAAAGTTAAATTCTGACTTCCCTTGAATAAAGTAAGTTTACCATTCGAATGTACATTTGAATAGAAAACGATTATACAAGTAACCTAGGAAATTTTGTCCCAGAACAAAAACATTTCTGATTAGGCATTATTCTGTAACAAGCAAACACACATGAAGAAAACAAAAAATGAAAATGTCTTCACTCATTCAGAAATTGCAGGGTCGCTAAATGACCCAATGTTTAAAACAACAACAAAAAAACGCTTTTTCACCCATTTGTTCGATCCCCTGCTGTTTCCAACAGGCGAGGACTTTATCCCAAAGATAAGAAAAAATATTCAAATCCTGGATTAGGGCTGTGGACATGGTTTTATACTTAAGGAATTGGGTTGGATAGCGGTAAATACTTGTAATACGAGTAACATGGTTAGTTTTGTCTGCTTTCATTTCTACATTTCTATAGAAAAGCTAAATTCCATTTCGTCACTTTCCCAATTAGTTACTATAACAATCGTCCTGACCAAATTTTATTCTTTGTGACAAAGTATTCGTTTCGTCAGTTAAAACTGCTATCGGAAATAGATGAGAGACATAAATATTACCACTTTTAACGCATACATGCATAATATCTGGAAGATTGATTTTAATATTATGACACATTTTATCGAATTGAATTTTAATGGTTATTGACCACTAAAATTCTCTTTGATAAAATGTGTCATAATAAAATCGCTGTATTGGGTAGGTAACTATTTTTGCATCTCTTTACTTCTAAAATTACACTCTTATCAGTCTAAAACAAAATACACTAAACTACCTCTTTAAACTCCTATTTCATGCAAACCTACTAGTGATTTCTAATATTAAATTCATGGATTCAAATAACTTTTTAAATAATACATTTTCACTTAGCAAATTAATTAATTTGAACATACTTGATTGAAAAATAATGTACTAATAGTAAAATAAAATTAAATAGAATTCTGATTGAATAATCGATTAAATATAAATAATATAACATAATCGTAAATTGTTTAATTTATAAAATTATAAATGATTAAGCAGACTTATCAGTCTAAAATACGGATTTGATATTGCTCGAATGCAGGGCAATTATCTCATTCAAACCAAAACAGGGTGTAACGTAATAAACATATTATGGGTCAACGCGCAAGCTGCTAGCATATTGGTAATTTCAGACTGTAACTCCAAGTTGGTTTCATGGTTTAAGCTAATTTGGTGTCAAAGAAAATTTGTGGAAACAAAATACGTTGGAAAGAAAAATCAAGTTGCTCTGACTTACTTAAAGAAAATATTGAGCCATCCAAACCATTATTTAAAGAATGAAATTCACTATGTATTACACTTTCTAATAATATAATATGCCTTTTATAGATCTGAACAGTACGAGCGAACTTGTATCATGGAGACTATACTACACTATCAAACATAGGTCCTTCCATTCGAACATTGACATCGGAATCTAAAGTCACAAAGTAAGTGCATGCGAGATACGAAGAATAATGTCGATACACGAAGCTACACTTGCGCATTGTTGGAACTTGAACGTTTCATTTTACTGAAAATCGATTCAAGTTTTCAGATGCTTTGGTCGGTAAGAAATGTTTCTAAACTCCTTTTACCGAGGTGTAATAACTACGTTACGATATCTTTGATTAGAAGACTTGCACCGCAAGCAATATATTATTATCAAAACCACTGTGTTCCAGATAAAAAAAAATCGTTTGATACTAGTTGCTTTTGTCTCAAGTTTCATGGAGTTTTTTGTTTATGGAAAATTACTTTTTATATAGATACTGCAGGAAAAAAAATGGAAAAATAAGAGTTTTGCTATCGGTACGTGTTATTCAACGTGAAACTAAGTAGCTACAAGAAAACTAGTTGGATGGTAGGATCCATTTCATATACTAAAACTCCAGCTATGCGTAAGCTGGAGTGTCAGTATTTATACAATTTCATATTTATGAAACTAAAACTTCAAATAATATTAGAGTAAACTAGCAACCTCTTCTTACTACCATTACTGAGACCGAAAACACACTGACAGGCAAACCGATCGATAATCTGAGTTCCATTTTTTATTGGGCTCTGAGGGTCAAGTCTAATAACTTTTAAAAATCTTTTGCATTTGCATGTCAAACTCAAACTGTCAAAAAAGCCTTAATTTTCATAGATTTTTGACAGTTCGCGATTGAAATGCGAATGCGATGCGAATGTGAAAATTAGTAGAATTAGCTTGTGTTGAAAACTTTTCATTGCAGAATCAAAGGAGACAACAGACTGGTAGGTGACTTCCTTCTCAATTCAGAAAACTTTTTACAAAAAAACACAACCGACTTCCAAAAAAAACACTACAAAGTAAAAAATAACTTTAATTTCAGAAGTCTGTGTGATTGTTAGTTTCTTCGTATTTTGTAAAAAGATTTTTATTTTTCACTTTTTAGTGGTACCCCATACCTAACAACACCACTGCAAAATCGAGGAAAATCAAAATACGCAATTTCGATTACTTGGATGACATAAAACTATCATCCAAGTAGATTCCAAATTCCAGCTATTTCGATTTAAAATCCAAAGTACGTAACCGATCTCCATAAAATTTAAATGGGACCAATCTGCAAGTATATCCTTTCAGATAAAACAAGAATTTTTCAAATCGGTTCATAATTGTCGGAGTTATGAGGTAACAAACATAAAAAAACATACAACCGAATTGATAACCTCCTCTTTTTTGGAAAGTCGGTTAAAAAGTAGTATTTAACTTGATCCTCTTTTATCTTTTAAAAGTGTCAAGTGACATCCTACTTTCAGGCTCATTTGAATAATTAGGAACAGCCCGCTTATCTTCGTAACTTCGAGACAGTACTGAAACGATGAAAGAGTAAAGTTTGTAAGGACTTCTTATACTAACAAGTACCAAGCTAATGAGCATACACTGCGGTGCCTCTTTATTAAACCCAGCCTCTCGAACTTCAACTTCTCGTATGTTTGACTTTTAAACAAATTCGTTATATTAGGTTCTTCAAAGGTGTTTTTTGACTGCAACCCAAACCAATCTAATATGTTCCTAAATCACAAAGTTAACTGACAATATTATTGGTTTCAATTTTATGGAGCAGTTACCAGGAATACGTAAGTTTTACTGAAAAAACTCGGCAAACCACAAAAAAAATTATTGCGTCAAAAAGCCACTTAATTTTACTCAGTGATTTCTGTTAATAACAATTGCTACAATAAATATATTCCTCCTGACCAAATTATGTCATGGTCTGTAAACCATCTATTCCGTCTTTTTTAAGGATATGAAATCAACATGACTCCTTACAATCTCTCTAGGCGAAGTGGAAGGGAGTGTCAGGCTCTTACTGACTAAAACCCATCCGTGTTCTTCCGAATGCCCTTTGCGTGCCAGCCTCCGCGGTGACTCTTTCGAAGAAATTCCGCAACCCTGGCAGACATACATTTCCATTAAAGTGTGCACAAAAATTAAATGCACTTTAACTTCTACCACTCAAACAGTCAAATCAAAAAGTATCACACTACCAACTTTAAACTCCTGACTGCCCAACAGAAAGAACAATGGCCAGATTTCTACAGGAGCTGGACCTAACTTTTATTATTCATGGCCCAAAATAATCTTCACATAGATTGGATTGTTCTAATGTTGGAAACATCATTCCGTTTGAAAATCTTTCCTAGATGGCCACATTTTTTTCTGAAAGCGCCACTCATACTTTTGCGGGTTGAACCAAAAACTACCTTTTATCGACTGTTGCGTAGCCTAAAAGTACACCTATCGATAAACAAAGAGGGTAATTATTAGCGATATTGTCTGTATTTGTTGCGATTTCTATTAAAGAATTTCTCAAAAAATAAGGCTGTTTGATCTGTAAAACTAATCTGTCGAATGAGATGCGGATGCGGTATGATTGCTGGGTTTCAATTAATGACGCGGGTTGATGACCACAGATTATGTAACTTGTTGAAGACAAATAACGTTCCATTGTACGTAATTGAACACAACGCTTTCACTTCATTTTCTTTTGTGACAAAGATCCAATGCATAATGTATCAGCATAGTAGTTATATGGTGCCTAAATACTTATTAAATTTAATAATAGTTAAAAACTATTCAGAAACAATTGAATATTCATAGTCTTTGAACTACAAGTCATCATCATCATCATACGCAAAATGACTCATCAATAGGTGCGTTCTGAAACTATTATTTTTAAATATTTTAGAAAAAAAAACAAAAACTAAAGTAAGGATTTTTTTTTTGTGGCCACTTAAAAAGATATTGCTTGTCTTTTTTATGACCTTAAAAAATAAGGGTATTTTTCATACAATCAAACATACATATAATAAAACAGTAGAAGCCATGAATTCTGTACATTAAAGAAAAATACCAAAAATCGAGTAGAATTTTTCAAAAAAAAGCTATAGAACATAAAAAGAGCATTTGTACGTTTTTTGTCTGTCTGTCTGTCTGTCTGTCTGTCTGTACGCGATGATCTCCGAAAATACTGAACGGATTTGGTTGAGGTTTTCAAAATTAGATTCAGCTTATTTCTGAGCAACATATAGGCTTTGTTTCATTACAATCGGTGGCCGGGAAAAAAAGTTATGAACATTTAAAGTTTTAAAAATTTACGTATCAACGTTTTTCGACAAGTTTTGTACAATTTTCAATTATTCGTTCGGTTTAGCATAAAACGAGCCTTTTTTTAAACATTCTTAGAAATTGTTATCATTACGCTATATCTTAGAGGAGCTAAGCAGACAATAACCATAACATATAAGATCGGCTATTTAGAACTAATGTCAACAGAATTCATAGACCCGGCGGTACAATGGCTGCCTTTCGAATGGATGGGTGAAGTTTGAACCCCGGTAGTTGAAGCGATTTTTTATTATTGTTGAATAATTTCACACTTAGGATAGGATAATTAACAGAACCTATTTTCTGTATTCTGTTTGTCCGCATCGCAAAGTACCTACAAAACCAAAGTAGATAAAATTAACTTACATAAATGTAGATGAAATCACTTACTACTTAATACCGGCAATGCCATCTACTGATCCAAATAGTACTTTCGACAAGACGACATAACACCAAAACATATTTTTAGTGATACATTTAAAACGTGATTGAATGATTGTAATTATTTTAATACCTTAAAAACATATCGTTCCATCCAAATGAACGTAATACTCCTATTAACTCAAATAAAACGAACTCTAACTAATCTTTTCATAGTTCTACTTCATGTTCCATAGATGGCGTTATGCGTTCGATCTCATTTTCGCGGTGTTTAAGTTTACAATAATATTCGTCAACAGGCGCGCGCTTAGACTTGCGAAGCTCAATAAGATAAAGCTGCTCAATAACACCTGTGGGTCTAAAGAGGCCACTTTAGCAGAATCAGATTAGAATCATAACATTAACCACGCAACAACCTGTCAAATTTCTTTTCCATCTGAGATGGCACCATTGTCACCAAGTCAGAATCTGATGATGGAATCCCATGAAAATCGAGGGAAACCCTCAAATTTTATAGGCACAAACAATGTTTTACAAAAACTTTCGAACGCTATTCAGATATTTGTGTCTGGTAATCATCATCTCATGTTGCTGAGCTAATGATGGAAGGTATAACTTAGGATCTGATGATGGGAAATCATGAAAGATATTTTTGCCAATTTTAAACCAAAATTGATGATTCTTATTTTGTTTAGGAAAGTATTTTTTCGGATTGGTCTCATTTCAATTTGATGAAAATCTGATTAAGAACTTCGGAGTTAGGCAACGGAAATTCTTCAATAAATGATATCAAATGGTTCGGGATTGCTGAAATGGCATGTCTGTTACTGTTTACACCAGTTCAGAACGTAACATCACATCGGTACTCAGTGAATGAATACTCAAGTACGACTAAAAAGTGAAAAATAAAAACTATTCCGAAATTAAAGTTATTTTATACTTTTTAGTGCTTTGTTTTCGGAAGTCGGTTGTATATTTTTGTTAAAAGTTTTTTTTTAACTAAACAAAGTTATGATTTCTGGTCCTGGTTCGAAGCAAAGAAACAACTTTATTCATAAAGTAGTTTCTTAGCTTCGTAGTATAAAGAAAAGCGCCATTCATTTAGCGCAATAGGTACATTATAATCAACACGTTAAAGTTCAAATATGAAAACATGTGGTCTTTTTTATGGTCCAACGCCATAAGAAGGCTATAGGAGATAGCATTTCAGAGCTTTCCACACTCCAGACTACCGAGTGGCTTGGAAACGCGATGTTTCATGTAGTCACGGTCTTCAGCAGTGAGGGAACGACGAAGAAAAAGATGAATGCCACTCAAATGGGCATAATTATACAAAACCTGATAAAAATTACTGACGGCACACACCACAACCAAGACGGTGGTTAGCTTATTTTAGAAGATGGCCTCCCGTTGCCGTCCCGTTGCGTTGTACCCATTATATTGACATAATGTTTGTGGCGAAGATAAGGAAAATATTTTTATTACGATGGCCGTGAAAGAAAAGGTACACATCATCCAATGATTTTTTTATTTACATATTTAATTTCGATTAAATTTTGCAAAGACACTCGGCTGAAAGTCACACATATTCAACAAACTTTTAAAGTAGCTGATATAGATTTCGGCTAATTTGCTCTAGCGTGATGCACCAATCACGTTGCGATCATTCCCAGAGTCTCCCTCATTCCCAATTATTTTCTATTTATTTTTAATGCTGTTCAATTCTCAGTAAGCCTATGATAGGTTAAGACCAGCTCAGGGCCAGAAATTATTCGCAGTGGGTCTCATAGGGGAATTGTAGATCCCTAGGCCATGACGCCACAAACGAACTTGCGAAGAGGTTCCAAAGGTAGTAGTGCTAGACCCATTCATACCTACTCCTGATATTTTTCTCAATTTCAACTAATGTGCCAATATCAAACCTATACATGCGACCAGCTTAACGACGTATCAGCCTAAGTAGAAATACATTTCGAATAATAAAAGGTATCATGAGACATTGCCTTCCATAGACAGCCTAATTTGCAGAGGTTGCTTCGACGCCGAGAAGTTGCTGACTTTCTGGAAATGAGGCCTTTGCTTCCCGACCTGAACAACCGGTGAGATCGCAGCGCAAAACCTGTGGATCACCCAGAAGGCCTTAGTGCATTTGGGCGGAGCTAGGCTGGTTAACTTAGCCAGAACACTTACGGTCAACAGACCGAATGGAAGTCTAAGTGCGGATAGCGCAGTCTCTAATCTACTCTACTCTATCGTTACGGGGTTAGATTTCTATTCGGGTTGGTATACCCACCCAAACTTTATGTAGCTCTATCGCGTGTTATCAACCCTAGCAACTTTCTTTAACATATTGTACAGAAGTTTCTCATTCACGAAAAATGACTAGGGCTGTACGGCATTTTGAACAGAAGAGATAATACAGCCAGTGCCTTGCATTACAGTCTTCCAAATTCCTAATTGTAAGAGCTGGTCAAGCATGCCAGATATTGACTGTTTTTATATCATATCGTATCAATATTAGGACGATGCGACGAAGTTGAGACGACGTCGTCTACTTTTTTTATGCAAAGCTTTGTCCGTAATAATATTGATTAATTTTGTCATGAAATGTGTTTCTAAATAAGTGAAAGCGTCAAAGCTTCAGTGTGGTAGTGATAAATATACTAAACACGTTAAATAATGCTCTGTTCATTAGCTGTACTATCAGCAGCTACGTGTGCCTATACATTATTATTATAGTAACGGTGGATTCCGAAAATGGTTACGTCTAATAAACAACCCGATAAAAAAGTTGTGAAAATGGCTGAGCAGAATAGTGCTACAGTTGTACCTCAGAGAACTTTACTTGGTGAAGTCAATGAACACATAACATGTCCTCTATGTAGGGGCTATTACATAGATGCAACAACGATTGTAGAATGTTTACACTCCTTTTGTCGAAGTTGTATCATCAAACATTTGCGAGCGAAGAGTTACTGCCCTGTATGCGAAATGATGATCAATTCTGCTAAGCCAAACATAAAGTTAGATAAAGCCCTTCAAGACATAGTTTATAAACTTATACCCAGGACGAGACGGCATATCCAGAGTGGCGGACGTCTACGTAGCCAAAGGAACCATCCGACGAGCTGTAAACAAACTTTGTCTTCTGCCAATGTCTGCCAACCAACCTACGATGACTACTAGCAAGTAAATTGAAAACACTGAAGAAGAAGAGAGATTTAGAAGATTCCTTCAATGCCGGGGAGGATGTTTGCGCCGCAAACCGGTCCAGGCGCGGGGGGGCGCCTCCACACCGAGAGGGGATCGTCATCGTGACAGCAGTCCAGCGCGCGCGCCGCGGAGCGCGCGCCGGCAATCGGCCACCAAACGCCAATGTGAACGACCAATACGTTAATTTCAAAAACCCTATAAATGTACCTACCTGAACTTCGAAATATAAACCTTAAACTAAATTCTGTGTTTGGACTTCGCCCGAACATTAGGTACATCGCTATGTGTGTTTACTTTTCGACATAGACGCGGACGAAGTCGCGGGCAACAGCTAGTATAACATAATAGGGACACTAACGTTTTGGCCAACCTTCTCTGTAATAGCAGTATAACTCAGTCACTCTTGATAGTGGCAATATCTCGTAGTGGTTTGCTTAGACGGACGCAACAGCGCGAGCAAGCCTTTTAAATTCTTTAAAGTTGTGTTGAAGATCACTTTAATTAATTGCTCGAGCTTCTTTGTGCCTTGTCTGCATGGGCTTTAGACATGCGTAAGCTTGTTCTGTGTTGCTGCATTACAGACTAACTAGTGCTACAGTTGAAAAGTTTCATGCTCCTGTAATTTAACGGGCATTCAGTTTTTCTACGAAACCGCTCTTTGTTCTATTGAATCGCTATACTACTTCAATAAGGGTTTATTCGTATAAAATATTTTGTCTGTTTCAGTGGAATAGGTTAAAACAGAACCTACGTTTTATGTAAGAAACAAAAAATATAGTAGTAGTGTGAAAGACGCACGGCTGACATCTGTCACCCATGTTACCGTCCGAGAGAATCAATCCGCCACATTATCTTTGGTTTTTCTCGTCTATACTGGAACATATTATTTGTATGTTTTCTTAAAATATTATTTTCATTTCTCCTGCGTATTGACTACGAAACTTTATGTGGTGGTTAATTTGAAAATTGGTATTTTTTGATCAAATACGATTTTTTCAAGAAACCTACAGGTACAGTCAGTAAAATGGAGCATTGTAGTTTATATTATAACGTCAACTGACAAGCTTGAAATTGCAAAATAACTGGGTACTTTCGAGTTAATGTGTATCAAAAATGAAGGATACCTTAGTCGCTAGAGAAAGTGCCATTCTGTCACCGATTACGACTGCCAAAATGTTTGAGATTGACATGCGCTACCGAAATTTGAAAGTTTTCAACCTTTATTTATAAAATTCCTCCGCTACTGATGAGTGACAGCTGAAAGTACCGGTCATTGAACACTGAAATTTGGCATGCAGATTCCTTTTAAGGGAACTAAGAGATAATTCTTAGAAATGCTTATGGGAACGGGAAAATGGCGAGGTGTAAGTACTGACGAAGTCGAAGACAAAGCTAGTAAGTCCTACTATCTGACTTCCTTAGTAGGATACTGTAAGCCTCCTTAGTTTACTTGGTTCGTATTGGCCACTCAATAAAACTTTGTAAGGGTGAATGAAAAAGTTTAGCTTAGATTTGAAATTAGAAGGAAAGAAATTTGATTGTTTTTTAGAGATTCTTGTATGAGCTTCCAATCGAGCAGAGTCCCTCAATATGATTATGATCTAAATCCGAATTTTCCTTTTATTTTCAGTTAGTTTTAGTGGGTGAGGATGGATGGATGGATGCACATTTGTTAATCTTTCACGACAGAACTCCTGAAAGGATCTTCATGAAATTTGGCACAGAGGTAGATTATAGTCAGGAAAACAGCTTATAGTCTGGCTATATATACCTATGTGTCTTCCAGACTATGATATATATTTATATCCCGGGAGTATGTTCCCTAGGAATCACGCGGGCAAAACCTATGGCAGAAGCTAGTCTACATTAAAATGATCATTATGGTTACTTCTCATATAGGCTTTTAGATTATCATTTTTGATATAGAGTATCTTTTTAAAGAGATCTGTCATTTGACACAAATTTGTGAAGCTTGATTCCATTCCTAGTAGAATTACGCCGTAAGTTTTAGTTAAACCAGGATTGCGCAGATGCCGCATTTAGTACGAAAACTTCTAACTGTTCGCGTGTTTGACTTTACAAGTTCAGTAAATGTTTGATATTCAATGAGACCTTTGTTGCCGCCTATTAGTTCGTTTCCGTTAGTTAAGGCCGTACCCTGACCAAATAACCTTGAGCATTTTTTCCCTCAATAACAGCGCAAGATAGACAGTAGCGAATACGCTCAGAATGTTGAATAAAATCGTTGTAAAATCTAATTCTGGTCGTTTGAAAAAATATTTCTACCAAAATGTTCATAATTAAGTTGCCTATCCATTAGTGTAAGTACAAAAACAAAATAATCGGTAGTTTTCGAGAAGATGCATGTTTTCAGTAATTATTTCTCATTTCTGTAGTTTCGTTGTGAGGAGATTACTTAAAAATGTACTTAGTAATAAAAAATAAAAATCTACCATTTTGAAGCCAAGATTATATAGAAATTTAATGTATTTTTAACCGACTTTCCAAAAAGGAGGAGGTTCGCCATTCGGATGTTTGTATTTTTTTTTATGTTTGTAAGGGCATAACTCCGTCGCTTGCCAACCGATTTTAAAAATGATTTTTTTTGTTGGAAAGGGAATACTTCCTAAATGGTCCCATGATAAGGAAACCAGGATTTGATGATGGCATCCCAGAGAAGTCGAGGGGAACTTTCGAAAATCGAATGGGCAACTAGTGCGTTTGTATTTTGCTTTTCTGCGATTTTGCAGTGGTGTTGTTGGTACCACTAAAAAGTGAAAAATAAAAAACTTTTTACAAAAAAATACAACCGACTTCCAAAAAAAAAACACTACAAAGTAAAAAATAACTTTAATTTCGGAAGTCGGTGTCAAAAACGAACAAATTAACAAAAACACCGAGTTCCGAAATTAAAGTTATTTTTTACTTTGTAGTGTTTTTTTTTGGAAGTCGGTTGTATTTTTTTGTAAGTTTTTATAAGTTGTAATTTTTTTTGGATAAAGAGTGTATAGCTCCAAAAAATGCACAAAAAACGGCTAGCGCTGCGTTTTGCTCGGGGAAGCGCCATAAACTAGAATGGCATATTGTTTGGGGTTATTTCGTTAGTACAAGAATGTGATACAAAGATCGATTGGTTTATTGGGGCAGGTTGTACTTGTTTTACGCATGTTCACAATTTTTTTCTCTTGAATCCCCTGATTTGTCTTTTCTCTGATATCATAATTATAAATAAGTTTTGAAATAGCTAGTTTTTCCAAAAAGTTCTAATAAATTCAACTAAATTGTAGAATTCTTTGGCTATTGATTATTTTGCTGTCTGAACAAAGTTCAAGCAATAAATTATTTAATAAAGTGATAAAAGTTTCTGAATTTGTTTTGAAAAACCCTTTATCACAAAACTTTCTTAAATAAGCGGTACCAACAGTATCATTAAAAAATCGAAGCAATAAATTTTAATGATGGGTAAAGTAATAATTTTGACCTAAAAATCTTCAAAGGTCTTCCTTTAAATGTTATGGAAGTTTATTATTATACAGCCTTTCTTTCTCCATCCCTGCCTTTCATTCATCCTTCATGCAAACCCATAGCCTGCCACCATTAATTCCATATTAGGCAATAGTTCTGCTCCTATCGGGGATTGTCCTTGGGTAGGAATACTTTGATAGTGCATACAGGGATAATCGTCGGTTGGTGCCCCATTTGATTAGAAATACCTAACTTAATAATAATAACAGAAAATCAGATTTCGGGACACCACGCTACGTTCCAAAACGGGAATAATGGACGTGGGTATGAAGGCTACCAGGCTCAAATGGGATTGGGCGGGTTACGTAAGCCACATGAACTGTGACCGCTGGGCAAAAGTCTCTACACAATGGGTGCCCGAAGACCAAAAAAAGGTGGTAAGACGACCTCGATGAATACCGTGAGGGTTGGTAGAAGGTGGCGCGACTAAAGAATTCCAGGAAGGACTTGGGCGAGGCCTTTGGCCAGTATTAGAAGAGTGCGGGCTATTAAAAAAAAAATAATAATTTTCATGCTCGGATGAAAATCTACAAAAAAAAAGTCATGATGTGGGTTTGACATGATTACCCAACTTAAGGCCGTAAAACGTTTATCCCAATTTCATTAATATATATTTTAGATCTTACGCAACAATGTTGGCCAAAAAAACTGTCAAAGGCATTAACAACTAACTGACCCGCGCAACTTCGTCTGCGCCACATTTTCCATGAATGCTCCGCTCCTTCTAGTCGTAGCGTGATGATAAATAGCCTATAGCCTTCCTCGACAAATGGGCTATCTAACACTGAAAGAATTTTTCAAATTGGTCCAGTAGTTTCGGAGCCTATTCATCTCAAACAAACAAATATTTCCTCTTTATAATATTAGTGTAGACAAACATGATAAACGTACTTCTAATAAAAAGGATAATTAAAGTTTTCGTAATGTACCAAATTATTTTATTTTATTTTACTGTATTTGGAAAACTTACAGCTAATTACGAAGCATGCTTACTTATTCTAAAATAGTGAGGGCCAATTACAAATTTTCACTTATAGTAACAAGAAAGAAAAGGGCTTTTCACAATGTTTATTTATTCAGTCAAAAGCCGATTTATGAATGAGATCGTAAATCCGACGATTCTCCTACGAAAAATGGAAAAGTAATTTTGAAACAAAAAACCCTATAAAGGTCAACTTTGAGATGAACATAATGAGTTTAAATAAGCTTCAACTGCTTAAGTTATTCGGAAAAAAAACATAACATTTCTTGTCTATGAAGGCTGAAGGCATGAAAGCTGAAAAAGATCAACCATTGAGCAGCAAAACTATCAATCTGTGGAGTATTATCTACTGAATCACCACTAAAAAGTAGATACAAAAATAGCGTGAAGAAGTATGATTCTCTGTGACGTGTGCTCATGAACCCAACTTGACTCGACTTCTTAGTGAGTAGCTGGCTGAGTCAAGTTTCTTGAGCAGTTTGCTCATAAGTAAGCGCTGGCCGTGAATATGATATTTCCAGGCGTTATCATTATTTTTACATGTCGTAATTCCAGTGCTTGAAATTCTCCAAGGAACAAAACATACATTTTTGGTGACAGAAAAAAAGTTCGCTTAACTATTTGCCCTTGCTACTACAGCTGTTCACAGCTTTTTAAAAATAATAATAACGCGTGGCTAAATAATAACAGCCGCGCAGGTCGATATTCAAGGTTAAGCAACGCTTGCCGAGGGTGGTCTGTGGATGGGTGACCATCTTAACATACCGTGTTTCCCCCGTGCCTCGGAAAACACGTTAAGCTGTTGGTCCCGGCTTTCATTTGGAGATCTTTGGCAGTCGAAACGGATAGTCAGAAGCCATAAAATCTGTCACCAGTCCTGCTAAAAAGTACCGTGTTACCCATAGTTAATGGGTTGTGGAGGTCTGGTAGGCAGCCGCTTCACGTAAATACTTTTATTCAGCTGAATCCGGTTTGACTGGAAACCGACCCCAATATATTTGAGAAAAAACTAGGCAGATGATGACTACAGCTGTTCACAATACGGAGGTTTGGCCTTTTTTCCGTCCAATTATAGCACGTTGAGCCGTTGCTCCCTGCTATCTTTTCCAAAAAATGCGATATCATAAGTTGATTAACATTTACGCTTATTCTTGCTGTTTTTAATAAAATTCATATTCCATAATTATTGAAAGACGTGTAAAATTATTGATTATTACCACGTCTTAAACTGAATAAAATATTTCAAGTATGAAATCAGGATCTCGTATTTTGAGTTTTTTCCTGTTCATAATACATAATAACTGGCAGTATTAGTCAGTAAGAATTTAATGTTTTACATTTATTGCCGCAGAGAGAGTTTCTCTTTAGCAATAATTTAAATTTCATCTTTATAATATTACTGTAGGTACCTACTGTTAAGAAGATAAACACGCACGTGCGTAGCAAAAGATACGGATTGTACATACTTAATTATTTTTGGTAACGTAATAAAAGAAAATAATTAAGGGTCTGTTCTTTTGTTAAGGAAATGTGTGTCCAAAATAATTAATTTGCGTTGCTATGTGCTATTACTTTTTTTTGTATTATTACAAAGGAATATAAATTACCAACCTCCTTAAAATCTTAGGTTTTTTGGTACAGACGCCAAGCAGCAGGACATCAAGCTACCTGAAACTGTAAAACTTTCCCAATCAACCTTGAACCAAATTATATTAACAATAAAGTTAAAATCTATTCAAAATTTTTCACAGCTTGCTGTAGTTTGATGTGTTGGCGTCTGTACCTAAATGTTTTACTACCTAAACTTCAAAATAAATTTCTCAAGACGCGCTGTTTGTGTAGTTCATTTTGGAAAATGTATAGCATTCATCAAGTTTATTGGATAAACAAGATTGTGTATCTCTGATTTTTCGATTCGTGCAATCTGCCAATCAGAATTATTGTCGTGTCTCTTTTACTGCCAATAAAGTTGTATGGAACCCGACTTATATTGACGGAGTTACGTCTCGAGTTTCGGGACGCTAGGTAAATAAGATCTCGCAAGTGTTTCACGTAACTCGTTTTAGTATTGTGTTTCTTGGGCAACGAACCCCACTACAGGAGTTTATTCGGGTGTTAATATTGTTTTCCTAGAGCGTAACATGTTGTACATTTATATATTTTCTGGTTTATTGCTTTCATAATGGGAGTAACTAAATGTTTTATTTTTGTGGCGCTAGTAAAAATAGCTAAGGATTGTTATTTGTGTCTACGTATTTTATTTCTTGTGAAAGTATTTTTAAAGGGGTTAAGTTTAATTTTTTTTTTTTCAGCCGCAACCAACAAACTGGAGGACTTAGGTACACGGTGTTCTACGTAGGCGATTCAACGCGAACGCGATCGCGAAGCGAAGCGGCGCGAACAATGGAACAAACAATTATTCTCTATTGCAGTGGCCTTTGTGTCCAACCGCACGTGGGTGCGGTGCGGTGACTTGCGAATCCAAGTGCAATAGAGTATCAGTGTTTGTTCCATTCGCGCCGCTTTGCTTCGTAATCGCGTTCGCGTTGAATCGCTTACGTAGGAAACCGCACGAACTGTAGCGTTGCGGTTGCGTTTATGTGTTACCGGCCAAACCCGATTTTAGGATAGTTTGTCCTAAAATCGGGTTTGGCCGGTAACACGTTTCGCCTAGGCTCAACTAGTTCTTACTATACACGATAGGATTAACTGGTATAGCCTAGTCCAAACTAATTCGTCCTAAGCCCGATAGGATAAACCAGTTTAGGCTAGGCCACACTAGTTTATCCTGATATAAATACGCACACTCCTGGATACACTAGTGCAGCCTAGTCTAATCCAATTTAGCCGAGTCGAAAGTAATAGAGCGCACATATCAGAACTTGTACATGCAGCAATTCCCAAATCACGACACGAGCACCCCGCGCCGCTCCTCGCTCGCCCTTAGACGTCATTTTGAACACTCACTATGCGTCTAGTTGCTAGCCGTGCGTAACGTGTTTATTATTATTATTATATACTTTATTGTACACCTCATAACAAAACAGGAAATACGTTTGTAAAAAACAAGTGTACAACGGGCGGTCTTATCGCACAGGGCAATCTCTTACAGACAACCTTTGGATGGATTTAACGAAAAAAGTTAGATTTAGGGCGGTCAGTGTACAAAACATCATAAATATTATTCATTATACATACTAATATAAAATAAACACTACAAATATATATTATAATAAACACTACAATAAATATACATAATTATATATATACATACTAAATAATATCAAGTGTACAATTTAGGAGAGAAGAAAAATTATGGTGAGAGGTAATGCTCCATAACCATTTTTTTAAAAGTAAGTAGCGTTTGAGCACGTCTCACATCTATGGGTAAAGCATTCCACAAACGAGCTGCTTGAATAGTGAACGATTTATCAAATAATGATGTGGAATGAATGCAGTTTAAAGTTAAAGATTTACGTATTATTTAAATTTACACAGTTTCCTTTTTTTAATATGGATGAACCTATGTACGTCAAGTCGACAAGCAGATAAAAAACAATGGAGGGAAAATTTTTGACTGAAATTTTACAAAGTGAAAGTAATAAGTCTTCTCATTATAATATGTTATCATCAGACCAATATTTGGAGCTTGTTGAACAAGTTAATGATGCAGAAAAATCTGAAAAAAAAGACACCATTACAACAAAGAAGATTGAAACGATTTGCTGTGTTAAAAATCGGGGATGTGAAAAAACTGATTGCACGGAGTGAAAGTAATATAAAAGAAGGTAATGTAAAGTTCATCGGATGGAAGATAGTATTATCTTCCATCCGATGAACTTTATGATGTAATTGACGCAGCTCATGTGGCTGTCAGCCATGGTGGTCGTAACAGGATGTTAGCTGAAACATCAACAAAATATGCCAATATTACAAAAGAAATGATAAGCATCTATTGATCTATGTGTAGTGTCTGTCATCAAAAAAAAAACAAGAAAAAAGGGGATTTACCATTCTTCATTCGGAAATGAATATTAGGTGCCAAGTAGATCTGGTCAATTTTCAGACAGTACCGGATGGTAATTTTAAAATTATGGTTTATCAAGACCATCTAACAAGATTTGTTCTGCTACGCGCTTTACAATCTAAGAGAGCGACAGAGGTGGCTTACCATTTGAATGATATATTTCTTACTATAGGAGCGCCCTGCATTCTTCAATCTGACAACGGCAGGGGATTTGTCAATAACGTTATAAGTGAGCTTGCCAGTCTGTGGCCAGAACTCAAAATTGTGCACGGAAAACCCAAGCACAGTCAAAACCAGGGTTCCGTTGAACATGCCAATCAAGATATTGAGAATATGATAGGTTCTTTGATGAAGGACAACGTTTCAACGAAATGGTCAGAAGGCTTAAGATATGTTCAATTCATGAAAAATCGCGCCTACCATTCAGGGATAGAACAATCACCATACTAGGCATTATTTGGAATAGAGCCCAGAGTAGGACTTTCAAATTCCTCTTTGCCGCAAGAAATTATAAATGATATTCAGGATGAAGATGACTTAAAGAAGATAATAGAAGATGATTGCAATGTTAACCTGACAAAAGACAGTTACGATAACGTTGAAGTAGCTAGTAACCAAAATTACATTCAAACAGCTAGAAAAACTGCTGCCGAAAATCTTGTGAAACAGGCTATAAAAATTGAAAACTACTTCTGACAAGTCTCATCCACCTACCAACATTGGAGATAATGTGACAATACCGATTCCAGATGTTGATAAAGGCAAAGGTAATCTCAGAAACATCATTAGAGTTATTCTTCAGAAAATAAAGAAGGTTTTTACAAAGTTGGCACCAAACATGGTACTTCAGAAACTATTATAAAGTAGCTAATATGTTTTTTTTTTGTTCAGATCAGAATTCGCAATCAAAATTGTTTTAGAGGTAGCAGATGTAAACCAAGGCTTTGAAATATCCTTAAGGACTGCAGCTACAACAGATTCAGTTGGATTAGGCCAAGGTTTTGCGAGCTGCAGCTGTAACAAAGACTGTTCCACAAACAGATGCAACTACAAAAAGGCAATGATACTCTGCAATTCTAAGTGCCACCAAAGCACGCCATGTAAAAAAAAAAAAAATAATAATTTAGGTATCATTATTGCTTCTATAAGAAAAATAACACTTATTATTTTTGGTATAGTGTGATTGTTTATTACCATCCATTAGTTTTAACGACGACGTTAAAATAATAAAAATGATTATTTTTCCAATTACGGCGTATTTTATTCAGTTTATCTATTTAATTTGGTTTTCTAGGTATACTATAATGTTTAGACTAGGCCATACCAGTCCTGGAGTGTGCGTATTAATATCAGGACAAACTAGTTTGGCCTAGCCTAAACTGGATTATCCTATTGGGTTTAGGACGCATTCATTTGGACTAGGCTATACTAGTCAATCCTATCGCATACAGTAAGAACTAGTTGAGCCTAGGCAAAACTAGTTTGTCCTGAAATCGGGTTTGGCCGGTAACATGTGCACCAATATTATAAAGAGGAAAGATTTGTTTGTTTATTTGTTTGTTTGAATTGAGGCTCCGAAACTACGGAACCGATGTGAAAAATTTTTTCACCGTTAAAATTATACATTATCCTTGGTGAACATAGGCTAGAATATTTTGCAAAAAAGTTAGGGATGCATATGAAAACTTCTATTATGTAACACAAGGTGTGAAAAAATAAATAAAAAAAAAACATATCGCGTAAGCTGCGGAAACTATTAACAGTATATCAAAGTAATGTAGTAAAGTTTTATAGAGGAGTTCAATATCTACAAAAAAGTTTGCTATTATGGTTAAGTCCCAGTGACCGTGTTTTTGTTCAAATTATTCAACCAAAACCGAGGTGAAATGGAATAATGGTGATTTTAGTATCATGATATTAACATGTATCTATTTAAATTGTTTAATTATTCATATTGATTATGTACCTACATGTTAATTGCAATTTAAATTATTCAAATCGTTCGTTTAAAAGTTGCGATGTGTATAATAATACTCTAAGTAAGAAAAGTGCTGCGGTTTGAGCGAACTGCCCTACGCTCAGTTTGTTAATAAGTAATTTACACATTACCCTTTATGAGGATATAGGGGAGATGAAGTTCGTTGAGTACCAACTAAACCCGCGCGGATGAAGTCGCGAGCGAAATGGCGAAATCATATACTTGTATTATTATAAAAGCAAAAAATGATGCAAGCAGAAATTTTAATTAATGCTACTCGAGAACGGGTGAAACCTGTAATTTTTAGTACAAATGATGAAATTCTCCATAAATATGTATTTCTAAGTAGGTTTATGATATTAGTTGCACTCCTCTGTCGTACATACTTGTTGAGTATATGATATTTCAAAAATGAATTTTCCTGTAAAAATTGTTTCCGTCCGTCCTAAACAAATGCAACTGAATGGTAACGATGGTTTTTTTTTATAATTATATTTCAAAAATGAATTTTCCTGTAAAAATTGTTTCCGTCCGTCCAAAACAAATGCAACTGAATGGTGACGATGGCTGAAGCGGCGACTTCGCGCGCACATAGGACAGAGTCGCCACGTCGCGTCGCGTTGAATTCGCTTAAATCAGAATGGATCGCTTTGCACTCGCGTTCGCGTTGATTCGCTTAGGTGCGTATGACGCCACGTAACACATTGATAATATTAGAAGATGAATCAAAACAAATTAAAAACCCACGAAAAACTTTGCCATATGTTAAATGTATTTCTTTGCATTGAAAAGTAGAAATAACAGATACCTGCTGCTTGAATATACTAAAAGTTGTGAAAATAACTACCTAATAACGGCAAAACAATAAACTCCGACCCTCATAAGTTTTATTTGCTCCTTGTCAACTTCCATTGCGTGCCAGTTTTATCAAAAGGTGAGGAATTACTTTTTGACATTATTATTTAATATTATTGGTAGTCTAAGGCCAGATGGATTTCAAGCCTTATTATACAAATAATGTTAACTAACTTCCTTTCAACCAAATTACTACCAAGTTTAATTAAAAAGTTTGAATTTATCATCAAAAGTCTAATTAATCTACAAGTACTTATTGAATACCACCCTATTTAAGTCTTAACACTGTACTAAAACGGTCCTTTAAAACATTTAAAATGGTTTATTTAACCAATCAAATCTACCAACAACTTAAACGAGACTCTGTTTACAAATTCTCAAAAGTACTTTTGCAGGGTTACTTATTTGTTCTTTAGCAAACTTTAATGTCTAGAGGTGTTATTAATCACAAATAAGTAGATCAATGAACATGTTATCAAGAGTTTATTATTATTTTGTGAAATATTAGGGACATAATGACCTGCCTCCCGTGCTACAACTTTATATCATCAGTGATCTGATATATAAAAAAGGAATAGTGCTGTTTGTCCTATATATAACTCCGTCCCGCTCCCACAATGGAGTCAAGGCGACGTGTCGTGGTATGCAGGCTAAACAGCTGATTTAGTTTTCAAATTTGAAAGTTGTAATAAATATTACTTTTTGAGCACTTTTGTAATCTAAAATATTGCTAATTATTTAAAAGTCAATCAGTGTACAGATTCTTCTAGATTATGATAATCATGCGATCATAAAAGTGATGTATTTTTCTTTACGCGAGAGGAATACATCATTCGATTTCTACAATTTTTTATTTTATTTAACATTCAATGATCTACAAAGCCCACATTATTCTTAATTAAATTTAATTTTTATATTTAAATTTAATTTCGGAGCTAAAGAAATTTAGCATTACCTACTTAATTTTGTGGTCGACATCTTCCGCTCAGTGGAAGTCTAAAAATAGAACGTGCTATTATTGACAAGCAAACGCCTGGGGCTGGTACGGATTAATATTAATAAAATTATTCCCTTGTCGTTGGACTGTAATTTGGAGTTGGTAATAATGACAACAGATGTTATAAATTATTAAAATCTATCATAAAGTGAGAGCTGTGTTAGACTATGGTTATCACAATTTCATATTCTCTGAAATTTAATGATAGTTATTAAATTATGCCACTATTACATAATAATATGGCAAAACATGAGTAGGATCGAAGCAATGATGATATGTAAAAAAGAAGAATCACAGTTATGGTCAGCTAAATCCGGTTTGACTAGAGAAGCCGACCCCAATGTAGTTGAGAAAAGGCAGATGATGATGACCGTTATGGTTTCGCGTCCTACATCATAGTACAGAGAAATATGTCGATAAACTTTTTTAACCGACTTTCCAAAAAGGAGGAGGTTCTCAATTCGGATGTTTGTATTTTTTTTTTTTTATGTTTGTTCGAGCATAACTCCGTCGCTTGCCAACCGATTTTAAAAATTATTTTTTTGTTGGAAAGGGTATACTTCCCAAATGGTCCCATGATAAGGAAACCAGGATCAGATGATGGCATCCCAGAGAAGTCGAGGGGAACTTTCGAAAATCGTATGGTATCGATTTTGCAGTGGTTTTGTTAGGTGTGGGGTACCACTAAAAAGTGAAAAATAAAAAACTTTTTACAAAAAAATACAACCGACTTCCAAAAAAAAAACACTACAAAGTAAAAAATAACTTTAACTTCGGAAGTCGGTGTCAAAAATACGAATAAACTAACTAAAAAACACCGAGTTCCGAAGTTAAAGTTAATTTTTACTTTGTAGTGTTTTTTTTTTGGAAGTCGGTTTTATTTTTTTGTAAAAAGTTTTTTTTTGCCACAAGTCGTCTTTGGGAAATTTTGATCCTTATTCTTTGTGAATTAGTTTTATAATTTCAACTTGCTTCTGCCAGTAGCTTCACTCGCGTGATCCCTAGGGAACATACTACCGGTATATACAGTGGACTGTAGAGAAAAAGGGTGCGTTAGAAAATCTTCAATAACTTCAAAAGTCATCATGTCGTTAACCCCAGAAGAATGTACCAGGATCCTGAAAATGCTTGAAGATGGGCACAGTCAGCCAAATACAGCGAGAATTGTGCTTCTGCACCTTGTTCGGCGCGGGAGGATCGCTACATTGTGTCAAAAATTTTCAGAAATCGCATTCTTATGTCTGTTGAAATAAAAAAACATCATTTGCGAGCTGGAGGAAACAATCTGAGTACGGATACAATAAGGCGGCGTCTAGCTGAAGCAAAATTTAAAGCCAATAAGACCTGAAAAACTAGAAATACACCACATAAACTCAAGGTTCAGATATGGTATAAACACAAGAATTGGACTCTGAATGACTGATCAAGTTTTATGTTTTCAGACGAGTCTAGATTCTGTTTACACAAGCACGACGGGAGGAAAAAAGTGTAAAGATGGCCGGGAGAGCGCTATAATATAACCAAGCCTGTTTAGAATAAAAAGTACCGTACGCAGGAGTCTCTCGTCACGGTCTGGGCTGGCTGGTGTGGGCTGGGATTTCTTCCGAAAACCGCACTGAGCTAGTGGTGATAGAAAATGGAACTTTAACTGCAGCAAGATATGTCACTGAAATACTGCGTCGGTCCATCGTTAGTGGACCTGAGGCCTTAGTGTGAGTTTTTTCGACTCACGTTCGAACGCGTTCGATTGCGAGCGCGTTAGAATTCAGTATGGGAATTTAGTTATAGTGCCACCTGGTGGTCACTCGTAGAACCTAATTTCCCATACTAACATCTAACGCGCTCGCAATCGAACGCGTTCGAACGTGAGTCGAAAAAACTCACACTAAGGCCTCTGGGCGAGAATGCCGTTTAAGGAATCCGTACCAAAATAGTAAAAAGGAACCCTTATGGTGTCACTAAGTCTGTCCGTCTGTCACAGCTGAATATCTCGAAAACTACTTATGCTATTAACTTGAAATTTAGAGTAGTTTAAGATAAAATTTGTTCAACTATTTTGCATATTATATACATATAAAAATATAATATATTTTTAAGAATCCCGTTCAGTCGCTGTTGCAATAATATTGTTACAGCGACTTCTTAAAAGTATCAAAGTGAAGCTACTAGGGCATGTGGGATATCATATGAAAGAGCGATTTTTGCACATTTTCAAACATTTATCTTTTTTTTGGCCACATGGTTTTGGACTTTTGTCGAAAATTGTAAATAAATATCCAGTCCCCCTACCTTATGTCCGAAAAATGCGTACCTATATAAAAATCTGAAATTAATGTGATAGAAGTTTATATAAAAATAACAGGCAAAATAAAACGATGTCTTTAAATAACTAATATATTCCAGACCTACCTCTATGCAAAATTTAATGAAGATCCTTTCTGGCGATCTTACGTGAAAGAGTTACAAACATCCATGCTCGCAAACTTTCGCATTTGTAATAGTGGGCGCCTGTTCTAACTTATAAAACTAGATGAGTTTGGTATTAGAATAAATGTTGTAACAAAAGCCTTTACCGTAATATTTTCTATTGTAATAACAATTGTTACCATTGTTGAACACTAAGTAAATTGCCGAAATTTTCCTTTATCACGTCACCACGTTTGAATTGACGTGATAAAATCTAAAAGTACCATTACTGTCAGTATAGATTTATTTTAAAGGCCTTTCATTAGGTCTATTTTCCAGTAACACTAACTGATTTCTCTTGGGAGTTTTCCACAATACAGTTTTAAGCTGGTTTTTATAGACATGAATAACGCTAGTATCTTTGCTTATAACTTATTGCGATAAGTCTGCTTTTCATTTAGGTATTTAGCGTTATAATTGATCATTTTACAGCTTAGCAATTAATCCTTCGTTGTGGTGTAAACCTATTCAAAGATTAATGCTTCTGAGGCTCTAGAAATGACATTATGTTAGCGGTATCATGACTAAGGCGATTGTCAACACTTAAAAACGAATAGGGTTGAAAAATGTTTTTGGAATGCCACGTGATCAATTCCTTAGTGCCAATTCTACTAATTTTTAGCATCGTCCGCATTAGCATGGTAGTTGTAATCTTTTATGTCAATGTTCATCAGCTGACCATACAAACAATCCGCACATCACATCTTATGGGAGTATATTCTTTGGCAAACTGAACGCAATAATATTATGAAATGTGGATAGTATTCAGTATTTTGGAGTAGTTAACTACAAGGACCTTGTTGAAACCAGAATAAATTTCCGTGCGTTCCATCGATTTTGCCAAACTTATTACTTGAATAAAAAGTAGGTAACAATTTAGCACCCATTAGTTTTAGTTATAATATATAATCCGTGTTGCTTGGCAACAAGGCTTTTCCCCAGTTGTATATGTCCCTTGGTGCCTAATTGCCTAGCTATATTCCGTCTCTTGCTTGATAAGGAGGGAAGTGGAAATTATATTTTTTTCCTACTCCTCCACTGTACTTTTCTGATTAATTTCGTTGCGGGATCCAAGACAGTTGAATCATTTCTCCGGGACTCGTCGGGCTTCATTGCTCCGGGTTTAAAAAAAAAATCTAAAATATAGCAAGCAGCAACTGAAGTGATGCACAAAATAGAATAGCGGTTACCCTGAAGAAAATCTACTGTAATATGACGTGGCCAAAAAGCAAAAGAACCTAAATGTGAAATGTAATGTTAGGAATGAAACGAGTGGGTTTGCAATAAGAAATAAAACACAATTGTGGAGGTATAATATACGCCCACTACTTACGGTATAATATACGGGCAAATGATACCTAAAAGTATTAAGTAAAGATATTACTATGTTATCAGAATCGTTTATTCAAATATAAAAAGGAACGTGTAAAATTACTTGTTATAAGAATGCCCCTAAAATAACCATACCCACCCATCACAGTTCACCAATCAGTTTTTAAGCAGGGAAGTATTCTAGCGTTGACATACCATAAGTAAGGGTAACTGGTAATTTTTAGTGTGAAATATCAAAAATTATTCGCTCTGAATCTAAATGCAGTTTTAAATCTATATCATCTACCAGTGGCAACAATTTAATGATACTATAATGGTAGGCGCCAGATAAATTTGCAACAAAGCACATTGACCTTTCCATAATATCTCTTCATAGGTACCCAAAATGTAAATTATTTTTCACTTCTGAAAAATGTAAAGGATCATGATATTATCATGATCCTGATAAATCACCAGTTACCCTATTATGTAGATCTCCATTCAGGACGCAATGCTTGACGACAGTATGCTTTACGTCTAAGTTTTCGTTTTTAAAATAAAAATATGTCAATTACTGTTATTGCAAACTTATCTGGCTAGGCGCCAAATAAGAGAAAAACCGATGAAAAGAAATTAATCAATTACATAAAGACTGCTCACCCCGCTACCTAGGTACATTAACTAGTCTACCATAATATTTATGTGCTACATAAAGCACGAAGACCGGGGTAGCTTAATTTAGCATGTTTTTTTCATGTTTTACAGAAGCTAACAAATTATTCAACTCATCCCCCCCTACTCCTCCTGTTGGATGCGGATCATGTATGCCGTACATAAGCATTCGTCAGAGGGACGTACTTAGGGTACTGCGTAACCTAGACGTAGACAAGGCTAGTGGCCCCGACGGGATTCCAGCAATTGTACTGAAGACTTGTGCGCCTATGTTGTCTCAGATCTTGACACGCCTATTTCGCCTTTCGTTTGAGACTGGGAAAGTGCGGAAGGCTTGAAAGCAAGCTAACGTGCAGCCCGAGCCCAAGAAAGGTAGTCGAGCTGACCCATCAAATTATAGACCCATCTCGGTAACATCCATACTCTGTTTGAGTATGGAACGGGTACTGAATAGTAAGTTCCTGACATACCTAAAAGCGAACGATATCCTTAGTGACCAACAATACGGCTTCCGCCAAAATCGGTCAACTGGGGATCTTCTAGCATATGCAATTCACATCTGGAGTGAGGCCATTGAGAAGCATGGGGAAGTACTTGCGGTCTCCCTAGACATCTCTAAGGCCTTGGACAGGGTCTGGCACGACGGCCTTATTAGTAAGCTTCCTTCCTTCGGTCTGACCGCCGGATTGAGTGATTGGATTGCAGATTTCCTGAGGGATCGGTCTATCCGAGTGTTCGTAGATGGCTGCTCTTCCGGACTGCTGGATATTAATGCCGGGGTTCCTCAGGAGTCAGTACTCTAGGCAACATTGTTTCTGCTGCATATTAATGACTAGCTGACCCGCGCAACTTCGTCTGCGTCACATTTTCCATTACTGCTCCGCTCCTATTTGTCTTAGCGTGATGATATATAGCCTATAACCTTCCTCGATAAATGGACTATCTAACACTAAAAGATTTTTTTTAAATCGGACCAGTCGTTCCTGAGATTAGCGCGTTCAAACAAACAAACTCTTCTGCTTCATAATATTAGTATAGATCTGCAAAAACCCGGTACCTTTGGGTATGCAGACGACAACACTGTTGCTGAGAGATACGTGTCCGACGCACGAGCTGGTGGGTCACAGACCCGGTCTCTCCGGGAGGCTATGGTTGAGCGCTTGAACGTGTCCTGACAGGCTGTCTCCGAATGGGGCGATGCCAATCTGGTCAAGTTCAATGCTGCGAAGACCCAAGCGTGTCTCTTTTCCGCCAAAATGAGCCAATTCCACCCTGCTCCATCTCTCCGCGGTGTAACCCTGCCGTTAACCGACAGACTTGAGCTTCTTGGTGTTACATTAATATCTACCCTCAATTTTGGCCCTTTCATAGAGGCCAAGGCTCAAGTGGTAGAAAGTTGGAGATGGCAAACGAGAGACGTTACTTCACGCCAGAACAGCTTCTTAAAACTGTATCAAGCGCAAGTTCGATCGTGTATGGAGTACTGCTCTCATCTTTGGGACGGATCTGCCAGACACCAGCTTGATGTCCTCGAGTCAATTGAAAAACGAGCCAAGAGAATCATCGGCAATGATAAGCTCGTCGAATCGAAGCTCCAAAGTCTTGAGCATCGTGGCCGAGTTGCTGGCCTGTCGGTTTTCTATCGGTTACATTTTGGGGAGTGTGCGACGGAATTGCATACTTTAATTCCGCCAAGCCCGTTCCAGCATTGGACCAAAAGACGTACGGCGATGCGCCACTGGTACATGGTGGACATACAACCTATACGCACAAAACGTTTTGGGAATACATTCATTGTGCGTACAGCTAAGGAGTGAAATTCCCTGCCTGAGTCTGTGTTTCCTGACAGCTACAACCTTTTTTTTTTTAGGGATGGGATATCATCCAATGACTCCTCCCGCTCTGGGTGTAGCGGGAGGGAGTGTCAGACTTCTACTGACTAAAACCCATCCATGTTCCTTCATTGCCCTTTGTGTTCCGGAGCCATAGTGTCTCTTGCGAATAATCCCGCGACTCCGGCAGGCATCGGCTATTTCGTGCCCCTCTGGACAGCTACAACCTGGGAGTATTTAAGTTAAGAATGAATAGGTTACTTCTAGGCAAGCGTGCTCCACCTTAGACCGCATAATCGCTTAACATCAGATGAGATAGCGGTCAAACGTATGCCTATCAATAGTAAAAAAAAAACTCAGGCATCATTGGTTCGATTTAATTGATACCAACGTAAAACGCTTTTGTATTGTTTGACTTTTTTTGACCAATCTAGCCTATGATAAGTTGAGCGAAACTTATTTTTCTTTGTTTGATGTGAATGGAGATGTCAAGTTTGTACTTATCAGTTTGTACTCATAAATATAACCTAACTTGCTTTTGCCCGTGACTTCGTACGTGCATATCCCATTGTTGTCAATAGCCTACATCTGTAGATACACATCACTAACTCGTCGCAAAAAACGGCGGCCGTACCAAGCGTTGTATCCGCTTAGTACATAAAGTACCTTTTTGGGATTTTTACATTGCTTCTCTAGTCACTTAGTGACAAACTTAGATAGTGGTTAGGGAGCAATGTATTTATTGCAAAAAAAATATAGTTTCTGTGATATTTGAAAACAAGAATAACACAGTAAAAGCTAAACATATTTTACGATTTGTTGTTTTTCATGATTTTAAAGACAAATATAGTAAAATACTTATACTTAGATGACGGGATTAAGGACGTGACTTACTCGAGCGTTAATGTCCGAAATACAGATATTTTTTAACTAGTTCGGACACAGATGTTCTATAAAATATATTCTGTATTTAGAATTAAGTGTATTTTTGTATAAGTTATTTAAAGGTTTGTATGTATGTTTTATTGGTTTCGGTGATAAGGGGGGGGGGGGGGAATGGTCATTTTTCGTTCACTTTCTTACATAACTTCAAAACCATTTATTTCAAAATCATGACAAAAAAAATATTTAAACCTTCACAGTAAGTTCTTTTATTTGATATGTCACACGATATTGTTCAAAAACCCTTTTATTATAATAACAAATAAAAGAAAAAAAATATAATTTACGTAACGATAACGTTTATCCGTGTTTGGGTCACAGAAGTCCATATGTGTACCAAATTTCAACAAAATCGGTCTAGTGGACCTGGAGAAAATTTGTTTTGACAGACGGACAGACATACAGACAACAGACACCCGAGTGATCCTATAAAGTTTTCGTTTTCTGTTCGGAACCCTAAAAACAAGACATAATATATTTTAGCTACAGATATGAGTAACGTTTTTATTAAAACTCATGATCGAATAAGCGTTCCATATACTAAGAGCCTTTTTGACGAAAAGACGACAAGATTGAAGAGCAATTTGAGTCACGTATCAACGACGGATTACTGTAAAAAGCGAAGATAAATATCCGAGCTCAAATGCTGAAACATTTAACGATACAACTCTTTTTCCTAAAAAAAATGTACTTACTCGTTAAGTAAAAGATTACTCATAATACTCAGAAGATGAATTTATGATAACAGAATATTATAGATAGGAGCAAAGAACCAATCCTAATTTATAACATTCGTGCAGTACTGGTGACTGACTGAGTGACTGACTGACAGACAATGCACAACCGAAACTACTGAGGGTCTGTAGCGGCGTCAATGCCACCACAAGAAAAACCAACGAAACAAACCTATATCGCTAAAAAAAGAACCGCGACCCGAACTAAAAATCCTACATCGCGCAAGCAGAGTTTACCATGCGATTTGAACACACACATCGCCCGAATATCAACTGTTGGGCAGTAGCCCCTAGGCACAACAACCGCTTGGGCGGAAGATCCCCCCTTTTCAATGGACTATGGTATGGTTCTAGGAACCATGAATCATCTGCTTTAAGTAATTATCAATGACGTAGGTATCTAATCGTATTTGTATAAACAGATTCATGTATAATAAAGATTCAACAATGAATTTATGACGCCACTTTGGAATTTGTTTGGTCCCATCCCAAATGACATTTAGGGAATGTTCGTTCGAAAACAATCCGTAAATTTATTTTATAGTTGTAACTAAAACACAATTCACATAACTCTTCATAACTTTTTTCCCGTGAAGACATAAAACAAATCTGTATGCTATAATGTTACCTTCATCATACGTAAGTCAGATATTTTATTATTATTTAGTACTCCCAAGCCTAAGTGGTGGGCAATAAAATGTCCACTACGGTTTGCTACTCTAACTTGACCCATGATTATTTACTAGAGAAAGGAATAGGATTATTGTTTGGAAAATTGATTAATGTGGCAAGAACCTCTCCTTTACGTTTTTTTTTGCATTGGTAAGCAGAGCCGATATTGACTAATCTGCCGATGTTTCAGACATCGGCAAATTGCAACTTTCTTATTTTTATCTTTCATAGGAACCTTCTTCTGACAGTAACATACACTAAAAAAAGGCAGATACATTTTTATACAGTCATAGATTATCATGAATAGCGAGCAAGAGTAGCAAAAAGGGGTGGTCAAATATTTGAAATCTTCTCCTTTTTTTACTCACATACGTATTGACATTGATATGAATTTTATCAGCCCGAACTAATACTGTGAACATGAAGAGTTTTCAGTTCATTTTTAAAAATAACTTCCACGTTTTCAATTAATCTGGAGCACGCACCATTGCTCGAATATTGCCCGAGAAAGGTATTGGAACGGACTAAAAAGGGATGAATGAAAACCGATTTTTAGAGGGAATCGTTTTACCAATTTAATTTATCAGATAAAATGCTAAAAGCGGTATTTACCGCTTTTAGCATTTTTATTTTAGGTTTTGAAGGCAGAAGGCACGTTTGACTTTGATTACAGAAGGAATTCTGTTTTATTGTTTTCCAACCATCTTAACCTATATAACGGGCTAGTGAAATAAAAATCCATACAACCTCCTCAATCGTTTTTCGGTTTGACCTAATTGTTGCCGCGTAATGTTTACTTGTGCTTTATCTTTTTTCTGTACAAAATAAAAAATAAAAAACTTGAAAAGATTTGAACAATGTAAATTGACCAAACACTTATGAAGACACTGGAGATTGTCACGAAGATCACGTCACTTGAAGGAAATTTCTCTGAGTTGATCATTAATTAGATACGCGCGTTTTGCGGGCAAACGAACATCGTATTTGCTGTGATAACTTTCACGATTGCAAGCTATAATTATTTCCAACAACATACCTACCTCCACAAAGAGGGCTGGTCCATTGAATAGATGGATATGTGAATGGTGTTTACAAATGATTTCCAAAGTTTACGCAAGACGTAACTGTATTATCTTGATAATAACGCGTTTCCTTTTTAGACTTACACAAGTCAAACATACTGAAATCCGCTGCGTGACATTTGATGTGGTTTGCCCAGACGGCGACGGTGGTGATCAAATCAAATATTTGTGAAGTAGGATAAAGGTAGGTTACTTCAGTATTAGGAAAATGTTATTTAGGGAAAACAGTCTGTTCATCGCGATTTAAGTAAATTATTTTCATTTTTTGACATTGTAGGATGTCATAGAATCTATACTAATATTATAAAGCAGAAGAGTTTGTTTGGTTGGTTGAACGCGCTAATCTCAGGAACTACTTGTTTAAATAATTATAAGTTATTTAAATTCTATGACATCCTACAATGTTACGTTAGTGCTCATCATATCTTTCTGGATTTTGAGCTTAGGTTTTTGCTTGAAAATATTAATATGAATACCAATTTTCGAGAAAAGGTTACAGAACCTATGTTTAAAATAATTATGTTGGTACACATTATGATAATGTTTGAACGTACATTATAAACTTGCAAATGTTGATCTAAGTTCAAGTGCTGTGAAAAAAAAAAACGTGACATTTTTTTTAGTTGGGTATTTATTTATTCATATCATATAAATCTCGTTTTTAAGGCTACTTTTACAGTATAACATTATATTCTTATACAGGTTCTATTATCATAGTGTGTTCCAGTGGCAACTGCCAGTGGAAGCGACGGAACACCACAGCTTGCGATCAAAAGTCCTTTTCCATGACGAGGTGCAGAAATAAACGTGTTGGTATACGTTCCACGAACGCTTTGAAGTTACTTTGTGGAGCAATTCAAGCAGCTCACTCTCGGCTTGTAAATTATTTTTTTACTCACGTACTCCACAATGTCCTTCGCCTTAGTGGTGCGTAAATAAAAATATGTGTATATTAAATAACAAATATTTTATGTAAAAAAACATAAAATATTTGATTTAATATATATTTTTTTTTTTTAATAAACAGCTTTTTATCGAACTTAATTTTCCTGTCCCTTGTATTTTATTTATAAGTTTATTCATGATCAGTAAATAATAACAACATTCAATCAATCAGCATTGTAGTAGACTTCAGTAGACAGTAAAATCCTAATTCATAAACAGAGAAACTGAAAGTTCAAAACATCGTATGACGTAAATGCCCAACTGCCCCGCTTGACAAAAGTGAAACAAAAAGTTCGTGTAATTCTTACCTTTTTCAATTTGAATCTCTTAGTGCATACGTTTGAACCGTTTAAAGTGAAGAATCTTTAATTTTGTCCCCAGAAAAACCACGAAGCATCGCTTTAAAATTAATGAGCAAATAACTCTGAATTTTCAATTACAAAAGTTAATATCCCTTCAAACATAATATCTAGGTAGTATTATCTAAGACATCTCAGGACGATTTCAAATAAACTTGCTATAAAGATTAATACATCAGGTTGTACCCGACGATAAAAGCAATCGAGTGTGTCCTCCATCATCTTAAAATTCCTAAAAAACAGACATTAACAACTGTGTAACGCAAATACGGAAGTATGACAATGTTTTAATGGCCAAGACGTAGGCTAAATTAGCTAAATATTTTATACTTCTGGCATTCATTTAATAGATATTTATTAAGAAAACGTAATTAAGGAGATGCAGCAGCTCTATTTGGTCCAACCGAAGATTAATGTTTAATTACAACAAAATGACAGTGAGATATAGTAGCGATTTTATGATTTCGAGTTATTTATTATGCTGCAGAGTACAGTACTCAGAATCTATTTATTTATTTAAGGTAACTAATTTTATTAAAAATCCGGCGAAGTGCGAGTCGGACTCGCGCACCGAGGGTTCCGTACAAGTACAAACCTGTAGGTATATATTATAAGCAAAAGTTGCGATTTACGATTTATGACGTATTATAAAAAAACTACTTATTAGATCATGTTCAAACCAATTTTCGCTGGTAGTTTACATGGTAATATACATCATATATTTTTTTTAGATTTATCATTCTCTTATTTTAGAAGTTACAGAGACACTTCCAAAGTGGTAAAATGTGTATCCCATTTTACCACTTTGGAAGTATCTCTCTCGCAAACTGTTCAGTTTAGAAAAAAATCATAAAAGAAATCTCGATATCATTTTTGAAGACCTATCCATAGATACCCCACACGTACCTATGGGTTCGACGAAAAAAAATTTTTTGAGTTTCAGTTCTAAGTATGGGGGGGACCCCCAAAATTTTTTGTTTTTTTCTATTTTTGTGTGAAAATCTTAATGCGGTTCACAGAATACATCTACTTACCAAGTTTCAACAGCATAGCTCTTATAGATTCGGAGAAAAGTGGCTGTGACATACGGACGGACGGACAGACAGACAGACAGACATGACGAATCTGTAAGGGTTCCGTTTTTGCCATTTGGCTACGGAACCCTAATAAAAGGAGCAAACATTTATTTTTGCATGTCTTGCTAAAAGAATGGTTATCCACTTCTACCATTACAGGATGAACCAAAGCGATAGGGTGGTACTAAGCTTGAAGTTATTTTACAAATTATGACATAGTGGAATGAAGTTATTCTTGAAAATAATTTTATGAACAGTAAAAAAATGGCAATCCTTGCGGTAACTTCATTGAGTGTAAGTAAGGCGCGAAAAACTTACGCTTTTTGGAGCAAGTTAGTCTTGCTGCGCGGCATAAAGGCTTATCACACTACACGGTATTCAGGGCCCTAACTCCCAATTTAGGTTGTTGGAATGAGAGTTAGGGAGTTTGGGAACCTAATTAGGGGAACGGAGCGGCCCGGTCTAGTTAGCTCCCTGACTCCCTTACTACCGGGTAGTGTAATATCGTTTAGGGAGTAAAGGAATAGTGTTGCCAACACCAATTTAACAAATTCCCTGAAAAGGCAACTCCATTTTCCCAATTTGGGGACAAAATATCGACTGATTCCCCCACAAATTCGACATTTTAAACAATACCAGAATAAAATGTATATTGTTATTTAAAATCCCAATTAAAATGTAGGTAATAAGCGGCTCCCTAGTAACTAGGGCCACGCCCACCCTTGCCACCGGTCCCTGAATACTGTAGTGTAATAAGCGCTATAGCTAGCAGCCGCGGTCGTCTCCGCTTCCCATGTGGTTATCGTGCACGCACAGATTCACCTCCTTTAACACCTCTTGATTTTTATTATACCATTGATTAACTTATAAATATATATAAGATCATGTTACAATATTAGGGAGGGATAATATCCCTCCTTAATTCACATTTATTAACATGATCTAACTAGATTGTTTTTATTTCAGTAGGAGCATGTTGGGTAATGTTTCTTATTCTAACTGAGCGTAAAATAAATAATTGATGAATATTTGGTGAAATATAGTGGTAATTTAGAGTTCAGTTGACTTTACATTTCTGTAATAAATAAGATTCATTCATTGGATTGGATTGGATTTCATTTAAGGTTCATTGTTTCTACACACTGTGTCTATGTTTCTTTTCCCACTCTCCTGTCCCAGGTCTGCTGAAAGAAATTTCATATGAAATAAGCAGTACCTTTGTGCTCTATTCTCTGTAAGTATACTTTTTCTTTTTTTTTAAGTTTCTTGTGTGTACATAAGATTATTTATTTCTATTCAATATTCCTTGATGGATTGCGATAAAATAATAATTCCGGCTAGAAACTGGCTTTGTTTACACCTGGGAACGTAGGTACTCGTGTATTTAATTATTTCCTCTTAAAGATATATCTCTCTTTAAATAAACTGAATATGGGTACTTTATTATTCCCAAATAAACTAAAATTATAGACAATGATTTTCAATTCAATTTTCATTGTAGATACGTATTATTTCAGTAGAAACCTGACGGAAAGATATTATGATATGATATGATAAACGATAAGTCGCAAGGTGCCAACGTCTCATTCATATCCATCTATTAATTTATTCATTGAAAGATTCAAAGTTTATTCAAATATATTTTTTGTGAAATACAATGACAGCAGAATACCCATCTTTAAATTTCATAAGTCCCTTATGTCGTGTACATACCAGGCACATACAGGCTAACTTCTCATAGAAAATCGTAAGTCACATACAACCCGTACCTTCAAAAGCTTTGCTACTGTTGTTCACAGACCAGTTCGTAGCGAGATTGAATGAGGAAACAATGGCGTTAACGGCACCCTAGTCCGACGCATTGCCAAGGGATTTAATTTCTATCCCCATTTCACCTTTGTTGAGCCGGAAATTTCCCCAATAATCCTTTTCCGGTTTCCGGGTTTAGTTCAAAGAAAAACTGTTTAGTGTGAAGGCCAAACTATGTACATTTACTTTTAAGAATTGAGGCAGGCATATATTCCTGGGGCAGTATAATATAATTGGCTAATTTATAGTTTAAAAAACGCATAAAAAATGAAGTTCCAAATTAGATACTATTTAAATTTGGGGATAAATATAATGACCACCATAAAATGCTTTGATACCCTTAGTTTTGTAATCAAAAATATCTACTTAACACCAGAAAAATAGTCACGACTCCAATTTAAATTGTATACGACCACCAAATTTAGTAAATTATCACCAAATCTTAGCGAGCAAATTAATATTCAGTTAGTAAAATATTCAAATTTTATAGTAACGTGTCTGCGTCAGATCCCCTCTATGGCTGGTGAAACATGTGGGTTAGGTTAGGTTAGAACCATGACCATTAGCGCGCCAGATTGGTTTAATTTTGGTGATCATTTACTATTTTTGGGTTACTCATGATTTACTTGGAGTCATTTTACTTAAATAGGATAGCAAAGTGTTAAAACTTTGGTTATAATTTTACATTAAAATGCGAGTTTCATTTTGGTGATCATTTACTACTTATGTCTGCTATTTGTTACTATATCTGGTGGTAAGTTAAACATAAGCCTTTAAATTTTCATCGAATTGACATTTTTATAAACAAAAAATACTATAGCTAAAATGATTTGATTCGTAATGTCTTATGTAAATCACATCATTTTAGGTTGAATTTGGGTGAGTGTGAAATTGTGTGGTTTTTTACAAGGTTCATTGTAACAGAATTACTTGGCTTATTATTTTCTACTGGATAACCCGTTTTGACCCGTTACATGGTTCCAAATAATTCACTAACTACAGCTTACAGGTTTTAGTGTGGGAATTTATCTGTTACTAGCTGACCCGTGCAACGTCGTCTGCATAACATTTTTCATTACTGCTCCGCTCCTATTTGTCTTAGCGTAATGATATATAGCCTATAGCCTTCCTCGATAAATGGGCTACCGAACACTGAAATAATTTTTCAAATCGGACCAGTAGTTCCTGAGATTAGCGCGTTCAACCAAAAAAACAAACAAACTCTTCTGCTTTATAATTAATGATTAAACGAACTTACCTGTAAGCGAAGTTCTATCATAATTATACGAAGCGCTTCGTCCGAAGAGATTAGTACTTATTATTACACATGTAGTAACACATAAGTGGCACCACTCATACACTACAGTTGAGAGTTTCCTTTTTTTTTTTTTTTTTTTTTTTTAAGTGCGGGTACCTCGATTTCTCCTTATTAATCGACTTGGAATCTCTCGTCATTAAGTTTAAAGTTTAGAGGAATAAGCGTTGCTTAATATTTTCTGAAAACGTGCGAGGGAATAGCGGAAGCGTGGGAGGGCGGGAGTACTAATCTCTTCGGACGAAGCGCTTCGTATAATTATGATAGAACTTCGCTTACAGGTAAGTTCGTTTAATCATTAATTATACTAACGCTTCGTCCTCGAGATTAGTACTTATTATTACACATGTAGACTTTGAGAGTTATTTCTGGAAATATTAACAACGCAGTGTTTTAACTTCAGACCCCTTTGTTTATTTTTTAAATAAAAAAGTGGTCCAATAACAAAAATCAATCCTAACAGAGTCAGACCATAAATCATAAAAAATCCATAAGAAATAAACAATCGTACATATAAAATACTTAACTTCTAATTTTGTGTACAAGTACAATTTACTATACAAAAACTAAGTTGCAAAAGCGACGATTGTGAGGAAAGAAGACTATTTTCTTTCTTACTGATTATTTATCGACCTAGCTAGAGAACCCTCATCAAAATCAATGATGTAGTGGTTATAATATCTAGCGACAGTTTTGTAACTGCGGCTCCAGCCTGCAGTTCTGCGAGTATCATATATACTAACTCCGCAAGAATGTGCGTACGACGTGGCCGCGTGACGCTCACGCCGCGTCGCTGAGAACAGGGACACGTCTAACACACTATCGCACAATATGCACTTATTCCACCGGCTAAATGTTTGCGCACTTACAGCGTTGTGCGGATTTTAGAATTTATAAAAAGTAAGCCAGATTTGTGTAGTTCTTTGGTTTTTTATACGAGTGTACTAGCGCGGCTAATTTTTACACTCTAATTAAAAAAGTGGCAAAGTTAAAAGAGTTGTTTAGAAGAGTAGGGACTCTAGAAGTTTTATTCAAATCAGGAATTTTAATAGTAATTTTAGATGTTAATATATCTACATTCTATAATCAAATTTTCGAAAGTGTTTGGACCCTATGAGCCGTGGTAAGGGCCAGAAACGTTACACATTTTTTTTGAAATTTCGGCTATAAATCGGAAATTTGGGATATTTAGACCGTAAGTAATTTAGAACACAGTTACATTATATTTTGGTCTAGGCGGGCGTAAGCGAAAACGCTTTTAAAAAATCTGAGAATTCGATCTCTAGAAACATGTGGTCCCAACATCAGACAAAGCTGATCAATTTAGAGTCTCATATTGACCACCATTGTTAAAAATTGCGTCAGAGAATAAATTATCGATGGAACTGAAGCCACGATAGTTTTAACACCGGATTCTTTGCAAAAAGACCACCTTTTTAGAGACATACGTCACGTTTTGTTTCATCGAGCTATCTGATAAAGAAGTTATCATGATATCTATTGATGAGGGCGGCATGCATCTTCGTGAAAACGCCTCCCGGATAACACCCTGGCAACCAGGATAAGCGTCGAGTGCATCTGGCGGTTGCCGGAATGAGATATCAAATTGTTTTCGTTAGAGGTAAACATAATTGGGTCCAATATGAGCAGAGATCTAAATAGAGGGTATCACGGTTGCGTGAGACATAAAGGAGCAACAAAAATTCCCTGAGCTTCATCGTTAATAATTTTCCTAAGACTTTTTAAAATTACCTAGAAAGGGGGAAACGCATAGAATTAAGCAAGGCCCCAGTCGATTGTGAAAGAGTTAATGGCATAGGCGTCTGGGTCTTTATGCCAAGAAACGTATTTTAAATATTTTTTGTTAATACGACTGGCAAACAGATCTATGTCGGGTAGTCCAAACCTACACTCAATAGTGTTGAAGGCCCACTCTGACAATTCCCATTCTTTGTCTAGATAATTACGACGTGACTCGTCTGCGATGGTGTTATCACAAGATAGCATATAAGAAGAACAATGTACAGTTTGCGTTCTTCACTCCAATCCTAAATCACCCTTGCCAGACTGGTTAAATGGGGGTATACAACCCCGCCCATACGGTTGAAATATGGTAAAGCAGTAGAATTATCAATGCGAAGTAATACTTGATAATCATATTAATCCTTAGCGAACATTTTGCGAACAACAACGAATGCAGCTAATAGCTCTAAAAAATTAATATGTTTGTCTCGCTCGCTGGTCGACCACTGGCCACTTGCCTTTTCACTACCTCAGGAGGCGCCCCATCCCGTTGTTGAGGCGTCAGAAAATATTTCGATGCTATAGTGGCATCCCTGATAGGGTGCTTTGATTTATCAATTATTTTTAAGGATCAATTAAAGTCTGGCTTTAACCTTTCAGGGAGAATCATTTGTTTATTATATCTTGATTACCCCTGAGATTTAAGAATTTGCATCGTCCAAATAGTTTAGTGTGTGCCCAGCTTTATTCAAAGCTGGGCAGGCTGACACTGAAATACCTACTAGATGTGCGAAGGTTCTGATTTTGCAACTTTTCATGTTGATAAATTTACGAATTTCATTTTTAATGCGTGCTTTTTTATCTGTCTGTAAAATTACTTTTAAATTAGCCAAGTTTTTAAAAACTCCTAAGAATTTACACATAATAGAAGGAGATAGACTGATTTTATCATAATAAATAATAAATCCTAAAGAGCAAAGCAGTTTCTTTGTGATTGCAACATTAGTTTCGCAATTGTCGTATATATCTCCTAGTAACAACCAATTATCTAAATAGAGGGTAGATAAAAAACCCGCTGACCGCAATAATTTTACAACAGGTTTCATTAACTTTGTCAACAAGTATGAAGCTGTACTTAGTCCGAATGGCCAGAGATTGAATTTGTATAATTGGTTATTGAATAGAAATCTAAGATGTTTACGAGAATGTTCGTGAATTTTAATAGACAAATAAGCGTTTTTAAGTCTTAAGGTCGCCATAGCAGTCCTTTGTTTAATTTTTTATAGCGGTTCTTAGATATTCTCATTTAAAATGGTGTGTTTAAATAAATGTATTTAATTGTTTGAGGTTTAATATGGACCTTACTTTTCTGTTTGGTTTTGGAGTGAGAAACACGCTAAATATGAATAGACCTGAGCACGGGTCACATCTTAAAATGGCGCCTATCTCTAAAAGGCTATGCTTCAGTACAACAAATGAATTCTGAAGTGGTATAACTTTGCTCAGCAGGTGTTACCTTATGTTGGTATTACCTGAGAGGAAAAGATAATTTTGTATCCGTCAATCCATGACAGTATCGATTGATCACTAGTTATAGGCATCCATAGTTTACAAAAGTAAAAAAGCAAGACAAGCGACCGGCGTACTTAACTGGGTCTAGTAGCGGCGCTGCGGCTGGCGCGGCGGCGGCAAACTCCTCCATTAAGCTGGCGGGCGAGGCTCCTCGGCACGGCTGTCAGCGGCCTGCGCGCTGGAGCAGGAGCTTGTCGGTTTAAATGCTTCTGCGGCATTAGGTTGTTTGGTCGTTTTGTTGGGTTTCTATTGACGGTATCAGGCTTCCGTTCTGTGCCGGATCTGGTAACAGCCTTAGCTGATTTGATTGTTTCTGATAAATTGTCAGTCAGTACTACTTAGGGCCTTCTTCATGTCCCTTTTTAGTGCAGACAAAATAAAGTTTCTGCGGATAATCGAATCGTAGTGTTGGATATCACAAATGATTCGTGCGGCATCCATTAGTTTAGCTCCTTGTCTTTTGCAACGATTTGACTGGTAATTACCTGCCCCAAGCAGGAGATGACGCTCGCCATCTGAACCTGCTTGACAACTATGGCCTTATCGCGCTTTGTTGCGGCTTCGGGTGTCGCTGCTTTCAGCTCCGCGTTCGGCGGGCAGCGATATAATGGCAGTTTGCTGGCACTAAATATTTTGCAATGACTGTTTTCCTACAATCCTTGTCAAGCCCCTCGGTAGCGATGTGCTCGAAGCGTTTGCTTAATTCCTTATGTAAGTCTGGACCATACTTAACTGATGTCGATGGGTCTTCCCCCAGGATCACCATCGTAATCTGGTCTAGGTTCACGTCGATAATGTCACCTGGCGTTTTATGCGTGGTACTAGGTTTAGCCGACGCAGGGTCGCTTGATTTGACCACATCTAGTGCTGGCACGATATGATCTGCCAAAATAACAGGATAGGCCGGCCCGGCCGAACAGGATGGGTCGACAAGAACAAAGGTCATAGTCTCGTCGAGTTCATTACTGACCTCCGGAGAATCTTAAAGCCAGTCTTCAGGCTTAATACCAGTGTATTTCAAACAATTTCACAGTAATTGGAAATAGGCCATTGAAACTTATAAGTTACCTACAATTTAATAACTAAGTAATTTGCTTGTAGGTAGGTAGGAAATAAAGTTGAAAAATATCTAGGTACCGACTTATTTATTTTCACTTTTACCGATGGGTAAAAAGAGAATAGAATAGACATTGTATTCTTTTTTCAAAATTTTGGCGAACGGACATTAGTAACTAAGTGCACGTGATGTTACGTAATTAGTCCTTGCGTCGGGAGTCGGGACAGCCCCCACGCAGCCCAGAGTGCAAGGCTTGCTTAAACGTAAATACGTTAAGCCATGGACCCGTGAAATGACAATGTTTTATTGAGTATTGGTAGTAAAGTTAGTGCGTCGGAAAACCCATAGGTAGCCCGGAGTGCAAAACTTAAGTTTTAACGTAAATACGTTATTTTAATACTCAGTAGACACACACAAACACTAGGTAACACACCTGTTTGTTCATACGAAGTATGCGCGATCGGAGATGTGTCTTGCGAAAGCGGATACAAACGCCGTTACCTGCTTTCGTATTTTTGTAATTTCTTCGTTGGATGCTCGTAATCCACATTACTCGTTTTTTTCGACATATTGTTAACGGTAACGGTAAAATGTTGAACGTGTTGAGCGGTTAAACACTAAAATGTGAATGACGAGAGATTCCAAGTCGATTAATAAGGAGAAATCGAGGTACCCGCACTTAAAAAAAAAAAAAAAAAAAAAAGGAAACTCTCAACTGTAGTGTATGAGTGGTGCCACTTATGTGTTACTACATGTGTAATAATAAGTACTAATCTCGAGGACGAAGCGTTAGTATAATATTAGTATAGATGTGTGATGCTGAGTATAATCAATAGTAGGTAGAAAAATAAACCAACCACCTGATGGTACAATAATTATGTTCTTGTTAACAAAACGAATGGTTTTAACTTAGAATAATAACGCATAGAAACCTAGTACGAGTGCAAAAAGTGAGGCAACTAAAACTTGGCCTAATCCGTCAAACTTAGCCATCAGGCCGTCAGTACTCAATGTCACGTTCCGTCGAACACAGCTCGCGAGTAAATAATTGAAAATGACAGTTTGTTGCGTGAAAGGATGTTATAGCACATCAGGAAAACAAAAAAATGTGATAAAATAACATTTCACAAATAAGTACTCACATTCTACGCACTATTTTTACGTAAATCGATAAATAAAACAAAATTCTAATAACCTAACTTGTCATAACACAGTGATGCTATTTGTGAGAAAAAAATACCCACATTGCTTTCATTCATGTTTTTCATTTATGTAATTTTAAAATACAATACTTACTGTTAATTCATATCAAACCCGATGTTTTAACATTGTTTATAATTATAACCCATCAAGCATTCTAAACGCATTGAACAATATCTCATTCTTTATGCGATTTATTTTCTTTTATTTTAAAATAAATTGAATTATACCTTCCGAAAAAATATGTCATATTACATGAAAAATCATGTTTACCTTTTCCAGTTCCCAACAACATAAAATACTTGCCTTGATAGCAAAATAGTAATGCGTCTTCCCATATTTTGTGGGTAACGGCTTAGTAATGGTATCACTGAAAGCTATATCTGTGTGCGTTAGAGGAACGTAGACACATTCGGCTCACGCACACAAAGAAAATGAAGTGGACACACGATTTTGCTCGGGTTTTGTTCTAGACGTGGCTTCTATGCATTATTATTCTAAGGGTTTTAACTTAGAATAATATATTATTCTAAGGGTTTTAATAATAAGAAACCAGAGTTAAGAAATACTACACGTAATGGATACTAAAATAAATTGTTTATTGAACTAAAAATTTTGTCACAAAGACATTAGAGAGTAACAATCGTGTCAGTAGTACCTATTTGTGTTGAATTCTGGTACTCAAGGAAAGATTTAGCTTGTGTTATGTGTACCAGGAATCTCACGCTAGTTTTTACCATCAAAAGGTACATCGGAAGGTTTAAAATTTGAACAAGTGATTTTTAAGAAGTAGGTTTTATGACGCACGTGGAGATGGTTTTCATTTGGATATGTTTTTACACTGTGTTTACTTAGTTGTACTAGTAGTGGCGAGCTGGATTACTGAACTTAGGCTCTGGATTGGATTCCTAAAAATTGGCTCGGGTAAAAAGTGTTTTGGGGTTGATTTCGTACCAACCGTTAATAGGTCCAAAGTTCACTCCCTCTTTCATGCAATATAATCATAAAAAACTAGAAATATCGCGAAGAACTTATTGGTATACATACTTCTACTTACACCATCGGGTACCTTGAATATTATTATGGCACGATGAATATTTTTATTTCACAGTTTAGTTGTAGTGTTTCAAATGCCAAACATGTGGATGGAAATTGCATTAACACTTTCTATTTAGGTATCGTTTCCTAGTTATTTTGATCTTTGCGATCAGCACGAGTTGTTTAGATAAAGATAGCCTTAGGGTCATTGGAGTTTAATCTAAGTGGTCAGTCGACGCACGTGGAGAAGGTTGACTAAAGCTTTTATCGGGGGGTATAAAGAACATATCCATAAATAGTTGGGCCCAATAATCTCTCTCCTGGCAAATCAAGAAAAGGAAATTGCAAGTACGTACAAAAAAAATGTCTGGAATAGCTGGTCTGAAGGAAACTGGAAGAACGGAAAAAAACTGGTTCATTAAGGAGCTATTTATGGGCACTTTGCCTTTATCACTAATGCGGAAGCAGATGGACATTGTGCATTCTCCCCATCTTGACCTATGGTGGACGGACTTGGTCTTTGACTAATATCCAAAAGTCCTAAAATTAAATACGTTAAACCGTTGGTCCTGGCAGTTATTTTTCGATCGTTTATAGTCTTTTGCAGATTTCGAAATTGACTGCTGACATCGAGTCTATTTTCATTTTGCAGAAAAGAGCCATCAGAGCCATTTACCATCTCCGCCAGCGAGATTCTTTAAGGGAACAGCTAGTCTATTCTGTAAATAACCATTTCGATATCGACTTCACCTGAGTGACTAAGCTTACAAAGTGAACTTTATTTCACACATCATAAGGTCTTATATTTATACGAATTTGAAACTCACCTCGGATTCCGCTGTCGAGACACGAAAATGTTGTTACAGAATAGCACTGCTGTTTAAACAAATTAACATCATGACGGTCCCTTGTCAATATATTTATGAAAATATCATGTACGTAAGAAAGAATCTACGTCTTTTCAGTAAACGAGGCGACAGACATAAAACTATGTTACTAGAAATAGGAACGAATTAATTCAACCAGGTTTCAGACTTGCTAAAGTAGCAACATCTTTTATGGGATACTGTTTAAAGTGTTATAACAAAATACCGCCACATATATTAGAACTGAATGAACGAAAAAAGATGGCGCTGCCATCACGCTCACTTCGTCTCCGTGTTAAAAAAATAATTAAAAATAGTTAATAGCTATAATTTCCTAATTTAGTATGTTAAAAGTGAATAACTTAATACAGTGAGTCAATACTAGTGTAGTCAGTAAAAAATATCAACGAAAACTGCGTTTCTTCAACCAAAACAATAAGCCGGTATATACAAACAAAGTTGTAAACAAAACAGTGTGTGTGTAAATTCAAACATTTAACTTAATATAAAGTGATCATCAATACATGAATACAAACAAACTCATTAGTGTCTTCAAATTATAACTATAATAAGAAGTGTAAACAATTGTGTAAACGTCTATTTTTTTTTAAAAATGTGGGCGCGAAAGTTGTATCGACTTTTTTTCAAAATTAAAAGTGATAGCGTCCTAACGAACTTTTGAATCTGATTTGATCAACTAAACGATAATTTCATATAACAGACCATGTGGTCAATTGGCTAATTTAGATACGACGTTACTTGCATGTCATAGTGCATGTGTTCAAACCTGACATCTATTACTACTTTTTGGAAATTTCAATACTATTTTTAAACTTTTCTTCGGTTTTAACAAATTAAAAACAGTGAAACGAACCAAAAAAACTGTCAAATTGTTTTTTATTTTTTTTATTCGAATACTAAAACTTCTTACATTTTAAACGAAAAAAAAAACTGTTTTGTGAAAGTGATACTATACTTACGTTATCGATATTCGGAACAATAATAACGAAGTTTGTATTACCTACAAAAGACTTTGTTTTTTAGATAAAATTTAAAAAGACATACGTGGAGAAGTTACCGAGTCACCTGGAATCATCGAGATCCTGAATACGTATCTGGATAAGTGATAAACTTTTTTAAATTACACACCACTTTTTCATTTTATTTTCTGTGTTTTGACATAATTCAACATGGGATCTCGCAATAATTACAGCTTGAGAAAAAGGCTTCCACAGCGATCCCTTTCGCATTTTTCAAATGAGTCTTTGGACAGTTTGACATCAGAGTTGAGTGTTAAAAGTATGCTGGACTTATCCACTCACGTAAGAAATGAAAATAATATAGAATTAGAAACTAAAATAGAATGTTTGAAGGAGCAACTGATGAATGCGAATATAAAAATAGAAACTTTAAATAACGAAAATGAATCACTGAAACAAAAACTTGAAGTAGAGAAACAAAAGACAGTGCAATATAAAACTATGTACATCACAAGTTTGAGTACAAGAAGTAATACTTTATCTTGCAAAACAAAATCTAAGAAGTCTTACATTAACAGAAGTAATATTTCAGTAAGGAAATTAGATTTGGATGTCAAATCCCTAACGCCTACAGTACCTACTAATAAAATACGAAAAAAAGACTATCTAATTGAAAAAACAAACAAAGTTGTTTCAATAGCCGATAACTCATTCTCAAGACACACAGTCACAGTTGATTCCCAAGTAACAATAAAGAGTACAGATGAACCAATGAAACATAACACTTTAGATATACCTGTAGCTGAAAACAGAAAGATAATTCTCCTGGCTGATAACCAAGGACGAGGAATAGTTCAAAAACTGATTAACAGGAAAAGAGAACTTTTTAATAACGATTACAACATTTCTGCTATAAGAAAACCTGATGCAAACTCAGAAGAAATTATATCCAACTGTTATTATTTGTCTGCACAATTGACAAGTAACGACCACGTTATTATTATGAGTGGATGTAATGACTCTAATCCTATCAAAGTATTGTCGGAAATATCATCAGCGCTTAAAGTATTGAAAAAATGTAACGTTTATGTAGTAAATGTACTCTACAATGCATTTCTAAATGAAACTAAATTAAATTACAATCTTAAAATATTTACTAATAATTTCGATAATTGTACTTTTATTGAAGGAAATAGCAGCAATGAGATTATTAGTCACATATTATAGTGAAACACAATATGGCTGGACAACGACTGACAGTTTTATTAAAACCAATTGTTACATTGAGTGACTATAGGTGGCGCTACTAATCACATTTTGTTATCTATTCTAACACCCCCACTTAACAAAATAGTAGGTGCATACACTTACCACACTAACACTATATTCAAATAAACCAAAAAATTATTTTCTATCAAATAAACCAAACATTCCTAAGAAATTATAGTGTTTCATTTTACATAAACCCTTAGTTAGTAGATCAGCGGGCATCTCAGATGTGGGCAAGTATTTAATCTTTACAACTTCACTAGCAACTTTTTCTCTACAAAAATGATACCGCACATCTATATGTTTGGACCTCTTATGGTGAATAGGATTGGCCGATAACTTATGGGCTGACTGATTGTCATTAAATATTGATATAGGATAAGTTTCATTAGTTAATTCAAATAACAAATTTTGCAAGTACACAGCTTCTTTGCAACTATCTGAAATGCCCATATATTCGGCCTCCGTACTGGACAATGCTACAGTTATCTGCTTCTTAGTTTCCCAAGAGATTGCACAATTTGACAGTCTGAAAAAATATCCAGTATAGGATCTCCGATCAATTACATTACTGGCCCAGTCTGCATCTACAAAAGCTTCTACCTGACTATTACCACTAGCTGAAAACTTTAAACAGAAAGATTTAGTTTTCTTTAAGTACTTTAGAACTCTCTTTGCATAGGCCCAATGTTCCTCATTGTAAGAGTTATTAAACTGGCTCAAGTAATTTACAGAAAATACAATATCAGGACGTGTGAGCACAGCTACATACATAAGTGAACCAATCAATTTCTGATAAGGTAACCTCTTGTCACATTTCTCACTTTTAGTTAAATTCAGTCTAGGTTCAATTGGTGTCTCTGCAGACTTACAATCAGAAATATTGAATTTTAACAACAATTCTTCAATATAGCTTTCTTGGTCTAAAGTTATAGTACCATTCTCTTTATTTACTACCACTCTCATACCTAAACAATTTTTAACATATCCCAAATCTTTGATTTTAAATTTTGATGACAGACTTTCTTTTAATAATATAGTTTCTTTTTCATTATTCGAAAATACAAAGAAATCGTCAACATACAAAGCTATAATTATTTTCACATCTTTATCGTTTTTTGTAAACAGACATGGTTCTAGTTTAGATTTTTTATAACCCAAGGATTGCAACAATTCATCCACTCGTTGATACCATGCTCTTGATGACTGTTTTAAGCCATAAATAGCACGTTTCAACCGCAAAACCTTGTTAACATCATCATTGCTAGTCTGAAAACCTGGTGGTTTCATCATGTATACATTTTCCTTTAAGAAACCATTCAAAAAAGCAGTGTCAACATCTAAATGACAAATATCCAAATGCAGCTGAACAGCTAAAGCGAATAACAACCTTAAGGTGGAATGCCTGACTACAGGTGAAAAACATTCATCAAAATCAATGCCCGGCCTTTGTGTGAAGCCCTTGGCAACTAACCTGGCTCTATACCTCACTTTATTGTCTTTATCAAGTTTCTGCTTAAAAACCCATTTACATTGTACAATTGTGCCACTGGGTGGAACATCAACCAATTCCCAAGCATCATTATCTTCAAATGATTTAAATTCACTTTGCATGGCCAGTTTCCACTGTTCACTTTCTGATCCATTCAATGCTTCATCTAGTGATATTTCATTTGCACTTGTTTGACCTACACACACACTACCATAACCGTATCGATCAGGCTGCTTGCGGATACGCTTAGCAGGCTTCTCCACTGGAAACTCGGCAAGAAGTTCTGGCTGAGACATGTGATCTCGGATAGGCTCCGCACATTCAGCCCCTAGCATATCTGTGGAGTCCTTAAAGTCCTCTTCGTCAGTATCAGGACTTTGTTCTTTAGGGCTCAGTACCTTTTTCTGCTCCTGATCTTCTGATGTTCTTAGGTGCCTCATGTGCCCCACTTCTTGGGTACATTGTTCTCTTTCTTCCTTCATTGAAAACTTGTCATCAGTGCCCTCACTAATGTCAAAGTGTATCACATCTTGCTTCTGTTCAATCCCCTCCTCAATCACAACAATATCTCTTGCTATTGTTATACTCTTATTATTGGGATTGTAAACTCGGTAACCTTTTACATTATTTGAGTACCCTACAAGAATGCACTGAGTCGCTTTTCTGTCTAACTTCAATCTTTTTGCTTTTGGTATGTGTACCATGGCTTTACTTCCAAAAATACGTAGATTACTGACATCTGGCTTTGCTCCGGTCCAGATCTCTATAGGCGTTTTGTTGATTAATCCTGATGCGATTGACCTATTTCGCAAATAAACCGCAGTGTTCACTGCTTCTGCCCAGAAACTCTTAGGCAATCCTGCATCAAATAACAAACAACGCGCTTTCTCTATCACTGTACGGTTGAACCGCTCGCACAGACCGTTCTGTTCCGGTGTGTATGGACAAGTTTTTTGATGGACAATTCCAGCATTTTCCATGAAATTTTCAAATTCCTTACAGCAGAATTCCGTGCCATTGTCTGTCCTGAACACTTTCAGCTTCCTGCCTGTCTGATTTTCCACTAAAGTCTTGAATGCCTTAAAATGTGAGAATACTTCATCTTTTGTCTTCAAGAAATATACGAATGCCATTCGGCTGTAGTCATCGACGAATAACAAGAAGTATTTCTTACCTCCAATAGATCTGGCTTCCATGGGCCCACAAACATCTGCGTGTACAACCTCGAGTAGTTCCTTGCCTCTGTTGCCAACATGACTGAATGGCAACCTGGCCTGTTTTCCCTCGCAGCACACAATGCAGTTTGTTTTACTGACCTGAGCCTTGTCCGAGTATGACATTCCTGTTACAGCACCATCCCTCATCACATTGAGGTCTTTGCTATTCAGATGGCCTAATCTTCTATGCCACACACTTCCGGACACTGAAGTCAACAAACAATTTACTTGCTTGATTCTCAACTTATATACACCTCCAACCAAATCTGCTGTTGCTACTAGCTTACTTTTTTGGTTATAAATATAACAGTGCTTCGCATCAAATGTCACTGTGTTTCCTTTACTAATTAACTGGCTGACAGATAACAAGTTCGTAGCCAAGTTAGGCACATATAACACTCCCATCACTATGTTCTCGTGCTCAGTATCTCCTACAACTGTAGTTATTTGCAAATCTCCACAGCCTTCTACGGGTATTTTCGTTTTATCGGCGATAATAATTTCTTGCACATGGTGTTGATTTTTTGTGTTCACCAACCAGTCTTTTGTGGAGGTTAAATGGCAGCTGGCACCGCTGTCGACGTACCAATCCGTGTGACTGAATTTACCGCTGAGAAATACTGCACTGAATGCATTTGATTCCTTGGTTTTTGGAGCATTTTCACATTTATTCATGTAATGCCCTAATTGTTTGCATTTGAAGCATCTGACATTTGTTTTGTCGTTTTGTCGTTGCGATGACGTTTGTCTATGCGCTTGCGTTTGGTTTCTTTTTTTGTGTTGCCAACCTTTCGTCGCAAACGCACTTTGTGTTGAACTCGTACCAACTTCACTTCCGTCTTCCATATCCAATAACTTTGATTTAATGGCGTCGGCTGTCAACTCAATACCTGAATGTTCCACCGCCATGATCATCGGCTCAAATTTCTCTGGTAATCCTGCTAACAACAAAGAGCCGACCCATTCATCACTTATCTTGAATCCTGTATTGTTCAATCGCTGACTTGTTTCTAACAGCGAAGTCACATATTGTGACATAGATTCGCAGTTTTCTCGACGGATTGATATGAGGTTCCGAAGCAATCCGATGCGCCGCGTGTAGCCATTATCATCAAATAGCTTTTTCAGCTTCTGCCACAGTCCCATTGCTGTTGATTCACTCTTGATGTGCACGAATAAACTTGGTTCAATGGTTAAAACTATCTTGGCTTTTGCTTTTGCGTCGTTTGGATCGCCGTCGGTCATGATGCATTGTTGCATGCCTTCTAGTACGAGGTAGTTCTCCACTGCAAACGCCCAATCTTCGTAATTTTCTCGACCTCTTAGCTTTGCAATACTTGCAATAAGATTTGACGACATTTTTGCACTATATTTCCACCAAAAATTGCTATAACTCGCGTGATATGCCCATAACCTATAGTGAAACACAATATGGCTGGACAACGACTGACAGTTTTATTAAAACCAATTGTTACATTGAGTGACTATAGGTGGCGCTACTAATCACATTTTGTTATCTATTCTAACACATATACAATGAAATTAATAGGAAACATTATAGCCCAACTTTCCTCTCTTATAACAACTCTACTAAAAAATCGACCAACTCTTATAATAACACGATGTTAAATATGGGAACAAAACCAAAGCATTTTCAATATAGTTCCACTAATGATTCAATGAATGTATCTGGAACTGAAAACTTAGTTAGTGTTGTTAATAAAAGCATCAAACAACCACAAATAGGGACAATTCCTTACTATTTTAAGGTTGCCAAAAATTCAAAAAAATTAAGCACACCGATAAATTTAAATGCAGAGAGGTTTTTTCTTGAATAAATCGGAATCTAATGAAAGTAATTTTACAATCTTTCATCAAAATATAGCCGGAGCACTTAACAAAATTTCTGACTTAGAATTAGCTATAAATGAGATGCAAGAATCGGGTACAAATGTTGATGTCATATGTTTAAGTGAACATTTTATAAAAAAGGGTGATGAAAATTACATGGCCATAAATAATTTTCAACTCAGTACTATTTATTCAAGACCAGAACATAGTCGAGGTGGCACGTGTATATTAACTAAAAACAATCTTCAATTTATCGAATTAAAAAGCCTAAATGAATTGAGCATTGAAAAACAATATGAGATTTGTGCTATAGAAATAAAAAAACTACACTTAATAATAGTCTGTCTTTACAGGGCCCCCAATTCCAATATAAATATTTTCTTCGAAAACTTTGACAAAACTTTATTCCAACTGCAACATAAAAAAAGTAAAGTAGTAGTTGCCGGTGATTTTAATATAAACTTTCTTCTGGAAAAAGATCGAAACACTATTAGATTTAATGATATTATAGCAAATTATGGGATGGAATGTCATATAAAAGTGCCTACAAGATTAAATACATGCATTGACAATATTGTGAGTAATATCCCTAACGCCATTGGAAAAACATATAATTTATGTTTGTCAGACCATAATACTGCTCAAGTCGTAGAATTTAAGCCACAAAATATTAATATTACTAGGCACTATTTTATGACAAAAAATGATATGAGCAAAGAAAATATTAATAAATTTGTTTACTACATAAGCAAACTGTCTTTTACTGAAATTTATGATATTACTGAAGCAAATGAAGCCTTTGATAATTTTCATGACTTACTTACCTTATTTTACAGACTATGCTTTCCTGTTATTACGGTAAAAAGTTACTATAAAACTAACAAACTAAAATGGATCACAAAAGGGCTTAAAGAAAGTTGCAAAACGAAAAGAAATTTAAGATGTAAATATTATAGTAACAAATCAAATGAAAATAAATCTACGTACAAGGCATACACTAAACTGCTAAGAAAATGCATTCATAACTTACAATCGTCATGTAACTTAAAGAACATTGCGTATTCTAAAAATAAATGTAAAGCTACATGGGACGTTGTTAAACGTAATATAGGTAACCCAACAGTACGTAAATATATCAATAAGATTACTGACAACAACGTAACAGCAACATCTGGACCCGACATTGCAAACATGTTTAACAATTTCTTCATAGACGTAGTTAAAAATAATGTTATCACTAATCACGATGGTGATGATGATAATAATAACCAAGATTGTAATAACAGCCACAGTATTTTTCTAGAGCCTACAAATGCAGCCGAAATCTATTATGTTATGAAATCTCTAAATAATACTAAATCATCTGGTTACGACAATATTACTACCGATCTTGTAAAACTTATATCGCAGTTTATAGCGGAGCCCTTAGCTCACATTATGAATTTATCAATAGAACAAGGTTGCTTCCCGGAAAAACTTAAACTCAGTGTAATAAAACCCTTGCACAAAAAAGGTTCTAAGTCAGACAAAAATAATTATAGACCTATAGCATTAACACCAATCCTATCAAAAGTTTTTGAGAGAGTTATGAAGAAAAGGCTATTGAATTTTCTTAATAAGTATGAGGTACTAATCGAAGAACAACATGGATTTAGAAAATTTAGATCAACCACATTAGCGACATTCAAGTTAGTTAAATCAATATTAAATAAAGTGAATGAGAAAAATCTTTCAGCTGCTCTCTTTTTAGATTTAAGTAAAGCGTTCGACTATGTCGACCATTCTATTCTCATCGGAAAATTAGAAAAAAGTGGTATAAGAGGAACGGCCCTTAAATGGTTCGAATCATATCTAAGTAATAGAAAACAAATCACAAGAATTACCAAATTTAACGATAGTACAAATAGCATAGAAGAATTTGATTCTGAAACCAAAAATAATAACCTTGGTGTACCACAAGGCAGCATTTTGGGCCCTCTACTATTCCTCATTTATATAAATGATCTCCCACAAGCAATATCCAAACATGATAGCGTTTTATTTGCAGATGATACAACAATAATTATAGGCTGCAAAAATAAAAGTCTTCTTAATGCTGAAATAAATAACACACTAAAAGACATCATGTCTTGGTTAAATAAAAATACGTTGAAAATTAATTTGGAAAAAACAAAAATAATACATTTCAAAACGCAAAAAAGTAAACACGTAAATTTAGACATAACATTTAATAATCAACCAGTAGAACAGATTAGCAGTACTAAATTTTTAGGTATTATAATTGACGAACATCTCACGTGGAAGGAACACATTGATAATATTTGTAAAAAAATAAATAAGTTTGTATTCGCGTTAAAAAAGGTCAAAGAAACCACTTCTAAACGTACCGCATTGTTGGTATACCACGCGTATGTATGTTCTTTAATACGGTATGGTATAGTTGTTTGGGGATACACAGCAGAGCTTTCGAGAGTACTAATAGCCCAAAAGAAATGCTTGCGTGCAATTTTCAACATGCGGTGGACTGATTCTTGCAGGCCTGTTTTTAAATCGGCCAACCTTTTAACCGCTCCTAGCATCTACATCTATGAAATAGCAAAATTTGTTAAGTGCAATATGAAACTCTTCCGAAATAAAAATAACATAAATAGACGTAAGATTAACCATTCATATTTAGAATTACCTGTACCCAGAATAGAGTTGTTCAGACACAGCTGCCTATATATGGCACCATTAATTTATAACTCACTACCTAAGGGGATAGTTGACTTACCCTATCGTAAATTTTGCATTGTCTTACAGAAATGGCTAATTCAAGAAAATTTTTATAGCATCAACGAATTCCTCAAAAAATATTCATCGGATTCCTACCATTTTAGAAATGCATTGTGAGCTTTCGCTCTGTTGGTCTTTTGTGTTCGTGTTTTACAAATTTTATACCTGTTATTTTACTTTATTGTTTTCTTTTTAAATTTTACTTCGTTATTTTCGACTTATCTTATGACATAACGATGTTGTTTTATTCAAGTCATATCGATTTGTTCTTTGGTAAATGTGTGTAAACATCATTACGAACTTTTTAGTGATGTATAAATATTTGCATGCTATCATAGTATGGCGAGATGTGTCTTGCACTAAAAACCCATGTAACACCTTAATACCACATTTTCTTGCAAATAAAAATCTTACTTACTTACTTACTAACGAAATTTAAAAATTGTATAAAACGCACACTATGCAAACAAGCATATTATAAACTTGGGGAATACATTGATGATAAAAATGCTTGGCTTAATGCTGGTCCGCTCCACAGCGACTAAAGTGCCCAAACTTTGATGAACATGTGAAAACATTGTTGGACCTGCTGAAGATTGTAAGACTATATTTGCATTGTGTAAACTCATTCTTTTTGCATTGTATAGTTTTACTCATTAATTATTTCGCACCCAATGTAAACATGATTTTGTAAACAATGGCAACTGGTTTAAAAGAGTGTCCTTGGAGTTTCTTGCACGTTCTTCTCCACAGGATCTACTCTTTGGAACGTGCAACTGTCGCGCTGGAGGCGGGGTCGGTGGGTGTGTTATGTTGGAGAACAACCTTCTGCTCTTGTCATTAGGGCGGCAGGATAAGCTTCATCTATTTGACTGACAGACCTTGACTATTCAAAAGTGCCTGTAACTGGTCTATTTGAAATAAAGGATTTTGTATTTGTATTTGTACTAAGCAACAAAATGATATGGGATGCAAAATTAATGGAATGCCAAGACAGATAAAGAATCAGGAAATCTGATTTAGTACAATTTGCGTGACCTCAATTGCACAAAGGATGTTAAAGACTGCGACGTGAATCCCACCACAGCTTCGAAGTAATCAAGTTAACAAACGTACAAGCATAGGCAATGATACATTTTCGAAAAGAAGAATATTATATTGGTGAAAATCGAATAGTCATGCAATCCGCAACGAAGTGATCCGACAGAGAACCAAAGTTGAGGACATAGCTCATAGAATAAGCAAGCTGAAGTGGCAATGGGCCGGCCATATTAGCCGTAGAATCGATGACCGTTGGGGTAGACGAGTTCTTGAGTGGAGACCGCGAATCGGAAAACGTGAGGTAGTTCGCCCTCAGGCTAGGTGGAGCGACAATCTTCGCAGGGTGGCTGGTAGCAGCTGGATGAGAGTTGCCGGTGATCGAGCCAAATGGCGTGCACTTGGAGAGGCCTATGTCCAGCAGTGGACTGTTATAGGCTGATAATGATGATGAATAGTCATGCATCCCAAATATTTGGTTTTTTTATCAATCATTTGCACTGTTAGATTTACTCTTCCGTCATACTGGCCGCAAATATACTCTTTTTCTTTCTTTTCCTCCTTATACGGATCCCATATCGCGAAATAAAAGTATTCTTGCTATTTTTAACCGACTTCAAAAAAAGAGGGTTCTCAATTTGGTTGTATTTTTTTATATCATAACTCCTTCTCATTTATAAATTGATTTGAAAAATTCTTGTTTAATTTGAAGTGGACATGTATTGGGTATCCCTCTTGATTGGCACCATTTTAATTTTATCATAATCGATTTAGCAATTTGGCTTATAAATCAAAATAGTTGGAATTCGTTTTTGTAAACAAAATTGCGTATATTGCTTTTTTGCAATTTCCAGTGGTGTTGTTAGGTGTGGGATACCACTAAAAAGTGAAAAAAAAACAAAAGAATAATACAGCCGACTTACAAATAAAAACAAAACAAAGTATAAAATAATTTCGATTTCGGAATTGTCGGTGTTTTTGGCTGTTTCTTCGTAGTTTAACGCTGACTTCCGAAACTGAAGTTATTTTATATTTTGTTGTGTCTTTCATTTGGAAGTCGATTGTATTTTAAGTTAAAGTTTCACAATCTGAAGTTACGATTATTTTAATAGACACAAAACAGAGAGTTTCAACATTTAGGTTCTGTTGTACTCTATGCATAAATTAAATTCATACGGTAGCATAAAGATACGTTGCATTCACATAGCTTATTTTTTTACTTTCTCGGGTCCCTGGAGACCCGGTCCTTTGGTAGGCGTACGAGGGGTCGAAACTAACTCGAAGAGGCCCCGTTAGACATTTCAAATGTAATGGGGCTCCAATGTTATTATCTGTTGTATTTGAACATGAACCTCCGTGTAATCTGAAACCTGACCACATTATCCAGTGTTCTGTTTCAGTTGACGTTATTGAATAATGCGGTCAGGTTTCAGTTGCTAATTGCTTTACCATCAATTAGGATCACACGCTGCAGACAAGTTCAAGTACACTGGTTACACGTCGAAATCGTTAGTGGGTATTGCGTAGAATGGGTGTCAGCAATAAAGCAGTGTGTGAAATTCTGGGGGCACGGCAGTGCCCCAGCTAATTCTCGGGTAAAGCGTGCACGGCCGTACCATTCATTTCTCAAAGCCGTTTGCGGCTATATCACCCCCTCTATATCTTCGATGTGGACAACGCTAGGAGTTTAGATTTTCGGTGACCAAGAGTAAGTATTAGAACAAGTTTAACCTCACTGACTGACCGATCATCAAAATACTAAGGTACTTCTAGCAGACGTAGAAAGTTTGGCACCAGAATAGGTTATAAGCCACATGTTTATTACAACTTTATATTTGCGGTTTTGCAGGAACATTGAGTATGAATTTCGACTGCATTGTTAACTTTGTTCCTTGTTTACATACAATCAGTAATAAATTGGTTTATATTATTAATAAATTGTTATTTATTAAAGAGATAGAGACAGAGAATGGGCTCTTAGCAAAGCAGTAGCTGAAGTACAGAATATGATTACGTCACTAAAAAGAAAAGAAGGAAATCCGCCAACAAAAATAAATTTAATGAGATTCCAACAGAAACATTAAAAGTAATAAAAAATGCCAAGTCTCTCTAGGCAATCTTTCCACCGTAGAAAGTTTTAAGATCTCATAGAAGCCACGTCTCCAAGTAATCTAAATTGCGTATTTTCTTTTCTTCGATTTTGCAGTGGTGTTGTTAGGTGTGGGGTAAAAAATAAACACTTAAAAGTAAAAAAAATAACTTTAATTTCGGAAGTCGGTGTCAAAATACGAAGAAACTAACAAAAATACCGACTTCCGAAATTAAAGTTATTTTTTACTTTGTAGTGTTTTTTTTTTTAATTTGGAAGTCGGTTGTATTTTTTTGTTAGAAATTTTAAGAAAATGATTTGAAACATAATTAAATACTATAACAATGGATGTTATCTATGAATCAAGAGCCAATTTAAGCTGTCCGAGGCTAATACTCTCTCCTCAATTAACGGCAGCCTCAGCCGTGAATTGAGGCATTAAATTACCACTTCAGAAGCTTTGCAATACATCGAGGCAGTCGTACCTTTATCTTTTACCACAGTTCTCAGTCTCACCACACGGAAAGAGGACACCATTTAAATATTCCCAACGATGTTCAGACAATGAGCAAAGCTTTTTAATGATAGTAATATTAGAAAATCTGTAAGAGCGCAATTACGGACATATTTAAAACGGAATCTTTTGTTGGTACAAGTCATATTGTGTGGTACTTGTAGTATTGTTGGACCAATGTCAAAAAATTATACACTTCATTTCTTTGTTTCAGATTAGCAAACAAGTTGTTGAAGACATATGGCGAAACATGGACAGCGAAAGCAACAATACCACATTATATGATGATAACGCGCTATACCCCAGCGAATTGGCTCTTCACAGAGAATTCAGTTCGGCTGAAACTGTTCTTACAAGTTATACCAAATGGCCCGCAGAAAAATGTCTTGGAACATTTCTCTTCAACGGTTCACATGTCGATAAGTTCACAAATAATATCTTCGTATACAATGGCACTCAAGTTATGTGTTTGGATCACGCCCCAGTTTTGACTAAAAGCACACTTATCAGAGCAAGCGTACTTACGGCAATGGCTGCGTTATCGCTCTTCGGGAATGTGGCAACAATTATAAGTATACAGAGAGGTAAAAGAAGTCGAGGAAGAGCGAGACCGTCTTGGACAGCGATATACAGTTTGATATTTCAGCTGAGTATAGCTGACTTGTTGGTGACTGGTTTTTGCATCGCTGGCGAGGCAGCATGGTCCTTCACGGTGCAGTGGTATGCCGGAAACATAGCATGCAAACTGTTCAAGTTCCTGCAGATGTTTGCTTTGTACCTCAGTACCTTCATTCTCGTGCTCATTGGAGTGGACAGATGGCTCGCTGTGAAGTATCCGATGCGTAGTATGGCGACTGCGACGCGGAGTAGACGGCTTATTATTATCGCGTGGGTGCTGAGTCTCGTTTTGAGTGTACCACAGGTAAGTGATCATTATAAACTTCCTAAAGTTTCTAGCGACACTTTTTACCTGACTGCCGAATAAAGGTTCTGTGTTTTACAAATTTATGTTTTTTTTATTTTTAAAATTCTTTATTACTTCGTATCTTCCAAACGGCTGAATGAATTTTCACATTTTTAGGTTTCGTTAGATTCGTCTCAAAACCCTCATTAAATTTAGTAGCGGGCGGGACACATTCATTTTCTCTTGCTTTATACATAGTTAGCTAACGGGCGCCGCCTTCTACCTAATTAAAACGCGTATGTAACTCAGGCGTTCAGTTCATAATATACTGTGTTAAACCGAAGTAGACTTTACTTTGCTGTTAATTTATTTTAATTTTCTTTTATACTCTCAATCTGAGTAACAATTCTACTAATCTTCGAAAAACATTCGCATCTCAGTTACAATTTGTTAAAAATGTATGAAAATTAGGGCTTTTTTATAGTTTGTCACTGACATGCAAATGTTTTTAAAACTTAGTAGAATAGGCCCTGTGGTTTCGGTGGCTTTAGTGCATTGCTTAAATTTTGACTTCTTTGCCGTTGGGTTTTTTTATTTGTCTTATTTCCAATTATAAACTAAAACTTAAAAATAGGTACACAAAAGTAAAAATACTGACTTAAATGTCAAGTAAATAAAAAGCTGTTTTACTTTGCCAACACTTTGTACTACATATAAATAATTATTGCAGAACAGGCAAGCGTACTCTTCAGGGGAAAAGTATTATCTACACACATAAATATTGTACGGGCCAAAGCTTTTTTTTATTACAGGTGGGTTTGCTCTTGACTCTAGTTTATATCAGAGATGACAGGGACAAACTCTACGATGAAGCAAGCTTACCCAGAAGTAGTCGGTTCACTCTAACTTTGAAAAAATTAGGGTTATAAGCGTTCGGAAACACAGACGCAGGCAGAGAGTTCCACTCCTTTACTCTGCGCGTTATGAAAGACACATGGAAACGCTTAGTGCGGATTGGTGGAATAACAACAATAATAAAACAACAAGATAGGGATGGTAAATTGCAGTGCGTCTGGATGTCCGATGGTAGAAGAAGGCCGGTGGGATGAGGTCGTGGAGTTATTAGGCACACTCTCCGAAGTACAATTTGTGGAAGACCGACAAGCAGGTAACCTTGCGGTGATGAGCCAGGCTGTGTAGCTTGGTATCCACCAGTTTTACGTCGCCAATGAGCCTCTTAGCACTGCGTTACACCGCGTCAAGCGCGGCCAGCTGACACTTAGCTGAGCCATCCCAAAGGTGGGCGCAATACTCCATGCAGGATCGGACTTGTGCTTTGTATATAGAAAAAAGCTGTCCAGGCTAGAAGTATCGCTTAGCCTTGTTTAGGAGGCCCAGCTTTTTGGCCGCAGTTTGTGCTTGTACTCAATGGAGGCGCTGAAGTTGAGACTGGATGTCAGCTTCATGCCTAGGAGCTCGAGTAAATCAGTCACTGGAACATAATTATGCTCCCCGAAAAGTAGGAGTTTGGTCAAAACTGTCAATATCGTTCGATATTCAAATCAGTGTCAAAACAAGGTGATTTAAAGAGTAAAGTACGAAGCTAAATAAAAACTATTTGATCACGTTTTTGTACAACGTGTAATAGAATAAACGAAATACCTGAAAAGGGGTCATTGTTTTTATTTTTATGAAGAACTTTTATTATGAGCCAATACTGGAACAAGTGCGAGTCGGACTCACGCACCGAGGGTTCCGTACAAACCTGTAGGTTTTATAATAAGCAAAAGTTTTAGTTTTATCATTCTCTGATTTTAGATGTTACAGGGGAGGGACAAACATTTTACCAATTTGGAAGATTCTCTCGCGCAAACTATTCAGTTTAGAAAAAAAAATATTAGAAACCTCAATATCATTTTTGAAGACCTATCCATAGATACGTAGAACACGTATGAATTAGATGAAAAATTAGTTCACTTCTAAGTATGGGTATTGGGTACCCCCAAAATGTACTGTTTTTCTATTTTTGTGTGAAAATCTATGCGGTTCACAGAATACATTTAATTACCAAGTTTCAACAGCATGGCTGTGACATACAGACGGACAGACAGACAGACAGACATGACGAATCTATAAGGGTTCCGTTTTTTGCCATCTGGCTATGGAACCCCAAAATGGTTGCCCCATACATTTCTGCGTGAATTCTGTGTTTTCTATATTATTTCTAATTTGTGTATTGTGTCGAAAGGTATCCGTCGATGAGAACTTACTTAATTCCTGAATTGAAAAACACGGATTGGAAAGTTTACGATGATTGATGTTTAACATAAAATGGCACAGGGCAATAAGTGGCTTTAGTTTTTGTTTTCATTAACACCATGTAGAACAAAACTAACAGTTAGATTTACAAACAAGTCGGTGTTGAAGTGTTTTCTGATTTAGGCTTTCATTTTAGTGTTGAAAAGGCGCAAGACAGCTGTTCAAACTATGAAATACGTAGATGTTATTGAAGTACAAGGATAATTACGAGTATGTTGGTGAATGTTTCACAGAATGTAGTAATCGTTTTAGACATATTTCAAATATTCAAAGACGGCGAAGAGTGACTTTGTTAACCTTGATGAGGACAGTGCTATGGATGTTAAAGTTTGTTTAACTCATGTCAACAAAAGTGAGAGAACAAAAATAATCGCCGAAAATTAGTCTGAAAAAAAAAATTGTTTCTAGACACATTTTTGATTATCCCAATGTATAAAATTCTGCCGTTACTGAGTGAGTGAGTGACAAACAAAACACAGCCAAAACTGCTGGTCGTAGAAAGCTGAATTTGGCATGTAGGTTTCTTAGGGAATATAGGAGCACTAAGAGAGGATCTCCTGAAATTCTAACTGGAGCGGGAAACAATTGGAAATGCGCGTACGAAGTCGCGGGCAAAGCTTGTTAAAACCTCGATTTTTTCAGAATAAAAGATTAAAGCATTTTTGATTATGTGAATTTTTTATGCTTTCAACGGAAAAAAGTTGGGCGTAAACAAAATTAGTCTTAACATACTTAGGCCAATCGAAAATAAAAAAGACGTTTTCGACAAAAACCAGAAGCTCTAGACAAAGTGCTATTAGCGAATGCGATTTTTGAAATGCCAAAATATAAGGAGTTGTCACGTGACATTTCAACAACGCTCAATCCTATGCATTTTTTACGTTTTGACAGTCGCTTGCGTCACGCTACCGCTGATAGAATGTCTCGTGTCCTAAAGCCTCAGGACGCATTTCGGTTTCGAGTTTGTCTGCCTCTTTTTATGTTAGAAAGAATAAACTGCCGATTAACTGTTCTGCTTATGTCATTCAATGGAACAACCTCTATATTTCAAGTTGAAATTTTGAAGTTGAGTTACTCAACTAATCAATGTAATTGCCACTGCGCACTGTTGCTAGCCAATTCTACAGTCTTGTTTTTTGTACCATTCGTTAGTGTTAGGCACTCAGCTGCGATAACCTCGTTGAAAAAAATAAGGTAACAAACGTGATAGTAAAAAATAATGCTTGCAGAAACATTTCGTTTAAATATGTTGGATTGTCACAAACGTTATTGTTTGTATACTTCAATTCATTTGAGCGAGAGAACATAATAAGGTATATATCAATACACTGCAGCTAATTAAATCATGCTACCTTATTAAATTGTGTCTTTGGTTTACGTGATGAAAAAGCACATGTTGCATTCTATAAAATCTATATCAATGTATGTTGATGGGCTCATCGTATAAATTTGATTATGTGTCTACATAAATGTCATTATCATAATATAATGATGATGGTGATGCCGAAGGACGTCTACTGCAGGACATAGGCCTCTCCCAAGCGTTGCTACAACAACCAGTCTTGTGTGCACCATAGGCATCCATAGGCTACCCACGACCCTCATCAGATCATTAGTCTACCTTGTGAGAGGCCTTCTAACGCTGCGTTTTTTGGTACGCGGAACCAAAATCTAATAAAAATTAGAAAAAACGTCAAAAGAACATTCTACATTTTAATATTGTAGGTACTATTTCTTTGTAAGGCAGTTAAAAGAAAAATTGTAATGAAATGTTTGAAAACCTTACCTTAGTACTGTGCAATGTTTGTTTAATTTTCTTTTGTTTTGTCTTTTTGTTGTTGGTGTATACGAAAACAATTCTGTTTTTTCATTGTTTTCACTTTTTTTGTTTCTTCTATCAAGGTCAGCTGTTTTGACAAAATGACATTCAGACGCCAAAAAGAGGGCTAATTACACTTATTTTTAGGGTCCCAAACCTGTGTATGGAAAAACTAAACCCTTAAGGGTTTAGTTTTCCTAATTTACTCGGTTGACTGTCGGACTGTCTGTCACTCAAAACCCATTATATATTTTAACACGGGAGCGGAAACTAGTTAAACTTTAAAGTTATATTATTCCAACAGAGTAATTTGCCTGAAAACCTGTGTGCCGTTTACGTAAATTCATAAATATATAAGTAACCTATAAAATGTTGTCAAATGTCATGTTTTTTTTAATTAAAATTTGTTATTAAACTGGTGGATGCCAGGCTATTCAGCTTGGCTCATCGCCGCAAGGTTACGTGCTTGTCAGTCTTCTACAGATAACATGTACTTCGGTGAGTTTGCCCAAAACTACACGATCTTATCCCACCGGCTCCCTTCATCCTTTGGACATCCAATGCACTGCAAGTTACTATTGCTAACTTATTGCTATTCCATCAATTCGCATACCTTCGTCTCTTTATGAGCGAACAGGCTCCTTCTGGGTAAGCTCGCTCCATCGTAGACTTTGTTTCTGTAATCTCTGACCTAGACTAGAGTCAAGAGCAAACCCATTTTAAACGAATGTTTTTTTTTAAAGTATTAAGGAGCGATGTATATATATAAGATGCTCTATAATACGGACACCATTTTCCACAGTTCAAGAATTGTTGTACGAATATAGAACGAAATCAATGAAATATCATTTGAATTGGTTTTGAAACGCCAACCTCATATTTAAGTTAAAAGGCTTCACAAATTGGAAAATGTGTACTTGCGAAATGGACTATGATTAGAATGAGAAGCTCTCCGATGATTTTTTCTCGTAAGTGATACTTCTAAACTATCACCGCAAATATAATTTCGATAGTTATTTTAGTATATCGAAACCAACACTCAAGCGTTTGTTCCCAACGAGTAACACCCTCAAATGTCACACTGTTACTCGATGGGAATGTTTTTAAGAAAAAATTCCCAACCAGTCACACTGTTACTCGATGGGAACTTTTTATTACTAATTTCCCAACCAGTCACACTAAAGGGGTATAATTTAGACGGTCACCAAAATGGATCAACGGTCACCAAATTCTATCCAACTAAAAGATTAATATTACTACCAAAAATATTATAGGTTAGGTTAGGTTAGGTTAGAACTGTGACCAACTACGCGCGAGCCGAGCGAGCGAAGCGAGCGGTGCCGCGGCAGCGGCCGGCGAGCGCTACCTCGAAATTGGTCGCGATTTTTTTCTTATATTATCGTGGATTTTTTTCTGAAGAAATTCCCATCGAGTAACAGTGTGACTGGTAGTGTGACCGGTTGGGATTTTTTTCAGAAAAAAATCCCATCGAGTAACAGTGTGACATTTGAGGGTGTTACTCGTTGGGAACAAATGCACTCAAGGTATGCCAACTTACACCCAAGCAATTGTTATGACACACCTAAAGTATTTTAGAGGACATTATAATGTCTTTCAAGCCAAGAAGCAAACAAAAAGGGCCGCTGACATAACTGCAATTTCTTTCAGGAAAAACTTGTTTTTGTTTCCCCAATAAGCTGAATTGAAAACAAAATTGTTTTGTTTTGTTACTATGCGTTTCATCATTATCATCATCTTCCTGCCCATCTAATATGTTACTTAGAGTCAGCGCAGCACGGTATTGCTTCCATTCTGTTCTATCCATGCGTTTATAAGCAAAATGTTATGTTAATACAATATTCCTAAATCAAGGTACGTAACGATAAGCTGTAAAAAAAACATGGTGACCCAACTGAGTTCGTCTTTTGAAAGCCGGTATGCTTAGAACGTTAATCTGTGGATGCCAGCAGCATCATTTGTTTATTGGTGACAAGAAGAGTTTTCGAAACTTTTTGTCAAGGTTTTTATGTATGTTTTTCATTACCTGTCATGCGTGTGGTCCGAAAGCGGGCTGCCCGCATCTTATCATTTAACACAATGTTTTTCCTATCATGCGGGTTAGCACGTACGCGGAATGCAGATTGGCTGCAAGCGCACAGCCCGCGTGCATACTATTCGTATACGGGCGGCGTTCTTCTTACCAGTCTTATAAGTAGTACTCTATGCTTCTGACTTCAGTGTGGTTTTTACTGCGACGCGGGTCGCACGCATGGTCACAGACTATGACCATGAATCGCGTCATGTGTTTTGTTACTGGCGACACGCACATAACTGAAGCGGCAAATAAGACGAAGCGTGCTATCACCCGCATGCGGACCATTCGAACACGAACACGCATGACAGGAAAAAGGTCCTTATTAATGGCACAGACTGTATATTATTGTGAAAATAAATAGATTATGATTTCACTTGATATCCTTCATGACTTTCATACGAAATCTTGTGTATTCAACAGGTTGAAGCAATAAAGATACAGATGTGTAATTATGTTACATTTATTAACACCTGTTGTGTATGTCCTTGGTTCGGGAATGGTGTGTGTAAACAAATGAAACGATAACTTTAATGGATTATGTCAGAAATATTTGTGAAGCGTTACATCGACGACGTACTTCATCTACACCTGTATTGATTCAGGCAACTGTGACTTATATTGATGTCGTTAAGAATAAATTGTTCACGTGTATCGCGGCAAGGTGTTCAGTAAATATCAATCCTACTGTGTTAAAACTCTTTATATTGTGACAAAATCGACGCTGCAACTGAAAATCAGAGTTAGGTTGTAACACCTAGAATTGCCATCTGATATTAATGATTCGATGAGGCTCATTTTGCATAAGTACTAAGCTATTTTCTTGTATTTTGATTTTGCTATTTATTCCGATCGATAGAGTGACTTACAGTCAAAGAACAACAGAAACAACTAACATCCCTGGGTAGTGTAGAAGAGCATAAGAGAGGATTTCGCGAAAAACGGACATGCGCGAATGAAGTCACGAATGGGCAAAAGCTAGTAATAGATTATGTTTTCGTCTTTCTGCGATTATAGAGTTTTGAAAGAATTGCGCACCACCAGAAAACGCGTATTTTTTGAGACGCGGTTAGTTAAATTAAATGATATTTCTTAATAACTATCTTAAAGTGAGTCCACATTTGCTCATCTACAAATAAAAAAAAATGTGATCAATTCTTTTTAATAATAATCCGATCAGTAATAAAACAGAAACCTTATTTGAATTTATCAACTCTTGCTTGAAAATAATTCGGAGACGGTTAAGAAAAGTTGTGTTGAAATCATATACTAAATGCACTTTGACACGAGGCAAATGGTAGGTCAACCGGCTTGTATGTCATGGAAACTAATTTTACTGCAAAGAATAACGGTACGGTAATAACATTGCGTCACTGAATATTTGGGTCATAGAACAGGCTTGTGTTTTTAAATTAAGTTTGAATTTTGAGAGTCTGCTTCTTCTTATTCGAAATTCTTTTGAAATATTAGTCTTTTCCAAACTCATCCTTTTATTTTTCGATTGAAACTTTTTAATAAATAAAAGCAGTTCCAGAACGTAAATAGCTTTTATAACACACTAGCTGACCCGTGCAACGTCGTCTGCGTAACATTTTTAATTACTGCTCCGCTCCTATTAGTCTTAGCGTGATGATATATAGCCTATAGCCTTCCTCGATAAATGGGATATCTAACACTGAAATAATTTTTCAAATCGGACCAGTGGTTCCTGAGATTAGCGCGTTCAACCAAACAAACAAACATACAAACAAACAAACTCTTCTGCTTTATAATAATTAGTATAGATTTGCTCGTAAAGGGTCTCTTATTTCACCAATTTCAATATCGTATTGTATCTCATTATGTACTTGTGCGTTATTATAATGTAAAACGCACGGTTTATCAAGTTGCTCCGTCTAAAACGAACGTTACTTTTTAAATCTTAGCAAAGAGTTTTTATGTCAGAAAAGTGGTCGACATTTTATGAATAAAATTAACTTTGGGAGATAAAATATATATAAACATTTAATTCTTTAATTTAATTAATTTTGACCATAAATTACAACCATCTGTTACAAAACACAAAAATATTAATTTACTTTATTAGTAAAGCTGGCTCTTTAAATGTGCCTTTGTCTTAAAAAAGAAGCGCTGATTCGCGCGCATCTCTAATTTGTAATTAAGTAAAAATTTCGTTTTTTCTTTTCGCTGTATTGTTTTTATTTAAAAATTTTGTCAATTTATGATGAATTTATTAATTCGACACCGCCAGAAGTCTCAGAAAACAAGCAAAAGTTCAAATTCATTTTCAGAAAGTGTGTTTTTAGCCTATTTCATGGATTTTTTTCAAAAATATAAGTCAAGCTCATTGTGGTGCTACTATTTCAATGCTAAAAATCACTGTGATAACAAAACATGGTATTGATATCAAGTCATACTCCAACTTGCTGGCATTTCAAAGCCGAAAGTAATTTCGTCTGACAATGTCAAGACGTTAAGTAATAACTTCTTTCACTTTCGTATTTCTGTACAGTACAGGTGTTTTGTACGCAGTTTTTATTGAGATCCATGGGTGGGTTCTTCTTGTCCAGGTCAAAAACACAAAAAATAAAATTCCAAGATCATTAACAATGCAGTGGCCTTTTCACGACATAGTGAAGAAATATGAAGCGTTTCGTTCAACAAAAGCGATGTCTAACAGATTTTTTCAAAATGACCGAAATGTAAAATGCACTAGCCAACCCATTGGCATAAATAAATTTGGAGCAATGCCGAAACAAATAGCCACTTTCATAAATTTGGAGCAATGCCGAAACAAATAGCCACTTTCATAAATTTGGAGCAATGCCGAAACAAATAGCCACTTTCATAAATTTGGAGCAATGCCGAAACAAATAGCCACTTTCTTAAATTTGGATGATCCACATGAATACACAGGGCACAGTTTCAGAAGGTCCTCGGCTACATTGCTCGCCGATCCAGGTCCGAACTTATTGACACTAAAACGCCACGGAGGGTGACGGTCGAACAGTGTAGCCGAGGGCTACATAGATGACTCGATGAGATATAAACTTTGAGCCATATGTTGATTCTCAACCATTTACGAGCACACACGCGTACTTTCCACCATCGTCGCCGCCACCGCAGCCGCCTCTGTCGCCGCCACTGACTGCATAACTCTGTGGTCTCGTTTCTCCTACTTTCACTCAAGAGAGTGAGAGAAAGACTGGTCAATTGCAAATAATAATAATAACTTGACAACATTAAAAATGCCAACTGGCAACGTAATAATCAATTTTACAAATTTTTCAAATTTTTCTAACTGCTTTAACAAGTGATTAAAGATTTATTTGTTTATGAATGAATGTCTGAGTTCTATTTATTTCTTCGCAAATATGTTATAAAACATCGTATGATATACGTGTGCTTTGATAATTACAGCCTCTGCTTTCTTGTAGTAGCAATATCGCTTCAGCTGTATTTTCCAACTAACCGCACTTATACCATAATGAACTATTGTTAAGTTTTACTGTACCTTGAATGTTATATCTTGCTTATAAGTTAATATCCGCTGGTAGGCGTGGAACCAATCCTTGCTTGAGCAAGCACCAGATTATTAAAAAGAACTTTAGATGAAGATAATATCTTAGAAAAAGAATTTTCGTTGTCTAATTAACCTTTAACTCACGAGTTTTCTTTTCATTACTTATAACAAAGATTTATATCAAAGTTAAAAAAGGGTCGTATGTGTAGGATAATTTGACCGCATCCTAATTCATCATCTGCCTAGCCTTTTCTCAACTATATTGGGGTCGGCTTCCAGTCAAACCGGATTTGGCTGGGTACCAGTATTTTACGCGGAGCGGCTGCCTACCAAACCTCCACAACCCATTAACTGGGTAACACGGTACTTCATGGCAAGACTGGTGTCAGATTAAGGTTAACTGGCTTCTGACTATCCGTAACGACTGCCAAAGATGTACAAATGACAGCCGGGACCAACTTCTTAACGTGCTTTCCGAGGCACGGAGGAAACTCGGTATGTTAAGATGGTCACCCATCCACAGAACAACCTTGGCAAGCGTTGCTTAACCTTGAAAATCGACCCGTGCGGCTTGTATTATTTAGCCACGAGCTCCGCATCTTTATTATTAACTAGCTTTTTCCCGCGGCTTCACTCGCGTTAAGAAGTATTATTATTAATTAGGTATAGTTTTTGCGGCTTTACTTTTGTCTTCATCATAGTAGCTCCAATCTTTAATTTCAGTTCAATCAGTCGAAAATCTAAGAATATTTATACAAACTATCATCCCCTATTTTATCCCTTTAGGGGTGGAATTTATCAAAATCCTTTCTTAAGGGATGCCTACGTCATAGTAGCTTTATGCATACAAAGTCTCAGCCTGATCGGTTTAAAATGGACAAAGTTTCATACAAAGTTTCATCCCCTATTTTACCCCCTTGGGGGTAGAATTTATCAAAATCCTTTCTTAGCGGATACTTACGTCATAACATCTACCTGCATGCCAAATTTCAGCCCGATCTCAGTGGTTTGGGCTGTGCGTAAGCAGGCTGTTTGGATAAACAAATTTACAGAATCTTTTTTTTTTCAATAAAGAGATATAAACAGAAATAGCAAAAATTTTACAGTTCAATACGGCGTGTGTAGGCCGCCCATTGTGTCACCCTATGTAGTGTTTTCTTCATCTAGTATTTCTGTAACGTATATACTGTATTGTACACCATATGGTGTACATAATAAAGAGTATTCTATTTTACTTTATTCTATGTGAAAAAAATATTCGTAAGTGGGTCCTTAGATTAGAAATATAGACGCAGTATTCGGTTTCTTTTATACATTAAAATATGCCCTAAAATAGTTCTGTTAGAATTACTTTTATTACTCACTTCTGCCAGCGGCTTCGCCCGCGTGATCCCTAGGGAACATGTTCCCGGGATTAAAAGTAGCTATGTACTATTCCAGACTATAATCTATCTTTGTTCTAAATTTCATTAAGATCCGTTAAGCCGTTCTGGCGTGATTGAGTAACAAACAACCAAACTTTCACATTTTCATTTATTTTTTTTTCATTTTTTCTATTGATTATAGCGTGATGAAAAGTATACTATAACCAGCTCAGGAGTATGAAAAATAATTATACCAAGTTTCGTTAAAATCCGTCGAGTAGTTTTTGTTTCTATAACGGTTATACAGACAGACAGACAGACAGACAGACAGACAGACAGACAAACAAAAATTTTACTGATTGCATTTTTGGCATCAGTATCGATCCCTAATCACCCCCTGATAGTTATTTTAGAAATATATTTCATGTACAGAATTGACCTGTCTACAGATTTATTATAAGTATATAGATTGGAAACCTATTTTTTTTTTATTAAAACGTTGCCCCTCACGAGGAATTTCTCCTGTATCGTGGGTGCGTTTACAAACATACAAAGTCACATACACAAACAGCCAGACCCGGAACAACTATCTGTAGGTCATACAAACATTTGTTCCGTGCGGGAATCGAACCCACGACATGCGACGCAGCAGTCGATCGCTCAACCACTGCGCCAACCGTGCCATCATAATAAAATGTCTAGGCTCTTTTGATCTTCAATAGTAATAACATTTAACGGAACAATTTTAGTCACGTTATAGAACTAACTTGACTAAAATTGTTCCGTTAAATGTTATTACTATTTCCGTTAAAATTGTTTTGTAAAAATATTTCATATTAAGAAAAACTGAAAATTTTCTGAAATATGTTTTCTTGTTAGAGCAAGATGACTTAATAAAACTAAGTGTATTGCAAAAACAAGAACTGCAATATCTATTCTTTTGTTTCAGGCAGTGGTATTCAGAGTGGCGCAAGGACCATTTATCGAGGAATTCCACCAGTGTGTGACGCACGGGTTCTACACACAGCGGTGGCAGGAGCAGGCGTACACCACTCTCTCATTGATCTTCATGTTTTTACTGCCTCTAGTCATATTAGTGTCCACTTACGTCTCGACAGTCAGAACTATCGCTAGTAAGTGCTAAGCTATGCGTATACGATCAATACTAATTTTATTAAGCAGAAGACTTTTTTTGATTGGCCGACTGGTTCGAACCAAACCCCATTAGCCAAAGTTACATTCTACACTAGCGTTATCGAATGTACAACGCTTGAAAATATTTATATGAAACTGATATTTTGTTTCGATAAGTCACGTGGTCATCTAATGTCAGTTTCATAAATTTTCAAGCGTTCTACTTTCGATAACGGCAGTAAGAAAGAAAGAAAAGGAATTTATTTGCGGCCAATATGACGCATACCGACAAATACACAAAAAGTACTGGTCAGCTAGTCTTCTATATATTTCAATTTATTGAATCGTAATAAATCTGATGGTGTCGACGTAAAATCTTTTAGGTAGCTTTGCTATATCAATTACATAATATATTTATAGTATTAATAGTAACCTGGTTTAATGCAACAAATGAGGTCAGAACTTGCCAATTTTATTTTTCATCTTTCGTTTCTAATTGATTTCGAAAAAAAAATATTTATTTATTTATCCTCACGTCGTATTCCTCATTGCTGAGTTTCCTCGATGACTGATTAATTTCCGCTATATAATAACTCTCCAACGGCGCCTATCTTTAGCATTGTGGAGCGCATCATGCAGCTTGAAGTTGAGCGTTGATGTGAAAACAAACATTAACAAAATTGTGATCAAGTAAGTTAACGTGGTGTGGTTGGCATTATTGCTGTAAGCGAATAGCAGACGACTTTTTTTAAAGTAAAACGAAAGGGAGGCTTTGGTATAAAAAACATACGGCTATTTAGGTACTCTATTCCATTTAATTAAAAACTCAACATACATCTGAAACACAAAATAAACAGATTATACAACAAAATCATTATCAATATATATCAAAAGTATCAATATAAAGGGCTCGAAGAGACAATTTAAAAAACTGTAACTTATTAAAATGTAGGAAATAACTAAATGATTTTGTCAAAAAAAATCCGACCGGTACAATATATAATACAGTTTACAATATAATATATAATTCTACTAAAATGTTTCACAGAGACGCAAACGCAAACGGAAGTGCGTTCTTATTTTAAAAACGCACACGTTTCTCCATTTGAAAATTCGCGCCATTTTCAATTAGAAACGACAAAGATAGTTGCGACTTTTAATTATAATAATTATAAGAATATGTGTTGAAGCGAGGAATCATAATTATATAAATATGGAATCTACTCCACCTGATATCTTGAATGAGGCGCGAATTGCAGAAAATGGTCTCTTGCCGCCAAAATCGCGACAACGCTATTTAAAGATTTACAATATTTTTTAATAGATAATGAAAAAGTTTGTTTCATTATCTATTTAAATAATGTGTAGAAAAACGTTGTATGACACACGAGCGGACATTGGTATTTACAGACTCGTGACTATGGTAAACCCTCGAATTCGTCTCGGGCTTACATTTGTCTACTCGTTTGTAAAGACCAACTTACCTTTCTTGTATCATAAATAACTATTTCAAAACGAACTTGCTGCGGTAAAATTATATTTTGAGTGCCTAATATCGTAACAAACTTTGGGTAGCCATTTATATATCAACATTGCATTCGTATTACCAACTTATAATGGTTTGATTTAAGTTGATAAGTTCAAAAAAGGCAACTGGTACAAAAAATGATGAACTTAACAAAAAGAAGATACACAATATTTCACATAATTACTTTTGATGTCTAATAAGTTTATTTATATCGATGTTGATAAATTTTTAGGTTCTTATATTTTTATACAGACGACATAAAAATAACTGAGCTTTTAACAAAACGCAAAGAAGAGTAATTTTTTTTTTTACAAAAATAAGTCGAACAATAATTCTATTCGTATAACGTTATTTATTATTTTGGGATGAAGAAACAATTTCTTATCTTGGTATCTGGAATGATGTCAGTAAACATTTTGGATAAATGCTTTTATGTATTTGTATTGATGGGGTAGCTTTCAACTAAATAATCACAAGCAGTTTTATATCACTTCAATTTAAATATCAACTTCTCAAAAAAACTGCATTTCGGTAATAAATTCTGATTATTCCTTTTCAATCGCAACGTCTTGCGTTAAGAATTGCTTTACAAATTGGGAAATCTATATATATATATTTATGGTAAAAGTGTTTGACTGATGTAACAACACAACACACTGATCGCAGAAAACTGAAATTTGGCATGTAGCTTTATTCCTTACACTTCGTAGGGGTGCACTAAGAGAGGATTTTTAGAAATTCTTACGGGAACGGGATATACGCGTACCAAGTCGCGCGGGCGAAAACTAGTAACTTTATAATTAAAATTCCAAAGTTATTGTGCCTTTCTTTGATAAAAAGTTTCGTTGTTAATATTTATAATCTCTTTTTCAGACAGCGAAAAAGTATTCAAACCTGAAGTGCGGAGACAGGAGAAGTACTTTACCCCCGATATGAATCGGAGAAGACTTATTGAAAGAGCGAAAATGAAATCGTTGAGGATGTCTGTGGTCATAGTGGCTGCTTTCATCATCTGGTGGACACCTTATTACGTTATGATGATAATCTTCACATTCCTCAATCCAGACAAAGACGTAAGTACCTCAATACATTTGAATCACTTTAATTTTTGCTAAAAGATTAAATTACACTACATTACGGTATCGCATATTGAGACTAGCTTCTGCCCGCGACTTCGTACGCGCATTATCCGTTTTTTCCCGTTCCCGTAGGGATTTCGGGAAATCCTCTCCTGGTGCTCAACAGACATTGCACAGCTGTAACTACTGGTTCTAGATAGCTGAAATTTGGCATACAAGTTCCTTGGGGAGTGTAGGGGAGCATTAAGAGAGTATTTTTCCTGATTTTTTTACGGGAACGGGAAGAAACGGGATATACGTGTACGAAGTCGCGGGCAAAAGTAAGTGCAAGTTTCTTCTTATTAAAATCTACCCGAAACTGATCCAGCATATTTTATTTTGTGGTGCAACAATTTTTTACCACAAATCTTCTAGAAGAAAGTCCTTTTAGCATTTTAATAACGTCTTAATAAAATCGTTACTTAATTTCAGTGCCAACTTTTAATAAAAAATGATTGGATAATCTATATTTTTTTAATTAATTACTACTATTATATGGAATTATATTTGAAAACTCAATCCTGAGTAATATTAAATTAAAATGGTCAAGGTTGTACGTATAGGGCACGCCACGATAGCGGCGGTAAGTCCCCTCTTTGAGGAGTGGCTTGAAAGGCGCCACGGCGTCCTCACCTACCGCCTGACGCAGGTCCTCACCGGACATGGGTGTTTCGGGAGGTTCCTGTACCGAATCAGGCGGGAGGAAACGCCCGGGTGTCACCACTGCGGGGATCGTCCGGAGGACACGGTGGAGCACACTGTGCAGGTGTGCCCCGCTTGGGCGGGGCACCGCCGTGTCCTCGAAGCGGCGATCGGCGGCGACCTCTCGCTTCCGGCCCTGGTCCAAGCTATGGTCCGGAGCGAGACGGAATGGGACGCCGTTGCCTCCTTCTGCGAAGCAGTCATGCTAGCGAAGGAGGCGGCGGGGAGGGCGAGAAGACCCTTTCGTCCCGGCCGCCGTGGTGGACGCCGCGGGCGTCGGGGGCCGCCACCTGGTGACCTCCGGCCACCGTAGGCGCGGGCCTGTGGACGGCGAGCTATGGGTGGCTCGCCGTCCGTCCGTCTAGTTAGACGACAGGCCGTGTCGACGGCGCGTTAGTGTTCCACGCGCGCCTCAAAGAGAGTCAGCACACAGAGGGGCCCGAAAGGGCCGACGCCTGCCGGAGTCGCGGGATTATTCGCAAGAGACACCGTGGCTCCGGAACACAAAGGGCAATGAAGGAACATGGATGGGTTTTAGTCAGTAGAAGTCTGACACTCCCTCCCGCTAACACCCAGAGCGGGAGGAGTCATTGGATGATTTCCCATCCCTAAAAAAAAAAACAAAAAAAAAGGGTTGTACGTATAGCAATCGGATTTTAAAAGATTAAACTTTTAGTCAATTTGTTTTCTGCTATAGCAAATGTAACAATAACACCAGGTGCCAATCAAAACAAAAAAAAACATGTAATCAAAATAATCACCAACTAAAATTTAACATCGCAAAAGTTTGCAGTTTTAATTAGTCCATTGAGAGCCTCACTTTTTAATTGGAAACTGTGAGGATTAGAAGTTCAATTAATTGAAGCTAGTTTAAAAAAGTCAGTGAAATACAAAAAGGTAGATGGCATTTATTTTTTCTTGTTTCCATTTACCAAACAAATCATTGGTATTTTGAAAGAAAATCGGATAGGCTATTCCAGGAAAGCAGCTGCAGTGGTCCATGTAACATGTTCTGACCATACAACAAATGTAATGCTGAGTAACCACTAAATAAATACAGCGTGCGAAGGTAATTTTAGTACCATGGCGTTGGGTTACCTCCTATTACAGCGATATTTAGCCAGCGCCAGCGACATGCATACCGATCAACGGGCTCTCTTAATGATTAAAATAAATGACTTCATAATAAATTCCTTATCAACCTCATGGAAACTCTTATTCAAAATTTCATTGGTGTAGATCAAAAGCCCGGACGTTGATGAGTCAGTTAGTACGTGCATAAGAGGACACAATTTTGTTAAAATTTTCAAAACTAAGAAGTTAATACACTATTTCTGAAAGGAAAATTAAATATTCATCGTTTTGAATTTGAAGTGTAATTTATTATTAACAAGCAAGTTTCCGTTCTATTGACAGAAGTCCGATTGTCAACAGACGCCGGAAATCGGTGCCATCAGTGAAAGTTTAAACAGGATGATTACATTTGCCTTCTTTGTGAGAAATAAATAGATGACTTTAGTATTTGAATAATGCCTGTAAAATAAAGCATTCGTTAAGTCAATGATTTATTGAAGAACTACTAAACCTGACCATATACAGATATAAATAAACATAAACAAATGCACTTAGGCATCGAAGAATTGATCAGCAGCTCTATCATTCGTAAACGTGTCATCCCAAAAGACTGGCAGCATTGCCACGTTGAATGGCAATGATTCTTTGAACGAAAACGAGCGAGAAAATTATGATTTATTTAATCTACATGTGTCATCCAATTATTATTTTCGTTTTTTGTGTATTTCCCTAATTTCCTTTTGATTCAATAATCTGGAAATATGCGATGTCAAACCTATTCAATACCTATAAATGATTTAATTTGCCCTAGTTCACTCAGTTCTTGGATACTGCATAAGTACGTGGGATGAATCTCACTAGACAAGCTTGGTACGCCTGGAGAGGGCTCAGAAAGCGGTTTTAAAAGTATTCGCGGAAAAATCTGCTAGATTTCCGACCACTGACACTTTGGAGGTTCACACAGTGAGACGGTTTTTCGTACTGCAAAGGGTTTTAAAAAAGCACCTACTTCTGCCTTACTACCCCAACAAAAAAATTTCAACTCAACAGAGTCTGTAAGACTAAGCGCTGCAGGTTAGCGATAGCGTTGCCAGCTCTAAACTTGATAATGACTAAATATAATTAAAATCGACCCCTTGACTGAGAGTCTACTTTAAGGCGGGGTTGCAGTACTTTTTAAGATTTTTGAACGTCTGAAAATCTAATTAATTATGAGTTTTTTAATAATTAAAAATCACTACATAAAAACTGAACATACCCTCAAGTAAATCGTAAAGATAGAAACGCGATTCAGAATGATTGGCTCGATACTTTTTTTTATCAAACATGACACTAAATTACAATTTTAAACGTGTACTGCTAAGAGATTTCATCACAAATATATATAAAAGTTATATCAATAGATAGAGCTTTTTATTTTGAAGTAAATGTTGAAACCATATTGTATAATTTCTTTATCAGTTATCGCCAAGAAGAAAAAACAATCAAAATTTAGGCATTATTTCGCTCGCCGGACAGTCGGTTTTGTTCGTCAAAACACACAGTACTGCAACCTCGCCTTAAGGAAAAAAGTGACTGACTGGCTTAAAACCTTGTCCTACGAAAAAACTCAGCAACTAATGGTATCATAAACACGGTAGATTTCTATACTATTTACATTTTATTTTCTTTTTTTCATTGGATTTTTTAGGGTTCCGTAGCCAAATGGCAAAAAACGGAACCCTTATTGATTCGTCATGTCTGTCTGTGTGTCTGAGTGTCCCCCCCCCCATGTTACTTCTAAAAACAGATAATGATAAAACTAAAAAAAATACAGGTATAGTGTACATTACCATGTAAACTTCCACCGAAAATTAGTTTGACCAAGATCCAGTTAGTAGTTTTTTTTTTATACGTCATAAATCGTAAACCGCAACTTTTGCTTATAATAGATACCAACAGGTTTCTACGGAACCCTCGGTGCGCGAGTCCGACTCGCACTTGGCCGGTTTTTTAATTTTTATGTCTGGAGCAATGTTTTGTATCTGTTTTGAGTTGGACGTTGATAACTGCGCCACAGTATCTTACTTTTGTAGATATCTTCGTTTTTCTTTTGTTACTTGAAGTACACTTAAGTTTTTCCAAATAAACTTTTATAAATTTACAAACATTTGCAGCCTTGTTGCTATCTATAATTTGTTTTGATGATGAGTACAAACTACTCACCATTTATGTAGTTTTATCACATTTGCCAGTAACATGTTAATCGCAAAACAAAAATTGTAACAATATGGTACAACTTATGTGTATCAAAAATAATAATAAGGATTAAAAGATAAGAAAGAGGGAATCAAGTTGATTCCCTCTTTGAACGAAGGATTATTTCTCAAAACATTGGACTACGTTGTAGAAACATATTGTCAAAGTAAACATCTAAACACCAGACCCCACTTACTTAATACCATGTTCTGTATTTTCTCTCGTACCCATCTATATTGTTTGCCTCAAGATAACCAGTTTGTCCCAAACAAATATTTTGCGATATTCGCTACTCTAAGGCACCTATTCTCGTACAAATCTGAACTAATCCTCGTATAGCGTGTACATATTTAATCTCGTTGAGGATTTATAAGCTAAGCTTGAGTTGATACAGATATATATGTTATAAAAAAATTATCATGAATACGAGTTTATATATAAAGGTTGTCTCCCGTATACAGCGCTGCTCATTTCTGAGGAAACCACAACAACTTTTTCATATCATTCAGTCAGCGTATTTTACAAAATTAATGTTCTGCTAGATTTAACATACTCAGTAATAACCGCGTGAGTTTTCAGTTTTGACGCTCTTTGTCATCTTCTAGCAACATTTTCGGTTTTTTTTTTTGTATTGATGTCTACGCGTTTAATCGCTATTTCACTTGATGGTAAGCGATTTGTGGTCGAAGATGAATCACGCTTGCCTAGAAGTAGCCTACTCTTGACTTAAAGAATCACAGGTTGTAAGTTATCAGGAAACACAGACTCAGGCAGATTTTGTATTCTTTTTGGGTTAACCACTGATAGTATTGTAAGGTCCGAACCAGATTTAATTAAAGATGAATGGTGAACCGCTTGTGCGGGCCATTTCGTGAACTGAATTTGTCTTCTATTTTTAAATTTTACTGATCGTAAAAGCTATTTTAAGCATAGAAATTTGGGCTCAATCTCTGCTTTGGGAAAATAATTATGAATTGAGATTTCCAATTAGAAATTTCATAGAAACAGTATGAGGAATTAGTACTTCGTCCGCGACTTCATCTGCTTTGAATTAGTAGATAATAAGTGCGGGCTTATTGCCTAAATATGATATTAAATTTGGTCTTCGTCATTATTAATATAAGTTTTCTTAATCAGAAATATTAAAACATAATATTTATGACTTTGTTTTTTTAGCATTACATAATAATGAATTATGTATTTTATTAGTATTATATACATTTTTTTCTGTAAATAAATATTTTATAAATTTAATTTATTTGCTGTACACCAACCACAGTGTATTTATTTTTAACCCGAAAGTTTACTGGTAGAGAAAGCGTTGTCGCATTAAGTCTGCCTATGTACCAATATTGTACATAAAGTTTAAATAAATAAATAATATGAAATGCAGAGAGAAACGTGGATACTATCATACTAGCCACTCATCCTGGAAATGCAGGCGTACTGCTAGCTTAAATTTAACCCTGCCAGCCAATTAACTCGATGATTATATGTATGGTTGTCAGTATATGGTTTTAGTATTCGTTATTAATTCCTCTTTATATTTACACAGCAAAGTGAAGAGCTCCTGAGCGGGATCTTCTTCTTCGGCATGTCGAACAGTCTAGTTAACCCCGTTATATACGGAGCCTTCCATTTGTGGCCTAAGAAGAAGCGATCTTATCGACACAGTGACAGGTATGGTAAAAATTTCAAATTAATCATAACTATGGTAGGCGCCAAATAAGTTTACCCACCTTAGTTTCGTAACATTATTTATTTCATAACAGTAACTAAGACTTAAAGCATTCCTGAATTAATGTGTAGTGATCCTTTACATTTCCCAGTTGCGAAAAACGTTTCCTAATTTATATTTTGGGTACCTATGAAGATGTATTAGGGAAAGGTCAATGTACTTTATTGCATATTTATCTGGCGCCTACTACAGCCAAACGAAATGTGGAATGGATGAGGTATACAAACGTTTTGGAATACGTAGACTCTGTATCTTGTTAGGAAGACAGAACTAAACTACTTAGTAGAGTTAGGAACTCTGATTATGCGAGTTCAGCTGTCTTTTGACAGTTTTAAATAGTTCACCATAGTGGTAACACCTGGACAGTGTGAGACTTCTTCGTTTCTTACATACCGAGACTCCTCGGTGGCTCAGAAAGTACATGAAGTCACTAGTCCCGGCTGTCATTTGAGATCTTTGAGAGTCGTTACGGATTGTCAAAAGACAGAAAACTCTCTGACACCAGTATTGCCAAGGGATACCGTGTAACCCATGTTCTGAGTTGTGGACGTCTGATGCGACGCCAGCGTCGAGCGACTGCCAGTCACTCCATGAAAAATACTGGTACTAAGCAGCATATGTTGTTTTTTTTTTTTCAATTTTCTGAATTGTAGGTCGACCCCAAAATAGTTGGAAAATGACAATGCAGACTGATTGTAAGCCGTGATTGCTGTACTGATTTAAATAGTTTTAAACTGTTTTCCTTCTATTTTTTTTCTACGAGTTGGCTAAAAAGCATTTATGATTTTGGTATAAAGTATATTGGGTATATTATAGTAATGTTTCCGGCAGGGTAGTTTTTAATGTCCCAATATTAGTCTGTGAGAGGAAATCGCTTTCTATACTCCTTTCCTTTTACTTATATAATAAGTACCTAGCCATATTTTATGGATCACGAAAAGATAGAATTGGCAAATCTTTTCATAAATAATAATGAATCCCTATTTCCCTTGGTCATCGCATCACGCGTGAACGGCTGCGCCGATTTCGCTATTTCAATTTTTATTGTGTTTGTTACCTACTATCAGGAGAAGGATCTTATGAAAGAAAAAAAAATAAGAAAGTTGCATTTGACGGGAGCGAAGCCGCGGGGGATATTTTTTCTAAAATAGGAATCATGTTTAAAAGCAGGTATTTTTTGAAGCAGGTTTGAAGAGTTAATGCAAGATTGCAAAACTTCATTAGTATTCAAATGCATTTAATTATTTTTTTAATTGTAAATCAAGTTTTGGAATAATAGTCTTTGATCGATTCAACTCCCTTACGGAGTTTACAAGTTTAGAGGTGTTCATTGTTCTCCACAAATGCAATATTAATCACAGCCGCACAGAAACATGACGGTGTAATTCACGTTCTAATTTATTAGGATTAATTTAATTTAATTTAATTTATTTATTACAGAAATATTAATTCACCTAAATTATAACACACGTCTGTGTTTAAATTAGTTATATCAACAACAGAGATTTTGTTCAAAAACACGCTTAACGCCCACGCATTGCTTTAGGTAATCTCAAAACATTAATTTTATAAAACATGCCCTTTTTTTTGTTATTTAAATTCTTCGTAATATTTTAACTCAAATATTAGTCACGGATTTTTTTTTCTAATAATTTAGTAGAGACTGTTTTCACTTAGACAAAGTTTACATAATCTAACAAACAAACATGACTAGATATACAGGGTTATTTATAAAACACCGGCAACCTCTCAGGACTATGTTACTATAACATCATAATCAACAACTTTTGTTCTGTGTACTGTTTTAAACTTTCATTGTCGGTTAGAATAGTTCATATCGGGGGTTTTTTTTGGGTTTTTTTTTTGTTCTGTGACTCTTAAAAATTCATAATGTTTTAGTTCATAAGGTTTTCATACAAAAAAAAAAAAAACAATTAAATTGAACGCTCTAAATGTTACGAAGTACCTATAATTATGCGAAGCGAAAAAAAGCTCTTCTTTTTTTTTGCTTTGCTTAGACTTCGTAACATTTAAAGCGTTCAATTTAAATATTTTTAATAAAAGGCTATTCTATTTATAAGGCTATTTAGTTATTCCTTTCAAATTAAGATACAAGTAATGTTTTCATAATTTATGTGTTTGTGTGATGGGTTATTTCCGATGGCGTGATACGTCTTTTATTTATGACTTCAAAAAATTAGATGATAGAAATCGAACCTTTGCTGTCATTCCAATTGATGCTAGGGATTGGCAGCTCACGTCAAACTGACTTATCATTATGAGATTAGTACTGAATAGCCTCATAGTGAAACGTATGTCTACCATCTGATTTATGTGAATCATAACTTAGACTAAATCTCCACATATTTTAAAGCTTGACAATAACTTTATCTATCAATTCAAAATTGTCCTCATTATTTTGTTGTCAGCACATAGTATGAGGGTGCTTGTCCATTTGAGCGGAGCAAGGCAGCGGAACGGAAAAATATTAACCAATCATGTCAGTGACTCACGAGGTACGGAGATTTTATGAAATTTCATTGGTTATTTTTTTTCCATTTCTCCGCTCCGCTGCCGCGCTCCGCTACTCCACCGTAATGGACCTTAAGGCGCGTCCCCGAGCAAAACGCAGCGCCAGCCGTTTTTTGTGCAGTTTTTTGGAGCTATCTACTCTTTATCCAAGAGAAATACCAACTAATAAAAAATACATTAAATTTCTACATAATCTTGGCTTTAAAATGGTAGATTTTATTTTTTTAAGTAATCTCCTCACAACGAAACCACAGAAATGAGAAAAAAATACTGAAAAAATGCATCTTCTCGAAAACTAACGATTATTTTGATTTTGTACTTACACTAATGGATAGGCAATTTAATTATGAACATTTTGGTAGAAGTATTTTTTCAAACGACCAAAATTTGATTTTATAACGATTTTATTCAAGATTCTGAGCGTATTCGCTAGTGTATATCTTGCGCTGTTATTGAGGGAAAAAATGCTCAAGGTTATTTGCTCAGGGTACGGCCTTAAACTGAAGGGAAAGTATACCTATACCTATCTGCAGAAGCTTTTACTTATATGATGCTGAATATAATTACATTGTTACTACTTAATTAAAAGCAATATAGTAACTTACTAATTAATCAGTACGTGGAAGCAATAAAGTGTTTTATAAATTATCACTTTAATTAATATAACAACGATTATGTGGCTTTGTTAACGAGGTGAATAATTGGTATATCGTTTCAGGTTACATTTTGGAAGATTTAGTTTGTTCCAGAAATAATACGTTAGTTCACGATGACGTCCGTATTATTTATAGTTCAGAACTGAGTGTCAATTCTACTAATGTTCAAACAACGCTCGTATTCTCATCTCATTAGTAATATTTCAAAAATATTTGAAAAATAAGGCTTTCTTGAAACACATTTAGGAAGAATTAGTTGGTTCCAGAAATAATACGTTAGTTCACGATGACGTCCGTAATATTTATAGTTCAAAACTGAGTGTCAATTCTACTAATGTTTAAACAACGCTCGTATTCTCATCTCATTAGTAATATTTCAAAAATATTTGAAAAATAAGGCTTTTTTGAAACACATTTTGGAAGAATTAGTTTGTTCCAGAAATAATACGATAGTTCACGATGACGTCCGTAATATTTATAGTTCGGAACTGAGTGTCAATTCTACTAATGTTCAAACAACGCTCGTATTCTCATCTCATTAGTAATATTTCAAAAATATTTGAAAAATAAGGCTTTCTTGAAACACATTTAGGAAGAATTAGTTGGTTCCAGAAATAATACGTTAGTTCACGATGACGTCCGTAATATTTATAGTTCAAAACTGAGTGTCAATTCTACTAATGTTTAAACAACGCTCGTATTCTCATCTCATTAGTAATATTTCAAAAATATTTGAAAAATAAGGCTTTTTTGAAACACATTTTGGAAGAATTAGTTTGTTCCAGAAATAATACGATAGTTCACGATGACGTCCGTAATATTTATAGTTCGGAACTGAGTGTCAATTCTACTAATGTTTAATCAACGCTCGTATTCTCATCTCATTAGTAATATTTCAAAAATATTTGAAAAATAAGGCGTTTTTGAAACACATTTTGGAAGAATTAGATTGTTCCAGAAATAATACGTTAGTTCACGATGACGTCCGTAATATTTATAGTTCAGATCTGAGTGTCAATTCTAATAATGTTTAAACAACGCTCGTATTCTCATCTCATTAGTAATATTTCAAAAATAAGGCTTTTTTGAAACACATTTTGGAATAATTAGTTTGTTCCAGAAATATTACGTTAGTTCACGATGACGTCCGTAATATTTATAGTTCAGAACTGAGTGTAAATTCTACTAATGTTTAAACAACGCTCGTATTCTCCTGTCATTAGTTATATTTCAAAAAGATTTGAAAAATAAGGCTTTTTTGAAACATTACACTTGATTTTGGAACAAAGTATAGAAAAGTTTAGTTTTAACGACTTAAAGGCGCATCATTAATTTCACTAGAGTAATGGCTTCTGATGAAAATAGGTGTCGGGTTGCTTTTTTATTGCGTAGGTTGCTTTTAGATTTAAAAAGCAACCTACGCAATAAAAAAGGAACCCTGCAACCGCATGACTTCACTGATTTAGATAAACTCCTTTTTAAGCTTCGAAGAAATAGAAATGCTTATAGTAAGAAATGTGTTTTTGGATGAATGAGCAACATAACTGTCTACACATATTCACTGCTGAATAGGTTTGAAATAAACTCAGGCGTGATTTGAGAGAATAATGCTCCTATTAATTGTCATTGTATGTCATGTATGTATTATACCAGCGCTTAGCTCGCGACTTCATTCGCGCGGGTTTAGCAATATTTGTAGGGATTTTTATCTTTTTTCTACACTGATATTACAGTGAGAAAAGATTTGTTTGTTTGTTTGATTTGAATAGGCTCCGAAACTACTGGACCGATTTGAAAAAATCTTTCACATAGGCTATATCGTATTTTCAAAGAGTTATGGGGTCCATATGAAAACTTCAATAATGTACCTAATACAAGGTGTGAAAATAGTACCATTAAATTCCTTATATCGCGAACGCTGCGGAAACTAATAACAATAGAGCAGAGTAGTTTTATAGAAGACATCAATATCTACAAAAAAGTCCGGGAGGGTTTATATCTAACTATTATGGTTAAGTCACAATGGCCGCTTTTTGCTTAAATTATTCAATCAAAACTCGGGTTTAATGGAATAGTGGTGATTCCATTTCCATTCCATTCCATCATGATATTTAAATTGTTTGAGAAAAAATACTCTAAGTAAGAAAAATATGGTGGTTTTAGCGAACTGCCCTACGATTAGTATATAAATAAGTAATTTACACATTACACGTTTTGATATAATTATGGTAGAGGGGTAGGGGGGGAGGAGATGAGGATAAAGCTTGTGGAGTATCAACTAAATTAACATTGTTGTTAAATGTTTTTAAACAAAAAATAGTTATTTACAACACATTTGTTCATAGTTCATATTGTTCGAAAGTTAAAAAATACGCACCATACAATGGAGCGTGCAGTAAAATAGGTACTCTCACCTAAGTACTTACTTTACCACACGCTACGCTGTATGGCACCGTGCTTATTCTTTACGGCCTTTTTTATTTTTTTTAAAGAATGTTGGTACAGGAATTCCACTAGGGAATTTCACAATACGAGAATAAGAAAAGTTCAACTAGCTGACCCGGGAACTTCGTTCCGCCTAACAGTCGATTCTTTTTTTTTTTTTTTAAATAAACGTCCCGTCAAAATCGGTCCAGCCATTACAGAGATTAGCCGGAACAAACAGACAGACAGACAAAAATTGTAAAAAATTGTTATTTTGGTGTATGTAACGTATATATATTCATACACATGTAGTAAAAAACGGTTATTTCAATATTACAAACAGACACTTCAATTTTATTTATATGTATAGAATATATAGATGTATAGACAATACTCAATTAATTACCAAAATAAAATTCAACTTTCCATGGCGGGATATTCACGAATACCACAGATTAAAAATGACCGCCACGTAAAACTAAAGCTCATTCATTTTAAGTAGGTAAGTACTTTAAATTCAACTAACTTTAAAATGGAACATCCGAAAACTAATACTTATTCATTTCGAGTATTTTGAAGTTCAGTTTTAAAAATAGAATACAGCAAAATATAAGATAACAGTTATTACTAAGCTGAATGATGGAACCTCCATGGAAGCGCTCTTGCTCAATTCGTTTGACTCAATTTAATAGTAAAGAGAAAATTAGATTAAAATGAGACGACGATGTAGGTGGAAATTTTAAATTTGCAAATTTGAGGCATTTTTATACTGCAAAGATTATTGCGACTTTCCGACCAATATCTAAAAACAAAAAGTTTGTCTTGCTATGCCTCTGTCACCTCTGAGCAAACCTAGACGACTAAAGTCAAGTCCCTTATAACCTGTTTATGTATCTCAAAAGCATATTTTTTTTTTGTTTTTCTATTAATACTGCCCATGTGCGTAAATCCTTCCAATTAAAAAAAAAATATCAATCACACCTCAACGGCAAAATCTTTTGAATAAAATTTATATACTACACCTCTTCACGCATTTGTTCATCGTCTAAGTGGGTTCAATTATTACTGGAAAAAAAACTATCTCTGGGTAAAAAAGTCCTAGCTTAACTCTTTAAGATGCATTTGGCCATAGTAATACCTATGTAACACCAAACTTTTGCGGTCGCCTAAATGCTCAGTAGTGCCATTCCGTAAAAAAATCACAAGTACTTAGGTGGAGTAAGCATGAAGTGAATTGTCTTTCCACCTTGTTACTATGGTTTGACAGCTAATTTCGTGTTTACTTCCGAAGCTTTCAAGGTTGAATGATGAATGTTGGAAGAATTGCACTGATAAAATTGGTTCATTAAGCTGTCAATCCCTATATGGATTGCCTCAGTGGCTGCGCTCATTTGACCTACATTTGGCGGTGATCATTTGCAGAATCAGCCAGCCTACGCCTATTTTTATCGAACCATCAGTCTTACCAACTGCCTTACAAAGTGCCAAAGAAATTCTCATCCAACACCAATTTCAATCAAATTCTGGCCAAGAAAATTCAATCTTTTTAAAATTAATTTTCCTTACAGGGAGTCCGGAGGTCGCCACGCTTCACTGCTCCGCCGCGGAGATAACACCACTTCTTCAAGTCTACTGACGATGAATCGATCGATGCGGTCGTCAGTCAAATACTCCAACGGACAAAACGTCAGTTTACTATAGCCATTGCGTTACAATACGAACAATCGGGTGTTAACAATACTTGAAGAGACGATACATATGGACTCAAGCAGACAGATAATTTGTGTTACGTGTTCAGAAAGACAGAAAATGAAGAATCGGTATAACTATACCGATTTCTAAGTGAATATTAAGTTAAAAATTGTACAATAAAGATACTAATCTCTGCTTAAATTTGGAGCTTAACGCAGTGACACACATTAGATGAAAAGCAAATACACAGGGATTCGAGAACAGATAATGAATTTTCTAATTGAATAAATGGATACTTACAACTGACAAATGCAGCTGCAGTAGTTCTTCGGAAGACTTGGTTAATATTCAAACACACGTAATTGTGTAACGAGTCCATCCTGGAAGATTATGAACATTTATCAATAATGTTTTTGCTAGCTATTTATGCGTAAGTATAGTCGTGAGAATACTACTGGCATAGCGATTACTAATTTTGTCTATTAACTAATACATATAAAGTAATATATAGAGGTACAACGGAAAGATTGGCAAAACATACGTTTTTCAATAATTATAATTGCTTGCCTGCGGAAACCGCTTCAATGACAATACTGCGATCATAAATGCATTAAAAATCTTGCTTAGTTTTTGTAATACTATTGGGAGATAAATTTATATAATTATAGGTTGATCCGTATGTGGTGGCTTATAGTTAACGTAACCATTCATTTCTTTGCTGTTGTAAACCAAACTATACAATATATTTGCAGGAACAAAAAAAATAATTTACCAGACCTCATGGCTCGGTGTCTACAGCAGTGTTGGGAACTGGTGCATGGCGGGGCCGAGAAAAAAACAATCTGGATACCGAAGCTGCTGCTGGCAGTACCTAATCTGCCCTCATCTACTATGACGCCTTACATCAGGTAAGTCTCCATTGGAAGGAATAATTGTTTTGTCTGTTTTATCTTTATCACAATCGAGACCGAAACTCCTTTGAGTGTTTTTCACCTTTCCTCATAGTTATAGATTTGGCCATCCACGGTGACTTGAAAAATACATCATGTGCATAGATTTTGTCATGTTTGAAATTTTTAAATGGCCCGTTGCTCATGTTCTATCTGATTTCCAGGACGCTAGCAACAGCGTCACATCCTTGGCCACCATGTTTAGTGCTGCAGCCGGTGGCGCGGCGGTGGAGCGAACGTATTCAGTTCCCGAAAGCACCGCAACGCATTCGCCGTTACCTCGCAGCCGCAGCCTTCTATTCCCGCTCAACACGCGTCTCGGGTCACTCTACCCATTTGAGTTCCACCTTCAGGCAGGTACAGACATTGATAGGCATACGCCGCGCACGCCTCGCAACGCACACGCTTCGATGTAAATTTGCCTGAGGCCTTAGTGTGAGTTTTTTCAACTCACGATCGAACGCGTTCGATTGCGAGCGCGTTAGAATTTAGTATGGGAAATTAGGTTCTACGAGTGACCACCAGGTGGCACTATAACTAAATTCCCATACTAAATTCTAACGCGCTCGCAATCGAACGCGTTCGAACGTGAGTCGAAAAAACTCACACTAAGGCCTCAGGGCAGTCATGCCTCACTACGAATATATAAACGTCCACATATGGCGATGCATGCGATGAGCGCCCGTGCGCTGCGAAATGTCTGTATCCACCTTTCCACTCCTGTGTTGAACTCTGCGAAACTCGACGCCCGTCTTCTGACCCTCCTTCACGACTACGCCCAAAAGAAGTTGCCAGGGAAGTTGTTTAATTATGGAACACCGAGATTAGAAGATACCAGTTCAATGAACATTTTTGTCATTTGGGTGAAAAAACCACGATATGCAAATGGCAGATTTGCCATTATTAAATGCTACACAAACAGAAAAAATCAACTATAATATTATAACTTTTCATATCTCATGTATTTTTTTGTCTTTAAACCAAAACGATCAATGTTCTATGTGAAGATTTATATATTGTATCGCCACGAACTAAACTCGTTAATTGAATATATTTTTGACATCTTTATCTAGCGTTGGATGAAGAACGAATGTAAGTGAAACGATTTTCTCTGCAAGCTACGCAAGATCATGCCACGGTGCGCTTAACCTAAACAACGTTATACAAACAATTTAAATGGAAACACAGAGTTTTCATTTAAATTCAGTGAAAACTATCGAAATAAGACAGTCGACATTTTCTGAGAAAAACCTGTATACTTTCAGTGCATTTATGTCTCCGGAAAATGGCAAACTCTGTAAGATTGTAAAATATCGCGTGAATTTGTAAACTATTTTTTCTAAATAAGCTACGGATATATTGGAAACTATTGAATTTGGATGGGATTTATTATATTATACAAAACGATTTGTTCATAATATATCGAGAAATTATAATGTAATCAAGATTAATGTATTACAATCTTAACGAGTCTGCCTGTTTCTGGTGACATAAGATATATGATTAAGTAAATAGAATTGTTGCTACCTGCCTATTGACTTGTAGATTGTTTTTTTTTTGTCTAAATATTGAGCCTAAGTAAAGCTATGTACAAGACATAAAATTGCCTAAAACACTATGAAATTTCGAAAAATCAGTTTTATGATCTTAATAACCTACGAACGTAAATGGATAATCTAAAATTTGAGAGGACAATATTTTTAAAAATTAGATCAGAATTTTGTAGCAGTACGAGTTGTATGATTGGATGTTATTTTTTTAATTTATTTATAAACAGAAATTGTAGTACAACAGTTCATTTAACAAAACAATGAGGTGGTTTCGTAGGAATGTCGTCAATCTGGTGGGAGATGCACTTTCCTCCGAGCTAGGTTATAATATAACTTATTTAACCTGTATTAAAGAGTAATAGTCCCAATCCTCCCAATCCAATCCAAAAAATTGTTTGTACATTTAAGTTTTAAGTTTCCTTCTTGTTTATTAAATTTCTTAAGAGTCAATTAAAAAGCAATAACGGATTTTGAATTGAACATATTGTATCAAAACCCATAGGTATATGGACTTTGTTAATACATATCTGCATTGATTTTTCAGACGTCAAAAGTTCTAATCATAATAAAATGACTGGTAATTTGGCAAGCACGTTAAAACAAAACCGAATAAAACAATAATCTGTTAAAAATATTAATCCAAATAGACTTACTGGCCTATTTATGTTAGCAGATAAAAATGTATGAATATTAAGGCTTTTTTGACAGTTTGAGATTGACATGCAAATGCGAAAGCTCTTTAAAAGTTAGAAGAAAAGATTCCTCAGATTGATGGCTTTTAGCATTTAGAATGGAAATGCTAAAAGCTATCAATATCTGTCTATATTTATGAAAAGATTCCCAACTTCCCACGGACATCGCATCATGCAAGAACGGCTGGGCCGCTAATATTATTTTTGTTGTATTTTTTACCGTTAGGAGAAGGTTTTTACGAAAGAAAAATATAATAAAGTTGCAGTTGACGGGAGTGAAGCTGCGGGGGATAGCTAGAATTATATAAAACTCTTCCGTTACTGAGTGAGTGACGGAAAACGCACAGTCAAAACTACTGATTGACTGACAGACAACGAATAGCCGAAACTACTGAGTGACTGACAGACAACGAATAGCCGAAACTACTGAGTGACTGACAGACAACGAATAGCCGAAACTACTGAGTGACTGACAGACAACGAATAGCCGAAACTACTGAGTGACTGACAGACAACGAATAGCTGAAACTACTGAGTGACTGACAGACAACGAATAGCCGAAACTACTGAGTGACTGACAGACAACGAATAGCCGAAACTACTGAGTGACTGACAGCCAACGAATAGCCGAAACTACTGAGTGACTGACAGACAACGAATAGCCGAAACTACTGAGTGACTGACAGACAACGAATAGCCGAAGCTTCCTTGGGAGCTTGTAGGGGAGCACTAACAGAGGATTTGTCGTAATTACTACGGAAACGAGGTATGAGCACGCGAAGTTGTGGCCAAAAGCAAAGTTGTCACAAAGAACTCTACAAAACCTTCTGGTCACCAACATTAATTGCTGTATAGTCTGTTTTGTCTAGGACAGTAGTTCACATAATTGGTTTTACTCGTACTATTACATTTTTTATTACTTGAGCTCTACTATTCCTAGAATAAATTTAAATTAATTAATAAGTACCTATTATAATACCTATCAAACACTTTTGTGAGTGAGTCCTAATTTAAGGTAAATTACTAAGTATAAAAAAACATTTATTTATAAATAAAATTGACCAAAATATGTTGTTTGAGAAAAGAAAAATTTGTAAATAAAAAATCGAAACTCAGTAAGACATTATGTTAATACCAATTGTATTTTTTTTTATAAATATTTTTAACTGTATAGTGAAATTTTAAGATTCATGCCAACAGAATTTTCTATGCGGTGTGTTAACAAAAGAAATGAAACTTTTGTGGTCATTGGTGATGAAATATTAAAGTGTAACTTAGATTATATAAACTGTAGTATTTTTTAATTGATTTTTATTTACCTTCCTTTCCCTATTCCTAAATTTAAAATAAACTTGGTAAAGGTGGCTAGTGTACGCATTTTATTTTTCTTGCAAACAGAATTACCAACCCAAAGCAAATATAAATTTTCACTCCAAACATCATCTTCCTGTCCTTATCCTATGTTACTTGGGTTAGAGACACGTTTTTGAAATTAAACATCTGTTTGCGTGCCTTGGCAGTAAACCTTCTCGTATGCCATCTTGACAGCATGACGCTGTCATATCGTAATGAACGGACGGACGCACAAAGGCTTGGTAATAACCCGGGTTGCGGTGGTTACTAATCGGGTACGTAAACATAATAAACTGGCCCAGTGCAAGTCGTACTTACGCTCCACACATTAACTAATTAAACATACCACGTATGTTAATGCACTCTCGGTTAAGTGCCTCTTCGGGATCAAATTCTAAGGCCCATATTCCAAAACGAAAACTCCAACCCCAAGATGAGTTTGAGAACGTCAGGCAAAGCTCGTCGAATTTGACGTATTCGTGCTCAAGACATGAGTTTTTCTTGAGTATACGAATGTCAAACTCATTTTAACTCAAAGCAAACATCAAAGCTGACATTGGCGTGAACTAGAAAATATATTTTAGAAAATTAATTTTGAAGATTTTATCGACTATGTGAACGATGATAGGCCGTATAATTATGTGCTTCACATTTTGCAGGATCGTTTACAGGATGCTCAGAACCCGATAAGAATTTTAAGTCGATGAGTAGTTCCAAGCAAGTTAAAAGATATAAATTGTGTCCTACACATTTTGCGAAATCAAATGTGTCCAACTATTATGAGGTGGATCACCAACAACTTGTTACGTTCATTGGTAATTTAAGTAATTCTGTCCCAATCCTTAACCAAAACTGGAGAACATCGGAGTTCGTGGTCTTTCATTAAATATATTTAAAGATTACCTGATCAATCGTACCCAGGCGGTCAAAATTGATATTGTGATGAGTGAGGACGAAGAAATCAAATATGGAGTCCCGCAAGGGAGTATTCTTGGACCCACAATGTTCATAATACACATCAATAACTTGTGCAAGATGAAACTAAAAAACTGTGATATTTTTACTTATACGGATGACACAGCACTCTTAGTGTATGGGAAAAACTGGGCGGAGGTTAAGGCATAGGCCGAGAGTAATCTGAGGGAGGTCATGGTATGGTTATCTTCTAATTTACTAACGTTGAATGTAGATAAATCGAAATATATTCGTTTGTATCTCCCTAACACCTCAACGCCATCAGAGGAAACTATAACACTCACTGCCCACAGTTGTGCCAGATCAACAATAACCTGTCGCTTTTCCTCGTTATCAAATGTTTGTATCAGGTATCTTGGAGTTTTAGTTGATGAACGATTGAACTGGCGTCAACAGGTGGAGACTCTCACCGGACGTGTCAGAAAACTACTGTACGTGTTTAAGAATCTTCGTCACTCTGCCGACCGTGCGCTATTGAATACAGTCTATCTTGCATTGTGTCAATCCATATTGGGATATTGTGTTCCTGCTTGGGGTGGGACTTATAATAATAATAACCCTACTGCAGTATCTCTACGTTGACGTCGTGGTGGGGCTTGCGCGTCCCGATAGACCTTAGGTCATACCTAGGGTGAGGGGCCAGACAAAGAGAGATACAATCCGCAAGGCAGTTTTGTGGCGAACTGTTGGGCAGTAGCGACCCCACGAACCTTATCTCCCGGCAGAAGTCTTGTTCCTCATCTCCGGTTTGCCTTTATTGGCTGGCCAGAGTGAAAACTGACGAGGAACAGAGCTCCCACCTCTTTCTTGCCTTAATTGGCCGGTCTGAGTGGAGATTCGCTAGAGCACACGTGCTCGGGAGAGGGATGTATAATCCAGTAAGGTGCTGGTAGGGATCTTGAACGCACTTCCGGAATTGTCCTGATAGCCGTGGTATACCTCTCCACCCCTCTAGCACCTCAGGCCATGTTGCCTCCTTGGCGCTACGTCACTTTGTGCTAGCGACCGTTTTCGGGGGCCCATTCATTGAGTGTGCAAGTCACCCCCTGCCATTTAAAAGCCGTGTATATTGTTAGTGGTCAGGCAGGGGCCAACAGTTCTTCTATAATAAACGATTATCAGTCCACTAAAACACCCAAACCCATAGCGTTTCATTTTGTTTCCATAAATTATTCTGCAATAGTACTGCTCCAACCGGGGATTGTCCTTGGGAATACTTTCAGTGCGTACAGGGATAATCATTGGTTGGTGCCCCATTACATTTGAAATGTCTAACGGGGCCTCTGCGAGCTGGTTTTGGCCTCTCGTACGCCTACCAAAGGACCGGGTCTCCAGGGACCCGAGAAAGTAAAAAAATAATAATAATAATATCCTTGGACATTTCACACAACGCCATATAGTCCCAAGCTAAGCAACTTAATGCTTGTGTTATGGTAACGATATAAAAAAAATATATATATAAAAAATTGTATTTGAAATTAGAGAGGGCACAAAGGGCTATTCTCAAAGTCATGTATGGTAGGCCGCGCTATTATTCTACCAAAGAACTGTACAGGGAGTGCAAGGTTTTGACAGTGCGACAGCTGTTTATTCTCCACACGATGCTCCGGCGACATTCACTACTTCCTCTAACTAAAGAAGGTTTAAAAAAAACGAAGTGGTGCACTTGTTTATCCCTCTGAAATGTTGAACAGCTTTTGCACAGCGACAATACAGCGCATTGAGTTTCAGGCTTTACAATGAAATTAACAAAAATATCTCACTATACAGACTAAACAAGCACAGTTTTAAAAATAAATTAACTAATTGGTTAAAGCTTTTGAGTTATGATGAGTTTTAGAAATAATAAAATGAAAACTTGACGTATTTTTATTTTATTTTTTTAATTCTCATGTACCTAGGTATTTTACTTGAAACATACACTTTATAATGAAGAGTTGCTAATTGTGTACAATTTTTATGTGTCATATTTTAATTCAAAAGAAGACGATGATATGTATAAGACGCCTACAACGGTCGACCGCCGACTACCCAAGATACGAGCATGTCTCAGTTTAGGAGTCGTTGTCTTAAAATGTAATGCTTCTGTACATTAACTAAAATGGATGAAACTGTTTGTTTCTGAAAACGCTTGTGTTCTTTTTGAAGAATAAAAAAATTTATGCACGTGTTCAGGTCGCGTTCTAAGAAGTAATTATTAATGCCATGTATGCTACACAAGTCAATAACCGTTTACAGGGCAAGTTTTTTTTCTATAAACCGTTTTAGAAGAATACACCAATTTTTACGTCCAAAACGTTAGTAAGATCTTTCCTAAAGAGTTTTCAATAAAAAACAAAAATAGCGCTTTATTTTTCTATTATATACCGAGCTACGTAAATGCACTTGCTCAAGAAAATTTCATCTCTAAAGCACGGAAACGTCTTTAACGTCTTTTGGGGGCCGAGGCACCCGCGTCCGTAGGAGAATACCCTTCAGCGAATCCCTACACGTGGTCCCTGGGTGGTGCTAAACAGGTGACACTAACCGCCTCCGTGGTCTCGTGGTTATACCACCTGATTCAGACCCAGAGGTCCCGGGTTCGATTCCCAGCGGGGGCAAATTTTTTGCTCGGTTTGTTTGGTGGTAGGACTTATTCTAAGTCCGCCTGGCAAGCTACCACCATCATGTCTAAGTCTGTCGCCATAACAACAATGTTAACAGCATTGTTGTGTTCCGGCAGTTAGAGGTATGATAGCCAGTTCCTCTGTGTAAGAGGATTCCGGGTGAAACTCGCTTACATCTTCGGCCTAATCATCGCTTTCCATCAGGTGAGATTTGGGCCAAGAGTTTCCCCGTTTTGTATAAAAAAAAAAAAAAAAAACATCAATTAGTCAATCTTGAAACGTCAAGAAGTCAATTAGTCGTAGTCGTGGTGGAGTTGGAGTTGAGTTAACGTTCTAGAATACGGCCCCAAGTAGTAGGTCAGTACTAAATAAAATGCCGGCAGAAGTGAAAACTTGAACATTAACGTTAAGCATTTTTGAATCATCCTTCTTACGAATTTTCGATCAGGTCACGTGTCCTGACGCGAGTTTAACATTTTATACCAATCCCAAGAAAAGTGCTCAACGCTGCTATAGAAGTTTTATCGCACGTAATTTACTAGAGTGAGGTTCTTAAAATATGTAATAAAAAACAACGTTCGTATTCGTAGAGTCACTTGATTGGAAAAAAACAAGTCTGTGATATGCGGTGCCAGCCAAATAATTATATCATATCTTTTTTAATATATTTTATAATTCCGTCGCTCTCAGGAAAATTCAAAAAAAAAGTGGCAAAATTGCCGAAAAATTCGAAGCAGTCGATATATATGGCAACCGAAAATGGCAAACACCATAACATTGTAAAATATCGCGTGAAATTGTAATATATTTTGAAATTGTGTCGTTGTAATTTCTTCTGCATAACACACGTATGTAATGGAAACTATTTTCATAATATATCAAGAAATCATTATCTAATCAAGACTTATTTCAATCTTACGGAGTCTGCCATTTTCCGGTGACGTATACATCTCAAGACTGTTGACTCAAAGGCTTGAGATGTGTCCGACCAAGCCAATGGCTATCAGAATAAACACGAAATCGTTTCTTACTTAACGAGACACTTACTTCCTAGGTTCAACAAGAGAGGGGAACTAGGTTCGAAGTGTTGGATTTATTTTTAGTTTCTGACTAGACATTTTGTGTGTTTTGAATCATTTGATCTGAGGGCCAATTCTACTAATTTTTAAACAACTTTCGCATTCGCATGTCAATCGCAAACTGTCAAAGAAGCCTTAATTTTCATACAATTTTGACAGTTTGCGATTGAGATGCGAATGCGATGCGAATGTGAAAATAAGTAGAATTGGCCCTCAGCTTTAAAATAAAATAAAGTCTTGCTTTCAGTGATTTGATGAGAATCAATCAATCAAGTCAATCTACTTTTGATTTCGAATTTTCCTTGTCCCATAAACTTATTCGTAGAATGAACTGGTATGCCAACATTACACAACAATTATATTTATTCTCTAAAAACATCCTAGAATATTGACTGCCCCATACTTAGCGCGCATCACTCGACAAAAATTACTAAACAGCAGATTTTTTTGCGAGATAGGCACCTGTTGCATTTTTTTTTTTTTAATATTGATAGGCGTACGTTTGACCGCTATCTCACCTGATGTTAAGCGATGATGCGGTCTAAGGTAGAGCACGCTTGCCTAGAAGTAACCTATTCACTCTTGACTTAAAGACTCCCAGGTTGTAGCTATCAGGAAACACAGACTCAAGCAGGGAATTCCACTCCAAAGCTGTACGCACAATGAATGTATTCCCAAAACGTTTTGTGCGTATAGGTGGGATGTCCACCATGTACCGGTGGCACATCGCCGTACGTCTTGAGGTCCGATGGTGGAACGGGCTTGGCGGAATTAAGTTATGCAATTCCGTCGCACACTCCCCAAAATGTAACCGATAGAAAACCGACAGGCCAGCAACTCGGCGTCGATGCTCAAGACTTTGGAGCTTCGATTCGACGAGCTTATCATCGCCGATGATCCTCTTGGCTCGTTTATCAAATTATATTTGTTACACGTTGTATAAATTGGCTGCGTCATCATAAACTACTGTGTGCAAACTTTTCAGTCTTTCTCGTTTGCGCCAAGCCAAGGAATTCAATGTAATATGAGCAGTGTAGACCCTGACGTTTGTCTCAACTTCTACTTTTCAAGGTCGTCCAATATATCCACTGAAACAATACAGCTCCGCGTTTATTTGCATAAATTGTATGTTCTATAGGAATGGAAATGTTCACTGAATTCAGAACATTGATAGTAAGTAGTTTCAGTATTTGAATGGTAATGACATGGATCAAAGAAAGAAACACTGTTGCATACATATTTCATGATTGCTTCGGATGGATTTATAACTAAACGCGCTTGCTTATTCATTGTCATGACCAGATTCACGTTTATTAAAGCATTTTAAAAATGAATTTTAGAAATGAAACTTGTTTTTTTACCAATCGGCAAATAATTTTATTGTTTCGGTAAGAACTTGAGTACAAAACAGTATATTTTTCTTACCGATTCAATTGGATTACTTTACAATTTATTTTCATAAGTTACTGAATGAACTTCCCTCGGCTTCAGTTTCTCTGTATCAGAATAAATTTATTTTGGGTTGCAAGACAATTTAACTTTCACCCAGTAAACACAGTTATCGCTGTTAGTTTTTGTTTTGTTTATTTGGAAATAAGTTTACTTTGTATTCTTTAAAAAAGGATAAAATACTGTAACTATTTTTGGTGTATTGTAGGGTACATTGGTATATTCTATCTAACTACATCAAAAAGTTTTATATCACGATAGATACCTACCTTGGTATTTAACAACTGAGAGCCAATTCTACTCATTTTAAAGCAAGATTCGCATTCGCATCTCAGTCGCAATCTGTCAAAAGAGCCTCAATTTTCATAAATTTTTGACAGTTTGCTATTGACATGCAAATGTTGTTTACAGTAGATTTTGCAGTCAGATTTCTAGCTGAGAATGACTGTTATATTATTTTAATTTATGTTAGAGGCTAATTTTATCAATGAGTTATAAGAGTTATGACAAAATTACATTGAATTGTTTGACCACAGTTTCGTGATTGCACATACCTTAGAGTCATGAAAAATAAGGTTTTTTTTAGTTTTGATCTATCCGAATGGAGATCCGAACATAGTTAATTAAAATGAAAGAATCCCATTTATACACTGCTAGATTTTATTTGTAGTGCAAAACAAAAGTTTTGCTTGTGATTTAATTTGTGCCAAAGCCAAGTAATCGGAATAATCTTTAAAATTAACTAAAGTAAATTTATTAAACAAATGGTATCCATTCCACGTCACACCTTAAATAATCAATAAACAGTGTGAGTCTTTATAATGTGCTTATAGGAAAAATAACGGTCAGTAAATCATAACCAGCATTTATTGTTTAATCAGGGATATACAAAATCTTCAAAGTATAAATATGTTAAATAAGTTTTACTCATTTAATTGTAAGATAAAATATTTCACAATATAACACACTTTAGTTTTAATTACAGTTATTATAATTTATAATAGGGTAGATTTTAAAATAGAGTTAGAGGCACAGGAATATTTTACAGATAAATAATTAAATGTCCAGGAATAATGCTATACCAACATTATTTCAGACCTATACTTATTCACACGTAACACGACAGTGGAATATCTCGGAGAGAAAGTGTTGTCTCGACGTAGGTGCGTGGAAAAAGAGAGCTGCGCAGCGGTGTCAAAAACGAGAGGTGGCGTGGCGCGCCCCTCCTAACCTCAGCTGAAGCGATGACGTTCCGATTCACGTTCGGCAATACCGGTTGCGGAAGTAGATGCAACAACATACTCATATGAAAATGTGGGATACTATGCATTTTATCGACGGAAAACGTAATGAGAAAAGTATTTTTTTTTTTCTTTTTATGGATTTTTGGCCATTTTTTGAAACTTGATTATATGTTTTAGTTAGAAACATGAAATGTTACTATTGGATAGTTCATGTTAGAAATAACGTAAAGGAATAAAAAAGGTAAAGGTAATCGGGCTTGTTTTTGAGAAATTTAACGATTATTGTAAAAATTGTTAAAAAACTGATTCGTGCTGATAAAACATGATTATTTTCAATTAAGGGTAGTTTTTATTCAAATATTTTCATTTTATGAGGACGCCTAATTACTTCCGATTGGAGATTGTCTTACCGTAATAAATCATTTAGGTTAAAAGTTACATAGTTTTATTTACACTGGGGTCACAGTTGTAAACCAAATATAAAAAAAAACATTACAATATTTAAAGAAGTTTAGATTATTAAATACGTTTTCCGTCGATAAAATTAAGCTTATTCCGTCATTTTTATATGAGCACAAGTTAAAAACTCACACTGTATGTAAAATTCTTCCGCTACTGACTTATTAAGTTGATTGACGGACAACGCACAGCCGAAACTAGTGGTCGTGGAAAGCTGAAAATTGGCATGTAGGTTCCTTGGAGAGTGTGGGTAAGCACTAAGAGAGAACTTCCTGAAAATCCTACGGGAACGGGGAAAACGTGATGTGCTCGTACAAAGCCCTGCGCAACAACAATCGCGCTAATAAAATTCGGCTGGAGCGCAACTGAACTGTAGCCAATTCACAACTTTTTTAAACATTCCGTATCGCGCTAAACGTTTGACAGAAACTTGGAACGCAACTGCATCACAACTGTAACGTTACCGCTGTCAAACAAAATGTTGAAACAGTGCTACTTTTTCTTGACTTTTTCTCAATCGTTCGCGTTGTGTTGTTTGGATTTTGAACGAAAATACGAAAATATTTGTAAAATTTTGTCAACGCAACTTTGGTTGAAGTTTAAACTTTAGCGCGACACCAAATTCCTTACAGGTGAATCGAAACTAGATCATAACCAAAACTGAATTGGAAACGAATTGCAAGTGGACCTAAACTTTTAAAATTAGCGCGATTGGCCTCCTGCTAGGGATAAATAAAGACTTATCACGAGTACGATGACGTTGTCACCATATTTATTACAAAGACATTGCTTGAAGAGAAATTCGTCATGAAATAACCTCTTTTATTGTTCCCGAATTCTGAAGTCAACTGCATTTTCAGTTATTAAAATTATTTATTTGCAGAAAAGACAAGATAAGGCGTTGTCGCTTTTTTTTAAAACATTTTTCTATCTTTATTTCTTTCTTTTTAAAATTTTAGTGAAAATAGTTGTCCTTATTTTATTTTGCAACTTTCATGACACTGTATAATGTTTATTAATGTGATTTTATTTACGTCTTTTTGCTTTGAGTTTGTGGTGAACTTCTGTGAGTCGCTCTGCTGCCTGCATGATAATTATTTATTAATACTTAGTTTTCAATTCGAAAATACAGTAGTCATTATATTACCTATTATATTAAATTAATGACGTATGCCTTTTTAGGATACGAAAACTTCAAATAAAATTACGGAAGGGCGTGTGACTAAAACCCATTCGTGTAAGAACACTATGTAGGACATTAGGAAGACTTTAGCGTTTCAGAGTGGATTGAACCAGGGCCGTACGCGAGAAAATTAGCTCTATCAAAAAGTTTGCAATTTCAACAAACCTACTATTCATCGGACGGTATACTTGGAAGAATCCGTGGATGGTATTGAAAAATAACCGATACAAGACTATGAGTAAAAAATTTTCATCTACGAATTCAAGGCATGCATCCCATAAAGCCTGTTATGAAGAAGCATGCGAGCCAATATGGAGCAAAGTCCTAACGAAGATATTTATCATACCTATAAGTTGTAACCTTACCACCTTTCCCCATGGGGAATATAAGTTGAAATAGCACTTTTCGGCTGTTCGTTCTATATTGATAAACGATTTATATTCCGCTCACTCAATTTACAAATATCAAGCATATAACTCATACTTATATAGTTTTCGGTCCTCATTTTTCCTTAAACGTAATCCAACAGTGCCGATATTGAGGTGCTACAGCACTGTCTAGTCTTTCAAGCAAAGTTAAGCTTTGACGAAGCAAGCTTAAAGTTCAAACTAGTGTAGCAAGGTGTAGTGGCAGGTATTACCGTATTAACTGATCATTTTGATAGATAGTTCAGTATTGGCGGGTTAGATAATGACCGCAACTTGTAACAGATGATATGGGTGATAATAACTTACGTAAGGTATAACGCATAACTTGTCGAGCCCAAATTATCGGCTGAAAGTTGTTGCATTGTTTTTTTTTTGTTTACTATTGGTAGGCATAAGTTTGACTACTATCTCACCTGATGTTAAGCGATGATGCGGTCTAAGATAGAGCACGCTTGCCCAGAAATAACCTTTTCACTCTTGACTTAAAAACTTCCAATCAAATTAGGACTAGTATAACCCACTTCAAGAAACGCGCTCAACTTTATCAGTCACTCTTCATTTTTCTTTAACAAATTATAGTAAAAATAAAGAAGTAAGTGATTCTGCGCTTTTTCATTGTCAATATCCCAATTTCATTAGCGATAGTGCCTCGAACATACATTATACTATTTTATTAATCTGGCCATTATCTTCGTTGCTGTTCAGATAAATCGACAACAGTCAGGTCGTCCATCATGAAGCTTGCCTTGACAGGGCAATAAGTGAAATATTTTGGAAAGAAGGACTGACTAAAGTTCCTTTTTTCTATCGTGACAAGAATTGTTAAATATTTTATATTTACATTAAATTCTGAAATAAAAACAACACTATAAAAATTGTTGTTAAGCTATCCTAAAAGCATTAAAAATTAAAGCGCAGCATTAATTTAATAAAATGAATCATCAACATCATTAATTCATTACATTTTTTATCATTTCATTCAATTTTTTTTAAATTCTTGTTATATTTGCAAATATTATGATAAACACTCGTATTTTACGTCGTATCACCTGTTATATTTAATTGGCAGTTTTTAAAATGCCAAAATGTGAACCTTTTAATAACAATTTAAAAATTGACGTTCTGTATTCGGATAATAAACTCAAAAAAAAAACTAAAGCATTTATTTCAATTAAACCATTTATAGAAACTTTTTAACTGTCAAGATCGGTCGGTCCAAATAGATGAAGCGTTTTTTTTGTTCTATTATTATTTATTGTTTTGCTTTACAGTGCATAGTTTTTGTTCATTGTAAAGCAAAACAAAATCACAAAACTATCACCATAATATGACTAGGTTAAAGCTAATCAGCTTTTATTTTTACACGGTGCTTAAAAAAAAGCCAATCATTTAAATTAATTTATCAAAATCGGTTAGGAAATTTGGATTTTAAATCGAAATAGTTGGAATTAAAATAGGATGATGGTTTTTTGTCATCCAAGTAATCGAAATTGCGTATTTTGCTTTCTGTGGTGTTGTTAGGTGTGGGGTACTACTAAAAAGTAAATAACAAAAATAAAACCGTCTTGCAACTTTCTTCGTGTTTTGACACACGAAGAAACTAACAAAAACACCAACTTCCGAAATTAAAGTTATTGTTTACTTTGTTGTGTTTTTTATTTTGTTATTAACACTCGTATTTCTAACGTCACGCGGTATTTTTGAGCTCTATTTTATTGCTCCATTAAATTACGTGTGTCAAATTGACACTCTTCAATTTACCGTGTTATATCCATTTCATACTCTTGTCAAATAAATAACAGCAGTTATTTGAATATATTTATTTATTTTTCTTTAGCTAGCTAAGGAAGGCAATTAATGGCAAATATTCCAACAGTCCGAAAACTTTTCAGTTGGATTTAAAATGGCTATGTGACAAGTTAATTTAATTGTCACTAGATTTCTTTGTTTCCATAAACATATACCACAGAAAATAAACTGGTTGTGATTCGAAAAACCAACTTTCCTGTGTACACATTTACACATACTACAACGTAGTCTTTTTAAAACAAAGGTTGACTGATAGACTAGAATATTTTATTAAGCCCGCCTAAATAAAAATAATATTGTCATTTCCCATTAGCAGTTTCCTTTGATTAGTCAATCCTAACACTATGTTTTAGGAAGTAAAATATTATGAAAACAAAGATGAACAATTCTTACTATTCCAATGAACACTTAAACACAACATAACACACGTGCATTGGTACGTCGTTGTAGGGCAAGGGGACGTATTTCTCAAAAGGTATGACGGAAGTGCTCTATTTAAATATAATACCTTCACATATCGCCAATTTTTTAATTTCGTTTTGTTAATTTCCCACCCCACATAGAGAAGCGAGCACATTGCCTATTTAATAAATCAGATTATTCTTTTTCAATATTGTTATTAACCCAGTAATTATATTGACTCGTGTCTGCAATATAGAATGTTTTTCTATAGCAGGCTATAGGTACTGCATATTTTAAAAGTTCATTTTAGAAAGAGGTCGATTTTTCCTTCTGATTTCTCACTGGCATACTTCTACGGAAAGAATCGGGTTGTAAATAAAAGTTCTATTTATAGCCGAGAGCTTTCATTATTCGTAGTAGACGCGTTTTCATTCGGGATTGATTTCAATGTACGACCGAGTGTGAAAACTTGTAGAAAAGCCTTGCGTGCTCACAAAATTAGACATTATTCACCATGTACATGGATGACATGCTCAGGCTAAACATCCCACAATCGGATATGATATGTTACGCAGATGATACTGCAATCGTATTCCATGGTGACACATGGAGGGATGCTAAAGAGGCTGCACAAAACGGCCTGCGCATCATAACTGACTGGCTCGATAAGTAATTTGTTAACACTCAACGTCGAAAAAAAAAAACAATTTTATGACTTCCCACATCAGTCGTTCTCGCATTCCGGACATAGACAAATTAAAAGTACACAACACCCACTGTTATGCCACTGAGCTCCCACCTAAAACTAGTTGCCCTGTGAGGGAGACAATTTACGTACACCCAAAGAGGAAAATTAGGAGCGGACCGACTGTCAATCCCAAGAGTAAAAACGACATTTGCCACACGGTTTTCACTATTTCTCCCGATTCGAGTAAATTAGTTTTCACTCGACATTTTTGTTTTCCTTTTTTTTCCGATTATAATTATTTTACTATTAATTTTGACTTGTTTAAAAAGGTAGGTAACATTGTGCTGTTCACGTGAAATCTAAATGTCTATTCACACTTCCTGGGCCACCAAGATACAGGCTGTGCCTAGTTTGGGGCCCATCCGATGTTTTCACTTCATATTTTATAATATTATTAACTGTATAAATTGTAAATGCATAATAACTTGTGTGTATGACAATAAATAAATAAAAAAAAAAAAAAAAAAACACACACTTCAGGTGACACACAACGGCAAATGGTCCCGCCATTTGCCTGTAATGTACATACATTCATGATACGATTTTGAGTTTGTGCCTGCAGCTGAATTAGCTGTTTTCACAATTTTTATTATTCCTTATATTTTTGGTTGTCATCATTTCCTTGGCAGTAATCAGTCTCATTACTAAACTTAAGTAGGTCGATTTTTTTAAGACTAAATTAAAAGTCAGCACATAGTGTACATAAATACAATAAACAAATCACAGAACCGTTTCGTTCGACATTGTTAAAACAACTATGTTTTCACAACGTCAAACGAAACGGATCTGCGTATAGTTCGCGAAGTTTTTTTTAATAATCCTTATATTTTGGTAGTCATCATTTTCTTGGCAGTAGAAAGTCTCATTCCTAACTTAAGTTGGTAGATTCTCTTAGAACTAAATGAACGTCAGCACATAGTGTACATAATTAATATATTAAATAAATGTATTCGAGATGGTCAACATAACGCACCCAATAACCTATGCGTAACTCTACTGAATAATAAAATTAATCTCTTAAATGTTAAGCAACAAAGTTGTTTCATCAATTTAAAATAATGTTTATTATCGAATTAACTAGTTGAAAAAAATACAAATAATACTATGTAAATTGTTACCTTTAAAAAATTATAAAATTGAGAGGACACCATTCCACCGATATGGATAGCTATATATCTACTCGTTCATATTTTTATATAGTTATACCATCAAGTTGTAAGTTTTACTTTTACGAAGAATTTTGGTGTTGGAGAATACATAATTTTTACAAAACAAAAAATATTCCAAGAGATTACTGCAGCATAGGAAATAACAAAAAAAAAATATAATAAATATAATTTAGCATTACTCAACAGCTTGTTACAGACAAGTTGTATTGTATACACTTTAAAAACTGCAGACGCAGAAATAATACACAATCAATTATTAATTTTTCGAAGACAAACACAGCAACCGACCTCAATCGTTCGCAAACAAACGTCAATTCGAATTCATATAAGATTCCAACGGAATCGTCACTAGCACGCTCTACGTTTATAACAGACTAGCTGACCCGTGCCCACTTCGTTGGGCGGTAAACATTTGAGTGTGGTTCGGTTAGTACCGAGAGCTATGATTTATTTCCTGACTGCCAAAAGGAGGGTTTTGTTTTTATTGCATATATGTATGTATGTCGCTAGGCTAGTGAGCCTCTGCGAGCGCTCAGCGCTAGACTCCCTATCCCTTGTTGCAGAGACATGCTGCCTTAAAACACTGAGACGCTGCGTACGTTCAGCGCTAGATTCTCGAGCACGGGCTTGCGATGTTCTCACAGTTTGCCCAGCAAGCCGCTGCTAGCGCTCAGCGCTAGACTCCCTATCCCTTGTTGCAGAGACATGCTGCCTTTAAACACTGACACGCTGCGCACGTTCAGCGTTAGATTCTCGAGCACGGGCCTGCTATGTTCTCACAGTTTGCCCAGCAAGCCGCTGCGAGCGCTCAGCGCTAGACTCCCTATCCCTTGTTGCATAGAAATGCTGCCTTAAATCACTAAGACGCTGTGCACGTTCAGCGCTAGATTCCTGAGCACGGACCTGCGATGTTCTCCAGCTTTGGTAAACAAGCCGCTGTGAACGCTCGGAGCTAAATTCCCCAGCGTGTGCTTGCGAAATATTTTCTCTATTCCTCGAGAGGCGCTGATAATTTTTAAGAGCAGACTCTTCCGTACGGCGTACTCGTGCTGCTCTTGTCTGGGATGTCTAACGGGAAAGTTGTGATTTCCTTTTAGGCATGATAAACAATCGCTGAAACTGTCCGATATCCCAAAAACAGAAATACCACAGCTTCGAACTCGAAGAATGAGAACGAAGTAGTATTTGTGTTTTAAGAAACCGAGCAACCAAAACAATTTTAAAGACCAACAACCAAAACAATTTTAAAAACCAACAACATCCAACCAACTGCATACAACTCACCTACCTAACGACGAAATTAAATAATAATTGGAGAGGGTCAGACTCTGAAAATATACGTAATTGCACAACGCCATCTATGGGTATATGGATAAAACGTCCGTACAAAGCATGTTCTAATGCGGTTCGTGAATGGACGGCAGCATTTCGCGATTTATTAATTTTAAATTATCTTCGAAACTATTTAACCAATTGACATACTGTTGTGGGAAAATCGTATCTCTATGATGTTCTTGTGATCATAATAATATTTTTTTCAATAAGGTTTAATATTTTGTTGTATAAAAAATCGTCCAAAGGTAAGTACGTCGAAAAATACTTTTTTTAACACATAAAAGCTACTACATCTGCTTAAATATAAAAGATAGAAATATGGTGTCGGTGACTTTTATGTAGAACTATTCAAAGCGGACCAGGTTGCAATACATTGTTTTCAATTATAACTAACTGTTAAGGCAGCGCATGCAAATAACTCTGTTGTAAGAGCTATTTTTTTCCGCCTGGATGGACAAAAAATGAGATAGTTCGGCTAATATGCATGATATCTTAATAATTTATAGCCTATAGCACTCACGAATAATGTAGCTTTCTACCAGTGAAACAATTTTTAAAATCGGTTCATTACTTCCGGAGATTATCCCCTACATACAAACTTACAAACTTACAAACAAATGTTACCTCTTTATAATATTAGTATAGACGAAGAAACGTTCTCCAATATTCACTTTAAGGAAATGTGCGGGTGCAAAAATGACATAGAAAGACTGACAGCTATGCAGCAAAGAGTAATGAGAAAACAAAAATAGAACTGGGAAAATGCTGTTCGTCAGAAAAACGGAGGTAGGAACTATGTAACGCTAATGATAAATTATATAATATCACGCCAGTGATATATAATTGTTGAATGATTTGCGCAGTTTTGTTGCGTTGATTATATGAAAATAAATTAAACTTTGTTGGTTGGTACCCGTAAATACATCAGAAAACTGCTAACAAGTCAATTAACAGTTCAGAGAACGATATGAACAAGATTTGACATTGCGATACCTATTTTTAGTCTCCTGATTAAAGAGCAAAACCAACAAGTTTTAGAATTAATTGAAAGCTAGCAAAAGTAATGAGATTAGTGGTAGAACTTAAAATGTTCAAACTGCGTATTTTTAGGTATAGGATAAACTAATTTTGACCATTTTAGTCGTTTCCATACCCAAAGAATTAGTAACGGAACCCTTCTTTATTTTATTGTTTGAGATGGGTTTGCTCTTGACTCTACTTTAGGTCAGAGACGACAGAGACAAAGTCTACGATGGAGAGAGCTTACCTGAACTTACTCGAACTTTAATAAGATTAGGTTTGCACCCTAAGCCAGTCAGCCAGTCTATCTGTCTGTCAGTGAAAATTTAATTGTTTACCTAATTCTAGAAAAACACCCTGTATTTAAAAAAATAGGTAAACAATTACTAAAACTACAATAGTAGAAGAAAAACAATTGAAATTTTTACCAAGTGTGTATTTTTATTTCATATAATTTATACGTAATTTGACAAATACTTTGGTGATATGGAAGATAATTATGTACACTTCTACAAATAACTTACCAATTAACTCCGGGCAGCAAATTCTCCTTGTCGCTGAACTAGTGTAAAGGTGAGGTGAAGCGCGGCGATGTTGTCGTTGTCGTCCACGGGCGTCCGAGAGCTTTTATAAACTATAAATGGTAAGTAGTGTTGAGACAACAACTGAATAAATCACATCCAAAGTCATTAAAAGTTGTAGGTATAAGAAAACATTTTGATTAAATTTTGATTTTTTTTTTTATTTTTTTTTTTTATTCAAAACGGGGAAACTCTTGACCCAAATCTCACCTGATGGAAAGTGATGATTAGGCCGAAGATGGAAGCGAGTTTCACCCGGAATCCTCTTACACAGAGGAACTGGCTGTCATACCTCTCACTGCCGGAACACAACAATGCTGTTAACATTGTTGTTATGGCGACAGACTTAGACATGATGGTGGTAGCTTGCCAGGCGGACTTATAACAAGTCCTACCACCAACCAAACCGAACAAAACAATTTGCCCCCGCTGGGAATCGAACCCGGGACCTCTGGGTCTGAATCAGGTGGTATAACCACTAGACCACGGAGGTGGTTAGTGTCACTTGTTTAGCACCACCCGGGGACCACGTGTAGGGATTCGTTGAAGGGTATTCTCCTACGGACGCGGGTGACTCGGCCCCCAAAATTATATTAGATATTCTACAACGATACATTATATACCGTATACTTCATCAAACATTCTTATCTACAGGATTCAAATTACCCGACGACGTTGCCACGATATTTCACAGTTATCTTTCAAGAAAAGTGCTTCCGATGCGTTTTCACACTTCGTTGATCTTGACGGCAAAAATGCTATTTTGCATATTTTATGGTAGTGGGCAGGGCACATTGTTAGCAAAACAAATAGCCGTTGGGTACGAAAGGTTCTGAGGTTTTAGACAAGTGACATTCTGTCAGCGATGGCGTGGTGGCAATGTTCAAAACGTCAAAAATGTACAAACGCTGTCGAGATGTCCCATGATAAATCTGTTTGGCATTTCGACCATCGCATAAAATGATAGAATGGCACTTTGTTAAGCACATCTAGTAAGACACAAATGTATACGCTTCTTTTTATACCATCATGATGGTATCAAAAGAAGCGTATAATTTTGTGTCTCACGCATTCACAAAAGACGCATTAATAGCACATGGATCAGACGATGTGGAATTGCTTGTGGGGACCCATAAGAAGAAAAAAGAAAGGAAAGCAGTGTATTTTTGCAAAGTATAACGCGTACCAAAAAAAAACCATGTCATGTCCGTAATTGGTTGTAACTTGACCAAAAAGACGAGTATGATGATGATTCTTCTACCGGAGTAGATCACAATAATGAAGAAGCGCGTGATTAAAACTTTATGCCACAACGCATTTTAACGCGTCCAACATGCTCGATTTCCGAACGCTCGCTCACGGCACTGTAGATAATCAAAAAGAAGTACTGACTGCGTTTGAACTGTTAAGTGCGTTAGCGCGCATCATCTGCATGTCGTCGGCGTATACAAAGACCCTTATGTATGTGGAACTCTAACAGCTAGGTAGTTTATGTTCGACAACATTGAGAGCAAACCCATCTCAAATAAAAAAAAGGCGAAATATTTCTCAAAAATCGGCCACTTTAGAAGCTCTACTGAAAGAACCATGACCAGTTAAGTAGAGTTCATATTTCATAATTATTCATGTTCCTTGTCTTTAACCACGTTAATGTATGTGTTTGATACAGCTTCAACCATAAACTTAAGCCCACCTCTTGTTTATAAATAATGGAAAAAACCATCATTTTGTCCATTTGTCAGGTTTCTGACAAATGGACAAAAGAAAGAAAGTAAGTAACATATATAGCTGCTACGGATTGTTAAACTTTTGGCCATAAAGTTTTTCAAAAACTAGTACATGAGAAAACGAGAATATAGAAGCAAAATAAAATAAAAATGGCCCAAAAGAATGTAACGGTTAGGGAAGAAGGACAAATTACAATTTAATTGGTATTTTATAGATGTGTGTGTGGTAGTTTGTTTTGTAGGTGCGCGATATTGTTGTGCTATGAGCTATAATTATACTATATGCTATTATATTATAGCGTAGTCTGAAAGTAGCTTTATGCTTTTTTTTTTTTTTTTTAGGGATGGGAAATCATCCAATGACTCCTCCCGCTCTGGGTGTAGCGGGAGGGAGTGTCAGACTTCTACTGACTAAAACCCATCCATGTTCCTTCATTGCCCTTTGTGTTCCGGAGCCACGGTGTCTCTTGCGAATAATCCCGCGACTCCGGCAGGCGTCGGCCCTTTCGGGCCCCTCTGTGTTGCTGACTCTCTTTGAGGCGCGTGATAGATTATTTTAAAATTAAATACCATTTTAGTGATTATTTTGCTCCATTCAAGTCTGAAAACTATATTCTTAATTTATACTTGTAAACATTGTACTAACAGAAACTTTAAGTATCCGTTTAGATACAAATATGATTCTATGTCATTGTATTTTTTGAGAAAAATAATGTATAAGTGTTATTTATTTATTCTATATTAATCTATTTGGGTACAATTCTTTTAAATTGTATAATTGTATTAATTTTGTAACACTGGTTTTAAAAATAGAATATTTGGATGTTCATTTGACATCATTTTTGTCATGTCGCCACGAGACTACCCCACCTTGTTTACAAGAATCGATATTATAAAAGAGGGAGCGGACGGTGGGAGGTCAGTTGCTATTTGGCTTTCGAGCTGTGCGGACCTCGACTCAAAACAAGGTGTGTTGGATCAAGCCATCAAATAGTTAGCAGTAAGGAGTCTTTGTTGGAGAACAAATAAAGTTAAGTAAAAACCTTGTTACTATCTGTATTTATTTTAATATTGTGACTTTAAATTTGAGTAAACAATTTCCATGATTATATTGGTATTATTTAGGCCATTGTTTTTCCTTTGGACCATAGACTTTAAAATCTATCCTCATTACGCTTTTATTTTTGTTGGCTACCCTCCGTGTGGAAATAACTACCTACCTACCTTAGTTTTTAATGTCAAATGATTTAAATTACACAATTACAAAATACACAATAATCTTAGACTAGCGTTATATTGATATAAATACTTATCATCATATAATTCTTAAGTAAAACTATAATAAAATATAATCCAGAATATAGTTTAAATAATGAAATTATTATGAGATATAAAATATAAATAAGAGACACTTATAGATAAAGTTATTATCAGAAGTGGGATATGAACTGACATACCACATACTAATTATTTACTTTTGTTTTTTTTTTTAGAGTGAGCGTGGTTTGCAATGGATCCAGCAACCGTGGAGGGTTTGCTGAAGGCCATACGCGATGCAGTATCAGTGAAACAACGAGGGGAAGATGTTGTGCTGCCACCATTTGATCCCGCAAAGAACGACAACGGTGCGGACAACTGGTGTTCTACGATCGAGTCAATTGCAAAAGACCTCGAATGGAGCAGCATTACTACAGTGGCGAAAGCAGGTAAGGCCTTAAAAGGCTCTGCTTTGTTATGGTATGAAACTTGGGATCCTGAGGAAGGAAGATCATGGGAAAATTTCAAGACTACCATTAAAGACTTATATCCGGAAAAACGAAATTTAACCGAAAAACTTACCAAGGCCGTGCTACTTAATTCGGAATCATTTGATTCATATTGTGAATATGCCAGAGAAAAATTGAGGTTACTTAAAAATAGTAAGGTTTCTTTTACTGAACAACAATTAGTAGAGCTTATTTGTGGGGGGATCCATGACATCAATGTTAAAATGGCATCTCACAACAGTCGTGTTAAAACTACTGCTGAACTGATCTCTCTCTTCACAACATATGTCAAAATTTCTAGAAAGCGTCCATTAGATACCGACAGTAAATCGACTGACAAACGTGACGGTGAATTGCCTAGCAAACAATTAAAATCCAATGAACCTCCGGAAAAACGCTGTCATTATTGTAAACAATCGGGTCATGTTAAAACTAATTGTTATAAATTAAAGAATCAAGAAGCCCGTTCTAATTCCAAAACTCCGGTTGCAACTGATGGTCCTGGAACCTCTACGAACCCAATTCAATGTACGTACTGTAAAAAAATTGGCCATGCTGAGTCGGTTTGCTTCTTTAAAAAACGGGCTGATAGTAAATCTACTACAAAAGGTAACGATAATAACATTAACTGTCTCGCAAAAGTAAATCTGAAGTTAACTGAAGTCAATATTAAGGGCAAGACAATTAAGGCACTTATAGATACCGGAGCAAGCTGTAGTGTTATAAAAGATTCTATTGCTAGACAATTAGGTTGTAACTTTGTACCATATTCTTCTGTGCTCGAAGGTATAGGTAATGGTAAATTATATATCTTTGCTAAGGTAACAGCTCCTGTAAAATTTGATGATATTTGTCTCGAAATTGAATTTCATGTAGCAAGAGATGGAGACTTTTATTATGATTGTTTAATTGGTAGAAATGCTATCCAATATCCGGATATTGCCGTTATTCTAGACTCCTCTGGTTGTAGACTAACCCGTACTTGCTTACCACTATCTAAATGTGTCATTAATTATGTTTCGAATAGTTTTGATGATGAAATGGTACAGCTGAATGAATCAATAAGTCATTTGGATTACAATTTACAAATGAAAATAAAAAACATTTTTGAAAAGTTTCCGTCAGTATTTCCATTACAAAATCATATTGGTACAGTAAAAACTGGTGAAATGCATTTAAGATTAAAGAAAGACGAAATAATATATTACCGACCATATAGGTTGGCCCCCGTAGAGAGAGAGAAGGTAAAAGAAATGATTGATGACTTGTTGAAAAAAAATATTATTAGGGAAAGTGATTCACCTTATGCTAGTCCCGTGTTACTCGTTAAAAAAAAAGATGGAAGTGACAGGATGTGCATAGACTTTAGAGCTTTAAACAAAATTATAGAAAAAGAAAGATACCCTCTCCCTCTCATCGAGGACCAGATAGATAAATTAGGAAACGCGAAATATTACATATCCATAGATATGAAGAATGGCTTCCACCAAATACCAGTGGCTCAAAAATCAATTAAATATACCGCTTTTATCACACCGGACGGCCACTACGAATTTCTAAAAATGCCCTTCGGAATTTGTAATGGTCCATCCGTTTTTCAAAGAGCCATAAGTAAAGCTGTACAACATTTAAAATTTCTTTTAGTCTATATCGATGATTTATTGATTCCATTCAAAACTGAAGAATTAGGATTACAATATTTGGAACAAACTCTCCAAGCTCTTAGTTCCGCGGGATTCACAGTAAATTTAAAAAAATGTAAATTCTTTGTTAAAGAAATAGAGTATTTAGGCAGACAAATATCGGAAGAAGGGGTTCGGCCTAGCAACAATAAGGTGTCGGCTCTCACTAACTCGCCCATTCCTACTACTGTTAGAGAAGTTCGTCAGTTCATGGGTCTTGCAAGCTACTTTAGGAGGTTTATCCCAGAGTTCGCTTCACGTACCTCAGCTATAACAAAATTAACTAAGAATAATCAAAAATGGGAGTGGGGCCAAGAACAGGATCAGGCTAGGAATTACGTAATAAAGCATTTAATAACTAAGCCTCTGTTAACTATATTTGATCCGAATTTAATAACTGAATTGCACACTGATGCAAGTTCATTGGGATACGGTGCCATCTTGATGCAAAAAGTGGACGGTCAAAGTAAAGTTGTAGCATATTTTAGCAAACGCACCTCCCCTACAGAATCAAGATACTGTTCATATGATTTGGAAACTTTAGCGATTTATAATGCTCTTCAGCATTTTAGAGTGTATTTATTGGGTATCCATTTCACCATTGTAACGGATTGCAATGCCATTAAGCCAACTATGAACAAGAGGGATTTGTCACCTCGTGTCGCTAGATGGTGGACTTTTATGCAGGATTTTCAATTTGAAATAGTTTATAAAAAAGGAAAGTTTGTGGGTCACGTAGATTACCTCAGTCGCAATCCTAACAGACTTATGACAATAGCTCCTTTAGTAGTTAACATTATTAATGATGAGAATAATCCACCATCCTGGTTAGAGGTTGCGCAACGAAATGATAACGAAACTCAATCTCTAATACATAAGGTACAGATCGGTGAAATTGATTCTAATCAATACATTATAATCAACAATTTGTTGCATTAAAAAACTTGTCCCGATGCTACGCCAAAATTGTATATCCCCAGAGGTTACAGACTAAGTTTATTGCGTCTTTATCACGATGATAACTGTCACGTGGGATATGAAAAAACTCTAAATAAATTAAAAGAAAATTTTTGGTTCCCTAGTATGGCAGCATTCGCAAAGAAATACATTACGCATTGTTTGATATGTACATCACGAAAAAGTCACTCCGGACCAAAACAAGGCCTATTACACCCAATCCAAAAATCAATTCCTTTCCACACATTGCATCTGGATTGTACCGGACCTTTTAGACAGTCAATTGAAGGGTTTAAATATATTTTGTTAATAATAGACGGTTTTACTAAATTTTGTATTCTTAGACCACTTAAGAGTTTAAATGGCCAGGAATTAGTCTTTGTTCTACGAGAAAACCTTACGCTTTTTGGCACCCCGAGTCTTGTAATTACAGATAGAGGTAGGTACTAATTTTACCTCCAATCAAGTACAGTCTTTATTTCAAGAAATGCGAGTCGAACATCATATGATAGCCACCGGTACCCCACGTAGTAATGGGCAAGTAGAGAGATATGTAGCCACGGTAACAAATATGTTGTCTACAACCGTTAGTGATTTGCCAGAATGGCCAAACGTACTTTGGAAGGTACAACAGTCCCTTAACACAACTTTTCAAAAAAGTACTGGGTTTTCCCCAATTAGACTGTTAATAGGCAGAGAAGGGAATCTCCCTTCTATACAAGCACAACTAGCTGATGTTGTAGATGCGTCAACACAACCAATTATTAATATGCAAGCTGATCGTGAATTAGCTCAACAACGTCTCACGGCCGTTGCAAATAAATATAAGGACCGTTTTGACACTACCAGACGAACCAACAAAACTTATAATCTTGGAGACATGGTTTACATTAGTCAAGAACATAGACGCCATGTAAAGTTAGGTCCTAAATTCAAAGGCCCATATGAAATAATTGAAATACTACCAAATGATAGATTTTCTTTAAGAGGTCACGGTAACCTAAGAAATATTATTGTAGCTAAGGAAAAAATACGGGTTTGGCCTGGTGAATGGATAGAGCAAAATGCCTCTTTTGAAGAATCTTTGTAATCAAAATATATGTCTATGTATACACTGATACCACTGTAGACCGTGATAGATTAGGTACTTACATAAGTTAGTTCTTAGTTATTATTTCTGTACCTACTGATATTTTCTTTTTGTTATAGACTAGCTTACATTTAGGTAAATCTTAATTACTTTATTTCTTAATATTTACCGTGTGTGTAAATATTTTTGATCGTTGTTTATGCAAAATGTTTAAATCAAGGAATATTATATCTTATAAGTTATTGTTTATACATTGTGTTTATTGCATTACAATCTGGTAAAATAGATGATTGGTAAATACAAAAGTTTTGATTGAAACAATTGTTTCTTTATTTATTTATTTTATTTTTTTACCAACCAGTCCAGTCATGAATAAACTAATTTGAAAAATGGTTAGTTACAATTAAAGGTCGCTTTTATTGTGAAATAAATCAATGATTTTGCTGCTGGTTGGTCACTGGCCTAATGTTAGTTTGGATCTCATGCACAGCAGGTGGGAGCCCTAACATGTCTAAGGTCAGGGGCTTTTGATAATTTACTGCTGATTGGTCACTGACCTATTGTTAGTCTGGATCTCATGTACAGCAGGTGGGAGCCCTAACATGCCGAAGGTCAGGGGCTTTTGATAATTTACTGCTGGTTGGTCATTGACCTATTGTTAGTCTGGATCTCATGTACAGCAGGTGGGAGCCCTAACATGTTACAAGGTCAAGGGCTATTGTTACAATATAAATGTTCCTCTTGATACTTGTACTTCGAGAGCGAAGCACAGTTCAGTATGGCCGTGATAGATTATTTTAAAATTAAATACCATTTTAGTGATTATTTTGCTCCATTCAAGTCTGAAAACTATATTCTTAATTTATACTTGTAAACATTGTACTAACAGAAACTTTAAGTATCCGTTTAGATACAAATATGATTCTATGTCATTGTATTTTTTGAGAAAAATAATGTATAAGTGTTATTTATTTATTCTATATTAATCTATTTGGGTACAATTCTTTTAAATTGTATAATTGTATTAATTTTGTAACACTGGTTTTAAAAATAGAATATTTGGATGTTCATTTGACATCATTTTTGTCATGTCGCCACGAGACTACCCCACCTTGTTTACAAGAATCGATATTATAAAAGAGGGAGCGGACGGTGGGAGGTCAGTTGCTATTTGGCTTTCGAGCTGTGCGGACCTCGACTCAAAACAAGGTGTGTTGGATCAAGCCATCAAATAGTTAGCAGTAAGGAGTCTTTGTTGGAGAACAAATAAAGTTAAGTAAAAACCTTGTTACTATCTGTATTTATTTTAATATTGTGACTTTAAATTTGAGTAAACAATTTCCATGATTATATTGGTATTATTTAGGCCATTGTTTTTCCTTTGGACCATAGACTTTATAATCTATCCTCATTACGCTTTTATTTTTGTTGGCTACCCTCCGTGTGGAAATAACTACCTACCTACCTTAGTTTTTAATGTCAAATGATTTAAATTACACAATTGCAAAATACACAATAATCTTAGACTAGCGTTATATTGATATAAATACTTATCATCATATAATTCTTAAGTAAAACTATAATAAAATATAATCCAGAATATAGTTTAAATAATGAAATTATTATGAGATATAAAATATAAATAAGAGACACTTATAGATAAAGTTATTACGCGCGTGGAACACTAACGCGCCGTCGACACGGCCTGTCTAGATGGACGGACGGCGAGCCACCCATAGCTCGCCGTCCACAGGCCCGCAAAGTAGCTTTATGCTTGGGTATAATTTATGTAATTTTACAGTTTTTTTGTCCAGTTTATATGTCGCAGATAATGGAATGGCGATCGTTGACATTGCTTATATATACTATTTATACATTACGTCAGAAATCAAAGTTATTCTGTTAGTCATTAATAATATCGAGACACGAGACAATACTCAGTCTTGAGCCTGAAATACGTCATTCCCATCACAAATTTATAGTCTAGACCTCCCTACAATTATACTATTGTGCTATTAATATTCTATTTAAGAGCCGTCATATGACTTTGACTTGGTGTATGAGTGAAGTTTATATGACGCTGACGCCTGACTATGAAAACTCAAGCCATAAATTTTCGCACTTGTTGAGTAACGTGCCAATATCAGATAAATAAATTCTACGAAGCTTGTACTAACTAAATTAGTGACAGCAAAAAATTGTCGTCGAGAAAAACAACGATACATATAGTGACATTTTCTTGGCTCAATGTTAGTTGTATATCTTGATTGTTATTTGTTTTCATCGTAAGCAGTATTGTTGCATTTAAGTTTGATTTGTGTTAGGAATTACAAATTGTGATAGTAAGTTATAGATTTAAATCTTAAACAATTTTAGATATAAATGTATTACCTAATTAGTTATTTTATTGGTTTTTGTTTTCATCCTGGCAACACTGACTTGATCGCCACCCCATTGCGCCTTTCCACAAAGCAATGGAAGGGGAAGCGTGGACGTAACGGGCAAGAGAGCTGCGAGTCTAGTCAGTCTTGCTGCGGAAGCCGCTTCGAATAGACGGGTATTAAAAATTGGTAATTGTGGTATAAATGCTGTTTAGAATAAATTAAGGTGTGTACACTGTTAAAATAACAAGTAATGAAGTAATATTTAACGATATTCGTGTCGTCATCATTCTTTATTTTCAATAAAAGTAAAGCCTGAGGATCAACTTGGAGTTTCCTTACATTAGATGAAATATGAGGAGCATGTGACCTTCAAGCTAGTGTGAATAGAGTGTCTTGTAAATGTCCTTACGCGGCTTCGCATCCAGGTAGCCCTTAGACTGGTTTGCCAAAGGCTACCTACCCCTATTATCAGTTTTTTCGTGTCATTCGGCATCTCAAGCCCTCGAGAAAATAAATTTTAACATCAGGTTAAAATAAACAAAAACTAATAAATCGCTTATTTCTTACATTTGTTTGTTTAAAATTAACTAACCTCAACATTTGGGAAGCTACGACTAGAAAAAACTTTTTACAAAAAAATACAACCGACTTCCAAAAAAAAAAACACTACAAAGTAAAAAATAACTTTAATTTCGGAAGTCGGTGTTTTTGTTAGTTTCTTCGTATTTTGACACCGACTTAAAAAGTTTTTTATTTTTCACTTTTTAGTGGTACCTCACTCCTAACAACACCACTGCAAAATCGCAGAAAAGCAAAATACGATATTTAAGTAAGTAATACATTACTTGGATGACATAAAACTATCATCCAAGTAGACGAATTCCAGCTATTTCGATTAAAAACCAAAGTTTGTAACCGATTTTCATAAAATTTTAATTAGACCAATCTGCAAGTATATCCTATCAGATAAAACAAGAGTTTTTCAAATCGGTTCATAATTGTCGGAGTTATGAGGTAGCAAATATAAAAAAATAAAATAAAAAAAACATACAACCGAATTGATAACCTCCTCCTTTTTCGGTTAGAAAGAATAATTAAGTGTTTTTTTATTTAGTTTCGATTATTTACTTACAAGTTGTGCCGAACCCAAGTAACATGGAAAAGGGCAGGAAGATGATGAATTACCATAAAATAATACATACCTAAAATTATCAAAAAAAATTAAATTGCTCGTTGTTCGTCCGTTGTTGTTATTTTTCGGGTGAATGAACTTGTACGTACTACATGACTGAATTGTCAACATACAACGTAGTGGAGCCTTAGTTTAGCCGTCTTCGAATTAAACTAGTCCGTTGACAATCGGTGAACCGTGGAACCGTTTATTGGACGTAGACGGTTGAATTAACTAATTCGTTCAATCAACGCCCATCTCTAGTTGGAAGGCCTCCTAAAGGGGGCTCACTGTGGGAATCTCTAGATGCGAGATTCACTGGATTGATTTGGTGACACTAGAAGGAGGCGTTTATTCAGAAGTGGACGTCCTTTTGCTGAAAAAGTGCCGATGATAATACAATTCTAAATCCCTGGAATCACGATCAATTGAAAACATCCTCATAATTACAAGAGTAATCCGTTTCTATGTCGTGGCAGGACAAGTTCAATTGAATTTATTCATTAGGTATAAGGCATCGTTCACACCAAACGTATTGTCCGCCGCTGACTAAAGGTACTTCTAAAAAGTTCTATATCTGAGATTACTTGTACTACTCTGTCAAAAAAGTTACGGGCAAAGATTATCCAAATTTATTTTATCACCTTCAAGATAGAGTTTTCTGTTTCAGAAACGATACACTTACTCCAAAGATTAATCCACTCATCAAAACATATTTTGACGCTTTTTCCGGAATCGAGTTCAGTTCTCGTCACGAATTCTCCTTTATGTTGTCTATCGAATGAAAACGGGTGCCACGAAGTGGTAATTTGAGTTCAGGAAAAAGAAAATAGTCGGCTGGAGCCATATCTGGTGAATAAGGTGGTTGCTCGATTCTATTGGTTGACCAAAAACTTAACCAATACAACAATAATGGCTTTGTGCAAAGGCGCATTATCGTGGTGCAAAATCCAGGAATTTTCTTTCCACAAATCTGGCTACACACAAATTTCGTCTAATTTTCTCTCTTAAACGCCGCATAGCTTTAAATTTTTTACGTACCGTTTGACCTTCTCGCATGAATTCCGAATGCATAATACCGCGACAGTCACACGTTGACTTATGGTCGACTTTGGCGTGTTTCTTTCGGTTTCGGTTCAGTTGGAATGTGCCACTCCAAAGCTTGTTGACTAGTTTGCATGTCAAACTCGTAAATCTACATTCCATCATCAGTAACAATGCGTTTCATGAATGTTGGGTCGGAATTGACTCGTACTAGCATGTCCTTAGCGCCTCAAACTTAAACTCAAACACAAGCATTTATTCCAATAAAACCATTTACAGGCACTTTAGAAGTCAAGGTTTTGTCAAGGTCGGTCGGTCCAAAGAAGATGAAACTATTTTCATGTTCCAAAGCATAGATATCTATGGAGAAGAACGTGCAAGAAACTCCACGAACACTCTTTTAAAAATAATATATTGTTACAAAGTTTTGTTTCCATCGGATTGAAAAAATACATGTGAGAACGATGTAAAAGATGAGCAGGATAAAAGCGTCTGGAATAAAAGAGGAACAATTCATAGAAATAATTAAAATCAACCATGGCAGTTGAGAAATGACCAGTCCAAACTGACGGCGCCCGTTCACGAACAAGTCGCATGCGAGCCTGGTTGAACTAACTTGTCCCTATTTCGAGTACCATAAAAAATGTCTGTCGCCTCTCTTACTAAAAAGGTGTGACACACATGATGTTTTCGTAAATGTATTGAAAAGATACCGCCATGATGTTAATAATCTTAAACTGTTCTCTAGGAGAATCGCGCCGGTGGAAATCGTATATCGCTTTGATGGCTCTTTTCTGCAGAATCAAAATAGACTCGATGTCTGCAGCCCGTCCCTATAGTAAAATACCGTAAGACATGATACTGTGAAAGTAACTAAAATATACCAGTCTCACGGTATAGACATCCGTTAATTGGCAAATTTTCCTAATAGCATATGATGCTGAACTTAGCCGCCCAGAAAGAGAGGTTATATGAGGGGGCCCATTGTAGCCTGGGGTCAAGCGTAATTCCTCGCGATTGAGTTTTTGGAGGAAATTTAGGTCTTTTGGGTCTAACCAAACGGCATCATGTATCATACCTAAGTAATTATTTACAATGGTACGGCGCGATTCATGATACACAGAAAGTTACTGGCTATCTTTCTCATACTTGAATGAGGATTTTCAGTCTCTATTTCCTTCACTTTTGCTATGTTAACTTCAGTTGCAGACATACCAAAGTGAGACAAATCTTCCATCCTAGTATCTCGACTGCTTCTGAACACTTTCTACCACTCACAAGCACATGTTTGTTATAAGGTCGATTCACCGTAAGCCTTTTGTAATATTTTCAATGACTTCGAACACGAAATTCCATTGTCTATAAAAAATTTAAGACAAACTCTTTGTTCGATGTTTTTGTACATGACGAAATTCGCAATACGCACTAGATATTACTAAAAATAGCACTATATTTAATCTAAATAACAGATATAACTTAAACTATGCGCCAAAATGGATAACAGTTGTGCCAATCTATCAACAACAAAAAATCAACAATTTAATTTGGAACCATAAACCAATTATCCATTCCCAAAAACATTTTTGACTGAATGTATGTATTACCAAATTGCTGATACACAAAACTGATTTGCTGAGTTCCAGTAGTTTTGTGAAACAAAATAAGATAAGAATAAGCTTCATTCATTTTTCCTAAGCTTCTTTTGACACACAATTAAGCGTTTGCAAGCCACCCTGAGGCTTTCATTTTGTACACGTATATTATTGCGTAAATATTTACCATCGTATTAATAAGAAGGATGTGTCAGGCTCAAAATATATCTAAGCCGGCCTAAACTGATGTGTATTTCTGGTTTACGAATATTACATTAAGGACCGTAATATTAGAGTCAGCACACAGAGGGGCCCGAAAGGGCCGACGCCTGCCGGAGTTGCGGGACTATTCGAAAGAGATACCGTGGCTCCGGAACACAAAGGGCACTGAAGGATCTTGCTGTTGGTGTTTATTATCATCATCATCATCATACCAGCCAAAAGACGTCCACTAGTGGACGTAAGCCTCCACTACTGGACGTAAGCCTCCTCCGAGTATAGCTGCAGCAACCGGTACCTACTGTTAGTCTCGCATTCATGAGTGACCCTCACCAGGTCATCGGTTCAATATCATCAGTCCGTTGTTGCTGATACCTTTAAATGAGCTAATTTACATAACATCGCTTGTAACTTAAATACGGTTGATTTAACTAAGTTTGTGTTTGGTTGACATATAGTATCCCACGCAATAACAAAGATAAAGCACCCTGTTTTTCTTACAACCGGAGCTCAGGTAAATATCGATGGAAGGCGAGAACGTGGACTGAATACCAAGTAAAAATATTTACGTCTAAGCGAATGTAAAAGTGTAACGCGTGCAAGTTGTGATGTAAGTGAAGTAGCTTAGGTAATAATATTAGTAATTCCCATAAAGTAGTTTCTAGCTCTCAAGTACTACGTAAAGGTTCTACTGAAAAATATGTATGTGCTCGTACGAAGTACGTAAATAATATTGTAGGCATAGTTGAGTCCAGGAAGACTCACTGAGGCCCTGAAATGAAGAGGTCATTTGAAGGAACACGAATGGGGTTTAGTTAGTTAAAGTCAGACACTCCCTTTCGATCTAACTAGAGCGAAAGGAGTCATTTGAAAAACATATTTGAGAGCACATTATTCTGTTTTCGTCTGCGTCTCATTTGGAATATAGTTATTTGGTATTATTTAATTTCAATAACGTTCACAGTATAGGTATAATAAACGTGAGATATACCAACTGTTGATATAATTTCTTTACATATAACATTTAAATAGTCTAAAACTTGTTTCGTATAACTTTATTGGATAAAATGTTTATTTAATCGAAAATCATTAGGTCTATTGTATAAAATCAATATATTTTCTTAAAATTAAATAGTAGTGCTACAAAATTTAGTGTCAGAAACAAATGGCTGCAAAACCGACTCCACGTAGTCTAACCCTAGAGTGTAATTTAAGCCCGCGAAAGCGCGGAGGGGCGAGGCGGCCCGCGAGCTGAGGAGCTGGTGGTTTCCCGCTGCGGCTGAGGAAGGAAGCCGAAGCAGCGGTGGATAAGCTCGCGTGGGTCTGCCGGAGCCCTGCAGCGCCGGAGCCGTGACAGAAACCATGCCTGCTGCATGCATTGCATGCTCGCTTGCATGCTTGCTTGTCTGCTGCATGCTGGCTTGCATGCATGCTTACATGCTGCATGCTTGCTTGCTACATGCTTGCTTGCATGCTGTACATGCTTGCTTGCTTGCTACATGCTTGCTTGACAGGTGGCAATCAGTAACTAAGTATATCTGCGCATGCAACTAATAATATTATTTGTAAAGCTACCTGCAAAACTACAACTTATCATTATTAAACCAGACTAAGTTATAATGCAGTTTTGCTGTGTTTTTAACAAGGCGTTTTTATCATATGAGACTAAATAGGTTCTGATTTTTGAGTGGTGTATATCTAACGATTTTATTTTCAACTAGCTGACCTGTGCCCACTTCGTTGGGCGGTAAACATTTTAACTTGTGATGAAATTATGAGTGTGGTTCGGTTAGTACTGACTGCTATGATTTATTTCCTGACGGCCAAAAGGAGGGATTTTTTTTATTGCATAATAATATGTATGTAGCTAGGCTAGCGAGCCGCTGCGAGCGCTCAGCGTTAGACTCCCTGTCCCTTGTTGCAGAGACATCCTGCTATAAATCACTGAGACGCTGTGCACGTTCAGCGCTAGATTCCCGAGCACGGACCTGATGTTCTCCAGCTTTGGTTAGCAAGCCGCTGTGAATGCTCGGAGCTAGATTTCCCAGCGCGTGCTTGCGAAATATTTTCTCTATTCCTCGAGAGGCTCTTCTGTATGGCGTACTCGAGCTGCTCTTGTCTCATGTCTGGGATGTCTGACGGGAAAGTTGTGATATCCTTTTAGGCATGATAAACAATCGCTGAAACTGTCCGATATCCCAAAAACAGAAATATCACAGCTTCGAACTCGAAGAATGAGAACGAAGTAATATTGTAATTGTGTTTTGGGAAACCGAGCAACCAAAACAATTTTACAGACCAACAACATTCAACCAACTACGTACAACTCACCTACCAAACGACAAAAGTTAAATAATAACTGGAGAGGGTCATTAATCCGCGGAAAATCTTAACACCACAATTCAGAAAAATGACGTAATTGCACAACGCCGTCTATGGGTAAATGGATAAAACGTCCGTACAAAAACGGAAAAGGTTATAAGTGGTATGCATATTACTCCTACCACTCCAGCTGAGATTTCTGACATAGTTATAAGAATGGAAAATAAACATTCCTGTGGGTATGACGAGGTTCCAATTAGTGTGTTTAAGGAGCACATTGCAATATTAGCCGAGCCCCTATCTGACTTTTTCAATAACTGCATTAACGACGCCATCTTCCCTGAACAACTAAAAATGGCAAAAGTAAAACCTGTGTATAAGAAGGGAAGTAAATCTGATCCTAAAAACTATAGGCCCATCTCTCTATTACCAGTTCTGTCAAAATTATTTGAAAATATCCTTAAAATACGCCTTTTAACCCACTTGAGAGTTAACAAAGTGCTAAAAAAAGGCAGTTTGGGTATCAAAGGGATGTTGGTACTTCAGACGCTATTTATACGTTAATGGATGATGTAACAAGTAAAATTAATAATAAATTGAGGGTTGCAGGGATTTTCTTAGATTTAAGCTCCGCATTTGACACAATTGACCATGAATTACTTCTAACTAAAATGAGCCACTATGGAGTACGAGGAAATGCTTTGCGACTATTCTCATCTTATTTAAAAAACAGGCGGATGTACGTTGAAATTGACAAAACTAAGAATAATTATAAGATAATGTATAAATCCAAAACTGTTTGCATATCAACGGGTGTTCCACAGGGATCTATTCTAGGAAATAGGTTTCTTATTAAATGCTGCTTTGAATAAGGTTGAAATTGAGACTGTTGCCGAAGTAAAATTTTTGGGCATACATATTGACCAACTCTTAAACTGGAAACCAGAGTTAAAAGCCTTGATGCATCTGTATCATCTGCATGTTATGCTCTATGAGCTCTAAGAAATGAAATTAGCATAGAACAGCTAAAAATGGTATATTTTGCGCTGGTGGAGTCCAAGATTAGATATAGCATACTTTTTTGGGGAAACAGCTTTGATTACAATTGCAAAAGGGCTTTCGTACTACAAAAACGGGCAATTCGTACCATGGTTCGAATCTCACAAAAAGAGAGTTGCCGACAACATTTCAATGATTTAGGCATACTAACAGTACCTAGTCTATATGTACTGGTACTTTTAACTAACTTTGCCAAAAACATACAAGACTATGAGACAGAGGAAGAACGGCTGAGAAGGGAAGGCACCCGTAGACTAGACTTAAAGAATAAAAACTTTACTAATCATAACTTGAGAGAATTGTTAAATAAACACTGTCCACGCTACCAGTCAGTAAAGTTATTCAACAGGTTGCCTTTAGACATAAAAATGTGTGTAATGCCATCTACAGCAGCGCTTTCAAATCAAAATTGAAAGCATTCTTATTGAATAGATGTCTATATGCTGTAGAAGAACTGTAAATTTTTAATTTAACTATGCTAATTTATTTATTACAATATTATTGCCATTATAACTTATGACCACATTTTTTTATTTTTTGTTGCTATTGATGAAATTTAATTTATCATTTTATTATTTTATTTTATAAGACAGTTGATATAATTTAAAAAAGATCAAATTGTAAAACTGTAATTGTGTAATTTATTTATGTGTGTAAATTCAGATACAAAAATTTTGTTAATGAATAAATGACTAATGTACAAAGCATGTTCTAATGCGGTTCGTGAATGGACGGCGCGGGCGGCGTTTTGCGATTTAGTAATTTTATATTTTCTTCGAAACTATTCAACCAATTGACATACTGTTTTGAGCAAGTTGTCTTATGTCTATGATGTTCTTGTGATCATAGTAACATTTTTTTCGATAAGGTTTAATATTTTGTTGTTTAAAAAATCGTCCAAAGATAAGTACGTCGAAAATACTTTTTTTAACACATTAAAGCTACTATATCTGCTAAAATATAAAAGATAGAAATATGGTGCCGCTGACTTTTTTGTAGAAAAATTCTAGGCGGACCAGGTTGCCATACATTGTTTTCAATTATATACAACTGTTAAGGCAGCGCACGCAAATAACTCTGTTGTAAGAGCTATTTTTTTTCCGCCTGGATAGACAAAAATTGAGATAGTTCGACTAATATGCATGATATCTTTATAATTTATAGCCTATAGCACTCACGTATAATGTAGCTTTCTACCAGTGAAACAATTTTTCAAATCGGACCAGTAGTTCTTGAGATTACCCCCTACATACAAACTTACAAACATACAAACTTACAAACTTACAAACAAATGTTACCTCTTTATATTATTAAGTATAGATTATTAGTATAGATGTATGTTATGCTCATAAAAATAAGTTATTTTAAAATTATATCAATCGTTTATTATATTAACTGATCATTATATCAAACAAAATTATAGATTCAGTTGTTGTATCTTGTAAGTATTACACCAATAGTCTTTATAGGGTTGAACATTCATGTCATTGAATTTTAACTAAGTAAAACACTTTTTTTTTAGTAAGTTCCCTGAAAGTCTTTAGACGATAGATACTTTAGAACAAGTCCAGCGACAGTCCCTTCTGGACAGGAAATAGCTACCATTTCACTTATCATGCATCCGTTATGTTAGCTTTGGAGTAATTTTATAATTCTTTAGTGCTTTCGCCGTGTTACGAGTATATGCGTTGTTTTAAGCCAACTTCAAAACAACTGTAAAAATTTCCATCAGAAAATATCTTATCTCGTAAATTTATTAACGTAACGCAATGGCTCCAAAATTATACAATAAGTTACCTGAGCAAGTGATAAGTAGCAAGAACATAAATGAGTTTAAAAGAAATCTTTTTAAATTATTATTCAGTTAATGAATTTTTGAATGACAAATTTTAAAAATTATTTGTTTTGACTTATCTAATTTTTCTATTTGTATTTTGACATTATTTTCTTGACTATTTAAAATTAAAACTTGACATTCAATTAGTTGTTAATTAAAATGTGCCTATTGAGGTATTAACATTTTAGATCTTGACATTACTTGAATGATTTTTGTATTATAATTAACATTTTTGCAATTTATTAATAACTAGCTGACCCGCGCAACTTCGTTTGCGTCACATTTTCCATTACTGCTCCGCTCCTATTTGTCTTAGCGTGATGATACATAGCCTATAACCTTTCTCAATAATTGGGCTATCTAACACTGAAAGAATTTTTGCAAATCGGACCAGTAGTTCCTGAGATTACCCCCTACATACAAACTTACAAACACACAAACTTACAAACTTACAAACAAATTTTACCTCTTTATAATATTAGTATAGATAACTTACAAATTACATCAATAATTTTGTTAATATTTGTATGCCTTCTGGCGGAACATTGTTGGGACTTTGTACTTATATTTTGTATAACATCTTTTACCATACCCTATGTTCACAAATAAGTAAATAAATAAAAAAACGTTTCCAAAATAACAAAAGTGACGATTCATGTCTCTCAAGTAATGTTATTAGACTACTCGTAAATAAAGAACGAAGTCGAAACTCAGCATCGGTAAAAGGTAAACCTTGTTTGAACATTTCGTTTCGTTTGCGGATTTAGACAGAAATTGTTGTTTAACTAAATCTGTTGAGCCTAGATTTAATATAGATTTAATGTTAAGTAAAGAGTTTTGCGAAACTGATAACTCTACTTTCTGTCTTTCTTCCCTTACTGACTATTTATTTACATTAAAAGCTGATTTTCAATCGTTGTATATAATTTTTATTCTATAAATTAAGTTTTGATATCACAAGTATTCATTTTAAAGACAGCAAAGGGCCAATCCGACTAACTTTTAAACAACATTTGTAGTCGCATCGGATTTAGAGTAATTGACGGTGTTTTGAAAGATTGCGGCTTAGATGCAAATGTGAACATTGCATAATTAGTCTAATAATTAGCCTAATGAAAAAATATAGCTTTAAATTTCTGTGTCACAATGTCTGTCCACCAGTGCCGAGGACAAACACTGATGGACAGACATTGTAAACCAGAATTTTACTTTACTTGACGTTCAAAAAGTGCTGGCCCTCAGCCTAATTTGAATAAATGACTTTTGAATTTAGAATTTTAGAAATTGGCCACTAATCAGGGGATGGTCGTGATTCTCCCGATTAGTGGTCAATTTGTGTGTTAGGAACACGATGCGAGGAGGAGTTAATTTCCAGTATCCAAAACTGTTTCAAAATAATTGCTTACTTTTATTGGCACTCGTGCAGCTTGTTGGTCTGTAGCTCTCTCTGACAGATTGAAATACTGTAAAATATATCGCTAAGTGTTATTTCTATTTACGAGGTTCATTTTTGCACAGCCCTTAAACGTAGATCCCAGTGCAGGTTGATCATTTTCACATTACATGTCCTCGAATTTTAGTCCTAGAACCTACCGGTTTCTATAAAATTGCTCTTTAACTGGCAATGAGAACAACATTTCTCTTTGCCAGTTAAAGAGCAATTTTTATGAAAAAAAAAAACACTGTTTTCGTTACCATTAAAACTAACTCTCGGTGTCTTAATTGATAGTAATCTTTCTTGGCGAGCGCAAGTAAATGAGGTTAGTCGTAAGGTGCACTTTTCCTTCCACTCTTTAAAAACTCTGCAATCCTTCTTGCCCTTTAAAACTAAAATTTATCTAGCTCAAACTTTAATTCAGCCGATCATTGATTACGCTGATGCCTGCTACCTGGATGCCACTGAGGAGCTCTTAAATAAGCTTGAGCGCTTGCAAAACTTATGCATTCGTTTTGTTTTTGGCCGGAGGAAATACGACCATGTCTCTCAGTTTCGCAAGGATCTCAAGTGGCTCCCTATCCGCCTTCGCAGGAACACTCGCATATTATGTCTGCTTTATAACATCCTATTTAATCCTGTATACCCAAGCTACCTGCGCGATCGTTTCTCATTCACTCGCCCTCCTAATGCGCTGTGTAGATCCCACCTCAAACTTCATCTTAACTTCCCATCCCATAAAACCCACACATACTCCCACTCCTTCTCTTTTCACGCAGTACGATTGTGGAACTCACTCCCACCTAACATAAGAGACTGCAAAAATATTAACCTCTTCAAAAAAGAAGTCAAAGAGCATTATCTGTCAATAATGTGATATATATTATAAGTATGTATTAATTTATTATCATTATATATTTAGTTAAATCTATTTGTGTATATTTGTTTGTATGTCTATTGTAATTTTATGTGTATTTACTTAGATTATAATTTGTTTTAGTTAAGTTAGTACCTTTAATTTGTTTTAAGATTCCTCTCTGGTTTTTGACACACTGTGTCTACATTTTTTTTTTATTAAATTCTTCTGTCGCAGGTCTGCTGGTAGAAATTTCTTTTGAAATAAGCAGTACCTTTGTGCTCTTTTCTCTGTACAAAATTATCTTTTTTCTAAGTATATTGTGTGTACATAAATAAATAAATAAATAAATAAAATAAATAAAACTAAACTGCTCTCATCATCAGCCGAAAGACGTCGGTAGCTGGATATACGTCTCCCTCAAGTATCGCCACAAGTACCGGTCCTTTGCGTCTCACATCCATCTGTTACCCATGGTCATCGATAACCTTGTGGGACACCTTTCAAAGCGGCGTCTTCTGGTATGCGGCCGTCACTGCAGAAATTTTCGTCTCCATCGACCATCTGTTCTGCGAGCAATGTGCAGTGCCCGTGCCACTTCAGATTGGCGATCTTTTGGGTTATGTTTGTATCCTTGGTTTTCTTGCGGCTATTGTCATTAATGATTCGCAACTGCTCTAATGAATAATATATTATTCTTACTTGCTTTTTTGGCCTTTGGCTATTCTTGTCTTGGCTTGATCTAGCAAGCCAAGACAAGAATAGCCAAACGAATAGTAAAGATTTTACTTTGTTTTCTAAATAGTTTATTTACTTTCAATATTATTACATCAAATCGGTAGGTACCCGTTTGATCAAACATATACTTTCGTTGTAACAAGAACATCCCTCATTTATTATTCGTTCTTACAGAAGCATTTACATAAACAGTAATTGAAGTGTATGTTCAATTGTTGTGCAAAATTAAGCACAACTGTCAGGACTAGCCTGCTTTTTCATCCATCAACAAACTTTTCTATTGTTTTCTCTAAACGGGATCTAACAGATTTCTACTTTTGAGACCGAAAGTTAAAAGTATTCAGTTAATTCTAACTGTTTTTATAAAGTAGATAAATCGTTAGTAATTTATTTTACAACGTGTAACAAAATAAATAAATACATCTTAAGGGGTAATTTTATTCATCACTTACAATGGGACCAACAACGTTTGTGTACTTTTTGTCGAGAAATACACATTATTTTCATGATTTCAGTTTTGAATCACATAGTGAAAGTTTGAAAAGAAGATAGAGGCTTTTGCCCAGCAGTGGGACAGTGCACGCTAAAAAATAGTGAAATTTGTACATAATAATAAGTACAATGACCCCTTAAGAGGTATTGCGTTTATTATGTTATAAAACTTTGTATTTGAATGTAGAAAAAGCTATTGGGCGAGTATCATAAGCTATTTAAATTTGGAAAAGCACAATTAACAAAACTTTATTCATGGGAAAAATCTAATGTAAATTAACGTAAGAACATTTTTTGATAAAATTTCACACAGCAAATTCGATCGATTACTCCGTACAGTGATGAAAGACGTTAACCTCTCATTTCCTGTGCAACCCTAATAAGGGAGCAGTTAATTAACTTTAAAGCTGTACACAATGTATTTACTGAAGCAGAAACTGATAAATTGCTTGTTGTTTGTCGTCTGTTGAATCTCAATTATTACTTGGTTTATAAACAAATAAAAGCCAATATTGTCATAGTTTCAAAACAGTGTTGTATATTTAGGCTGAATACATATTGTCAATATTCACAACTACGTAGATTAATCAAACGATAGAATCTAGCTATATCGTCTCAAAATCGCTCTCCAAGTAAATTGTGAACGCAATTATACTGTAGCAGCGTGTATACCGCCATAATTCCGTATACCGTCATAACAACTACTTAAACTGTGAATAGACCTGATGATACACAAATTATACATTGCGTTACCAAGGTTATTCGTGCGATTTGAACATTAAAACTAATTTTAATAAACTACAAGAAATAGCACGTCCCTATTTCTCTGTATCTCTTCTCTTCTATATATCTTTAATATTATGGTATGATAAGGTTAGCTTAGTCTGCTATTCTGTAAGACTTCATTCTAAACTTCGAATCTGAATCCGCTGTGAGTTTCTTGATTGGCATTCTAAAACTCGATTGATAATTTGAATTTACACTAGCGCTACTCTTGCGAGCGTGTTTGCGAGTTGAACTAAATTGACGGCAAGATTTTGACAGATAAAGTATGAGATGGCGTAAAAGTGGCATTCTATAAGGTAATTCCCCCGTCAGTTCGACGCTAACTTCGCACTCGAACTCGATTCAAAGTGTCAAATTAAAAGCATCTATTTTACGAGTGAAAACAGAAGAAATCATAGTTAAATAGTGTATAAATAAGGTATTTCAAGTTTTAAAGTGAATAAGTGCCTACCTACTAAAGCGATAACGATGGCAAGAATGTTTTTGTTTAAATATTTATTATAAGAACATCATGCTTTGGATACACTAGAAAACGTCGACAATCTACCAAACAAAACTCGAACCGACGATGGGTGAGAGACACGTGTCTCATTTGGACTGAAACAGTATTGTTGGATTAGACACTTCCTTAATTAATATTATTTTTGAACTTTACAACCAGGAATATAAACTTACTTCATGATTATTTCACAATTATTATCGGCACTGAACGATCAAAAAACAAACAAAACGTAAACAAAACAATGCAACGCACTCTATAACATCCACAGACTACATAGAGATACTACGTATATAACATCAACGCAATAAATGAAAACATTGTCCACAGATTCCTAATGATATTGTCTGTCAGACATTTTTTTTTGGTAAGGTAAGCATAGATTATAATTCACGGCACGAATTTAGATTTTTCTGTTTTTTTTTTTACTTACTAGCTGCCTCAAATTCCTTAAAATAAGAAATTTTTATTTAAACATCATACTAGCTAAAAATTCTGTGTCAAAAACTGGTAAAATAAAAAACCGATAAATCTCGACTTATATTTTGTTGGGTGTGGTAGTCACTAGTACTGCAGTGCGATTCTGTAAACATGTCGAAGTGAACACTTACGCGAAGTGAACGACAAGTGAGCTGTCAAACCATACAAACAAGATGGCATGACAGCTCACTTGTCGTTCACTTCACCTAAGTGATCACGGTGAGATGTCAACAGAATCGACCGTCAGTATTGGTCGCTTTGGAACTCACTTCACTTCGCAAGTGCCTAGGTGATGCTTACAGAATGCAAAATCAAGGTCATTTTGAACCTTATGCGAAGTGAGAGCGAATAGCGACGTGAAATGCGAGTTGTTGTTTGAATTTTACAGAATCGACGTGCTGATTTTGCATCGTCACCATCGAAGCACGGATACTTCGGCAAGTTCCTACATTGCATAAGCAGGGAGTCAGACGCTCAGTATCATCACTGCGTGCTTTGTCGGAAGCACTCGGAACGGCATTCACTTTCACTTTCACCCTTAAATAATCTCGCAGTAGGTATAAAATATACTTTAACATCGTGCCTTAAAGAAAACGCTTTATTAAAACACACCGTTGCGTTGTATACATAAATGTTTATGGAATCTATAGACACTAAAAGGCGTCTCAGAACCTTTAGTGCAGTTTGTTGTTCACTAATCTTTCGTTGCCGTTGGCAACCATGCAACTCCTTGGAAATATAAAGAACTACGCTTCCCATTCAAGAAATTGCTTTAAAAGTATTGAACGTAGGTACTGCTCGAGTGAATTAGTTAGATTTTTGAAGATCGAACTTAATTACAAGATCATTTTATTGTAATCTAATTTTTAACCGTGACTTTACTCCCATTGCCTACACCAAAAGAAAGTGCATTTTTATAGTTAAGAAGTAATCAAGTTATCTGCGATAGTATAACTTTCTAGCGTGCATCACATAATTACCATTCCTGACTTCACCCACTGCTAGGTTTAGACCTCACTTTTTTGTGCCAATCGCCATGCTGCTGTTCCACGCTCACCCTTTTATCCTTGATTGCAGTAATTTCTGCCCTAGGCAGATGGTATTTCTGCCATCAAGGGTTAAATCCGCCCATGCCACTGCCGGTTGACCAAAATTCCTTCTATTATCAGTCTTTAGACTCCACTTTATCACTGCCTTACTCATCATCGCCGCTCTACGCCATTTTCGCTCCATGTACACAAAATACAAAAGCAAACAACATAACATAAGAGACACTCGTTTCCCAGAAATAATTACAATAACAGGGTAAAAACACACCAGAACACTGTAACAATACCGCTGTGATTTCGCTTCGAGACACTTGACACCTTGACTTCCGTAATGAAATCCGGAGCAATTACTAGTGGCAACATGTTTTCAAGAAGTAAGGATGCGGAATTACTGAGTTTTTTTCCAAGAAATATTATCCTTTACACCATTTTGTCACTAATATTTGTTATTGTTTAACGTGATAACAATTTTAGTTGATGGCTTAATAACTTATGAAAGAGAAGTGAAATCTAAAATAGTTTATATAGAAGAATCGAAAAAAAAGAAGAAGTTGATCGAAGCATCCAAAGACTAAAGAAATCAAAAAAAAAACTGAAAATATAATTTCACGATAAATTTAATATTTTATTTTTTATTTTATTGTAATTGTTTAGACACTCAGCGGCATGGAATGTGGCCCAAACATAAACACACCGATAACAGGCGATTTTGATATTGCGTATGAGAATTTCGAGTGGCAGTTTGTCAAGACATTTGTTCTTGTTAATTTAAGAGGGTCAGCACAAGAAAAAGTAAATTCTTTTAATTTATGTGACACTTAACGTTAGTTCGTTACTGGAACGCACAAAACACGGGTGAGTTAAATTTATTTTTTATTGTTTTATTTTTTAATGAATTTGTAGCAATTTATGCTTCCAGAATTGAAAACACAATGCCTCTAACTTCAGCTCAAGTTGCTCAAGCTGTGTTGCTTCGGAGTCAGGGGCAAACGCAGCGAGAGATTGCTGAAACTTTAAATGTACCGCGTACAACTCTCAGTTACGCCTTAACAAGGGACCGGCCTATTCACAAGGAGACCAAGATGTGGCGGTATTAGGTACACCTAATACCGCCACATCTTGGTTTCCTTGTGAATAGGCCATCATCATTGCGATAAATCGGTCATCTCGCGCTGATGTGTACATCAGCGTGAGATGACCGATTTATCGCTCTCGCAATTTTGAGAAATCGGTTCCTTACTGCGCTCGAAATAAGGCAGCGGCTACAAACGGCAAGAGCGGTCAACGTAAGTGAGCGGACAATAAGAAGGAGAATGGAGGAACGGGATCTGCGTGCTCGAGGACCAGCTCGAGGTCCAGAACTGCTCCGGCACCATCGGGTAGCTCGACTTCGGTTCGCTCTTGGACTCATGAGCAGTGGAGTAAAGTTCTGTGGACTGACGAATGCAGAGTGGCCTTAAGAGCTCCAGATAGCCGCGAACGTGTCTGGAGAAGGCATGGGGAGAGGTTTTTGCCAATCACTACCAGGCAAACCGTCAGTTTCCAGGGTGGATCAGTCATGGTTTGGGGAGGGATCTGTTAAGACGCACGCACAGAGTTGGCAGTAGTTGCAGGTCGTCTAACGGCTGTGCAATACATTGAACAGGTTCTCCAAGAACACGTTTTACCATTTGTGGGATTCATCGATAGCTTAGATTTCACCTAAATGCAAGATAATGCCCGACCTCACACAGCACGTTGCGTGGATGATTACCTGTCGAAGGTGATTATTACAAAATTGGAGTAACTGGCACGAAGCCCAGACATGAATCCCATAGAACATGTCTGGGACATGCTTAAAAGATGCATTCGATCCAGTTCCAACCATCCAGAGATTATCAGTCAGTTGAAAACCGCTCTGGTGGCCGCCTGGGAAGAAATACCCCATGTGGACATTAAAAACATAATCCACAGCATGCCTGTTCACATGCAGGCAGTCATCAGGGCCAGAGGTGGAAATACCCGCTATTAATTTTAAGTACCATAGCTTTATTTTTTAAATTTCATTCAAAAACATTTTTTTTTTAAAGTTAGAGCTTAATGTCTTTTTTGTAATTTTATTAAATTTTAATAAAGTTAAGTGACTTTTTGTTAGTTGATCATTCGCATTTGCTTCGAATAAACATTTAAGTTTTAAGACAGAGAAACACCATGTTTCGCGTTACATTTTGATAATAAACCACATAACGCGCTTGGGCCACATTCCGTGCCGTATGTAAATCTATTTGGGTAAAGTTATTAATATTTATTGTATTTATATTTATTAATAGGTAATAATATGTTTAAGTAAAGTTAGTTAAGTCTATTTTGAGTTACCTTATTTCTCTCTACACACTGTGTGTTATCACACTCTATCTATCGCAGGTGTGCTGGAATAAAATGCTATGAAATAAGCAGACCTCTGTGCTCTTTTCACTGTTTATCATTTCCTTTTTTAAGTAAATTGTGTGTACATAAATGAATACATTCTGATTCCGACTGTTTTGATAGAATAGTCAAAAGTGGCACCGGTTTGTTTTATTTAATCAAAATAAATCCTAAACTCAATTTTCAGGATTAGGTTATTACGAAAAAGCACCAGCCTACTGTAATAGAAAGGTAAAAATATTGCTTCAAATCCCTTTTCATTTATCCTGTAATCAGTCACTGCCAGATTAAGGTTTACGTAAACTCTGTAGGACCGAGTAGAATACACGTAAATTTAATTTACTAATGAGCATACTGGTGACGGCAATCTTTCCAAATGGCTGGATAATAAATACAGTCTAACATTTTAGAAATTAATTAAAATAACAGCTGCTGCGTATCTTGTCATTTAAATCTGCGAAGCTTTTTGATCTAAAAATACGCAACCAAAATTAGTTTGTGATACTAAGCTGCTCATGTTTAGTACAGAAAAGGACAAACGATTTTTTTTGGCTGAAACACAAAGGCACACAACAAGATATCAGGACAAACGTACATAATATGTTTGAAACATAGAAATTTTTTAGTTGATCAAAAATAACATAAGTGAAGTCACAGATACAATACTTACGTCTACCACTGCGATTCTCTAAACATCTCACTGTAGAAATGTATAAATACTTGTATGTATGAATCTATCAGTTCATACATACAGGATGGAATGACAGTTAATTTACGTCAATTAACCGTTTATTTGTTTACTCCTCTAAGATTCTAGAAAGGTAAAAAAATAAACGGTTAACAAAATACCTCGAGACAAACAAGCCATCCAGACAACCACAACAACAGGGTAACCATCGTAGTTTTGTTTCCGTTTCGGTAGTTCAACTAGTAGTAGTAAACTCCCTCACTTTCAACATATTTGCGCCAGCCACAATCTCAATCTACGCTCATCAAACAATATCCCACTCACCGTACTGATTTTATACACTCTTCTTTCTTCGTTCAGTTTATTTCTCTGTGAAATGAGCTTCTCCAAGAGACCAGGATGGCCACCAATTGATTAACTTTTAAATTGTATGTTCGTGAACATATTCGGAAGAAGTTGGCAGTAGTATCATCACAGCGCTAATGTTTTCCAGTTATATATTCGTATTTACTGTTTAAGTATTTCGTTTACATATTTGTCTAGTTAATTTGAGTATTAATTATTTTATAATGCACGTAGGTGTAGTTCCGCTTCTGTGATTTTTATGTGCTGAAAGTGTTAAATAAATAAGTAAACTAGTGATGCTGTCCAAGAAGTAGTAGTCTTTGCATCTTCAAATCTCGATGATAAACAAAAAGTATCGGTAATCTTTCTGGATTTATTATTATTTATCCTTTATTTCAGGCAGTTAAAGCCTATAAAACACTTTACATATTTTCTAAATGACCCTTTTTCTTTGCGGTCAAGTGTAAAAGGAAAAGACAAGAAAAGTGAATTAATTAGAATCGAGACAAATTTTTGAATTGTTTAACTACTGAAAACTTTAAGCGGTCAAGGTGATATTCCGTGACTTAAATTGATTTCGAATACCAAGTAAAATCAGTTTCGACTACGATTCTGGAACTTTGATACGGTTTTAATGGTGATTATCAGTAAAATCTTTTTGACGAGTTTTTACAAATTTCCAGTCTTTTGATGACACCTAGAGATCTTCAGAATCTGTTATAGCTAGTCAAATGGTTTTAATTTTTTTTGCATTGGAAGCGTTCGTGCTTACTCATGAAGAAATAATTAATAAAGGTATGTACAGTTATGGGCAATAATGAGAATACACCTTTCCATAATTATATCTGAAAAGACTTCCTTCAAGCAAGATTGCAATAAATCCCACAAAATGCCTATTTTCCACTCAATAATGATTTGAATTACGAGAGCTTAACAAGGTCAAGGATGCTCTTCATTTTAGTTTAAAACAGAAGTGGAAATAGGCAGGTCACCTGTCAAGATACAAAGATATGAGATGAACTTATCAATCAACTAAAAGGCAGTGCCCAAACGGCAAGAGATACGCGGGAAGACAGAAGAAAATATGGGCTATACAATTTTATTTGTTTTACTTTATTGAAAGCGGCAAAAAGACATGCTGACAGTATCATCTTCCAATCGTCCGGGAACACATCACATTCCAGGATTCAAGAAAGCGCAGAGAATTGCGAGATCCAGGGTTTCTTAAGGATGATAAATCACCAAATGATATTTTCCACTCTGACTGGGTGGAGCGGAAGGCAGTGTGACTCTTACTGACTAAAACAAATTCGTTTTCCTCCAAATACCCTTTACGTGCCAGGGCCACGGTGATTCTTACGAAATAATTCCGCAACCTGGCATGATGGCATTACCCTACAAGCTCTTAAAATTTTCACGCTCGCTCGCGGTTAACGTCGATTGTTACGTTTATTTTTGTAAAAGCACCGTCAAACAACTGTGAAAGCGCCGGATACTTTCCAACAGTGAAATTATGCCCCGCATAGTCAAATACTTGCCCCCTCCTTGAACAAAAATCTGAGACTCCCGACGTCCAGGCCGACTCCTTGAGTTGCGGCGGCTGGCGGTGACTGGCAGACAAGCTATATCTCCTGATTAGCCTATACTTAGGACACATCTTACCTCTTATGTATTACATTATTTAAGTGGGACTGAATTTATTATTTAACTTGTCATTGGTTTTTATGTCATTACGCTAAGCCAACTAAGTCGGTTATCATCGAATGTTTGTCGATGGAGCCATAACCTTAAAAATTGAATTGAATTGAAGTCGGTTATATTTTTTTAAAAAAGTGTTTTTATTTTTCACTGTTAAGTGGTGACACTTTGACGATGTCTTCGTCTACGCAGAAATTGAAATACGCAAATATAAAATAAAAACTACTGAGCTAAACTGAATAATTTTTTTAAAAGACCATAGGGCAAGTATGCCCATGAACTAAAAAAGAATCACATATATCGGAACAGAAACCTCGGAGTAATTGGTTACACACATAAATTTTAAAAAAACCTACCAAATTGAGAACCTCCTCCTTTTTTGGAAGTCAGTTAGCAAAGTCAGTTCATCGTCTGTACTTGATTGTAAATTGAAGCGGTGTTTTGTAAAGTTTTAATGGAGTAACTCAATTTAGACTTCCGGCTTTCGATTTAAAATTTTCTAATTGATTTTGTACCTTTCATTAGTTAAATTTAATTTCGTCTGTTCTAATTATTAATTGAAACGCGCTGTTGTTTTAATAGGTTTACCAAAATCGATTATAAAATAAATAACTATTTTTGCCCATTGCACATTGCTAATAAAATTAATAGTCGGTGAATGATCGGCTTGCATTATCCAAAAAAATAAAAAACTTTTTACGAAAAAAATACAACCGACTTCCAAAAAAAGAGAACACTACAAAGTAAAAAATAACTTTAATTTCGGAAGTCGGTGTTTTTGTTAGTTTCTTCGTAATTTGACACCGACTTCCGAAATTAAAGTATTTTTTTAGTGGTAGCCCACACCTAACAACACTACTGCAAAATCGCAGAAAAGCAAAATACGCAATTTTGATTACTTGGATGACATAAAACTATCGTCTAAGTAGACGAATTCCAGTTATTTCGATTTAAAATCCAAAGTTCGTAACCGATTTTCATAAAATTTGTTTCAAGTATATCCTTTCAGATAAAACAAGAAATTTTCAAATCGGTTCATAATTTTCGGAGTTATGAGGTAACAAACATAAAAAAAAAACATACAACCGAATTGATGACCTCCTCCTTTTTGGGAAGTCGGTTAAAAAAATACGTTGAGCTGGTATGCAGTGACGACAACGTACCGGAAGACGCAACGTTGGAAGGCCTCCCACAAGGTGAAGCCCGCATACATCGGCTACCGCGACCTTTACCAGGTCACCGGGCGGGTCCGGTGACCTGGTGAAGAGACGCACAGGACCGGTGGTTGAGGCAACGCTTGGTGGAATCCTATGTCCAGCAGTGGACGTTTTTCGGCTGATATGATGATGATGAAGCTATTATGAGAAATATCAACATATTTATAAAGTGGGTCATTCTCTATTCTATTGGGGCTATACCACAAAATGTTTTGACGGTAACTTGAACTTACTTTGATCTAGTTTCTCTATTGATTTTACTAAAAACTTGTCAACGAAGGCGAGCCTTTACAAACACCCCGAAAGTCCCCAATTTCGGCTAATTGGTTGTCCCTAATATCCTTATTTAGATTCTTTTCCCACAACAGCTGTAAAGCTGAGGTCTTTCGAGTAATAAGCAGTAGCGACCCTGTTTGCCCTCAATATATCGCATGATTGGTGAGAGGATTTCTTCCCAAAAATTTATTAATGCAGAACATGCTTTTCAATAATGCAGCTTTTGTAATAGTTTATGAATCGTTTCTTCTGTCTGACTGTTTTTGCTGAGTACTTTCAGAAGAATGATACTGTTCGGTGTTTTCCCCGAACACCTTAGTTAGCAATACCGTCGTGACGCGTTGACCTAATTTCATTTCTTTATTAAAGACACTTATTACGTTTAAGTTGACTTTAGTGTCAGTGCACTTTGGTCTACCGCGTTAGCCGGGTGTATTCTAACATTCATAAACATTTCACTTAACATTTTAACATTAAAATCAGTTTGAGAGTGACTCAATAAATAGTGTTCAACATAAACATTTGTTTCTCCTCAAAAACACCGACACCTCGCTTCGTACCCCGACAGATACTGTGCTATCATGCGACCTATTAAAAAGTATTTGTACATTCTGTTGACCATCTTAAGATAGATACTTCTAAAGTGAATATAAGTGTGAGTGTAAGTGTTTTTGTTTTGCAAACTTAGCTGCCACACCGACTGTCTAGATGAAACTAGCTGGGGGAAACTACTTGAAACTTGTTTAATTCATTTACTTGTCTGGGACATACTAAGCACGAGCAGTTACGGTCGATCGCAATTTCTTTCCGAGGTTAAATAAAAATTCCTTTAGTTTGTTATAACAAACTGCCATTTAAAAGCCGTGTGTATTATCAGTGGTCAGGCAGGGGCCAATAGTTATTCTATAATACACGATCATCAGTCCACTAAACCACTCAAACCCATAGCGTTTCATTTTTTGTTTCTATATTCTGCAATAGTACTGCTCCAACCGGGGATTGTCCTTGGGAATACTTTCAGTGCATACAGGGGTAATCGCCGGTTGGTGCCCCATTACATTTGAAATGTCTAACGGGGCCTCTGCGAGTTGGTTTTGGCCCCTCGTACGCCTACCAAAGGACCGGGTCTCCAGAGACCCGAGATGGTAAAAAAAAAATGTGGCTAGGCTGTCAAGTGATCTGTCATAAAAAAATTATCACCCGTATTTTTATCACATTTAATTTAAAAACCCATCTTACAAAATGAATTTTAAACGAAATAGAACAAGAATAAAGAAATATAACCGCGTAAGTAAACAGATTTGGACATGTAAATAAAAATTAACGAAACAAAATGCTGACAGAACACCATCTTCGGGTACTTTGCTCAGCTCCGCCTCGCAGCTGCTGGGACCTGCGCCAGCCGCGAGTCCAAAGATTCCGGTAGCTGCAGTTGCGTCGAGCGACGAATACTTCTTGCTGCCGACGATACCACCACCTGCGCGTCGGCGCGGACGAGGCCGACCACTGGCCAGCTTGGGACCTCGAGGTCAACCGGTCTCTGACAGGGTCTCCACTATCGGTGGAAGAGTGCAGCGCATGCGATGGACACAAGCCATTAATGAAAATGTCATGCGCTCATACTTTGAGGCTACAGAGGGGGGAACTAACCTAACTACGTACCGTGGTCGGATGCTCTCTCTGTTTCAGGTACTTGAGCCAACTGTTAACGTTTCAGCACAACGATTATCGGATCAGGTGTGGGTCATCCAGCGTAACCGTATGTTGGAAGAACCCGTACTTATATATATAGATAGACTGCGTCTGGAATCACGGAACAGCCGCGTCTCACCAGCTTCGCCACCAGCCGCGGTACAAATACAAGTACCAGTGTAAGTGTTTCACCGTGACCCGACTGCGTCGGTAAAGATGATGATGGCGGCGCTATATCCGTGAGTACCCAATGCAATGAGCGATTTAGGAGCGCTTTGGAGGATGTTTTCCGAGACTATCGCTCCACACCGCCAGAGCTTAGGCCTCGGCTACCTTGTTTGCATAAGAAAAAAAGGGCGCTGGTGTGTGCTCTAGATTCACAACGAGCAAATTATTTCGCCACTAGCGAAGACTTTGCCGATACCCGCTCGAACTTATACTGTGCGGCTGCAGCGGCATGTCGTGTAGCTCATATCAAATTTTCTAACAGTGATAGAGTTACACGACCAGCCGTACCAGCTTGGCAATGCAGAATCGAGCGTCGTATCGGTGAGGCTAGAGCACTCATCGGCAAACTTATCTGCTTCAGGGAGGGCAACACTCGATGCGCTTTGTGAGGCGGGCGGAATTTCGGGAACTGACATCAGTCTTCGGGATTATCTGACCCGCGTCACAGAGCGTATCGACTTCCTGAAGCAGAAAATCTATGCATGGGCAAACCGTATACGTCGGTACAAGCGGCGAGTGGAGCGATACACTCAAAATCGCACATTCCAAAGCAATGAGAGGTGGGTCAGGCCTTAGCTTGGGAGCGACCGGACCAAGGTGTGACTGATACGAGCCTACCGGATGATGACGCCATGTGTTCATTCTGGAGCAGCATCTGGTCGGTGCCTGTCAGTCATACGGAGGTCGATTGGAACTCTGGACTTAGGAAGTCGAACGCGCGTGCAATCCGATACCAGAAATAGTGGCAATTACTATCAGCCCCTAAGATGTAGCACGTGCAGTCCGTCCGTTGCCTAACTGGCAATCTCCAGGACCGGACGGGCTGCACAACTTTTGGATAAAATGGTTCCAAGGATCGCACGCTCGCTTGGCATCTCAATTCCAGTCTGCCTTAGAGTCAGGATCGCTGCCTCGTTCCTAACTACTGGAATAACCCACCTGTTCCATAAATCAGGCAGTACCACGGGGCCTAAAAATTATAGACCTATCACGTGTTTACCAGCCTTTAAAGTTCTCACATCCATTTTGAGAGCAAAGATTACTCATCATATATTATTGATATTAATTCAATTATGTCTGCCTCTTAGAATGTATGTAAGAACGGGTCCCGTGGTACTAAGGAACTGCTCCTCATCGACATTGCCATTAGCAAACAGGTTCGTCGTTACCGAAGGGATCTGTCGACATGCTGGATAGATTATAAGAAGGCCTATAACTCAGTGCCACATACATGGCTCATGAGGGTGCAGCTGCTGGACCTATACAAAGTTGATGCAGTTCTACGCATCTTCCTGTTGTCGTGTATGGGGCAGTGGGGGACGGTCCTTCACTATCCAGGGTGTCGACAGACCCAGGTGTCCAGCGACCCGATAAGGATCGAGCGTGGCATATTTCAGGGCAACAGTCTGAGTTCACTGTGGTTTTGTCTTGCCCTCAACCCTCTCAGTACATTGCTGGAGGGTTCGAGGCAAAGTTTCCGGTTGAGAAGAGGTGGTCAGGTCATATCGCATCTTCTTTACATGGATGACTTGAAACTAATTGCTCCTAACAACTTGCAACTGATGAAGCTACTAAAGGTAACAGAAAACTTGATGAAAGATGGAATTTGGTGTGGATAAATGTGCGGTCATGCATGTAAAGCGAGTGAGTGGAAGTCGTAGCTTTTTAAATGCTAAGGCCCTACACAACCGTCAGGTTGCAGCCTTAATGAATACCTCCTAGAGGCCGACGTGGGTAAGCATCGAGATGTGGTAGCATTGGACAAAGGCCTTACCGCGCTCTCCTTGGCTAACGAGAACTGGCATAAACCTGGGGTATTAGATACTATAGTATCTAATACCCCAGGTTACTACAGGGAGATATAGCAGAGCAAGGAGCTTCACGGGCGTTTTTATCGGGTCCTACATGGGCCCGATGTAGACTTCTGAGCGTCCGACGCCTGGCTGCATTTTGGTAACCTCTGTGGGGAAACCGAAAGTTTCGTCTGTGCAATTATAGACGAAGTTATGATGACGAACAACTACCGGAAATACATTGTGAAGGACGGTACAATTGACATTATGTTGGGTATGCCACCGACCCGGGGAATCCATCCGCCTCATTATTTTGGTTGTTCTAGTCTGGGTAAAAGAAGACTATTTGCACAAACACAACCTTGTAGCCAGGATTATCCACCAGCAACTTGCTTTGAAATACAATCTTGTGGAATTGGGAGTACCGTACCTACAGGTTTGTGCCCGACCCAGTTCTCGAAAATGGCAATTGCACGTTGTATTGGGATCGGTCTATCATCACTGACAGGACTATTGTTGTCAATAAGCCTGTTGTAGTGGTGATAGACCGACTAGAGCGTCGCGCATTGATTGTTGATATGGCAGTTCCTCATGACGAGAACCTCACGAAGTTTGAGAAAGAGAAACAAACGAAGTATCTTGACTTGGCTTGGAAGGTGGTTGACATGTGGGGTGGAACACAGCAGTCATTGTGCTGAAAGTCGTGACAGCCAATGGCATAATTGCCAAGAACCTCGATCAACATCTGAAGAGGCTCTCGTTGGGCAGCTGGATCAAGGGCTTGATCCGGAAAGTAGTACTCGTGGACACGGCGCGTTATATTGTTTAGAGATTCCTCTCTCGGGAGCCCTAACCACCGGTAGCTTTCTCGATACCGCTACTGTTTTTTATATATTTTTTTAATTGAAATATTTAAAAATGTAAATAATATTTGGATAAAAAAAAATCATAAAATAATATTTTTTATTTTTTAGACATATCTGTTCAAACACCAAATTCAAATTTCATCTTAACATTTGGGAATGTAGGTGCTTAGCATCGTGTTAAGAGATTTCAAAATTAAAAAAAAATCAAAGCATATAGGTATTTCAGATAAATCATTTACAGTGACAATCAGTCAAAAACATTAAGCTATTTGCACGTTCCAAAGTAAAAACCTCTATGGAGACGAAACTAAAAGATTGTCCGTATCTTTTAAATCATGTGATGTGTTACAAATAATATATCTTGGTAACATTATCTTTTATTACTTTTATATGTGAAGACAAATGCAAAGAACAAGAAAGTACCTACATGAAACAATTCAAAAAGTACAGAGTAAATTAAGCTAGTGTATTAGGTATGTGAAAGATATGATTGTCAACATGCAAAATAGCTGACATAGGTTTCTTTCATTTAGATCTTACCGCAAAATGCCTGACAATTTATCCTATCTAAGACCACAAATTACTGTCGCTAAGCATTAGACTTGAACTTCTTGAATAATAAAACGTCGAGACAGACTTTGAAAGTAGGGTTTAAAAGAATACATAAATAAAAACCCAAACGAAAGCTTCGTCGTAAGCTATAATATCTACTAATCTCAGATAACAACATCAAATGGCATTTAGTGTGTTTACACATCTATAAACTACTGCCGGAAGAAGCACGCTTAAGAGAAATCGATACCGACTCACTGACAAAGATATAGACATGCAGCACACTGTACCTACATTGAAAAAATCTTTTTTACATCTGGTAGAAAATATTTACAAAATTTACACACTATTTCTTAAGTATTTACACTTAAAAATCAGTATAATTAAACCGATTTCTCACTCTCTGTCTTTCGGTACACACAACACAAGTTATCTGTCTGCTTGAGTCCACATGCATTGTCTCCTCGGGTATTGTTAATACCCGATTGTTCATTGTTTTACGTAATGGTTATAATAAACTGATGTTATGTCCGTTGGAGTATTTGGCAGAGGACCTTAGTGAACGGTTGTTCATCGTCAGTCGAATTGAGGAGGTGTTATTGTCTCCGCGTCGAAGTAGCGAAGCGTGGTGGCCTCCAGATTCCCTGTAAGGAAAATTTATGTTAAAATGATTGAATGACTTGGGCCGGAAATTGATTGAAATCGAGATTGCATAAGGAATAACGCTTGCTTCTTTGGCACTTATTAAGTTGGTAACACTGTTTCGAAAAATTTGCGTCGAAATATTTACGAGAAGTCCTGCTGCTTGATTCTGTAAATATATCACCGTAAGAAATTTGCTTGAAGGAAGCTGTCATTATTACTAAGGCTAGGGATTGATCACTCATTTAAACCAAACTTCTAACAGTGAAATTTTTACACAATGGCTCTGAGCGTTTGGGAAACTGCTATAATAAGGTTGGTGCTATGTATTATTATGGCCAAGTTTGTCAAGAACGGGGGTGTTGCTGAAATTTATTGTAAACGGAAATATAAATTATAAACTTGTACAAAACTGACCTGATTTATCAAGAAATACAGATAAATAATCGAAACAATTTGGACGAGCAAAAATTGGGTGAAAAGGGTTAATAGGCCTTCGAATTTTTCTATTAAGCGCAAATCAAGCATTATAAAAAAGCAATCCGATCCAAATATCTAGGCCTCCCTTTTTCTAAATAATTGGATGGTTTTATGAAGGTCAGATTAGATCTAAATAACAGACGGGATTGAAAACCGGTTCTGGGTAATAATAGCTTTTTATTGATTTACAAACATTATGTCGAGTCAGACTCATGATTTTGTGTAGGTATTCTTTAGTGTAGATAAAACTAAAGAATTCATAATTCAATATTTCAAAGTATAATAGTCAATTTGTCTCTTTAATTTATTATGCCAACAAAAGGTGTTCCTGTCCATAAGGTTTCTAAATTAACAACTTTAGCTAGAAGCGAGAAAGAACGTGCAACGTTCAGTTACAGTTCAAAAATTTCTGTAAAAAAATTAATTTAAACAAATACTTTGAATTTCGTTACCAAATTAATAACTGTTGGGGTGATCAACTTCAATAATTAGACTCGAAGTAGGTTTCAGCGTTTACTCTTGACATGAGTTACAGTTACAGAATTATTAGAAAGAGAATAGAATTAAATTGGCGCGACATGAAGTCATGCGCGTCTTGTTTCGTTCGTGCAAAGTAGAAGAGCAAAAGGATGGCCGACGCCGGCGCAGGACTGCCCGTCGCGTTTCATCCGCGACGCATCGTCGAGGTTTAGCATTGGCGCGTTCCAGCTCCGTTGCGAATTGCATTGCAATAACATTTGCTAAAAATTTGTCTCGCGTAGCTAGAAAATACCTTAAAACCCAAATTCTTGGAATTATAGACGACATAGCTTAATCCCTGATTTCAAATGATTAAAACCTAACAAGACTACCTATACCTATACCTAGTAAATGTAATAAGGGCCTCTTGTTAAAACCCGAGTTATTACTCATCCAAAACCATTTTGAATGACATATTTGGTATGAGCCGACCACAGCCACCGGTGGCTGTCGTCGCTTGATTCTGAAGATAGTCGCTCTTTTATCCTTGTCAAAGCTCGTTTTGAAATGTTTAATGGTATTTAGGGCCCCATAGACCTATGCATGTATATTTTTTACTGACTTTAATTTTGTTAGATTGATAATATTTTAAAAGTTTACAGACTTTACACAATGGTTGTAGATTACCCCAATCAAATAATTAATTATTATAGCTGTACCAACCCAACATCTTGGAGCCTGTACGAAATATCAGTAGATCCAAACTTTTTATATTTTTTGTAAAGATACATTTAACAACAAAGAGAAGTCTGAACTCTCGAAATCATATTATTATTTTATGTCACAGCGCTCTCATCAACTCATTTCTGTTCGCCATTCGTACATTTCCGAACCTAACTTCAAAGATTATAAATGCGAAACGTCTTTTGATCAATTACTCGAACCCTGCAGCATTTCGGAACTCATACGTTACAGCTCCTATCCTAAATGATGCAGAATATAATATATTGAGTTTACCCAATTTAGGAATTTCTAGGCAGTTTTAATGGTGGTAAATTTGACGCGTTTGCCAGGTTCTACTAGAAATATTATTTCTTTTGAAGATCGTAAGAGACAATTTATTATAAATGAAGTACCTTTTAACAATATGTAAACGATATAGGCAAGTACCAATTTATATTTCAATGACAAGTAAGAAAAGTTTTCCCGCAAATCGTGGGTTTCTTTCAAATCTATTCAGCGGTAAGTATTTATATACTTCTTAATATGTTTTCATTGATCCAAAAATACATTTCTATTTTTGTTTTATTTTTTGTTGAATTCTAAAAAAAAACATTTATATAAATCAGTGAGGTCATGCGATGATAGGGTTCTTATATAATAGCGTAGATATCTTTTTAAAATTCCTTTTCTTATCAGAATCCATTACTCTTGTTTAGTTAATGATGCGCCGTTAAGAGATTTTTTCTAGTTTTTTAAAAACAAAACTCTCTGTCCCAGATTGCAAACTATGTATCTCCTTTTGAGCACAAAAGTTCTTATATTTCATTTGATTCTGAAGGTATTATTTATTACTAGCTTTTGACCGCGACTTCGTAAGCACAGATCCCTTTTTTTCCAAGTTTCCGGAAATCCTCTCTAAGTGCTTTCTTGGACTCCCTAAGAAACCTGCTTTCCTTTCTACAATCACTACTTTTGGCTGTGCGTTGTTTGTCATTCACTCAGTACCAGAACAGTTTTATATACCTATTAATTGATTTTTCTATACTTTTATATATTTATTTATTAAAATTTTATGCACAAGTAAAAACACTGTACAAAGGCGGGCTTAATGCGATAGGCCTTAATTCAATAAAAAGAAAGTGTGAATATTTCATGAACTATCTGATACCGATCTTCTGAACAGTAAACATCACTCACGTCATCGTAGATTAAAATATTATTTTAGAACAAACTATTTCAACCCCCTATGGAACTTAAAACGGTATACCAATTATACACTTCCTAAACAAACTAACATATTATAATCGTTGTTATATTCATTAAATAATAAAACACTTCAATGCTTTCACATAATGATTATTGGCAAGTTTTTAAAGAAAGTACGTTTTTCGTTAAATAGCACGAATTGTTTATTTTCAGCATCATTTTAGTACGTAAAGGCTTCTGCAAAAAGGTGTAACTTGACATCCGATAGTCTTATGTATACAATATACAATAGACTTTGCCCTAGGCTTTTTTTTAACCGACTTTCCAAAGAGAAGGAGTTTCTAAATTCGGTTGTATTTTCTTTTTTTATGTTTATTACCTCATCTCCGTCATTTATGAACAGATTTGAAAAAAATTGATTTGTATCAAAGGATAAACTTCTGCATTGGTCCCATTTCAATTTTATCAAAATCGGTTAAAAACTTTGGATTTGCAATCGATAGCTGGAATTCGTTTACTTGGATGATGGTTTATGTCATCCAAGTCGAAATTGCGTATTTTGCTTTCCTGCGTTTTTGCAGTGGTGTTGTTAGGTGCGGGGTACCACTAAAAAGTGAAAAATAAAAACACTTTTTACAAGTCGGTGTTTTTGTTACTTTCTTCGTATTTTGACATCGACTTCCGAAATTAAAGTTATGTTTTACTTTATAGTGTTTCTATTTTATTTTTTGAAAGTCAGTTGTATTTCTTGTTATAATTTTTTTTTAACCTATTTTGTTTCACTGCAAGGCAAAGGTCTCGCCCATAGCCTTCCTCTCTTTCCGGTGTATTGCCTTCTCTGACTAATACGTCATGAACGTCTCCAAGTCATCACACCAGCGTTTCCTAGGCCTTCCTCGGCGTCGACGCCCATCATCTGGCTCCCAATGCGTAACAACTCTAGCCCATCTGTCGTGAGGTATCCTACATACCTATGTGACCCACCCAATCCCATTTCGATCTGGCAGATTTGTTGCCCATATCGACGATCTCTGTTTTGGGCCAAATCGTGGTGAAACGTATTCGATCGCTGTGTCTCGAGTCTAATGCCAAGAACGCTTCGCTCCGTCGCCATTCGCAAACCTTGAATTTGGACTTTTGAGACTCGGTCAGGAACCATGTTAGCGCACCGTAGGTTAAGGTAGGCATAATGCACGTATCAATGAGTTTGTGATTTAGGGATAGAGATAGGTTACCCTTCATCAGCGACTTCATGGGCCAGTAGCTCTTCCAGGCGTTTTTGACACGTCGGTCGAATTCTTTGTCTTGCCTGTTTTCGAAAGATACTAGCTAGTCCAAGTAAATATACTCATCGACATAGTAGATTTCTTGTCCATCTACTTCCACCCTACTTTTTGTGCTATTGGTCATGACTTTAGTCTTTGATCGATTCATCATTATCAGGTACAGCAAGCCTTGAGGTTGGACTTATGATGCTTACCGACGCCGCCCCGCTCGCCGCGCCGCGCCCCACTAAGATCGAAGTCGACCAGGCCGTAACGGTCAGCCACGGGGGCGGCCATCCGCCCCTCCAGTTTAATAGCCAACCGCTTGTTATTCAATGGCGGTTCAGTGCTCACAATCACAAGTAGACCTGCCCTAAATAAATTCTCATCGCAGAATTGGCTCACATCCAAGCAATCATTAAATTCAATATCCTATTCGGCATACCATTTTCTACATTCTTTAGTAACGCCAGAAATTCTGTTTATTTCCTCCAAAGGCGTGAAACGTGACGGATGTTAAAACGGAGTGTTGCCATATTTTCCCTTCAGCTTAATATTTTGTGCTGACTACAAATGAGGTCAACGTTGACAAAGTTGTTAGTAAAAGCTATCCGTTTGTCAAGCTTAGTAAAGCCTTATGACGATGAAATATGTGAACAGTACATCTAACTAATATTTTATTGAAATCTTTCAAATCACTCCGTTAATTCCATGAGCTATAATTTGAATTAATATAAGTAAAAAATCTTTTTACCTACAGCCTAACCTAACAATAAAAAACTTAAGAAGAGCCTTCTAAAAATAGAGAATTATTCTTTGTTGAAAAGGTTCATCATCTGCATTTAAACCGGATTCAGCTGAATACCAGTATGTTACGTGGAGCGGCTGCCTACCAACCCATTAACTGGGTAACATGGTACTTCTTGGCAAGACTAGAGTCAGATTTACTGGCTTCTGACAATCCGTAACGACTGCCAAAGATCTTTAAATGACAGCCGGGACCAACGGCTTAACGTGCTTTCCGAAGCACGGAGGAAACTCGATATATTAAGATGTTTCCCATCTGGAACGCATCCACAGACCAACCTTGGCAAGTGTTGGTTAACCTTGAAGATCGACTCGTGCGGCTGTTATTATTTTTAGCCACGAAATCTTTCTTTGTTGAAAAGGTTACGATTAATAATAACATGAGCAGTCCTATTAATGTTTAGTAGCCTCTTTAAACTTTGTCTAAATGACTAGCCCACTCTACTTTAACGATATAAAAAAAAACAATTAAAAGATTTGGGTTTAAACAGAACGAATCTGAATAGCACACAAGCAAAAGGTCATGTTTTATAAAATTATTTTTACAACCTAATTTAATTTGTTTAGACATTACCGCACAAAGTAGGTACTGCGTAGGCCTAGGCGTGGTTTTGAATCTCTGTTGTTGATATATCTAACTTAAACACAGACTTGTTAGTATTTGGGCAGGTTAATATTTCTGCCCTTATTTAAATTACAACGTGAACTACGTCGACATGTTTCAGTACGGCTGTGATTAATTGCATTTGTAATGAGCAGTGAATACGTCTATACTTGTAATCTCGGAAAGGAGAGTTGAATTGATCAAAAGCTCAAGATTAAATCTAATATTTGATGAATTTACACAGTTTCAAACAGATCACCGTAATTGTTACACCTGGGAAGATTAACTTATCAAAAGACAAACGACTTTGCATAATCGATTTAGTTCTAACTTCCTTACAAGACACGGAATCCTTGTAATTCGAAATGTTTGTTTACTTCCTCCATTCCGGATTTTACCTGAAGTTGAGATTGATGTGAAAGATTTCCATACCTGTCACTGTGTCGATGAGATCGATTCTTCTTAGGCCACAAATGGAAAGCTCCGTATATAACAGGGTTGACTAGACTGTTTGACATACCGAAGAAGAAGATCCCGCTCAGGAGCTCTTCGCTTTGCTGTGGGAATAAAAAGGGGAACAAATATAAAATAATGTTCACAGTAAATTATAATGTCACAAAGGATTGTATGCTATGCTAGCACCCACGCCTGCTTTCCCAAAACGAGTGGGCTCTACACCCACATTTTTCTCTTCATAAACACTATTTAAGTAAGTATATATTAGGGCCGGGTAATCCTGTTATTTTCAAGCAAGAATTTCGTTTTTATTAAAATATCTCAAGAACTCTTTTCCAGACACAGCGATCAGACCTAAATTCCTACGCTTAAAAATAGCTTTTATGACCGTTAGAGTTTAAAAAAGTTTCAGTTAACAAAATAGCGGAACTTTGGTCTTTAATAAACTTTGCTTTGGATCTGAACATAATATCTTTTCGTAACAATACTGGTATATGTTACCAATTGGATTACAGAAACTGAGCGAAGTTAGAATATAAATGAGAGCGATAACTCTGCAAACTGATGAAAACGGGTAACACATAAGTATAAAAGGGGATAGCATTCTGTAAAATACTTTGACGTTATGAAAATGTGCTTGTACTTGTTCGCAAATAGGTAACAGTATGAGCGTGACAGGAGCTTGGTCATTGTGATATTATTTGACAACAGCCTTTTATGGACTAGCCAGGTTTCAACTAGAGTAAGAAGAGGTAGCGACGCATATACAGGTATTAACACGATCTACGCGACCAAAAGTCCCATTATCAAAATAAGAATAACATTCATGAAAACGACTTCGCACCTGCAACGTCAGTCGGAATTTGACCGTTTCACCTAGTGTACGTATCTGCTCTCGGCGCTTTTCTAAACATTAAACTTTCAAAGTGAATTTACGTGTATGTTATCAAGTTCTTTTTCGAATTGAAAGTGATGGATTCTGATGGACAAGGTAATAAACTTACAAACTACATACATTAAGTTGTGACCAACTATCAAAGTGTTTGTTGTAATAAAAGAACTAATTTTCATACCGTGATTTCCTTCAATATTTTTTCTTTACTAGTGTTTTTGTTTGTGTATCGGGGTAGATCGAGCTATAATTTTGATTACCTTCAGGTTATTATTTGATCCTTTACCTTACAAATAATATCAAAAACACCTCCGGAAACGTCCGGATTAATACAATTTTGGGGGATTAAAGATATTTAGCGAAATTTCTTTTAAAATTGGTAATATTTGCTAGCGAGTTTTAACATAGTGTTTGTTTGTTTTAGGGTCAGAGGGTCCCTTTACGAGGACCCGGTGTGGGCGCGTTCTTTTAGGCAGCGTGCCGCCCATTATTTGAACGCGCCCCAAAAGTGGTAGCCGTAAGGCTGGCCCGAGGATACCGCACGATCTCGCGCGAGGCGGCGTGTCTCCTTGCCGGATTGCCGCCATGGGATCTGGAGGCGATAGTCCTCGTGCACCTGCATGAATGGCGCGCGGAGGCACTACACCGGGGGGAAACTCCGCTGTCGCGGTAAATTGTCGCTCAGTGGACAGACTTCCGGAGCAATGTCATGGCGACACGGAGACGGCGACTATCGCAACCCAGTGTAGGTCACGCCACGATAGTGGCGATAAGTTCTTTCTTTGAGGAGTGGCTTTAGAGGCGCAACGGCGTCTTCACCGGACGCGAATGTTTCGGGAGTTAACTGCACCGAATCGACCGGAGGAAACGCCCGGGTGTCACCACTGCGAGAACGACCGGAGGACACGATGAAGCACACTGTGCAGGTGTGCCCCGCTTGGGCGGAGCACCGCCGTGTCCTCGAAGCGGCGATCGGCGGCAACCTCTCGCGTCCGGCCCTGGTCCAATCAATGGGCTGGAGCAAGACGGAATGGGACGCCGTCACCTCCTTCTGCGAAACAGTCATGCTAGCGAAGGAGGTGGCAGAATGGGAGAGGGAGAGAACCTCTCGTCCCGGCCGCCGCGGTAGACGCCGCGGGAGTCGACGGCCACCTGGCGGCCTCCGGCCACGGTAGGCGCGGGCCGTTCGTGTTCCACGCGCGCCTCAAAGAGAGTCAGCACACAGAAGGGCCCGAAAGGGCCTACGCCTGCCGGAATTGCGGGACTATTCGAATGAGATACCGCGGCTCCGGAACAGAAAGGGCAATGAAGGAATATGGATGGGTTTTAGTCAGTAAAAGTCTGACACTCCCTCCCGTTCCGTCCAAATCGGGAGGAGGAAGATTTCCCATCCCTAAAAAAGAAAAAGGTTCAGAGGGTGCATCAGGAGTAAGAATTGTGACCCAACAATACTTGTTTGTCCTCATGAAGAACGAAAATTTGTCTAATTTTGATGCCAAATTGAACTGTCTAAAAGATAAACTTTATTTATTTATATATAATTTATTGTATGTACGCCAAATGAAAAATACATAAAAGAAACCTTAAAGTAACAAAACATACAATTGGCAAATGTTTAAATTGAAACGTGGTTTTGCCCATTTCAAATCAGAAATCAAACAAAGGTGGAGCAAAGCTCATTATAAAGAAGATAATTTTATTAAACTAACTGTGGCAGGTGTCAAAACGTCATCATTAGCAAGCGATCGTCTATTGTTTTACCTAAGAAACACGTCTAGTCTCTTATCTGCTGCTCGCTAGAACAACACGCGATGCAATGTCTCCACTTTTAGGGGGTACTTGTCTATTTTCGAGTAGCGAGGCAATGGAGCGGAGAAATATTAACCAATCATGTCAGTCTAACTGTCAAAGAAAAGAAGTAAAACAGGTTAAAATTTCTCCGTTTTTCCGCTCCACTAATGGACAAGCACCTTAACGCTCCTAACACCGTGCTGTTTACCGTTTGTTTGCTTTAGACAACGCATTGCGGTTCATTAAAACACAAGATTGGACTTTCATAATAGACACATTATAATAAGAAAAATCATGTTTTTTTTTATGCTTATCTGTGCCAACTCATGCTGAGCTTATTAATCTTCAACGAGATTGAACACGTACAAAGTATCCCAGGATTAGTTCAGATTTGTACTAAAATAGGAAAATACTGTAAATACCCGCTACTATCGCAAAATATTTGTTTAGGACAAAATGGTTATCTTGTCGATACGTACTTAAAAAAATATAGAACGTGATATTAAGTAAGTGGAATCTTGTTTTTAGATTTTTACTTTGACAATATACTACGTAGAAAAAACCTTCAAAGAGTGAATCAGGTTATTTTAATAATATTAATGTTTTACAAAAAAAGTTGCAGCAATTTTTTGTAGTGCAAGAAGCACGTTGCTGCCACTTTTGTAAGTCATGAAAACGAATGATTGTTAGTTAATCAGTTAAAATTTCCAAAGTGGAAGTCTCTCCGGGAGGCTATGATTGAGCGCTTGCTCTTTACAGGCTGTCTCTGAATGGGGCGATGCTAATCTGGTTAAGTTCAATGCTGCTAAGGCCCAAGCGTGTTTTTTTTTCGCCAAGAATTCCAATTCCACTCAGCTCCATCTTTCCGTAGCGTAATAGTGTCGATAACTGACCAAATTGAGCTTTTTGGGGCTACATTAACATCTACCCTCAATTTTGGCCCTTTTATAGAGGCAAAAGCTCAAGTGGCTGCTAAAAAGTTGGGGATAGTATGGGGGCAAAGGTGAGACGGTACTGACGCATAAGTTCGATCGCGTATGGAGTTAGCAATAAAGATTAAATTGAAATTGAAGTACTGCTACCATCTTTGCGACGAATCTGCCAGATACCAGCTTGATGGCCTTGAGTCAATTGAGAAACGAGCAAAGAGGAGCATCGGCAATCGGCCCGTCGAGTCGAAGTTCCCAAGTTTTGAGTATCGGCGCCAAGTTGCTAGCCTGTCGGTTTTCTATCGATTGCATTTTTGGGGCATGTGCGACAGAATTGCATTATTTAATTCCGCAAAGCCCGTTCCATCATCAGACCACAAGACGCCCCCGGTACATGGTTGACATCCCACCCACTTGCACAAAACGTTTCGGGAACACATTCATAGTGCGTACAGCAGAGGAATTCCCTACTGTAGTGTGTTCCTGATAGCTATAACCTGGGAGTCTTAGTAAGTAAGTCAAGGCTAGCGTGCTCCATCTTCGACCACTTTCAGTTACTCACGTGTTGCGGAAATTTTATGCAATTCCAGTGGTTAAAATTTCTCCGTTTCTCCGCTCAGCTACCCCGCTCCACTGTAATGGACAGGCGCCCTAATAGTGCGCAGCTCGATGCAGTTGGGACTAAAACCATCGTGCTCTGTATTTATTTAGTGGTTACTCAGCATTACAGATTGTACGGTCAGAACATGTTTCACAGATTCCTCTGCAACAGGATTCCTGGTACAGCGAACCCAATTTTTTTCCTTACGGTAACTAACCTAACGTTTAGTATTAAAAAAAAAAACACATATTTCTATGTTGTTAATCAGTAAAACATTTTGAGACTAATATCAATTAATTGAACTTTTAACGATCTGTTTCCAATTAGTCAGTGAGGACTCTAAAGGGACTATAATAATTATGAAACAAAAAACTTTTGCGCTGTAAAATTTTAGTTAGTGTTTATTTTGATTACATATTGATTTGCTAAATATTTACCTGTTGTACAGTTGCTTTGCTATAGCAACTATTTGAATAGAATAGAATAGAATTCTCTGAATATAATATTGATGTTGTTAGAATATAATATTCTGAATGTTTAAAATATTTAAATCCGATTACTAGAGCCGCGCCTACAGCCATGTCAATTTTAATTTGCAAATTCAAATTAAGTAAAACATTAAGCAGGCTTAACTTTTCAAATAGAAGCATTCCATTTAACGGTTGTAATGAATTTCAAAAACTTTTAATTTACATTTTCAATTAGTCGATTAAAAGTTTTAAAAGATATCAACATTGTGGTAGTGAAATCAAGTAATGATTTCATTAAAATTAGAAACCTAAGAGCCAGTTTCACCATACTCTGTTAAATATTTAACGCACTGTTAAGTCACTTAACGACCTGTTAAAGTTATCGAGTGTCCCACCACGGGTTAACGGACGTTAAATTCTCTTAACAAGGCATCAAATCTAATTACTGCTTTAGAGGTCCGTTAAACAGCTAACAGACGGTCAAAATCAAGATGGACGCTGCTGCATATAATTTTATTTTTGAAAATGGTATTTTAAAATGACGTTTTATATTATCCCAGCACGTTTTTAATTGTTCTGTGTTTCGCACATAGAAAGACCTCACGCAATTGAACTCTTCCGTGAGTTTCTTCCACCCTTCAATTTTACTAGCGGTGGTTACTGAATCAGTTTTTTTGTTCTCTAGAACAGCTTTATATTTTGATACAAAATTTACAAAAATATATTTTTCATTGGCTGAAAAATTCGGTCCGCGTGTTTCTTTCGAAATTTTTTACAAATTTATTAGCGAAATTATCAGTTTCCAAACTCAAAAGCACCACACCAAACAAACAACACACACAAGCTAACCTCATCAAATCGCCATGACACTACATTTCAACCGGTATAAAATCAAAAGTAGGCGCAATTATATGAAATCCCACGGACCAAACGTCATTTGAAATTGGTCGCGTAGCATAGCAAGTGACGTATTATACGACTAGATACAAAATTGTGTTTTTCCGTACTGACGACATGTCAAAAACTAGCATTTCGATTTGGTCGGTTGAAAAAAGAGTGAATGACTTGCGAGTCATTCAGTTAAATCTTCAATTTGCTAACGGCCTGTTACATTCTTCCCGTAGAACCTAATATGATTTAACAGCTCTGTTATTTTTAACGACTCATTAGTTAATGGCTAATTAAGATTTAACAAACACTGTATGGTGAAATCAGGCCTAAAGCTGTAGGACTTTCAAGTAGGTACATTATCTATCTTCTATCTATACTTATAATAAATCTGTAGACAGGTCAATTCTGTACATGAAATATTTTTCCAAAATAACTATCAGGGGGTGATTAGGCATCAATACTTAGCCAAAAATTCAATCAGTAACATTTTTGTTTGTCTGTCTGTCTGTCTGTCTGTATAACCGTTATAGAAACAAAAACTGCTCAACGGATTGTAACGAAACTTAGTACAATTATTTATCATACTCCTGAGCTGGTTATAGTATACTTTTCATCACGCTACAATCAATAGGAGCAGAGCAGTGAAGGGAAATGTTGGGAAAACGGGAGAAGTTACTCCATTTTTTAAGCTTCCGTCGCGTGTGCAACCTTAATGGTTAAAGCTACACAGAAATTATGTATGACGGAAATGTTCTCCTTAAAATTATATAAAAAATATCCCACGACAGCATATGTCTATCTTTTATGATTGACGCACAAAAACACGTGTAACTCCCGATAGCTTAGCATTCTTACGTTTATAACACTCTCAGTCATCCCTAATTAAAAAAAATAACATTATTACCTACCTATTTCATAAAAACAGAATCATAGAAATCGGTATAGAAACACCAAAGTTATACATGAAATACGCCAATAATATTATAAGCCATCGCACTGAATCATGGTCGCGAACGCACAGGCAGGCGGCTTGCTTGGCGCCTAGAGGCTAGCAAGTAGCTTCGTAAAACGGCTTACGATAGTTTGCAATATCCTTTACTATACTGTCGAGGGGAAGATGGTTATAATTTCGCTTTACACCAAACGAGTAATATTATAAATGTGAAAGTTTGGTTGTTTGCTACTCAATCACGCTAGAATGGCTTAACGGATCTTAATGAAATTTAGAACAAAGATAGATTATAGTTTGGAATAGCATATAAGCTACTTTTCATCCCGGGAATATGTTTCCTAGGGATCACGCGGGCGAAGCCGCTGGCAGAAGCTAGTTTGTGGTAATAAAATATTGCACCTTAAAATGTTTATTGTATTGAACCCTTTTCGTGTTGATTTTATTTTATTTAATTTAGGAGATATTTTTATTGTGTATGTTACTTGCAGTAAATAAAAAACTGGATGTAGATAGTAAAAATACCAATATACGATACAAGAAGCGCCGACCAACTACCTAGACGTACATACTTATGTCGGCTTATGAAAACCTTAATTTTCTTCAAGGAAACTCAAGGTTATTGAGTACAATATTCCAAGGAATTTGGTAAATAAGTAGGTTCATAAAGTTTTGTATTTGTACCTAGATATATACGTTTCCTACTGAAATAAAAATGTCTTCTTAGGTAGACGACGGTTTTGCAACATATGTGGGAACGAACTCGTATTCCTGCTCTGTTACCTTTTATTATTAACTGACGATAAAATACTGTCGCCTTACTGCACTGAAAGCTCTGACTAAGGGCGGGTTGTTTCAACTACACTTAACGCATGCGTAAACGTTAAAAATGGTGCTAACTATCGTCAAATCAAAAAATTGGGTTGTTTCACAAAATGTCAGCGTTAACGCACGTAAAATATAACGTTTACGTTAACAGATGGTCTGAGCATTGGTCAACGTAACTTTAGTTGCGTCAAATAGAACAATATTGTGAAATTTCTTTTGAATTCCTCAATACCAGTTTTTCTGATATTGATCTATTTGACGCAACTAAAGTTACGTTAATCAGTGCTCAGACCATCTGTTAACGTAAACGTTATATTTTACGTGCGTTAACGCTGACATTTTGTGAAACAACCCAATTTTTTGATTTGACGATAGTTAGCACCATTTTTAACGTTTACGCGTGCGTTAAGTGTAGTTGAAACAACCCGCCCTTAATATTCGACTACTTAATCCTTAAACTGTCATTATTTGGCACTAGAGTACACAATTATATTGTCAGAACATTATGAGAGCCAATTCAACTAGTTTATAATCTACAGAAAAAAAGTAAAATTGGTATTTAATTACAAAATTTGAGAATATTTTAGGGATTTATTGAGTAGATCAAGAGCATGGCACACTAGAAATTCCTTCTGTATTGTGGATGCGTTTACAAACAATAAAATGGTTAAAACTTATATACACAACAACCAGACCCAAAACAACTATCTGTAGACACAAAGAAAACAAATCCATCAGAACATTGAAGTAGAATTGTTTTATGCCCTACTAAATGTACGAGTACTATCAAGCACAAATAAAACCATAATTTCTTTACATAAATAAAACAAACATTGTTGTAGTTGTTGTAACATTGTTGTGTTGTTTTCATGTATAAGGGGTGTTGTTTCACCCACCAAGTGTTATTTCTACAATGTGTCTGGCTGCTGTTGTATGTGTCGTGGATATACTCGTAATTTAATATTTCGTTGCTGATTTGAGTATTGTAGTACTAAGGTAGTGGTAAACGCCGTGACGTCAGTTGGCAGATGTAATGGTGGCACGAAGACAAAGTCGTGTTGGAGAGTGAGACTGAGGACTTTTCCGACGGCACTTAGGCTTGAGACACCAACCAGGACACTCCTCCAGAACGAAACTATTGGTTTAACCAACTTCTTTAATTATGTTATAAATGCGACTTCTTCAAACTCATTAAACAGATGTGTTGCTGGGGAGTTTGTTGCGCCACTTTTAGGGGACTGTCTTTTTGTAAGCTTTGACGTTCAAACGTACTGGCACTCAGCTACAGTTATTAAGGTAAAGTTAGTACTGTATTTATTTATTTATTTAGACTTTATGCGCAATAGTGGTACATGGGCGGACTTAATGCAACAAGGCATTCTCTACCAGTCAACCTTTGGGTTAAAAAGACTACACTGTGGTAGGTGTAAAACAAACAAATAAAAATAAAATATAATTCATTCATTCAGTCATATCGATACAACAAACGATGGACCCTAACGATGGCGCCATCATCGTGAGGGTCCGGTGGTATTGCTTTGCCGTCGCTGAAATAATAACCAAAATAACGAAAAATATATTTAAATTAATTTTTATTTCGATTCTTTTCTCACACGACTTATTCATACGGTACGTACAATATTTTTTTATGAAGGAGTTCGTTTTTATCAAACGAGTAATCGGTAGACATACACAAATATTTACACATAAAAAAATCATTAAATTTTTATTTAATTTACCTGCTTCCTGTTCAATATTTTTTTATTATTCTGTATTTTCGTTTGTTGTAAGTTTATTTTATTTGTTAACATTAGTTACCATTGCTAAATTGTTCAGTAATATGTTTTTAAATAAATAAACGTCACAATTTTGAGGTTAGGTGAGGTTCTCAATATGGTCAAAAGGAACCCTTATGGTGTGACTAAGTCAGTTCGTCTGTCACAGCTGGATATCTTAAGAACTACTTATGCTATCAACATTGAATTTGGTGTGACTAAGTCAGTTCGTCTGTCACAGCTGGATATCTTAAGAACTACTTATGCTATCAACATTGAATTTAGAATGGTTTTAGATAACGTTTGCTCTACTGTTTTACTTATAAAAAAGGAATGAAATGTAATGATTCCAAAACGGGTAAATGTAATTATTTCGAAAAGGAATAAAATGTAATTGTTCCGAAATGATTCTATGTGATGGAAATTTGTTAAGATGTACGAAGTGTGTATACTTATATCTATGGTCGCAATTTATCTGTTCTGTGGTCGCAATCTATGACAGGTGACACTAGCCGCGTATAAAATTATTGCTTTGTATTTAACTAATAAACTGTTGTTAAAGTGATTACTTCTGGTGTTTCTACTTATGTCCTAATAAAATTTATTTAAAGATTACAGAAAAAATAAAACGATGTCTAAACAGTACAAATTTTATGAAAACATCAACTAAAATTACATACTTCTACTATCGGTTAAAGTAGTTGACGCTGACCTAAAACTGCATTATACACCGCAGTGTTAAAATTTTCTGACAAATATAGGTCTCGCCGATAAAAAATTCAAAACATTTCACTTTTATATTAAGATACGCAACCATCGGTGCGCGAGTCCGAGTCGCTCTTTGCCGTTTGTTCGTTCTGTTCTTTCCAAATTGTATCCACATTTTTTGTCAAATTAAATTTCAGCATGTAAGTAAAAAAAATTAAGTTAAAAAGTTATTAAGAGACAATAGCTACAGATAGTGTATAAGTAATCTTTGTCCTTGTTGCTAGCAAAAATGCAGTTTTTTTTCGGTAATCCGAAAAATTTAAATTGAATATTATAAGTTTGCAACTCGTTTTGCGCACAATTTTACTAGCAATTGGTTGGAACCCTCGCACCAAATCTTGTAAAGTCATATTAGAAAATATTGTAGTGCCCGCTTTTTTCCTCCTACGATTATTAATAAGGCAAAATGATCTACAACTCAACTCCAGACAGTGTCCTACTTATTCACCCTGTTGGCAAAACTGAAAATCTTCCACGTATTAACGTACTTACGTCTTTGTCAGGATTCAGGAATGTGAAGATTATCATCATAACGTAATAAGGCGTCCACCAGATCAGGAAAGCAGCCACTATAACCACAGACATCCTCAACGACTTCATTTTCGCTCTATCAATAAGCCTTCTTCGATTCATATCGGGAGTAAAATACTTCTCATGCCTCCGCACTTCGGGCTTGAATACCTTTTCGCTCTCTGAAAAAGAAATTAGAAATATTAACAACGAAACTTTTTAATCAAAGGTAGGCACAATAACTTTGGAATTTTGGGAAAGGGAGGCAAAAACCTTTTTTAATTTTAGAATAATTTCCGAATTCATAAAATGAATTTCATCGCAAGATGTTGCGATTCATAAGGTTAACGAATGATTTGAAAATGATCACGATGCGACATTAGAAAATTTACGTGTTTACTAAAATTAGGTAAAAACCTTCACGTCAATTTGTTCGTGTTTTATTTACCACTATATAGAAGAAGCATATGAGAAAATTATATTACCGTCTCGATTCAAACTACTAAGGATGGATCATATCAGTATCCAAAAGTTATAGCTGATTCCACAACAGACCTAAAGCCATTTGAAATTGTTATTTCATCCCAAAGTTATCATAATGTCACATGTAAAATATTTTTGATATACTTTTGTAATAAAAAAATAAAATTTCATGATTGTATTTTGCGTTTTATTAAAACATCTCAGTTATTTTTATGTCTTTTGTATAAAAATATAAGTACCAAATAAAAAAAATGATCATCGTCGATATAAATAGAAAGAAAATAAGAAATAACATATTGAACATCAAAAAGTAATCGTGTGATATTTCTCGTGTCTCTTTTTAAGGGTTCCTTACCCAAAAGGTAAAAACGGGACCCTATTACTAAGACTTCGCTTTCTGTCTGTCTGTCACCAGGCTGTATCTCAAGAACCACGATAGCTAAACAGTTGAAATTTTCACACATGATGTATTTCTGTTGCCGCTATAACAACAAATAATAAAACAGAATAACATAAATATTTAAGCGGGCTCCCATACAAAAAACTTGTTTTTTTTTGCCGTATAGATTTTTTTTTATAGATTTTATAGGTAAGGAACCCTCCGTGCGCGAGTCCGACTCGCATTTGTTCGTTTTTTCATCATTTTACATTGAACAAGCAATATTTTTTATTACTTCTCATCCTAAATCAAACAATGTTAATTTGGCATTATCAAATATGTCATGTTATTATATAAATAGCTACTCAAAGTTTTTAACGACATTAATACTCGAAATACATTTCCCGCAGGAGGTTCGTTTTGAAATTCATTTACAGAACTTTGTAATTATATAAAGTCGAATTATGTTTGGGGTTATTTAACACAATAAATGTTTTATTAATTTGACCTTTTAAAAACTAGAACCTTCAAATAAAAGTGAGCAAAAAGTTTTTATAAAAATCGTGATTCATAAAAAGATCGTGATCGACGCGGCAACGAGTTTGCTAAAAACCGGAGACGGTACCGAAATACTTGTCATAAGTTTTGATTAGGATTTAGGGACTTACTATGATTGTAATTCATGAACTTTTGCGCACCGAATATTACCAAAGTGAGTAAAGTGAGTGACTGTGTAAAGTAAATGTCTTTACAATCTAGACTTATAGTTTTTTAAATATTTGATTAGATTTAAGAATTTACACAAATTTTTGTAACAAGAAAGCTATCTTTGACGCCCACCTAATTCTGCTGATCCATATCAAAAGTTTAATTATAAGTTTTTGTACAGGTAATCTAAAAATAGGTTTCGTCAGTAACGTAGTTACTAAACATTGGTCATCTTATTCAATTCCACACTGAATTTAAATTGAATGAAAAATAAAATTAGCTTATGATATGAAAGATTCTAATTCATTTAGTTTTAGAATCCTTACTAGCTGGATTTTTATGTAACAAAAGATATTCTGTGTCTAAATAATTCTTAAACACTAAAAACCAGACGGTTATTATTATCGATGAAGGAAAATCACAGGTTGGTATTTGTAATGATAACAAATTAAACGACTATTTTGCTGAAGTAAACAGACGTCACAAATATAATATTATCCTTCATATCCCTAGATTTGGTTAATACTCAACGTAAAGTTAGTTGTCAGTTATTTCTATCATTACAGGAGGTACCATTTGAAACCGTTCTCAGGGAATATAATTTCTTTCATTCTTTGAAACTATCAGACAGTGAAGGCATACACAGCTGTACGAACTGAACAATACCTTTCTCTAGTTGTTTATTTAGTTTTTGTTCTTAAATTCGATTGTGAATATAAATATTGTTTTCATATATGTTGAAAACATTTACTATAGAATCATGTTTGTAATGTAAATGGACTGTGTTATGCGTGAAGGTGACTAAATCAGTCGTAGCATTGTGGATAATTTAGTAGTTTCATGAAAGATATTATAAAATATTCACACTTACCTATGGTATTTTGTAATGGTTTGGTTTTATGTGCGAGATGTATATTGAGTGTTTATTAAAATAAAATACAGTACATTCACTTGTTTTTTCTTATTATACCAAACCAACCCCTTTTATTTTGCTTACACTAATCGTCTATTTCAATGTGGGCTGGTATTCGCCTAGAGCGGTAAGTACGCCTAGTAGCGTTTATTTAATGCGCTAGATTCCATGATCCACAAATTCCAAAACTATTTAGTCCGTCTGTTAGAGTAATGAAAAATAATGGACAAGTATTTTTTGTTTTTGTAAATCAATGAATATTGACAAAGATAAAACGCATCAAAACTCGGGAGTGGGGTCTCGTGACGTCACGACTCCTTAAAAATTATGCGAAGGTGTGACGTATTGAGAATTTTAAAAGCGTCGTAACTTCGTCAATTTTGGTTCCCGTAACAAAAGAAAAAACACGGGTAAAATACTTTTTGATAATCTAACTGACGGACTAATTAGATTTTTTTCAGGACACAAGCCTATTGTAATCACAATTTGTAATGTATATTGCATGTGTCATATACAAAACGAGTATTTATATACTACTGAATTTTAATGGCAAACGTAAAACGTCCATCCAATTAGAAACTTTGCATGACTTTGCAACCATTCTATTGTTTATTTAATTTTTAAGTTAAAGCGAAATTGGCCGGTTGTAGCCTCATTTTTTGAACTCGACCTACTTGTTTATAAGTTAGCAGAAGTACGTTTTTTGAAAGATACAATAAATCTTTAGGTTACTTTATTGAACCATCCATTTAAAAAGTTTTCACGCCACTATCGTCAGATTTATTACCTATACCAACACAGTGACGGCAAAAGTATTGTGAAGGAACTCCCTATTTCCTATAGGAAATGGATAAAAATCGATCACAAGATTTTAAAGCTATTTAGGTTAGTACTTACTAGCGATAGTTCTGACTGTAGAGACGTAAGTGGACACTAATATGACTAGAGGCAGTATAAACATGAAGATCAATGAGAGCGTCGTGTACGCCTGCTCCTGCCACCGCTGTGTGTAGAACCCGTGCGTCACACACTGGTGGAACTCCTCGATGAACGGTCCTTGAGCCACTCTAAATACCACTGCCTGAAACAAAAGAACAGATATTACAGTTCTTGTCTATCGCAAGGAAACACTAGCAGTTTTATTGGAGATATGAAAATCACAGTGTCAAATAAAAATAGCCCCAATTTTACCTTGCGAATGGACCAGTATAAAACCCTGGCATCCTATTATGATGTGTCATTGGCATCATATGATGTACCTATCCATTGTAAATAAGAGTTAGTGCTATTCGTTCTGAATAAATTTTGTTAAACAAATTTTTTTTACCAACATTTTGTTAAAATAGACATATTTGCGTTGTCTCATAATGTATTTAAAAAAGAATTAGTTAACACACTTAACACCTATTAATAATTTTGTATAACTATTAAAATTGGCCTCTTTACCTTTCATCCATACTGTATGTTAGTAGAATATAATAGTAATATGTGGCTACATTGTTGATTGTACGTTAATTTACTTAATTGTATACTTAGATGTAAGAAATAATGTACAATTGTTTGTTTTCCCTAATATAATGAAATAAAATAAAATAAAAATAAAATAACTCCGTCTCTCTCTCACACAACGGAATCATGATGGCATTGGCACGTCAAAAGCAGTCACGTAGGGGGCGGAGTTTTAGGTATAATCATAATAGTACTACATCTGACTTACATAAATGCAAAATTTACAGAACATTTTCTTTGAGGGTGACTATAACTTTAGCAAACAGTACTAGAAAAAATCTAAATTTTAGGTAATCTGATCACGAAATTCCACAGTTTTAGACTTTAATGAATGAGTTAGGGTTTTTTTCTCATTCTCTAAATTTATACAACTGAGATAGGACAAAGTGACCCTACATTTTAATGTCATTTTTTTTTAATGTCACTAGTATAAAGATGTCCGTCACTTCTGAAATACGCTGCATGTTATGTACAATCAGCTTGTGTTAAAAATTGATATTGTTTTTTTATAGAGGGTATGCAAACATTTTTGTAAAGTCCCATAAACCTCCATTGAAAAAGGAGGATCGCGACCGGACGGTTGCTGTACCTGGTGCGCAACTGCCCGATAGTTCTAGGAGTTGGATTTCGTTAGTAGTTCACGGTTAGAAAAGAACCGCAACGCTATCTATTCCAATAGATGGCGTTACGTTCTTCTTGTTCTTTTTGTTGCGATGTAGATTTTTCTGCGGACCGCGATGTTTTTTAGTGTAGAATTGATTCCGCTACATATTTAGTAAAGTTTATAAAATTTGAAATAACTGGTTATTTCGTTAAATACGATTGTCGTTCATGAACAAGAGAGCCTGGGCATACTTAATATTCAATTAACAGTAATGATGCGGTCAAATTATCCTCCATGTATGGGATGAGCATGCGTCATATTTTGAACTTTGACAATCGTTTCAATAACGTTAAGAGCGTGTATTCCGTCTACTAGCGCCGCCAATCGTTTTTTATTATTTGTGGTAAATTTAAGACACGTAGATAAAAAACCGCTCTGTAGTGTACTGAAGAAATGTATTTATTATGTTTTGAGAGTTATGTTTTGTACTTTAGAACATAAATAATTGCCAAAGTCGATATTTTAGATTTAGATAACTGTGGGTAGTTGTAACAGTCACACAAAGAAAAGTTAGCTCTCATTTTAAAATTCAATAATATTTAATAGATTAATTGTTTACTTAAATTTATGATATATTTTAAAAGTTCATAGTTGGTACCTGCTGGTCAAGCGTTATCTCTGTGCAATTTCCACTTTCAACTATTTTCACTTTCACAAACAATGGATTCAGTTTCAAACACTCTGAGTGACCTAAAGGAGTTGTTTCACATGAGGATGTCCGCTTTTGAAGGAGAATTGAAGAAGGCACCTTCATCACCCGTCACAGCTCCTAGCCTGGCTGCGGAGTTTTCATCGTTCCGGGCATTCATCACACAAGCGCTCAATAGCCTTCAGAAACAGGTGGAGTTACTTGCTCGCAATGTCGATCAAATTGAAATGCGTGGAAGGAGGAAAATTTTGCTTCTGCATGGTGTTGAGGAGGAGCAGAAGGAAGACACGGCCAAAGTTATTGCCAAGGTGGTCTGCAGTAAATTACAGATGTCAGAGTTCACTGTTGCTGACATCAGCCGATGTCACAGGATGGGACGAGCTGTGGCTAATAAAACCAGGCCTATCCTTTTCAAGGTTGGTAATCTAGCTTTAAGGGATAAGATCTGGTATTCAAAATCCAAGCTACGGGCTTCAGGCGTCACCATGTCCGAGTTCCTCACGAAGGGGCGACACGACGTTTTCCTGGCTGCGAGGGAAAGATGCGGGGTCTCCAGGAGCTGGACTAAGGCGGGATGCGTGTATGTCCTTGGTCCCAACGATGCACGTCACCGAATTGAGTCCCTCGCCGAATTGGACAGGATAGTGCCGATTCCCAGTGGCACCGAGTCAACACCGGCAATGACTGACACTGTTTCGACCGCTACTGCTGCGAAGACCTCAAGGGTAAAACGTGCTGTAGTTTTGAAGAAATGATTTCGTTTCTTATGATCACTTATTGAAAGTTCGGGTAATATTTTTTGTTTACACGTTTGTCTAAAAAGATTTGACATAATAGACTATTGGTCAATGTCAGTGTCATCTGTCATGTCGGTATATGTTCCGTTTCGTTTTAGATAACGTTTACCGTTAACTTTTCCTTGTTTTTCTTGTATTATGTTTGGTTCTGTGGGTTCTATTTGATTTGTTACCCGGACTGTATTATTCATATTGTAAGTGGTTTTAATTTATTTTTTATGTAATAATAACTTAACGCTACCGGCAGGTGAATTTGTTATTGGGTTTTGGTATTTTTATGGTAGTTTCAGAATCGATAAATATTTATGTCAATTGAAAGTAGTGATGATAACAGTTTTATTTCTTTATCAAGTAGCGATGAAAGTTTTGTAAGTGTTCCTTCACTTGCAGACTGTCTAACTGCGCAGTTTTCTGATGTTCCTAAGAATTTCAACGTTATTCACATTGATGCCCAAAGTATTCCGGCTCATTTCCACGATATGCTGGCAAGCTTTGACTGTAAAAATATACATGCTATTCTTATTTCCGAGTCATGGCTTAAGCCTTGTCTCCCTTCTACAAGTTATTCTCTTCCCGGTTTCGTGCTTATAAGAAACGACAGAACTGGTGGAGGTGGTGGTGGTGTTGCTATATATCTCCGCGCTCATATTCCTTTCTCTGTAGTCAATGTGTCAGCGCAGCCACCGCCATCAAATGCTGGTGAACATCTCTTCGTTGAGGTCGAACTCAATCACTTTACTTCTTGGTGTCTATTATAGTCCTTCTTTACGCGTTAATTTCTTTTCATCTTTTGAAAAGCTTTTAGAAATGCTTGTCCCTTCCTACAGTCATAGCATTATCATGGGTGATTTTAATACTTGTCTCTTGAAGAAAGACCATCGTTCTTCTTCTCTCACTGATATCTCAGCTTCTAACAATCTTTTCATTCTTCCGCTAAGCGCCACTCACCATTTTCCAAACTCTACCCCTTCACTGCTGGACCTGATTTTTGTTTCCTCTTCTGATCGCGTCGCTAAGCATGGTCAATGTTCGGCAGATGCCTTCTCCTATCATGATCTTATTTTTCTCTCTTATAAAATTCGCCCTCCTAAGGCTAAAGCCAAAATTCTAATGCAACGCAATTTTGGTGGCATGAACGTTGACGGTCTCTGCGAGGATGCCAGCAATATAGATTGGTCTCCACTTTTTGCGTCTACTTCAGTCGATAATCAAGTTAATTATTTCACGAGTAAACTTATTGAGCTTTACGATCGACACGCTCCGGTTCGTGCTGTGAAGGTAAAACACTCACCGGCGCCGTGGCTGACCGATGAGATTAAAACTTTCTTGCATAAAAAAGCTGTGGCAAAGTCCAAATTTAAGCGTCGTCCTAATGACGCTAACAGGGAAAGATATGTCTCAATTCGCAAACACTGCAATAAGGTGTGTAGGAATGCAAATCGCCATCATATTCATGATTCCGTCCAAAATGGGGACGCATCCAAAGTTTGGAAATTTCTTAGGTCATTGGGGGTCGGGAAAACCCAACAAGAAACTATCCCAAAAGATATAGACATTGATGATATGAATAATCATTTTACTGCTTCGTCTAATTTTGATAGGACAATAAAGTTGAATACGTTAAACCATCTTTCATCTCTTCCGACTCCCACTTATTCTCCATTTGTTTTTGGTCAATTTTCTGCATGTGATGTTAAGAAGAGCATACTATCGATTACTTCAAATGCAGTAGGAAGCGACTGTATCAGCCGTAAGATGTTACTCCCAGTGCTGGACGTCATCCTTCCTGTCATCTGCCATATCCTTAATTTTTCTGCGTCGAGCGGTGTCTTTCCGGGCTCATGGAAAGATGCGCAAATAATACCTTTACCAAAAAAGTCCAATCCTACATCCTTCTCCGATTACCGTCCAATATCTGTCTTACCATTCCTTTCCAAAGTCCTTGAGCGGTTAATCCATAACCAAATAAGCACTTTCCTCGCCAGAAATAATCTCCTTAACCCCTTCCAGTCCGGCTTTCGTCCTGGTCATAGCACCACTACAGCGCTTCTTAACATAACGGAGGATATCAGGTCAGCCATGGAAATGGGAAATATAACGGTTATGGCTCTGCTGGATTTCAGTAATGCATTTAATACTGTGGATTACGATATCTTGCTTGGCATTCTTTGCTCTCTTAATATATCTCCATCGGTAATTGACTGGTTTCGTAGTTACCTGGTCGGTCGCCGGCAACGTATTTGCATCGGAGAGATCTTGTCTTCTTGGTGTAGTACTTCTGCCGGGGTACCACAGGGTGGCGTTTTATCTCCGTTACTTTTCGCAGTATTTATCAACTCAATCTCCAACAATTTAATTTCATCCTACCACCTTTATGCAGATGATCTTCAAATTTACTCACGAGCTCCTCTTGGAAATCTGTCCGAGGCTATCTTAACCCTGAACCTTAATTTGGCTCGTATTTGCGAGTGGAGCAAGAGGTACGGACTTTTGGTGAACCCCATCAAGACACAGGTTTTAGTAGTGGGCAGTTCAAGGACAATCTCAAGGATCGACTGGACGACTCTTCCCCAAGTCTTTTTTGACAATTCAGTTATTCCCATTAGTGAGAAAGTTAAGAACTTAGGGATTTTTATTGACAAGAACTTCTCTTGGACTGCCCAGCTACAGGAAGTTAGCCGGAAGCTATTCGCATCTGCTGCATCTTTGAGAAGACTGCGTAATTTTCTGCCGACTGCCACCAAGATTGCACTTGCACAATCTCTTCTTCTACCCATCCTTGATTATGCAGCTGTCAGCTATCTTGACCTCACTGAAGTGCAACTTGATAAACTTGAGCGCCTTCAAAATTTTTGCATAAGGTTCATATTTGGTTTGCGCAAATATGACCACGTTTCCGGATTTCGTGTTAAGCTCAAGTGGTTGCCAATTCGCCTTCGCCGGAATGCTCATATTCTTTCTCTCTTGTATAATGTGCTATTTTCCCCTTCCACTCCTCTTTATCTAAAGAAACGATTCCAGTTTCTTTGCGACTCTCACACGAAATTACTTAGGTCATCAGATAACTTGAAACTAAAAATGCCAATGCATTCCACTACTTTTTTAGACAATTCTTTTACAGTTCAAGCCGCTCGTCTATGGAATGCATTGCCTGTATCGATTAAACGCGCCCAATCGCTGCCTGTTTTTAAAAGACTTGTGAAGGAGCACTACTTGTCACTGTGATTCCTTTCTATTTATAATTTCAATATTGTTAAACATTTTCTTACTTTTATAATAAACATGTAGGTATGTATTTATGTATGTATCTATCTATTATAGTAGTTATTTTGTAATGCTGTATTTCTGATTGTTTTGTTCTTGGATGTAACTTCTTATTTGCACCAAGTGCAACCCCATTTCGTGTCCAGGCTAACACTTTCCATTCCAGGTTGCCTGGAAGAGATCGCGTAATGCGATAAGGCCGCCAATTGTATGTTTAAGGTTTAAGATTTTCTGTACGTGTTTTGAATTTGGTGTACAATAAAGTATATATAAATAAATAAAATAAATAAAATAAAATATTTTTGCTAAAGGTGGCCACTTCTAGCAATAATTGCCGTTTTGGCTATTTAGCCATGAGGTATGTATTAAAAATAGCTGTCAAAAAATAATAGATACATTTCTTCAGTACACTACAGAGCGGTTTTTAATCTACGTGTCTTAAATTTACCACAATTAATCAAAAACGATTGGCGGCGCTAGTGGACGGAATACACACTCTTAACTGGTGAGCGCATTTTTTAGCTGTATTAGGATGCCTGTCTATTAAAGCGGAGCGAGGCATCGAACTGGAGAAACGGATAAATTTTAACCAATGGTATTACATAAAACCTCCGCACCGCGTGAGTCACTGACATTTTTACTGACATGATTGGTTAATATTTCTCCGTTTGTCGGGTCCGTTGCGTCGCTCCGCACGAATAGACGTGCACCCTTAGATTTCATTTAATTGTGATTGTTACCTACTAGCGATCCTGATATCATAGAATTATCCGACGTATTGTTTTCATACTAAGTTCTGTTTTATGTAAGTAATGTTAGCTAAACTTGGGATCGATTGAACACCCACCACCGGAAATTAACTTCCAAGTTAATATTGAAATTCAAGATACAGTAAAACTCAACAAAGAATATATATTTTTTGGAATTACTTTATATTTAATTAATTCAAAATTAAAGAAAAATAATAATAAAAATAAAAGTATGAGTTCTACAACTACTAATATTTTCGGATGACAAGAAGCTAACCCGTAAAATGCATTTTGATCACAATCCTGTACTGTGACCCAAATATCTAGTGACTCAATGCAATTACCGCTCGCCATTTTATTTACAGTAAAATTAGTTTCCATGTTACACAAACCAGATGACCTACCGTTTGCCTCGTGCCAAAGTGCGTTTATATGTTTTCAAAAAAAAAAACATAATCTAACAGCAATAAAATTGTTACTCTTCCAATACTATTTTAAAGCACGGGTTGAAAATTGTTATCAATTTTAGGTTCAGTTTTCTTATTCTTGGTACAACGAAGAGATTTTTTTTTTTTAATTTGAGCCAAAAAACGTTTTTATAAATTGATTAATTTATTATATAGGGTTCTTTAGAAGTGATCATATTTACTGGTATATATATTATTAATAAGCAGATATTAAAAAAAAAACCTTTTTCCAAAAAATTCGACCTCAAAAAGAGACCTGAAACTCACGCACGGAATTAATTAATGCGTCCTGCTTACTTATGGCCATGTTGTCGTCTTCAATGAACTGTGACGTTTGAAAACGCCACAGATCTAGTAATAATATATATAAATCTCGTGTCACAATGTTTGTCCTCAATGGACTCCTAAACCAATTAACCGATTATAATAAAATTCGCACACCATGTGTAGTTCAATCCAACTTGAGAGATAGGATAGTTTAAATCTCAAATTATAGTCGCAATTTTAATTTATTGCTAATTAATTGTCTGTTATTATTTGACAGTCACAATTATTTGTTAACTCCAAGTGATTCTAACAGATGTCGATACCTTTCGACTGGGTTGAGTAAGTAATCAATAGATGGCGCTGCTATGGTAAATCTAACTCCTAAACCACTTAACCGATTATAGACGCAGACGAAGTTGCGCAGGTCAGCTAGTAATTTTATATTATTAAATCAATTAATGTATATTCGGCTTAATTAAGGTGGTGACCATAAAAAAATCGACGAAACCTCACTGCGCGGGGCTCCTATAGCTGCCTACAGAATGCCTCTGAAGGAATGTAATATGAAAGGGATCACATTTGAATCTAACTTATTCGTGTAAAAAAAAAGATAAACTCTTTTCTCCTAGTACAGCGGCTAGATCAAATATTAGTTATACAAAATGATAGTTACATCAAAAAAAAACTTTATTTTTTTATGAGAACAAACAAAACGAACGTTAGAGAAAGTTTTTATATTATATACACTAATATTATAAAGAGGAAAGATTTGATTGTGTTTGAATTGAATAGGCTCCGAAACTACGGGAGCGATTTAAAATAATCTTTCACCAATAAAGTGTAGAATGGACTGTGCGTATGAACATAGGCTATATTTTATCCCGTTAAAATAAAGGGTAGGTATACCCGTACGAAGTCGGGACGTGCAGCTAGGATTATAATATAATTCTTATGTTGTTTTATGTTGTGAATTTTTATTTAGACTTAAATAAGATATTAAATATCACTAAGTATATAATATTACATTAAAACTATGTTAAGTGTTGTGAGATGAAGTAACCGTTGCCATTTGAGCGTTAGGCTGCCTGTACATTACAACGGACCAATGCAGCGGAGCGGAGAAAGGGAGAAATTTTAACCAATGGCGAGTGTGTTTTTTGGTCTTGATGAAAAAACCCTCATAAGCCCCTTTCTTTTTTTCTGAACGGCTCTCCTCTCATCAGAGCGAAAAAGGCACATTGTCAACGATGATTTGAGGGATAACGAGGATATAGAACGTGAACGCAGAGCGCTGGCAGTTCGGGGTAATATGTTGGCTCACAGGTTTGCTCGTTGCTCAGCTGAAGTGAAGTTAGCGCTATTCAAAGCATATTGCCAATTTTCCTACACGAGCAGCCTGTGGGTTAATTATACTCAAAAGGCATAGAGCGCTCTACGGATACAATATAATAACGTCTTCAGGAGGTTGTTGTGGTAGCCGCCGTTCTGCAGTTCGTCTACGATATTTGCCGAAGCGCGTATGGATGACTTTTACGCCATAAGATGCAAGCGTGCGTCGTCCGTCATCCGCACATCACATCTTGTGGGAGTGTATTCTTTGGCAGACTGAACGTAATGTTATGTTAGATAGTATTCAGGTTAAATCTGGAGTAGTTTACTATACGGACCTTGTAGAAACCAGAACAAATTTCCGTGCGTTCAGGCGATTTTGCCATACCTATTACTGGAATCAAAAGTAGCTCACAATTTAGGACCCATTAGTTTAAATGTTAATATATAATCCGTGGTGCTTGGCAACTGGGCCTAACCCAGTTGTATATGTCCCTTGGTGCCTATTGGCCTAGCTCTAATCTGTCTCCTGCTTGATATGGAGGGAAGTGGAAATTATGTTTATTTTTCCTACTCCTCCGCTGTACTCTTCTGATTAATTTCGTTGCGGGATCCAAGACAGTTGAATCGTTTCTCCGGGACTCGTCGGGTTTCATTAAGTCGGCGTTTTTCTGGTGGTCGCCACTGTTGATTCTGGCTTTCAGGAGTTGCAGTGGTTGGGAATGTGTGGCGGGCTTGACCCTTAAAAAAAAAAAAAAAAAAAAGCGTGCCTCGTCAATGTTGCGCAGAGTGCGCGGCAGCAGCAACAACATTCTTAAGATAGTTTATAATAAGTTTCAGTGTCCGATGCACTCGCTCTAGGTAAGCATCGTAATTGAGACGGTAAAATAATGTTTATACATGTATATTTCTAATTTAATAACCGCAGTATCTCTACGTTGTCGTCGTGGTGGAGCTTGCGCGTCCCGATAGACCTTAGGTTATACCTAGGGTGAGGGGCCAGACAAAGAGAGATACAATCCGCAAGGCAGTTTTGTGGCGAACTGTTGGGCAGTAGCGACCCCACGAACCTTATCTCCCGGGAGAAGTCTTGTTCCTCATATCCGGCTTGCCTTTATTGGCTGGCCAGAGTGAACACTGACGAGGAACAGAGCTCCCACCTCTTTCTTGCCTTTATCGGCCGGTCTGAGTAGAGATTCGCTAGAGCAAACGTGATCGGGAGAAGGATGTATAATCCAGTAAGATGCTGGTAGGGATCTTGACCGCACTTCAGGGATTGTCCTGATAGCCGTGGTATCATCAAAAAGATTCCATTAAAATTGATGGAACACAGCGTTCAGTACGTCTATCCAAAGATAAAAAAGTTTTATTTTTTATTATCTTCTATCTTCTATTCTATATTCTATACTTATAATAAATCTGTAGAGAGGTCAATTCTGTACATGAAATATATTTCCAAAATAACTATCAGGGGGTGATTAAGGATCGATACTGATGCCAAAAATGCAATCAGTACAATTTTTGTCTGTCTGTCTGTCTGTCTGTCTGTCTGTCTGTATAACCGTTATAGAAACAAAAACTACTCGACGGATTTTAACGAAACTTGGTAAAATTATTATTCATACTCCTGAGCAGGTTATAGTATACTTTTCATCACGCTACAATCAATAGAAAAAATGAGAAAAAAAAATGAAAATGTGAAAGTTTAACGGATCTTAATGAAATTTAGAACAAAGATAGATTATAGTCTGGAATAGCACATAAGCTACTTTTAATCCCGAGAACATGTTCCCTAGGGATCACGCGGGCGAAGCCGCTGGCAGAAGCTAGTGACCTTATATAATAAATTGCCGGCACACTGGAATAAACACATTTAGTGTAGGTTTTTTTTTTTTTTACCGCTGTCCTTATTTTGATGGTCTGAATGATTTATAAAAATTGTCCATATATTTTAGTCAAACCATATTATACGAAAATTTAACAAACAATAAACTACAAATTCATACAAAAAGTTCTATCGAAATAGTTTCGAAAATCCTTTCTTGTCACCAAAAAACAAATATTGCTGGCGTCCGCAGATTAACGTTCCAGGCATACCGGTTTTCAAAGAACAAGCCCGGCCGCCCAGTCGGGTCACCGTGTTTTTTGCACAGCTTATCGTTAAGGCGGGGTTGCAGTACTTTTTAAGATTTTTGAACGTCTGAAAATCTTATTAATTATGAGTTTTTTAATAAATAAAAATCATTAAATAAAAATTGAACATACCCTCAAATAAATCGTAAAGATAGAAACGCGATTTAGAATGATTGGCTCGATACTTTTTTTTATCAAACATGACACTAAATTACAATTTTAAACGTGTACTGCTAAGAGATTTCATCACGAATATATATAAAAGTTATATAAATAGATAGAGCTTTTTATTTTAAAGTAAATGGTGAAACCATATTGTATAATTTCTTTATCAGTTTTCGCCAAGATAAAACAAGAAGAAAAAACAATCAAAATTTAGGCATTATTTCGCTCGCCGGACAGTCGCTGTTGTTCGTCAAAACACACAGTACTGCAACCTCGCCTTAAGGACAGTGATTTAGGTATATATTAACATGTTTTATTCATAAACGCATGCTATAATTATAAGTAATAGATCCAGCTTGTTTTGAAAAATCAAACAAGGTTTTCCTGAAAAAAGTTGCATTTATTTCAGAGAAATGCGTTTTTTTACTGGCTCTTAGGACGGATAAATATTTTTATGTCCTCTAAAATTCATTAGCTGTATCATAAAATTTGTTTGGATGTAAGATAGGCCTTTAGTGATTGTTTAGTTATACTAAAACAATACTAATGATTTTTGTGGCGAAGTTTTGGAAGTCTCACTTACGAGTAAAATTCGAAGGAGAACTTCTCATTCTTATTATATTCATTTTCGTTAAAACATACATTCAATTCGAAATTTGACAATTTCAAAATTATCTCTTCCCAATTATTTCAGACTAGCTGACCCGCGCAACTTCGTCTGCGTCACATTTTCCTTGCTGCTCCTATTTGTCTTAGCGTGATGATATATAGCCTATAGCATTTCTAGATAAATGGACTATTAAACACTAAAAGAATTTTTTAAATCGGACCAGTAGTTCCTGAGATTAGCGCGTTCAAGCAAACAAACTCTTCAGCTTAATTATATTAGTATATAGATTTTCTCACCAAATATTAGCAGAATGCTACTTGCAAGTACCTAACGATTTCTAAAGGTGGGTACTGACATGACCGTCTGGATGGCTGGACCAAACCATTTGCTACTATTTACTGTTAATAATGATTTGCTACCGTTTAGAAAAAAAAATAAAGTGGTTAACCATTCTGACGTCAGGTTGACTGACCGCTTCCATGTTATATTATTACTGAAATTGAATCTTAGTTTATTTTTTTAATTAGGAGAACACAAGCCTTTCTTTACACCCACTATAATATCAAATTTGTTACAATTGGCCCATAGTTTTAGTGTTGTACGAGCATTAAGTAATTTTTGGTTACGATAACACATATTTTAACACAATTTTAAGAAGTTCCTATAAAAAGTTATGAATTAACGTTAATTCAGAAAGTGCCTGAAAAACTATGTAGCTGGTGTGGTGTAGCGTAGCCCAGATTAAGAAGAAAAAGGAATGTCATATGTCATTGTCAATGAAAGAATTTTATTGAGTGATTAGGATGTAGCGATGTAGCGTAGCTACTAACATAAAATAATATTTAGTGTTCTTTCTGTGCTTTTCATTTCGCTTTCTGGCTCATTTGTTGCAACTCCTCATCGATTCATTGGTGACCCCGACGAACACGAAACATGACTGAGCCGAAAGACACAAAAAATGGCGGTGACATCGCGCCACCTAGTGCATCGCAGGATATCCAGCTAGTTGGTATACGAGTACCTCCATTTTACCCGGAGAAACCGGCTTTGTGGTTTTACCAGCTTGGAAGCCAATTTCATCTGGCCAACATAACAGCTGACACCACCAAGTACCATTATGCTATGGGGCAGTTGGATCCCATCTATGCATCGGAGGTAGAGGACATCATAGCTGGCCCCCCAGCACCCAATAAGTACGAGCGACTGTAGTCGGAGCTTATACGGCGACTCTCTGTGTCCAAGGAGCAGAAGATCCTGCAGCTAGTCACGCGAGAGGAACTGGGCGATCGGAAGCCCTCGCAATTCTTGCGCCATATCCAGCATCTTGCCGGACCCGATGTCCCAGAAGACTTCCTCCGCACCATGTGGTCCAGCCGCCTGCCAAATAATATCCAGACCATTATAGCCTCACAGTCTAGGGCTACTTTGGATGAGCTTGCAGAGCTGGCTGACCGCATCCCCGACATCGCAGCTCCCACCCCGCAAGTAGCGGCAGCTACAGCATCAGGTGCTACTCCGGAGTTAAGCTGTCAAGTAGCGGCACTCACACGTCAGATGCAGAAGCTCACGACCAAGTTAGACAGGATGTCACGGTCGAAGTCACGGAGGTACAGATCAGGAAGTCGTGATCGCAGCACGTCCCGTTCGAGCCGTTCCCAGTCCAACTACCGGAAATACACTCTGTGTTGGTACCATGCAAAGTTCGGAGAAAAGGCAAGTAGGTGCATAAAACCGTGCGATTTCAAGACGAAGGGAAAAGAATAGGGCAGTCCGTGATGGCGACTGACGGCTGCCCAAATCCTGGTCGCTTGTTTATATCTGACCAGCGGACAAAAGTGCAGTTTCTTATAGATACAGGCAGTGACATTTAAATTAACAAAAGGTAAACAATACCAAACGAACAATCAACTGTTTGCCGCTAACAGGTCTGTTATAAATACTTATGGTTATGCTCATTTAGTAATTAATATTAATGCTATACTAGCAAAATACCCTGACATCGCTCGACCCTCGGGCATGAACAGCACACCAAAACACAACATAATGCACCACATACGAACTACACCTGGACCACCAGTATTTAGCACACCACGCAGATTAGCGCCGGACAGGTTAAAGGTTGCTAAAGCTGAATTTGAGGCCATGTTACAGATAGGTACGTGTCGACCTTCAGAATCACCATGGGCCTCTCTGCTTCACCTCGCTCTTAAGCGTGATAACAGCTGGCGCCCGTGTAGGGATTACCGGATGCTGAACGCCAGGACAGTCCCGGACAGGTATCCCATTCGCCATATCCAAGACTTTTCCTACAACGTTGCAGGATGCTCTGTCTTCTCGACAATTGACCTGGTAAAGGCCTATAACCAGATACGGGTCAATCCCGGTGACATCGAGAAGACCGCCATTACAACGCCGTTCGGCTTATACGAATTTCCATACATGTCGTTTGGACTTCGTAATGCCGGACAGACGTTTCAACGTTTTGTTGATGAGATGCTGCGCGGCTTAGACTTCGCCTATTCTTACATCGACGATATTCTGGTCTATTCAAAAGACCAGGCGACCCACATAGACCACCTGCACCAAGTTTTTAGCAGATTGGCGGAGTATGGCATGGTCATCAATATGGCAAAGTGCGTGTTTGGAGCCGCGGAGGAAACATTTCTTGGCTACAGCATTTCGGTGAATGGCACCAAACCATTGCCAGACAAAGTAGTGGCTATCAACAACTACCCCAACCCGAAAACGGTAAGAGAGTTGCGCAGGTTCCTCGGAATGATAAATTTTTACCGTAGGTTCATTCCCAACGCTGCCGCACACCAAACTCCGTTGAACGCTCTTTTGACAGGTTCCGTGAAAGGTTCCCATCCCGTAAATTTCACGCCACGAGAACAGAAAGCCTTCGAGGCGTGCAAACGGGGTCTGTCTCAAGCTGCCATGCTCGCTCACCCACACTGCGAAGCAAAACTTGCTCTGGTTACCGACGCTTCGGAAGTAGCTATGGGCGGCGTGCTCCAACAGCTAAAGGAGAATATGTGGCAACCTCTAGCGTTTTTCTCACGCAAGCTGAGTCCCTCGCAGACCAAATATTCCCCGTATGATCGCGAGCTCTTGGCGATCTACGAGGCGGTCAAGCACTTCCGTCACATGATCGAGGCACGTGACTTTGTGATATATACCGATCACAAGCCACTTACATTCGCATTTCACTCAAGGAAAGAGAACTGCTCTCCCAGGCAATTTCGCTACCTGGACTATATTTCACAGTTCTGTACTGACATTCGACACATTTCAGGGAAGGATAATGTGGTGGCTGATACTTTATCTCGCATCGATGAGATCGTTTTACCTCTCGATTTGCAAAAACTAGCTACCGCACAAAATACCGACCCAGAACTGAAACAACTGTTGAACGGCAGTAACTCTCTAAACTTGGAGAAGATTAAACTGCCTGGCAGACAATCAGAGCTGTTTTGTGATGTTAGTGGTACTACGCCTCGACCATACGTGACAATGGAGTTACGACGACAGGTCTTTGAGAGCCTTCACTCTCTCAGCCATCCAGGTGCCAACGCCAGTATCCGACTGATCACCGACCGCTATGTATGGCCAGGGATCAGGAAGGATTGTAGGGAATGGGCGCGTACTTGCCTAGCGTGCCAACGGGCTAAAGTTGATAGACGTGTATCAGCACCGCTGGGCACGTACAAGCTACCTCGCGCCAGGTTCAGGGACCTACATATTGACCTCGTCGGCCCCCTACCACTATCGCAGGGATACCGGTATTGCCTCACAGCAATCGATCGATTTACTCGATGGCCTGAAGCAATACCCCTACAGGATATTACAGCCGATACGGTAGCAAAAGCCCTCCTTAGCGGGTGGATATCCCGTTTCGGCTGCCCCTTGAACGTCGTTACAGGCCGTGGGAGACAATTTGAATCAGCCTTGTTTTCCCACTTGTCGCAAATAGCTGGTTTTCAGCATAAAAGGACGACGGCCTATCATCCAGCCTCTAATGGGCTCGTGGAGAGGTTCCACCGACAGCTTAAAGCTGCCATAACCTGTCACGCGGATAGCAGCTGGGTCGAGTCCCTTCCCCTGGTACTATTAGGTGTACGTAGTACCTTTAAAGAGGACCTTAAGTCAACGCCAGCCGTACTGGTGTATGGCGAACCACTACGATTACCAGGAGATATTCTCAGCCCAGAAGACCAGGGAGATCTTGACGTCACGAGTTACATCGCGCGGTTAAGGTGCGTCGCAAATACTTGCAACCTACTCCCGCGTCACGTCACACTGGACGCCGCTCACCCTTCGTTTTTAAAGATTTGGCCTCATCATCACACGTCTTCCTTCGCGATGACACTGTGGCCGGATCGTTGAAACCTGCTTACACTGGTCCTTATGCGGTCGTACAACGAGGAGACAAAGCATTCAAGCTAATGGTGAAAGGTAAGATTGTCACCGTATCGATCGACAGAATAAAACCTGCCTACACACTGCGTGATCCAGACACCACAACATACCTAAGTCAACCTCCACTACCTCACACTACTACTCACACACACACCCCAATCACAAACTCACCCTACTACTCACACACACACCCCAATCACAAACTCACCTCAAAATTCCACTCACACTCCCACTCAGAATACAAGTCACGATGACTTTCCTGACGGAGAGAGCATGGTCAAAAAAATTCGTTCGGGCCGCAGAGTGAAATTACCAGAATATTATCGCCCGTAGGACGGTCTCTGGAGGGGGGTGGTGTAGCTGGTGTGGTGTAGCGTAGCCCAGATTAAGAAGAAAAAAGAATGTCATATGTCATTGTCAATGAAAGAATTTTATTGAGTGATTAGGATGTAGCGATGTAGCGTAGCTACTAACATGAAATAATATTTAGTGTTCTTTCTGTGCTTTTCATTTCGCCTTCTGGCTTATTTGTTGCAACTCCTTATCGCTTCAACTATTATTAGCAATTATCATACAAAAATAAGACGGGAGGCACGGTTGCTCGATCATATTCGTCGGACGGATGCATCAATAGAACAGCGCCACAGAATTCGTGTTACATTTCACGATAGATTACATTACACGTTACATTCGTCTGGACCCGACTAAAAGGAGATTCCAAAATGTATCGATAAACTTTCATTAGTTTGTAAATCCCATCTTCGAATCAATTTGATTCGTAACTAATTTAATTTTGCTTGAAAAAATAAAGTTTTACATTTTCCAGTATTGGATCTCATTTCACCTAGTGGAAATAGTTAGATAAGGTCTATGATGTGATATCAGAGAGCCATTTTATTTTTTTTTCAATTATTTAATCGTATCGTAAGCAACATCAGTCGCAAACTATCAAAAGTGTAGGAAGAAATGTGTATGACTGATTACGACTGACACACGAATGCAGCATTATCCCGCAGAACTAGTCGACTAGTCTAGTCGACAAGTTGAAAATGGTACAAAATACAGATACTGCTCTTAAAATTATGTGCGATAGCTCATTAGATCCGGAAAGACGCCAAGAAAAATGTGCCAAAAGCGTGTATTAGTACATTAAAAATTGCAAAAGTTACAAACAATTAAAGATTAAAAAAAAATGGCATTTCGTTTATTGCCAATATTTCATAAACTATGAATATTTAAGAAACTTCAAAAAAAGATTCTGATAGAAGAGGAAATTTCCAATAAAAAACTCCTAACTCCCGGAACTCTATCTCCATTATTTATAACTTTAATTTAACGCTGAAAATAGGTCTGCGCGCGACATTTTTAGGTTGCACGCGTGGCGTCAAAAGCGAGTACGGTACATTAATCAATTACCGTAAAAAAAATATTTATACTTTGTTTATAATATATTTTTTTACTTGAACAAAAACTGACAGTTTTTGTTAAAGTAAAAAAATATATTATAAACAAAGTATAAATATTTTAATTAAGACGGTAGTTCGAGAAAATTTTGTTAGTTAATAATTGTTTAACTTGTTAAACAATTATTAAATTATTTATAGTGTTCAGAACACACCATAATTTTTATATTCAATACCTTAAATAAATTAATTAATGTGCCGTACTCGCTTTTGACGCCACGCGTGCAACCTAAATATGTCGCGCGCAGACCTATTTTCAGCGTTAAATTAAAATTATAAACAACGGAGATAAAGTTCCAGGAGTTAGGAGTTTTTATTGGTAATTTCCTCCTTTTTCAGAATCTTTTTTGAATTTTCTTAAATATTAATAGTTTATGAAATATTGGCAAAAAACGATGTGCTATTATTTTGTCATCTTTAATTGTTTAAAAGTTTTTCAATTTTTTATGTGCTAATACTCGCTTTTGCACATTTTTCTAGGCGTCATTCCGGATCCAATGAGCTATCGCACATAATTTTAAGAGCAGTATCTCTATTTTGTACTATTTTCAACTTGGCGACTACACTATAAATTTTGTATTTTTTAAATGTATGTAGATATTTTTCTGTTTGTGAATCAATATGATTAATTCAGTGTTTTAGCTAGAAGAAGTGACTACTAGTATTGTACTAAGTAACTTTCTATTCATTTGATAATCGAACATAACTGTGCAAACTTGGTACTAAAATAAATTAAAAAACGACACGTTGTTGTTCAAGTGTTTACAAAGAAAGTCAAACGGATAAAATATCGCGGAATCGTGTCGCAATGTAAGTTAGCCTTAACATAATATTGCTTGGGACAAAGAGCAAGAGAGTTCCTGATTTGTTTTTATTAGCACGAACCGAGTTTTATTTAGTACAGTGATGTTCAATTTATTGTGTATCCGATAAATGGCATGATGGGTGATTTTATGTATTTCCGTCAATATAGAAATTGATTTTTATGGATTTTATAATTAAAAACAGGGAATTTGGTTTGGGATGGTTGTCACTATTTTTTCTGAAACTATTTGGTTTGAATACTACTACTACTACTACTACTACTACTACTGGCTAGTATTTCTGAAAAGTTAGGTAGGTGTTTTTCCTATTGAGGAAAATGATCAGGTCAATTATTTGTTTACTACACCATATTACAACATTGTTCGTAGCGATCAAATAAAAACCGATGACCTAAATTAATCTTGGATACCTCTAGCAAGATTATTGTGATTTTTGATCCAATATTCGTGACAGGGCAGTAATATATTACCAAGGGGCTGAGGGATATTGGGTAAAATAACATCGTGTATATACTTATTCCTGTGAACTTCTATAATTTGATATGTGTCATCACTATACCTTACGTAGATGAATCATGTTTCGTAGTCTCTCAAACGTTAGGGATGACCGTCACCTCCTTCTGCGAAGCAGTCATGCTAGCTATGGAGGTGGCGGAATAGGAGAGGGACAGAACCTCTCGTCCCAGCCGCGGCGAGAGACGCCCCGGGCGTCGGAGGCCACCTGGTGGCCTGCGGCCACCGTAGGCGCGGGCCTTTGGACGGTGAGCTATGGGCAGCTCACCGTCCGTCCATCTTATGACGACAGGCCGTGTCGACGGCGCGTTCGTGTTCCACGCGCGCCTCAAAGAGAGTCAGCATACAGAGGGGCCCGAAAGGGCCAACGCCTGCCGGAGTTGCGGGACTACTCGAAAGAGATACCGCGGCTCCGGAACACAATGGGCAACGAAGGAACATGGATGGGTTTTAGTCAGTAAAAGTCGGACACTCCCTCCCGCTGCGCCCAGAGCGGGAGAAGTTATTTGATGATTTCCCATCCCAAAAAAAAAGGGTTGGTTTATTTCGACAAAATAACCCAAAACATTACAGCCATGACACCATGAAATTCTATCAACAATATGTTAACGACTATCGAAAGTTCTAAAATGTTTTTAGAACATTCGATGTTCGATATTTTCTCGATAGTTTTGTGTGATTGACAAAAGTTTCACGGGGTCAATCCAAAGTTTTGGATTATTGACAACTGTTTTCCGATAGACTGTCACTGTCACACTGTCACAAAGCTGGAGCAAAGAATTAATTTTACCAAAATAACTCAAAACAGTTGACGTTGACGAAAGTAACACAAAAAGTGGGGACGATATTTTTTTTTTTTTCTATACATTAAGCCAATCGACTTGCATTGGTGTGGACTTCATAAAAAGCAAGACGATTGTTTATTTGAAGATAGAGAACAGAAATAAATAGGAAAGTGCAAGTTAATTAGCAGCAGTGTACTGATAGGATTACATTATCTTGCTAAAATGAATTCTCTCAACTTGTGTTGTCGTAAACAAATATTATAACGAGATTGTTCTGTAGGAAACATTTTTTACAGTCACGCTTCTCCCCTTTTGTTATTATAAGGCATTCGCAATTGACTGCCCACCACTAACGAATAGAACAATAAAAGAAGCCCCTATAATTTGCAGGCAGTGGCAATTAGATTGATTAATTCAGAAGTTTATTATCTTGATTTCAAAAAGAAAAGTTAAAATATTAGTAGGTATCATTAAGCGACCAAGATAAGGACTGACAGTCAACAAAACCGAAACACAGCCTTGTATGCATTTTTGGTCGAAAATCGAAACGGTTGTTTTTTGTCTTTGAAAGGCTTTTGCTTAGTCAAATTTCAAGTTACAGGCTCAGTGTCAATTTTTCATTAAAAACCATTTGTTCCAATTTCGATTATGGTCAACATATTTTTGATAAAATAAAAACGTGCAAATTATTATGTGGTTTTCTACTTTTAACGATCATAAATTCGTAAACAGCTATTTTTTTTTCAGATTTAGTTTTGCCGCATATTTGTTCTCTCACTTAAGATAACATGAATTAAAAAATCTTTAACATCCATAGCAATCAACACTGTCCTCATCAGGTTAACATATTCACAATTTCAACGCATATCAAATCGACGCCGACTTTTGAATATTTAAAATATGTCATTTCTACATTCTGAGTTACGTTCAACGACAACGTCCTTGTTTTTCAATGATAACTAAAAGTATGTCATAGTTAGAACAGCTGTTTTTGCGCCCGTTTCTACTGTCAATTCAACAACAAAATGAAATCTAAATCAAAGCTCACTGTTGGCTGTTGGTTGTTGAAGTATATAAGCCCAAAAGTAAGTTTTTTTTTTAAGTTATTGTATACAAAATTGATGTCACTTAATGCCTTCCGACTTTTTATGTTAACTATGTAATAGTTAAATTTCCAATAACGTGTTTATCATAACAATCTTTCAGCAACAATCATTATGGAAATTAAATTTTTTTTAAACCGACAATTATTGATTGAAATATTCGTGATTTTAATATCATATTATGGAAAACAAAATATATAAAACTGTGTTTTAGAATCAATACATCGTGCAGATGTGCAGATAATACTTAATGACAAAAGATAACCTACCAGAGTAACAATCAAAAGTACTCAGGAAAATTTTCATGAGCTAAAATGTATAATGGTAGTCATGTGGAATCAATGTCATTATATATTTTAGTTCATGGAATCTGGAATCAATGTCTTTCAGACCAATGATTGGTTGTAGAATTAAAACTATTTGTAATCATAACTCATTTGCTTATGGTCGGATTAAATGAGAAATACGTTTGTACAAATTAGGTTTAGTTAGTTCATCTGGAAAATGAGTGTACTTATTAACGCAGCTAATGATTTGCGGTTCATTACTCATACCTACACATCATCGTAATCTACCACACAGCACTGTTTTTCCTACAAGCACCTGACCTACTGGCAGCTGACCTACGTAATAGGTCAGCTTCAAAGTAGGTACTTCTCTATATATCACCTTAATTTGATACCGATTGAAATACGCAAAGGCAATTCTATTTAAAACAATACCGAACAGTAGGCAGCTTTATGATACACAACATAATGTCTAATATGTGTAGATACTAAACTTTGTCCATACGTTTCACTTTAATCTTGCCTGTTCTGCAACAATTATATGTCAGACCTAAGTTTTAATTGCTCCGGATATCAAACTGTTCGCAAAGTAGCCAGTTACTTAATTGACATTTAAGTCAGTATCTTTACTTTAGTGTACTTGGTAATTTATAACTGGAATGAAAAAAGTGTCACTAAAAGTTTATTGAAAGCTATTAATGATCACTGACCTGTGGCACACTCAAGACGAGACTCAGCACCCACGCGATGATTACAAGCCGGCCACTCCTCGTCGCAGTCGCCATACTGCGCATCGGGTACTTCACAGCGAGCCATCTGTCCACTCCAATGAGAACGAGTATGAAAGTACTGAGATATAAAGCGAACATCTGCAGGAACTTGAACAATTTGCATGCTATGTTCCCGGCGTACCACTGCACCGTGAAAGACCACGCTGCCTCGCCAGCGATACAAAAAACAGTTACCAACAAATCAGCTATACTGAGCTGAAATATCAAACTGTATATCGCTGTCCAGGACGGTCTCGCTCTTCCTCGACTTCTTTTACCTCTCTGTATACTTATAATTGTTGCCACATTCCCGAAGAACGATAACACAGCCATAGCCGACAGTACACTTGCTCTGATAAGTGTGCTTTTAGTCAAAACTGGGGCGTGATCCAAACACATGACTTGAGTGCCATTGTATACGAAAATATTATTCGTGAACTCATCAACATGTGAGCCGTTGAATATAAATTTTTCCAAACACTTTTCTGCGGGCCATATGGTATAACTTGTAAGAACAGTCTCTGTTGAACTGAATTCTCTGTGAAGAGCCAATTCGCTGGGGTACAGCGCGTCATCGTCATATAATGTGGTATTGTTGCCTGCGCTGTCCATGTTTCGTCATGCGTCTTCAACAACTTATTTGCTAATCTGAAACAAAGAAATTAAGCGTATTATGTTTTTGACATCAATCTAACAATGCTACAAAAACCTCGAAAATAATTAGGTTTATTCTATTGTGCCGTAGATTTATACAAAAACTGTTTAAAATATATATTTAACATCGTTAGCAATACTGGAATGGTGTTCTCTTTCCGTGTGGTGAGAACTGAGGCAAATGATACACGAACATCTGCCTCGATTTATTGCAAAGCTTCTGAAGTAGCCATTTACTGCCTCAGTTAACGGCTGCCTCAGGGAGAGTGTCTTGCCTCGGGCAACTTAGATTCGTTCTCGCCTCATAGATTAGATTAATTGTAACAGTTCTTTCATCGGAATTATATTTTACAGCTTTTGGAATTATATTTAGAACCAATTTTTTTACAAATATAAAACCAGAATACTGTTTTCATAGATTAATTTAGATCAACTAAGCGTTAAGGGATGCTTCGAAAATCTAAATGAAGCAACAAAGAATGTCAAGTATTGTGAATATATATACACATTTTTAACATTCATTCATCAATACTAGCTTTTCCTCATCCCAGCGTTAAAGTAGCTGTAAATGTATCCGGGATCATATGTATCTCTGTATGAATATTTATCAAAATCTGTTCAGTGATATAAGAGTGAAATTGTAATAAACAAACAAACTCAGTTTTGCAAAACGGTTAGGATAGTTGAATGTGAACTTAAAACCCTTGAAATCTTATGCGTGGTAATCGTACTTTGCCTGGTAATATAATAATTATTATATAGTAAATTCATATTTAAACAATCCCGAAATTTCGGGATCTCGTTATGACACCTCTGTAATATGTCAGCCAAAAATCAATGCACCCGATTATCTGATCTCTAGTCATCTGTGACGCGTCTGCCATCACAGATTTGTAATATTGCTCTGCTACTTTAGTGGCCGTACCGAGCAACTTATAACCGCTTCGGGTCGCAGCCCTTTACGTTTAGCTACAAGAGCGCTACTCAGCCACTGGCCCGGCTTGCTTTGACAAAGTAACTCGAGCGTTAAGTTCAAACAGGAGGTACCTACGAAAACCTCGACGTCCATCATTGAAATTGGCTATATGGTGAACTGACGAAACATAGCATCATATTTCTGCCTCATTCCTATGTTCCTTAGGAACGACGTAACACATATTCTTTTTCCACGGTCCTCTAACAAGGTGCTACGTTACCATCTTGTCCCTATTGTTTCATATCAATCCTCACTCGTTCTATCTATTTTCCTTTATCACAAAATGAAGTTCATGGTCAGCATGACCCTTTCAAGGCTACTTCCGATTTGAGCTAAAAATAGAGCATAGTTCAAACAGAATATTGATGATTCACTTCGGATGTTTGTGCACACTATTTGTAAAGACAACATTAATTGGTATTACGTGAATAGAATTGAGCTTAGGGTCTAGTTTAAATTATGTATTACTTTCCATAACCTAATGAAACTGCAAAAGTAATAAATCTCTCATGAAAAAAAATTATTGCAACACCTATCTATCATATTCGAGCAAATAAATATATTAGATTCGATTTAATTTAATTTGATTTAGGAAAATTGAATCCCCTAAAAAACAACAATAATTGTCAAAAAAACCAAGTCTAGCAACTCATTTGTTGCACCGTAAAAAGTTGTGAGATCTATGTAATACCAAGTCGGTTATTAATTTATTCACTTAAGGGACCTTCAGATCTGTCTTAAGATTTTACGTAATTATTTAACCTAACAACTTCTTGTAGTGACCAATTCAAAAATCTTTTACGTTTTAAATAAATATATTGACTCGGCCATCGCATAAAAACACAATATATCTCACAAGTAAAATATATAAATTAAATTGTTTAGTAATTATGCAATTTCGGGAAATTTACTCTACTTAATACTCCCATTCTTGCTTTTTTATTCCGTTGACCATTTTACAAGTTCCCTTTGATACACCTATTATTCCATCATCTATACTAATATTATAAAGAGGTAACATTTGTTTGTAAGTTTGTATGTTTGTAAGTTTGTATGTAGGGGGTAATCTCAGGAACTGCTGGTCCGATTTGAAAAATTCTTTCAGTGTTAGATAGTAGCCCATTTATCGAGGAAGGCTATATACCATCACGCTAAGACAAATAGGAGCGGAGCATTAATGGAAAATGTGAAGCAAACGAAGTTGCGCGGGTCAGCTAGTATTATAATATACAGGTACATTGATTTAATTTAACTGCAAATGTAACTTTGTATTCTTGTATTTATATGGGATTACAAAGTTATTCATGCAGTTAATCTTACATGCTTTATCTAGAAAACTGTACCGAAATTGAAAAATATTTTAGTTTTTATTTGTTTCATACACCAAACACTAATTATATTCTAAATTTGAAGCTTCTATGTCTGATAGAAGTGCCATAGACTTTTGATGACCTGCCAGTCAGTCAGTGAGCGAGTGACAAAATTAATAAACTTTGACTCGTTATAATTCTTAAACATCTGGTTCAAATCGAATGAAATTTGAAATATAACGTGTTTATACAATGCCTGCTTGGTTAATGAAAATTCAGGCTTCTAATTTTATCCACAACGAAGTTATAGGGGGGCCGAAAATGGCCTGAACTGCTTCGAGAAAAGGTTGGTACGGCCGTGCCGCTTTTTTGCTCGACTTGGCGGGGGCTCTACCGTGCCCCCAGATCCCATAGAAATTTCTAGTTGGAAAAAATGTCATCCAAGTAAAAGAAATTGCGTATTTTTTTTTCTGTTACTTTACAATGGTGTTGATAGGTGTGGGTCACAACAAAAGTGAAACAAAAAAAAATATTTTACCAAAAATACACCGACTTTCACCTCTACTACGACTTGATTTCGCACTAAAATGAAAGTCAACCTCAAAATTACAAATCCTCTAAATATCGCTTGGTAAGCAAAAAGCTCGGTTATTGATGTTAGTCTGGGCAAGTTTGTTTGTTGATACAATCTCTATTAGAGGATCTGTGTTTACTCTAGCCGTTTGCGACGAACAACTCATAATGTATCTAGTATTGGCATAAACTGTATTCATATGACTTTTATTGACTATTAGTACCCCATGACGTACGTTTATTGGCTTTCAATTCACTTACTCGTATGTTTGTTGGTGTTGTTTCAGTGTTTTCAGTTTTCTATAGGAGCTGGACCTTGCTTTTATTTTTCATGACCCAAAATAACTTCATTTAGATTGGTTTGTTCTAATGTTGGAAACATCATCCCGTTTGAAAATAATTTCTAAATGGCCATTTTTGCGTCAATTATACTTTTGACTTTTAAACGAACGAATAACTTTTATACGACTGTTGTGTAGCCTAAAAGTATACTTAGCGATAAGCAAAGAGAGTAATTAGCGATCTCGTTTCTATTTGTTGCGATTTCTCTTAAAGAATTTCCCAAAAAATAAGGCATCTGTCGAATGAGATGCGGTTGCGGTATGATTGCCAGGTGTCAATCAATGGCGCGGGTCAATCACCAAAGTTTATGTTACTTCTTGATGACAAATGACGTTCCATTGTACGTAATTGATCAAAACGCTTTCTAAGTGAAAGGGTTTTGTTCCATTACGTACAAATATCTTTTATGAAAAAAATCCAATGCATAATAAATCAGCATAGTAGTAATATGGTGCCCAAATACTAATTTAATTGAATAATAGTTAACAACTATTCAGAAACAATTGAATATTCAATCTTTGAATAACAAGTCATTTCATACGCGAAATGAATCGTCTATAGGTGCGTTCTGAAACCATCATTTGAAAATAATTTAGAAAAAAAAGAAAAACTAAAATAATGATAACTTTTTTGTGCCACTTAAAAAAATATTTCTTGTGTTTTTTCTGACCTTAAAAATATGGGAATTTTTCATATAATATAAGCATATAGGGACACTATCGTTTCGTAGCCGGGTATGTTTTGGCTATCCTTCTTTGTGCACTTTACATTTGTGTTCTTTTCTTCATCGTGAGCTCATTGACATATCGTTACCGGAAATTTCAATTGTCGTAAAGGACATTTTGCCGAATATGAGTTATATATATATTCGGAATCTGCGTCGCGAGCTCTATCGATTGGTATATTTAAAAAAAAATCTATCTCTTAAAAAAAGCCCCTTACGACCTGGATTTTCAACAGTTCTAGCTCGACTTTTTTTAAATATTTGGGATGTATCGTTAAAATAATTTTCTGTAGGGCGTAAAGTCATGTTTTATTTATTTATGAGGTCTTAATTCTCATTTTTACATAGAACTTATTATACGTCTATATAAAAAAAACTGTTATTACAAATCAAAAATTCGTAAACCTGTTATTTGATAATCGAGACCCTTACGACCAAAGCTATGTTATGCTTTAATTTACGCAATTTGGGCGTAAAGGTCTTTATTATTTTTATTATCCTTTACGACCTTAATTTTACGAATAAAAAAAAACAATTTTATTTGTTGTCTCGTTCTTGTTACCGATGGCGCAAGGAAGTGTGCGACGCGTTACGACCCGTGACGACAAGTTGCGTAGACACACGATGCCTAGGGCAACGGGGGTGCAAGTAATGGGTGCGGGAGGACTGCACTCATAAGATCCACTTCGCAACGCCATTTTGTGCGAATTCGATATCGTGAATGGACGTGTTTGTTTTGGGATTATCATTATTGAGATTCATTTTGTAGGTGTTCTGCGACAGATAAAAATCTTTTCCCCTTATTAGTAAACTATGATTAGCAGATGACTAAGCTATGTACCTAAAGTCTGTTTCTGCCTATCTAACTAACTTTGTGATTTCATGTTATGGTAAAAGACAATAGAAAAAAGTTTATCGGTACCTACATAAGTAAGCTGCGAGTCGTTCATAAGTAAAGGAGTTAAAGTATTGTTCGTTATGGACATTATAAAAGATTTTGGGGTTCAAGTATTGGTCGTAAAGGACACCATTACAAGATTTTGGAGTTAAAGTATTGGTCTTAAAGGACATCATAACAAGATTTTGGGGTTATAGTATTGCTCTTAGAGGACATCATTACAAGATTTTGTTTGTTATGATGTCCTTTACGACGTTACGTCTGGTACAAACTACCTAGTGGTTAGCGATCGAATCTTTTTACTCAGATATTTATTCGAGATTGGACTTATCACGGATGAAACCGCATTGCGCTGCTAGTTAGCTGTAATTGTTTTTAACATGTTTTTACATACTATCCAATTTTCACTTATCTATGTGTAAGATAAGGGAAAACGATAAATAACTGAATAAATTATTGATACTATTACCGTAGTTTTACTTAGTTTGTTTTTTTTAGGGACACACAGCGTACTAGTGGAAATTCTCTTCAATCTTCTGCTAATAGTAGTGAAGTAATAGATGATACAGATGAAGAAACATATTGCGGAAATATTTTCTAATAAAAATCGACAGCAAAACAAAGTAAATATTAAATAAAATGAAATAGTTTTCAAAAGGCAACAGTATATCTGACAGTTCTGACTGACAAATCATTCTTTCAAAATTCAACGCAATCACCCCTGAAATCAAAATTATGGACAAAAGCTCTCTTTGCCTCCTTGGGTCGCCAATCTATGAGAATTCTTTTCCCCATTTTGTCGAAGAAAACATTCAAAATTTCAATGATGTTTTGGAAAGATTGTTAAAAATTAACATGCATTCGGCCATCACCATATTTCGCTACTACTGTTTCGGTCCTAAATTAACATATTTTCTTCGTGCTTTCCATCTATGGAAGCACTCTCACCTTCTGGAAAAAATGGACGAAATTATAAAGCAAACGCTATCATCAATTTTAAATGTGGCCATGGACGACCGAGTTTGGGCTCAAGCCACTCTTCCCATCCGCATGAGAGGCCTTGGCGTCCGCAAAATTACCAGTATTACTTTACCGGCTTTTATATCCTCGGTTCACGGCACTGAAAAATTAGTCAGGAATATCCTAGCTTCTACACTGACTGATTTTGATGTGCCGTACTTTACCGAGGCTATAAATGCCTGGAGACTCGCTTGCCCGAATCAAAATTTACCCGACAACCCATCATACCAGAGACGGTGGGACGAGCCGCTCTGCAGAGAAGTTCAGAAAAACCTAATTGCCTCTGTTGCCACTTCTGCGGAGCGTGCGCGCCTGCTGGCTGTAGGTGAGTGGGAGTCGGGCCTCTGGCTTCACACACTACCGTCGTCGAACATAGGCACCTTGTTCGACGATACTACTTTCCGCCTCACTGCTTCCCTTCGCTTAGGCACATCCTGTTGTTCCCCTCATCGCTGCAACTGTGGCGAAGCTGTCAAAAGCCTCGGGCACCACGGCCTGTCATACAGTCGAAGTGCGGGTCGCATAGCACGGCACGCAAACATCAACGACATTATCCGACGCGCTCTTGTCGCCATCGGCGCGCCATTCGTATTAGAACCCATTGGCCTGGCACGCGACAATGGCAGAAGACCAGACGGTATGTCTTTATTTCCATGGAAGATGGGTAGGCTATTAATGTGGGACGCTACTTGTGTCGATACTCTTGATCTACCGTCTTTAGAAATGGTTAAAGACATTCTTCCTGAAACTGACGAGGAAGACGATCGACACAATTTAATCACTATTCATGTTACAAGACTGAAGTTAGTGGTAAATTAATGAATACTTAAGAATGTCATAATTGGTTGAGTTTTGAGTTTTGGTGGGAAAAAATGTTATCATTTAATTATTTTTTTCTTTCTCGGGTCCCCGGAGATCCGGTCCTTTGGTAGGTGTACGAGGGGCCGAAACCAACTCGCAGAGGCCCCGTTAGACATTTCAAATGTAATGGGACACCAACCGGCGATTGTCCCTGTGTGCACTGTGAAAGTATTCCCAAGGACAAACCCCGGTTGCAGCAGTACTATTGCAGAATTTGGAAACAAAAGATGAAACGCTATGGGTTTGAGTGATTTAGTGGACTGATAATCGTCTATTATAGAAGAACTATTGGCCCCTGCCTGACCAGTAACAATATAGGTACACGGTTTTTAAATGGCAGGGGGTGACTTGCACACTCCATGAATGGACCCCCGAAAACGGTTGCTGGCACAGTGACGTAGCGCCAAGGTGGCAACATAGCCACGTGTATACCACGGCTATCAGGTCAATCCGGGAAGTGTGGTCAAGATCCCTACCAGCATCTTACTGGATTATACATCCTTCTCCCGAGCACGTTTGCTCTAGCGAATCTCCACTCAGACCGGCCGATTAAGGCTAGAAAGAGGTAGGAGCTCAGTTCCTCGTCAGTGTTCACTCTGGCCAGCTAATAAAGGCAAGCTGGAGATGAGGAACAAGACTTTCCCCGGGAGATAAGGTTCGTGGTGTCGCTACTGCCCAACAGTTCACCACAAAATTGCCTTGCGGATTGTATCTGTCTTTGTCTGGCCCCTCACCCTAGGTATGACTTGGTCCATCGGAACGCGCAAGCCCCACCACGACGTCAACGTAGAGATACAGTACTGCGGTAGGGTTATTTTATTTTGATATTAAGTTTAAGAATGTTTTGATAAATTATGTTTGGGTTTCATTATTATTATTAGATTATTAAAAAAATTAAACAGTTTAAGCTTGATTGCTAAGTTTTTCTGTATACATTACACTACTAGTAATTTTAAAAACTGAAGTTACTAATTGTCATTTAATGTTAATTAACACTTTAGAATGTCAACTGTTTCAGTTCTGGTGTGCAAAAATTGTTGTTTTGGTTATTTTAAATTCTTTTTGAGGAATATTTGTTTGAGTTTGAGTTTCATTAATAATTATTTTAAAATAAAACTACTTATTAGATTAGTTTATTAGCTGATTATTCTAAATATTGAGTATTTTTTCGGCATCACAACGATTATTTGCTATGTATATAAAAATATTCCATCACATTTTGTTTAAATTTTGAGTTCTTGTTAGAATAACTTTTTTGTTTAGTACTTTTTACTAGATATTGTGATTAATACATAAAAACAATAAAAAACCTTTTATTTCACTTAGTTTTACCACCTATTGTAGATATTTCTAACTAGATCTTTAGTTTTTCTGTTCCTTTTACGCCCTTAATCTCAGATTTAGTTGTCTAGTACAACCCAATGATGATCAGGATAAGTCCTATACGATACATTTGACTTTAACATAATCAATTTTTCGTGGTTGTAAAGTACTTCAGTTCAATTTTAATGGGCTTTAAAGGACAATCATTTTCGTGAATAATTAAGTTAGGTTTATTTTGTTAATTTCAACGGATAGAACATGAAAAAATAGTAAGGGTCCCTTTTGACATCATGAAAAAAAAAAAAAACAAATTATTGGTTCTACTGAAAACTCGTGTTTTGTCCTTTACGACAATTGAAATTTCCGGTATCGATATTTTTGGGAGTCGCTATGGGAACTACTCATCTACCTTAGGACGGTGGCATTATACATGATAACTTCTGTGCTGTTACATAGGAATGAGGAATGTGAATGTTGTTGCCTTGTAACTAGTCGTTTTTCACCATTATTCATTTATTTAAATTTAATGTTCAATAGTGATAAATAAGCGGACATGCAACGACGCACTTGAGTTAAAAAGAAATACACTGTAGTGTAGAGCAAAAACAATTTAAAATAGAATTTAGTTTCGGAAAAAATATACAAAAAAAAATATATAAAATTACTAGCTGACCCGTGCAACTTCGTCTGCGTCACATTTTCCATGACTGCTCCGCTCCTATTTGTCTCAGCGTGATGATATATAAAGCCTTCCTCGATAAATGGGCTATCTAACACTGAAAAAATTTTTCAAATCGGACTATAGTTCCTGAGATTAGCGCGTTCAACCAAACAAACAAACAAACTCTTCTGCTTTATAATATTAGTATAGATAATGCAAATTAATAATAACCTTCTAAATTATCAACGACAAATTTGTATTGTCCTATTATAGTTCTTTTTATTTGCGGGCGCTGACAGATTACTAGTGGAAAAAACACGTCAAATCTTTAATCACTGTTGATTTTATTGAACTACAAACCCATTTACGTATTTCTTTACACAATCATCATTTTTCATAACATACTCTTGATTTGTTTTTGATTATGGTCTCGTACCTAATAACATGTATAACTTAAATCACATAGGAACATACAAAATAAATAACCTACAATTATATAAATCGCAGTCGAGCTAATCAAATTAAGTTGGGATCCATTTGTGTGATGTTTTATACGATTTATTTGTATGAACAGTTATACCATTACGGTACTCATGTAATGTTTTTTCTGAATATATTCAATGGTTAGATCATTGAAGTAATGAAAAATTGGAGAAGGCGTGTCAGTGTCCGCGTTGACCATGTCATAGGCAAATGGTCTTCTCGGCGAACTAGTGCTCCTACGACCACGATCGTGACCAGTTATAAGAATTCCGTGTTGCTCAGTGGTTTTTTGTAAAAAAATCGCAGTCTACATTAACATGATTATCACATATTATCATGTTACAGTAGATTATATAATGTTTTCTTTTTATTTTTAACCGCCTTCCCAAAAAGGAGGAGGTTCTCAATTCGGTTGTATTTTTTTATGTTTGTTACCTCATAACACCGAAAATTGTGAACCGATTTGAAAAAAAAAAAATATCTGAAAGGATATACTTGCAGATTGGTCCCATTTAAATTTTATCAAAATCGGTTACAAACTTTGGATTTTAAATCGAAATAGCTGTAATTCGTCTACTTCGATGATGCTTTTATGTCATCCAAGTAATCGAAACAGCGTATTTTGCTTTTCTGCGATTTTGCAGTGGTGTTGATTGGTGTGGGGGGGTACCACTAAAAAGTGAAAAAAAAAAACTTCTCACAATAAAATACAACCGACTTCAAAAAAAAACACTACAAAGTAAAAAAATTACTTTAATTTCGGAAGTCGGTGTCAAAATACCAAGAAACATAAATTTTTTGGAAGTCGGTTGTATTTTTTTTGTAAATCGTTTTTTTAGATTCTTTACTTAAAAATATAGAATTAAAATATTCAACAATGAAACAGTTCAATTTTTTTTCCATATTTAAAGCTTTCAGTCGTCGCTTACGCTCATTCAGAATTCTGATGAAGTAAATTTGAACGGATTTAAATACTTTTTCGCGGAAAATTGTAATTGAAAAAATGACAAAGGGAATTATCAGAAGTTTTACGAGCAAGAATAGTAACTTTGAGGGAAGAAGGATACACCACGAGATGGGTAATTTAACTGACCGAGCCCGCAGTGGTCGCCCGAACGTTTGGACTGCTGCCCAAAAGCCCTTTATCAGATTGCTCGCAGCCCGTGACCCAACAGTCAACCCTACTAAAATAAAATCAGAAGTTCAGGCCGCCTCTAGGCTTGAAATTATCATTCAGACCGTTCGAAATTGCTTGCAACAGGCTGGATCACGAGCACGGAGGTCTTGGCAAGCGCCTCCGAATTCCCGGAAACGTCAACGACGGAGATTTCAGCGGGCTAGGCTTCGGCAAAATGAAGAAGAAAACATTTTGCAAAACTGTCTCTTCGTTGACGTATCGCGAATCAGTACACATCCAGAAGACGACCGACGTGTCCGTGTCTGGAGAAGACCAGGAGACAGTGAAACGCAAAGAACTGCTACTGGAACAGTTCAGCAAGGCGGCAGGTGGTATTATGATTGGAGCTAGAACGCCTTTGATCCCGTATCGAGGCTTCATGACAGCAGATATGTATAAAACAGTTGCTATTGATGGAATTGTCAGACCATTGTGAGTAACCCATGGGCACCAATTCGTACTGGTCGATAATAATGCGCACATCGAGCTCAGCTAGTCAATGCTGCTCTCCAAGAATACGACATCACAAGGTAAGACTTGCCTGCCAGCTCGCCTGACTTAAACCCAATAGAGCACGCGTGGGATGCTCTTAAGCAAGCTATTTGGAATCGTCAGACACGTCTCCAGATAGTGCCAGAGCTCAGGAAAGCAGCTATTCAAGAATGGAACAGGATACCTCAAGAAATGCTGGATAACTCATCAATATCCTTGGCATGCCCAGGAGAATCTCCACATGTGTTATGTTATTTTTTTTTATATATTTCTTGTCTCACCGCCGGCGATCAGCGAGTAGCAAGTAAAGCTTGAAACTCGAAACGAGCTAGCGAGCAGTAGTAATTTCTACGAGTATATCGGAACTTTTCACTCACTACTGAGTGAAAAGTTCCGATATACTCGTAGAAATTACCGCTAGTTGGTGAGTTCTGACCTGCGATGCTGGCTCGCCGGCAGTGGGAACAGCCAGCTATTGACTTTAAATGTATGTGTCTCTTTCACACGAGACCTATATCCTTATCCCTTTCCTTGACGGCGGTGAGACAAATGCCTTACGTTTAAAATATAGATTATGGATTACCTAGGTACTGTTTTGTCAAAAAACGTTTTTTTTTGTATAAAACAAAACTAAATCTCTTCATTTATATCTAAGTGTCAAAGATGCCTATCACTTCCGGCCCTACGTGATCTCCAAAATCGCTTTGGAACCCCACGAGGATAAAGCCATAGTCTTCTATCTATTCTGAACTTAGCCACTAACTTACCTTTAATGTATGTAGACGTAAATGTATTGAGGTTTATGAGACTATTGAATCCTTAAACCCATAAGGATCAACTGCATGTAAAATGAGACAGCGCTATTATTATATCCGATGATTTTTTGCAATTCAAGTGACTGACAATAGTAATAACTTAGCGTTGCTGCGTTGCTTTGTGATGCTGAGTATCTACATAGGTCAATTAAACTGGGTCCAATTGACAACGTTCTAAGCTGTGGGCTGGCTTAGTTAGGCCATTCAAATGGCACGTGTACTGTACGCATGTACAAGGTTAATGTTGAAGTTTGCCAGTTTTTACAAAATAGTAGTACCTGATTTTGAATTGTATACAAAACTCTTTAGGTGACTTTATCGACTGGTGACAGGAACTATTGAATTGTCAAGGTCGGTCAGTCAAGAACATGAAGCTATTTTCTTGTTCCAAAGCGTAGATCTCTATGGAGAAGAACGTGCAAGAAACTCCTACATGCATAAGGCAACGATATACCTTACGCGTGAACGTTGAATAGGTACGTGATTTAGAATTCGAAATGATGACGTCTTGTTGTAGTAGCGTGTGGAGTCATAGAGGCCGATACACACTAATCTAAGTAACTGCATCAAGACTTGGCAAATAAGCAGAAGAGTATACTTAAATACAACATAAAACAGTACAAATAAAAGTTATAGAAATATGTAAATGAGAGTAGTAGCAATAAAACGGATCATAAACATGCTCTACTTCAAAATTCAAACATTGCCCTCGCTTTGATATACAATTATACTCGTAAAACAAAAGAATATCTGAATAAATATAGATTCAGATCTAGAAAAAAAGTTTTTATTTGCATGTCGATGCAGCTGTTCCCGCTGAAGTGTTTTAACTTAAAAAATAAAAATAGTACTGGGTAAAACTTTGACGAAAGTTAAAATGAAATGATTGAAAAATTCGTTCTTTTGGATAATTTATAAATACTATCAACAAAGTAAATAAATAAAAATAATATTATTTTAATAGAATTCAAGCCGGTTTATACTTCTCCAGTGAATAGTAAAAATGCAACGGGCAAACTGCAAATACAATTTTGAAATGAAAAGTTCTGACGCTTTCTTAATCAAAGTTTTGTAATAACGAAACCATATTTGAATAAAAAGGAGAAAATATTTATCATTTTACAAATTCTCTCAGCAATAAATGCTATGGGATACAAAAATAATGGAATTCCAAGAGAGACGAAAAATCAGGAAATCTGATTTAGTACAATATCCGTGACCTCAATTGCACAAAGGATATTGAAACGTGCGACGTGAATGCCACCACAGCTTTAAGGAAATTAACTTAAGTGAAGGTAGGTAAACCTTCTCGTACCTGCAAACATAGGCAGAATTTTGATAAAGAAAAAAAAACACATTAGTCAAAACGCGAATTTTATGTGCTACCAAAATATTACGTAGTCAATCTCAAAGACTTTTCATTGATTTACCGTGCCTTTGGGTGATATCTCATTTCTGCAGCATCTGCTGTCTTTTAGTATATGACATATTTGCAAAAATGAAGTAAAAGGTATTTTAATAGAAAAGTTAAGGATTCGCCATACAAAAAAAGAAAAGCTTTTCAATTTTCAAAGGTAAGTTTCACAGCTATTGATTGGTAGTATAAAATTCTATAAGAAAATATAGAAGAAAAACAAGGAACATTCGAACTTCCTTTTTATGGATGGTTAATTATCAAATTACTCTTCCCGCTCTGGGCGAAGCAGAAAGGAGTGTCAGACTTTTACTGACTAAAACCCATCCGTGTTCCTCCTGCCTTTTGCATTCCATGGCCGTGGTGACTCTTTCGAACAGATGCCACCCTGGCAGGCACTGGCCCTAGCGGGCCTCGTCTATTATGCTGACATCTTTTTGTTATTCGAACTGCCTACCTATATCTAGAATATTTGAGTCAGCTACAGGCTAACCGAATGCAGCTTAATACCAGTTTTCTACATAGAGCCACTGCCCGACCTCCACAACCCAGTATCTGGACATTACGATACCCCTTGGCAAGACAGGTGTAAGATTTTCCGTCTTCCAACTATCCGTAACAACTGTCAAATATCTACAATTGACTTCCGTTACCATTTCCCTTACGTACTTTGTCTGAATCGCAAAGGAGTCCTGGTATACAATAAATGTTCACCCATTAACCCAAACTAAGATTAACCCAAAGAAGATCAAAACGTACGGCTGCTGTCATTTATCCACAAGCTCATCAAAAAGAAGTTTGAAAAAAAAAAAAAAACAGTCAACACTTCTCCACGTGTGTCAATTGACCATCTAGATCAAGCTCCAATGACCCTTAGGCTATTTGTATTTAAACAACTATCTATGAGTTATTTTCGTATTGCACGTGCAATATAAGAGATAAGAGATCAGAATAACTAGGCAACGATACCTAAATCCACAATTATAAGCTAATCCAGTGAATTGATTGTAATTTTATTTTTTTTGTTTTTAAAGTTTTTTATTTTTTGTAGTATTATTATCCAATTGGAGTTGTAGCTGCTAAAATTTTATACGGTATTTTAAATAAATAAATTAATAAATAAAAATTAAAAAAAAATGTTAATGCAATTTACATCCATGCTTGGACACTTATTTGCTCTTTGAATACTAAAGCTACACGTGGCGTATAAGTTCTGTAAGGTTTTTCTACTTTTTTTTCAATTTGCTGTAATAGGGAGTGAGCTCCGTATATACGTACATATGCCCAACTGGTAAAAATACACCCGATATCACATCCAAAATCTTAAGCCCCGGCTATGTAGACAAGCTTGTCACCACTAGATAAAATAGAGTCCAAAAATGTATTATTTTCAAAAGAAACTCATCTCCACATTTCAGAAAAAAAATATTTTTAGGCGGTAGCAAGAACAGATCATAAAGCTTCATCAGTCAAGTCTAAAGAAAAGAATAGAATAACAAGGAAACGAGGTGCCAAATGAAGGACAATATTATTAAATATACGTCATCACGAAGATAAAGTAAAAAAAGCTTTAAAACCTCAAAACGGAAAATCTAGGTGAAAATTATAAGCTCAGTAATATAATTAATAAACATTATAAACAAACAATTAATTACAAGATTACATTAATTAATAGACAATTAACTATTAGATTATGTAAAAAACATATCAAACCCGCTCTGTCATTAATTATTACAAGGCAGCTTGATAATATTTGCAAGATTGTAGTATCGTCGGCTTAGAGTGTAAACCTGCTAAATCCATTTTTTGGCATTTTGACGTTTTTTGTACCATTCCAAAGTTTAACAAAAAATACACAACCTTGAATAACAGCTACAGTCAGTTTTCTTTTAAAATTGACAAAAACGCGTGATGAGTAAACTGTCAAATCCATAAAATCAAAAGTTCGCGGCTAACTCCATGTTTGCTCCATGTAATCCGCAACACATACGCATACAAATAATGAATGTTCCAATTTTTTTACAAATGTTTTTTGTCTCTCCTGTAAATTTACCTGATATGCAGTTAGCAGGTTTACACTCTAAGCCGATGGTATGATAAATAAACTCATCGCTTATCACTGGAAACAGAACTAAAGGGTTCCAACTGTTTTCCATGGGAGCTTGGCAATCAAAGGTGTGGCGCACAATCTTAAATGCATACTTTCCGATACACGCGAACGAAGTCGCGGGCAACAGCTAGTATCAAGATAATTTGGAGAACTTTGAGAAGCAATACTGTAGGGAACCACGATATGCTAATTATTTGATTGATGATAATGCCACTATAATTGATGTTTAGTCCCATCTGAATATTTAGATTAAGCGCGGGCTTGATTATTCCATTATCAATTCTCCAATTGCAATAACAAAGGCATCATTGCAATAAAATTGTAACATCAATTTGAACAACAAACTATTGAGTTTAGTTCGTTGGCAGTTTTGATTTCCTAGTTTTTCAAGAAGTTGGTCAAAAACATTACGGTCAGAATACTAAGTTGAAGAAGGAAAAGATATTTGCGCAGTAGTAAGCAGCTAGTCTATTCTGTAAATAACCATTTCGATATCGACTTCACCTGAGTGACTAAGCTTACAAAGTGAACTTTATTTCACACATCATAAGGTCTTATATTTATACGAATTTGAAACTCACCTCGGATTCCACTGTCGAGACACGAAAATGTTGTTACAGAATAGCACTACAGAACCTAAATCACAGGAATATAATATTGAACCTTATACGTATCCCGTTCACTTAATATTTTGTTTCGTTTGACCAAACTATAGGGCAAGATTCAACGATAGAAGTGAGTTTTCATCAAAATTCAATGCAAAATTGAAAAAAAGTGGGTTATTTTATATTTTGAAATTCACTTTTTATTTTTTGTCACTCGAAAACAGTATCTCACTGACTGCTTTAACCATCATATGACCACAAACGAAATAAATGAGTGTAAAATATTCGCGACACTTGCGATAAATGCGACATAATGGTACAAAAAGTTTTTGTTGAAGTTGCATACCACAAAATTTTATCTTTTGGTTTCCAAACTGGCTAGCACATTTAAAACTTTAAAATAGACTTATGTTGAAATAAGGTTTGGAGATATTTTGCATGGTAAATGAGCTATAAAATTGAAGCAAATTTCGTCCCGAAAAACTAAAAACCAATTTGGATGATATTAGGAAATGCACTCGTATCCATCATTTAAAAAAATGCACATTTTAATGACACTTACTCATTCGTAACCAACTTCCAAAAAAGAAGGAAGTCCTCAATTGGGTGGTATTTTTTTTTTCAGTACATTTTTACGCGTCTTTTAAATTAAATATGTGTAGCTATTTATATTACATGGTCGAGAAATATATTATAGCCGTAATAATTACCTATGTAGTTGTGGCCTTCATAATAAACAATTGTCTTTAAACTAAACCCGGAAAACGGAAAAGCTTCGCGAGGATTTATCCGGCTCAACAAAGGTGGAATGGGGATAAAGATTAAATCCCTTGGAACTGCGTTGGACTAGAGTGCCATTGTTTACCAATTGATTCTTGTTAGGAGCTGGTCTGTGAGCATCAGCAACAAAGCTTTTTAGGTAGGTGATGTAAGTGACTTACATTTTCCTTTTTATCTTTTCTTCACTATGTCCTCGAAATTAAGATTAAGTCAAGAAATGAGCATTCTGCCATCACTATATTTCACAAGAAAATCTTTGACTAAAATGCGAATTTAAAATTAACTCATATGCTCCAGGGATAAATTAAACTTGATATTAATCAATGACTAGCACTTCGCCCGCGACTTTGCTATCGTGAGTTTTGTAGGTAAGTACTCCACGAACTTAAACTTCTAAATATCCCACTTTGTAGGGTATTTTGTAAATTACTTATTAATAGACTCAACGCGATAGGGTAGATCGTTCTAACCGCAACATTTTTCTTATTTAGAGCATTTGATACCCGTCGTAACTTTAAAACAAAAGGTCAGATTTGAATAATTTAATGTGTAATTTACATTGTATATAATCAACTTTAAGTATCAAATCAAATATATATGGATAAGGATTATTATCATGAAATCAAAATCACCACTATTCCATTCCGCCCGGGTTTTGATTGGATTATTTGAACAAAAAGCGGTCATTGCTACTTAACCATAATAGTTATACATACGCTCGTGGAACTTTTTATAGGTAGGTAGGTAATAATGAGTACTTTAAATTTGTAGTACATTATTTTTATGCATCAAGAATCGTTTTCTCAGCGCACGCCAAATAATGAATTTTCAAGCCAAAATTTTTGGTCACTTTGGGTTACATTATATTGCAATTTTCTTAAGGATCTTTTTTTTTGGAAATATAGAATAACCTATGTTTATCAGGGATAATGTAGGATTGAAATAGGGAAAGAATTTTTAAAATCGCTTCAGTAGTTTTGGAGCTCATTTATTTGAAACAAACAAACACATCTTATCTTTCCTTTTTATAATTTATTATATATGAGTAAGAGTAGATAATAGATAGATAATAATTATTAATTTAGACGCTACTGGTGCCAACTTATTACTTTCCATGGTATATTTTCATAAGGTTTCTTGTGAAATAATACGCATCTTCGTGAGATCATTAAGTACGCCATTGTACGCATAGAATAAGCAATTTATGAAAGAGCTGGGCTATTATTTATTAATTCAAGAACAATTAAGTATTTTCTATCTAACTGCAGAAGTATTTTTCAGTAAGGTTAGTGAATGTCCATTATTTTAATACCTTAAACATAAAATGGCTACTTTTGGGCAAACTTACTGCATCGTAGACTTTGTCTCTATCATCTCTGACATAAACTAGAATCAAGAGCTAACACAACAAATACATTTTACCAAAAGGGTTACTGTCGTTAATGTATCTCATTTTCAAGAATTTTGTACGAAAGGAGGGCACACTCCATTATCTCTAATCATCTATACTAATATTATAAAGCAGAAGAGTTTGTTTGTTTGTTTGTTTGGTTGAACGCACTAATCTCAGGAACGACTGCTCCGATTTGAAAAATTCTTCCCCATTTATCGAAGAAGGTTATAGGCTATATATCATCACGCTAAGACAAATAGGAGCGGAGCAGTAATGGAAAATGTGACGCAAACGAAGTTGCGCGGGCCAGCTAGTAACAAATATATTTGATTTGATTACCGCTGTCAGGGCACATAACATCAAAGGTCACGCAGCGAATTTATTGTTTTTTTAATTTCAAAAAGGAAACGCGTTAATACTAAGATAATGCAGAAATCCCTCACGTGAACCTTGAAAATGGGCGTACATTTTTGTGCGCACCTGCCTTCCTTGGGGATGTTTGGGGTAGAATAAATATCACGTGATAGCGCAATTTATTAGGTGTAACGAGTATTGAAGTCACGATCATAAGTTCTCCTCCGCTCTGGGCGGAGCAGAAGGAAGTGTCAGACTCGTACTAATAAAACCTATCCGCGTTCCTCCCAGTGTTTTTTGCGTTCCAGGCCCGCAATGACTCTTTCGAACAACGTCCACAACCCTAACAGGCACTGGCCCTAACGTCCTCCGTCTACTATGCTGACATCTCTTTGAGGCGCGCGTGAAACACCACGCGCCTTACAGTTCAGTCGTTCTTTGAATGCAGAGATCTACAGACGAAAAATCATTTTGGCCAAGATTAAACAACAGGCGAACAAACATTCGGCTACGATTGGCTAATATTTTTGGTGACTCCTCATTTCCACCAAAAGTTCTTTATCTGCATAAAGACTACGTACATTTTCAAAATAGCAATTTATCGTTTTTATACTCATCTTGGAAATATTCAGAGCTCAAGTAAAAGGTACGTGGCAACAATTTAGGACAAACCGGAAATCGATTGGGGACAGTTATATGGATTTTTTATTTCACGTTATAGGCATAAAGGAAAGCGTTGAAATGGAATTCCTTTTGAAATCAAAGTCAAACGTTTGTGCCTTCAAAACCAGAAGTAAATGTAGGCGATATCTGATAAATTAAGTTGTTATAACGATTCTCACTTAAAATTGGTTTTCATTCAAACCTTTCTAGTCCGTTTCAAAACCTTTTTCGGGCAATCAAAGATCCTTGCTTCAGGATTAACTGAAAATCGAGGATTTTATTTTTAAACACGAACTAAAATTTTTTTATGTTTGCAGTAGTAGTGCGGGCTGATAAAATACATAATTATCTATGTCCATGTATGTGGGTACAGAGTTACAAATTATGTTAAGAGTGTGTATTCCGTCCACTAGCGCCGCCAGTCGTTTTTTATTAATTGTGGTAAATTTAAGACACGTAGATATAAAACCGCTCTGTAGTGTACTGAAGAAATGTATCTATTATTTTTTGACAGCTATTTTTAATACATAACTCATGGCTAAATAGCCAAAACGGCAATTATTGCTAAAAGTGGCCACTTTTACCAAAAATATCGACTTTGGCAACTATTTATGTTCTAAAGTAATCATATTATGTACTGTTTTATCTATGTTTGTTTGTGCATGGCTTTATTGAATTTCTTTATCAATATATAATAGACATTTTTGCATCGAGAGGCAGCATTGTCTTGTCACGGCCGTCATTTTTAATTCCGAACCTTATGAAGGATTTAAAAGCTAACTCCCGAGCGTGGCGAGGAAGTTTAGATTTTGTAATACAAGAAGCCTGAATGCAGCGAGGTATTTAAGCAAGCCCAAAGCAAAGACACCTTTATCCCTGCGAAGCATACTCTAATTTTCACACCTATTGTGAGAAAATTGTTCATAATAATTTATGAAGAGAGGTGACTGGCCGCAAGTGGTCCCTGTTGGTCTCCATATTGAGTTTCAAATTCCAATCCAACATTATTGACCTCCGGGCAATATTGTACTGAAATTTACAATAGCCCGCTAGGCAATAATGCGCAGAAGCGACGAAAACCTTGAGAAACTGATCGTGGTTGGGAACACCGAAGGCAAAAGATAGCACGGTCGTTCACCAACAAGATGGACCGATCAAGTGAAGAAGTCATCGACCTCTAAATTCTACTCAATTGTAAGAGACGCGCTGGACAGACACCGGTAGAGGCATATCATCCACTCCAGATGCAACCCTGATGCTGACCACGATACTCAGACATGAGGGGCCGACTCCAGAGAGAGAGAGAGGCAATAATGAGGTTGATTTTGCATGACATAATAACGTTTTGTTTTCGGGCAGTTGGTGTGAAAAAGCGTTATAACTGGCCAAATAAGTGGATCAAGTTAAAAGACACGAAAATAGGCCGGTAAGGCAGTATCATTCTTTCAGTGATGATAACGATAATCAAAAAAGTCCAAAATGTAGAGGTATGTTATTATAATTAATTTGTTTCTTAAAATGTCGCGTAATCAATATCTATTCAAAGCTTTGGAGTTAGACAAAGAATTAATTAATTATAGAACGTCTCATGTCTGAAGCCTAAAAGTTGTTTATTATTTACAAATAATAATCTTTTTTCCTAGTCTAGGGTAACATGAATCATAAGTCAAAAAAGAGTAAGGTACCTAGAAGACGTTTTTATTGGCCACCACTTAGGCTTAGAAGTAATAAATAACAAAAATAATGTGACTTGTGTGTGATGGAGGTAACATGAAAGCATAGGGATTTTCTTTATGTCTTTATGGGAAATAAAGTTATGAAAAGTTATGTGAGTTGTAGTTTTGCGACAACTGTGAAATAAATTATTTACGGGTTGTTTTCAGACAAACATTCTTCTACTATCAGTTGGCATCAAGCAAATCCCAAGGATTCCTTCAAGATCGTGGAATTTGTTATATGTTTGCGGAATTTATTTGAAAGTGTCACCGCGGCTTTGTATAGAAAGGACATTTGGAATAACACGGGTAGGTTTTAGTCAGTAAAAGTCTTACACTCCCTTTCACTCCACCCAGTTCGGAAGTGATAATTTGATTATTTCCCACCGTAGAAAAAAAAAGGTGTATTTAACTAATTAGTCAACCTTTAAAACAAATATGCCTATGTAAGTTAATGAGAAGATTTGTTTCCATAATCAAGTCCAATACAACATGTCCCAAAATTCAACAATAAGCGGGCACCGTAGGGTAGAACTGCTTGTGACGACTCGAGAAAAAAAAAGAAAAAAAAAATATATCTAAATCTTTTTTGAAATTACAAATAAAAAACTGAAATTCTTCGAAAATTGACACTCTTTATGGTATTTTTAACTGCCATGACCACAATTTTTCAAATATTTCTGATTTTTTTTTGTATCGACAACCTAAGTAACACTGTTATCCACGACAACGTACCTTTTATATACCAGAATACATGTAGTTTAAAAAAAAAAAACCCTAAAATGTTGAAAGATTTTTACTATAGTCCACTTTCACCCATCGTGGTGTATAAAAAAAGTACTGGCACTACTATGGCAAGTTTTTTAAAAAATTGACACAACTATCCAAAATTCTAAAATGGTAAAATACTCTAGGAAAACTAGGCACAAAAAGCCTACTACGTATTTCTAAACAAGAACAGAAATTTTAAAAAATTCTTTGATGTTGATAGTAATCACTTTTACTATGTGCCAAAAAAGGGGTTTTTGTTGTAAGTTCCTAGAATTTGAATAGGAAATGTGCATAGTCAATAAAATTTAGAAGTTAGAGAGAGATAGATAGAGGGATATTATACGTTAGAGAGAGACAAATGATGTTCGTTATTGAATAACAATAGCACAGAGAAGATCCCCAATTCTTAGATAAAGTTCTATGGTCGGATGAAACAACCTGCAAGAAAGATGGCTAGGTTGTATATAGGCAAAAACTCTGAAATATTTCGAAAAAACTCTATTTCTAAAAATAATACTTAAGGAGAAACTCTGCTAATATAATGTGACGTTATTTTCGATGTTTTCTTGGAATCTAACCTTAAAAAATTTTAAACAAAGGCGTTGGCTTACGCAAATTAAGTAACTGCTTTGACGCCGTGCCTATAGGCACATTAGAAAAAAAAAGATTAAAATTGATTAGGATTTATTTGTTATCTAGGAATTATTTTTATTAAACAAAAAAGCATTGAGAAACAAGGTCTGACAATAAGTATTATGATTTTTGTGTGTATTCTTTGATAAATAACACAGACTTAAGAGCATGGCATGGATATGGGTATGAATATGAAAAACCAATCCAAACTCAAACAGATCACCTGAAAAACCATATATTTCAGAATTTTATGAATCAATTAAGGGCCAGTCATACAAGGCCTTTTTAGGTAGCAGTATTTTGATTTTATCGGATATTATTAGGTTAGATGCCAGTAACGTACACCCAATTTTTCAAACTCGAAAGATCTGTGCTAACTGCATGCACGGTGCTCGGAAAACTTCAAAATTTTCGGTATTTTTTTTTATTTGGATAATGTATTCTAAACGTTTAGTTATACTTAAAAAGTCAATCAGCAGACTTTAAAAAAATGCCGAAAAGAAAATCATATTATTTTATCGATCTTAATTAAAACACATATTTCGGTAATATTCAAAGGTAGAAAATTTAGGGAAATGATTTACGTTACGCAATGATGAGACCACAGCTGACTTCTGCAACAGAAGTACACGGCAAAATGTAAATAGTATTTTCAATCATTAAAGAGAATGGTCATCAAACTATGGGAAGATACCCGAATGTTCAAATTCGTTCGAGTTAATGAATAAAATTAAACCGGACGCCAAATTATTGTCAATACTCCAGTATTTGCGCAGGGAAGGATTTTTTAGCGCCCCATAGCATCATTACAGTCATTTCTAATATTAGGTCGATTTGGACATAAACGATCTTAAAATGTGAAAAATTAGTCTCCAAAGTTAAGGTTTTCGTTCAGTTCATAATAACCATGAGTTACACCAATAAAAAGAGCTTTCCAAAAAGAACCTGTGGTAGTGACTCGGCTTTGTAATTGTCAGTATGTCCGGAGTTAATGACTTACTTAGGTGACTAGTTTTGAGAACTAAAGTTAAGGATTTTAAGTGCCCTTACCCTCTAACAAAATCTACTAATACTAACACTTTTAGTAAAGAAAGAATATGTCATTTTGTAGACATTGAAGTGTTCTTAGATTCAAAAAAATATGGTAATGTAACGATATTGCCTACCCCGACTTTAAAACTAAATTCGAACTTTTTGAAAAAAAATGAGCTATGAATATACAGAGTAACAATTACAGTAAAATTGTAGAACTCTTAAAAATGACCGACAACTAAGAAGTTTGAGTAACAATTACACATTTTAATAATGACCGAAAACTAAAACATGTTCTTATTAAATGTGTGTACATAAATTGTTAAATAAATAAAAGTTTTCAGAGCACTTCTCAGTTAGCACAGGCCTATCAAGTTTGAAAAATTGGATGGACACTACTGGCACCTATCCAAATAATCACACAAAAAAAAAACAGGACGGTGCAAATTACTGCGATCTAACGCGTTTAATCTGTACTACGGTGAGTGGCCTAGTATGTAACGTCCAGAATTTCTAACGACCATGTTAAGAAAGTTTGAAAATGTTTTTGAGAGTTAATTACCTTGTTCCACGTTCTAACATCATTATTTTTTAATCAAAGTCGCCTTCGTTCATTAATCAAAATAAGTTTTTCGGAAATGTCGGTACACTCAAAACTTGAATTAATTAAACTTTTCATCCTCTACTTGATTAAGTGTCAATAATAATTTATTTCGCGAAGTGTTTAAATCAAGGTTTTAAATAGGATACTAATTTTATTTAATAAAGTGTACATTACAACATTACAAGTGAAAGCCTAGATATATTATATAGAACCATTTGAAAAACTATAACGAATGATTTAATAATATTTACAAAATATTGACCATCAAAGAAACACAATTACATATTTTTGCCATAGCCGTCTCTAATAACTCATAATCGAATAAGCATTTCATATGTTAAGAATCTTTTTCGCGAAAAGACGAAAAGATTGCTTCAAGAGCAAATTTGTGTAACGTATCAACGACGGATTACTGTTTCAAGTGAAAATAAAAATCCAGGCCCCAATGCTAAAATATTCAACAAGAAGCATTTACTCATTTTCCAAGGAGTTTTAAAAATGTACGTTTAATATGGTATATGAAGAGGAAGATTACTGACTTAATGAAGAATTTATGAAAAATGAAGTGTGTTCCAAACACATTCAAAGAAAGCGTAAACAACAGGGTTTTACTGGGTAAGCTCACTCCATTGTCAACTTTGCCTATGTTACCTTTGACCTAGATTAGAGTCAAGAGCAGACCCATCTCAAATTAAAAAAGCATAAGATAATAATTCTAGATCGAAGTAAAGGACCAATTAGGTATAAAAAACAAAGAACAAACGTAACTTACTTTATACACAGTCATCGAGACAATCAAATTTTGGGGGGGCTGCGGTACAGAGAGTAAAGCCCCGCAAACCCCCATTGAAAAGGGAGGATCCTCCGCCCAGGCGGTTGTTGTGCCTGCGGGGATTCGGGCGGATGTATATTTTAAAAACGTATGGTAAACTCTGCATGCGTGATTTAGGATTTTAGGTAGCCGCCAGTTGTATAGATGGCATTGCTGATCCGTTTGTTGCGATGCAGATTTGTTTCGTTGGTTTTTCTCGCGGCGGCATTGATGCCGCTACAAAATAAAGGAAAATAAGCTTCGCTCACTTTATTAGAGGCTAGATAGGAAATTATTCAAACAGTTAAAATTCGTGTTCTGTTAGTACCAATTAAATCGAACAAACGATGGATGAGATAAATAATTTGTTTTGATCTGTAAAACGCGAGGGTTTAAGAATCTATGATATTGAAAATAGAAGTTATGATTTGTTGTCGGAATATGTTCGAAAGAGTCATTGTGGCCTTGGACCGCAAAGGGCATTAGGAAACACACGGATGGGTTTTAGTCAGTAAGACTCTGACACTCCCTTCCGCTCCACCTGGGGCGAAAGGAGTAATTTGATTATTTCACATAACGACCTAAAAAATGTTTGTTTTACTCACGCGTTTGACCACTATCTCACCTGATTGCGATGATGTGGTCCATGGAGCATGCTTGCCTAGAATAAACCTATTCACTTTTGACTTAAAGACTCCCAGATTGTAGCTATCAGGAAACACAGTTATACGCACTATGAATGTGTTCCCAAAACGTTTTGCGCATGTGGGCGGGAAGTTCTCCATGTACCGATTGATATTATTTATTCAAAATAACCATCCCATTCTATGTATGTGTTTAAAGTATCAATTTATTAGTTGATGTACCTAAACAACAGGGGCGAGGCGTCCATATGATATGTAATGTTACTAAGAAGCCATCTGAAGAAAAAAAAAAATTGCTGCTTAGTAACATTGATTCGTCGCTAGTTTCTTGCATACAAATTGTGCGTAAACTTTTGATATTTCATGTTTAGCGTTATGTTTCCAATATACAAGCATAATTGTGTGTATGCTCCTTACACAGAACACACCTATTATGACATAAAATTTCCAGCTAAAAAACTGATCGGTGGGTGATTACGGATGGGTATTTTGGGGGCCTTCTTTTGCAATTTTATACGTTCAAAAAGTGCTTATTCAGACTTATTTGAATAAACGTTTCTTGATGATATATTATTAATAACTTTACTCTGAATCCGTAAGTGCCTACTGTTCGCGTTTCATACATACATTTAATTTTTAGTGGGTTTCAGTTGGCAGTGGGCGTAGATGATACGCAATTCTGTTTTACTTCTTATTGAAACCCACTGGTATCATTCCTATCATAATATTTCATATTTGGCTGTTAGCTACTCACTTTCATAATAGCGAAATCTATAGGTATAAACACGTCATATACGAGTATCTTTTCTTCAGGGTAACCAATATTTACTTGGGCATTGGCAGTGACGTTTACATTTGAAAAAAAATAAGTCTATGTTGTAACTGAACTACATAAAACTGCTGATAGCTATTATATCTCTAGGATGTATATGCTTTTTTATTTTAGAGATGCGAAATCATCCAATGACTTCTCCCGCTCTGGGTGTAGCGGGAGGGAGTGTCAGACTTCTACTGACTAAAACCCATCCATGTTCCTTCATTGCCCTTTGTGTTCCGGAGCCACGGTGTCTCTTGCGAAAAATCCCGCGACTCCGGCAGGCGTCGGCCCTTTCGGGCCCCTCTGTGTGCTGACTCTCTTTGAGGCGCGCGTGGAACACTAACGCGCCGTCGACACGCCATGTCATCACTAGACGGACGGACGGCGAGCCACCCATAGCTCGCCGTCCACAGGCCCGCGCCTACGGTGGCCGGGGGTCACCAGGTGGTGGCCCCCGACGCCCGCGGCGTCCACCACGGCGGCTGGGACGAAAGGGTCTCCTCTCCCTCCCCGCCACCTCCTTCGCTAGCATGGCTGCTTCGCAGAAGGAGGCAACGGCGTCCCATTCCAGCTCGCTCCGGACCATGGCTTGGACCAGGGCCGGAAGCGAGAGGTTGCCGCCGATCGCCGCTTCGAGGACACGGCGGTGCCCCGCCCAAGCGGGGCACACCTGCACAGTGTGCTCCACCGTGTCCTCCGGACGATCCCCACAGTGATGAAGGATGTATATGCTAAGTTGTCATAACATTAAATGATTACAACAAATTAAAATTATATCAAACGACATATATTATAATATTTATGTTGTTTGTTGTTATATTCAAAAGAATAACACGTAAAATTACACTCTCGGTAGATACATCGGCGTCCCTAAATGAAAAAAAAAAACTTATTATTATAAAAATAACAACAACGATACACGCGTTATTCCTGTCAATAAAATCCAGCGTTAAAACTTTGCTGTAGAACACTCCCAAGAGAAATCAGTCTGATTTACCGGAAAATAAACTAAATGATAAAGAGTTGATTATAATTCTATACTGACAATAATACATCTATTTAAATGTGGTGACGTAATAAAGGGCAATTTCTGTAATTTACTTAGTTTTATACAATGGTTACAAATTATTATTAGAATAGAAAACTGTTAGGTAAGGGCTATTGTTACGTCATTAATTATTACGATACAACAGATGGAAAACTGAGATCTAATCCTGTATTTTTATTACTTAAGAGTCCTATTACGAATCGTAAATGCTCGTTTGCAATAGACGAAGTTACGTTGGTCTGCGTTGGGAGTACATCTATAGTCCGCGAAACAATTTTGATACTTACTAGTCTGAATAGGATTATAGTTTATTTGGGCGCTCGCGCGAGACTGAGGAGCGCGCGCGCTGAATTGACGCAGAATATATAGTACTTTAATTTTATTTATTGTAATTTTGTTTAATTATATTGACAAACGAAAACTAATGAAACGTATTCATTGTAGATTGAAATTTTATATCATATTAATTTATTTGATAAAATTGTTTTTATTTGGAATATAATGGACGCTGAATCAAGACATTTCTGGCTTAAATTAGGCTTTCTTTACGTTTTTTTCCGTGAAAACTCAAGGAATTTAAAGAAATTCTAGAACTCCAATAAACAAGTAAAACATTTACCTTACCTTTTAGTAATTTTAGCTTTTAAAAGAATTGATTGTAACAATGTGAATTAGACCGTCAAAGTTCCATCGCCGACATTTTTTCTTGCAAACTGAGTTCGTAAAATATCTATAGTAAATTACACGAAAAGAAAAATGAAAATGTGTAATTCTAACTTACAAGAAAGAGACTGGCACTATCGTTATTCAGGATCAAATAATTAAAATATCTTACTGCTGCTGATAATTACAGCGTCAAAATCATGAATTTCCGTAAAAAATGTAATAGGACTCTTAAGTAGTATTTTGTTCTCTTGATGAACTTATTCACTAAATCCGTTATATTAAGGCATGTAGAGCAGTGTTAAATTGGCCTATTTAGTAGCCATTACACGCACCACTATTGATATACCGTAACATTGACAGCTGTTTATTGTTCTCGAGTACTGAGTATTGATATCCTCTGAAGTAATCTAACGAGTGTATGTTTTACAGAAGTTGACATTAGACTGGTACACAACGAGAAAAGAGGCTAAAAGGATAACCTATCATTTTTCCAAACTATTTATGATTTTATTACATTGACTACGTAGTTTTAATGATTATTTTTCTAGTTAATGTAAATGTAATATATATACTTTACAATAAATTCACATTTCCCATAATATTAACACAATGGAATATAATATACACATAATTCTTACCAGTAATATTAATAATATCACATTAAAAATGGCTGTCATAGACACCCGAATTACGGTACGTGTTTTATTTATTAAAATATGTGGTATTCAAGTGATAATTTTAAGAAAAAGAAGCCATTTATAGTTTTCAGGGTACACTTGTGAGCACTACAGAGGCTGTATAATCATCTCGGCCAATCAATCGGCCGGCAAAACACAGGGCGCTGTGGCAAAATTATTTAGCAATGTAATTAGCAAGATGAATAAGCAGCAGAAATGCTTTGGCATCTTTTCAGATTTGTCTACAGTTTTTGACACGGTCTCCATTCCCAAACTAATAACTAAAATGGAACGTAGCGGTTTACGTGGTCAAGTCTTGAACATTTTCGAAGACTATCTGACAAATCGTAAGAAATATGTTAGAATCGACACTGTAGTGAGCGAAAAAGAACAAATTGGTTACGGCGTTCCTCAGGGGGGTATACTGGGTTCAACGTTGTTTTTAATATACATAAATGGATCGTATAGTCTCAAAATATCAAATTATGATATAACTACTTACGCAAATGGTATGTTTTACTATAACATTGAGCAGACTGGTCTGATTCTGTCAAAGAACATGCCAAATATGGACTGCAAACAATTAAAAAATGGCTAACTGATAATCTACTAACATATTTTAATATAGAAACATCTAAATTCATCCGTTTTAAATTTTAATTTACCAAGTTCTCCAGTTCAGTTCCAGTTAGATGAGAGACTTGATTGGCGTCCACAAGTGGTTGCTCTCAGTAGCCTAATTCGAAGACTTAAGTATATTTTTAAGAAGCTCATATCTACCACAGATAAATCTACAATCGACATGGTATATACTGCCCTCTGCTAATTTGTACTAACCTACTGCATACCTTTGTGTGGCTGTGCCTATAAAAGTCGATTTCTTATGTTGGAAAGATCGCAGAGAGCAGTTTTGAAGGATTTTCATCATAAGCCTCCATTGTATCCAACCACTAAACTATTATTGCTGAATGCCACGTACTGACTGTGAGACAGCACCATTCTCCGAAGTCACTCCCGGCTATTTCTCAATGAAATAACAAATAAAAAGCGCTCCGGTGCAGTTGTATGTCTCTGCGTGAGCTGCAGAACAGCTGTTGAAAGCCGCCAATATGAGGTCGCCAGTAGATAAAAGTTATAATAGGTGGTATTTGTACCTATTATAGGTATAGTTTGTATAATAGGTGTCTAGTTAATAGATATTGTTGATAGATGTAATTGGTAAATATTTGTTGATATTATCCATACATATAGTAGAATAGTAAATAGCAGGGTGTATGTTTCCAATTGGCGGGAAAACTAATGAACCGATTTTGTTCAAATTTTGCATAAATAATCCTGAAAAGTACGGTCAACATATAGGCTTTATATTATTACGCTATGTGCTATGAAAGATGAGCAGTCGTCAAAAAAGTGTGTTTTGAACGAGAAAATACACATGGTTCGAGCCACACCAACAGATATTATTATTGTATTTATTTCCTCTTGCAAAATGTATTTTTCACCATAATATTGCCAAAAAAAATAATAAAATTGGTTAATGCGTAGAAAAAGAAGAAGAAGAATAAGTTTATTTGTTAGAATATTGTTGTTACAAGGTGTTACTACAATTTTAAGTCCAAAATATTCTGCTGTTACTACGAACATGCTTTTCATACTAACATGCTTTTCAAGGCATGGAAAGAAATAAGAGAAGATTTCAGCGAGCATTTTATTGCATCACCAAAATTTAGTATCATTGTTCATTTGAGTTTTTCTTACACTGGAATCACGACACGTAAGTACATTTAAAGACATTGCCAATGAAGATCATATTTACGGTCAATCCTAACTGATCACTAAACTGCTCAAGCATCTACACTTCGCATTCAAGTGAAAAGTAACTAAGAATACGTGAACAGATAAACACACGCCCTTAGAATAATAACGCATAGAAACCTAGTACGAGTGCAAAAAGTGAGGCAACTAAAACTTAGCCTAATCCGTCAAACTTAGCCATCAGGCCGTCAGTACTCAATGTCACGTTCCGTCGAACACAGCTCGCGAGTAAATAATTGAAAATTACAGTTTGTTGCGTGAAAGGATGATAAAGCACATCAGGAAAACAAAAAAATGTGATAAAATAACATTTCACAAATAAGTACTCACATTCTATGCACTATTTTTACGTAAATCGATAAATAAAACAAAATTCTAATAACCTAACTTGTCATAACACAGTGTTGCTATTTGTGAGGAAAAAATACCCACATTGCTTTCATTCATGTTTTTCATTTTTGTAATTTTAAAATACAATACTTACTGTTAATTCATATCAAACCCGATGTTTTAACATTGTTTATAATTATAACCCATCAAGCATTCTAAACGCATTGAACAATATCTCATTCTTTATGCGATTTATTTCCTTTTATTTTGAAATAAATTGAATTATACCTTCCGAAAAAATATGTCATATTACATGAAAAATCATGTTTACCTTTTCCAGTTCCCAACAACATAAAATACTTGCCTTGATAGCAAAATAGTAATGCGTCTTCCCATATTTTGTGGGTAACGGCTTAGTAATGGTATCACTGAAAGCTATATCTGTGTGCGTTAGAGGAACGTAGACACATTCGGCTCACGCACACAAAGAAAAAAAGTGGACACACGATTTTGCTCGGGTTTTGTTCTAGACGCGGCTTCTATTTTTTTTTTTTTTTTTTTTTTAGGGATGGGAAATCATCCAATGACTCCTCCCGCTCTGGGTGTAGCGGGAGGGAGTGTCAGACTTCTACTGACTAAAACCCATCCATGTTCCTTCATTGCCCTTTGTGTTCCGGAGCCACGGTGTCTCTTGCGAATAATCCCGCGACTCCGGCAGGCGTCGGCCCTTTCGGGCCCCTCTGTGTGCTGACTCTCTTTGAGGCGCGCGTGGAACACTAACGCGCCGTCGACACGGCCTGTCGTCACTAGACGGACGGACGGCGAGCCACCCATAGCTCGCCGTCCACAGGCCCGCGCCTACGGTGGCCGGAGGTCACCAGGTGGTGTCCCCCGACGCCCGCGGCGTCTACCACGGCGGCCGGGACGAGAGGGTCTCCTCTCCCTCTCCGCCACCTCCTTCGCTAGCATGACTGCTTCGCAGAAGGAGGCAACGGCGTCCCATTCCGTCTCGCTCCGGACCATGGCTTGGACCAGGGCCGGACGCGAGAGGTTGCCGCCGATCGCCGTTTCGAGGACACGGCGGTGCGCCGCCCAAGCGGGGCACACCTGCACAGTGTGCTCCACCGTGTCCTCCGGTCGATCCTCGCAGTGGTGACACCCGGGCGTTTCCTCCCGCCCGATTCGGTGCAGGAACCTCCCGAAACATCCATGTCCGGTGAGGACCTACGTCAGGCGGAAGGTGAGGACGCCGTGGCGCCTCTCTAGCCACTCCTGAAAGAGGGGACTTATCGCCACTATCGTGGCGTGCCCTGCACTGGGTTGCGACAGTCGTCGTCTCCATGACGCCATGAGATCGCGCCGGAGGTCAGTCCGCTGCGCGACAAATTGCCGCGTCAGCGGAGTTTCCCCCCGGCGTAGTACCTCCACGCGCCAATCATGTAGGCGCGCGAGGACTATCGCCTCCAGATCCCATGGCGGCAATCCGGCAAGGAGACACACCGCTTCGCGCGAGATCGTGCGGTACCCTCGGTACCTTATTCTAAGCACACGCCATATAAAAGAAATTATCTTTTGCATGCCATATTCATCTCTATTTTAGTTGTCATTTAATTGATAACAATTTACAGAAGGAGTTTGTTGTGGGTCACTGAGAGGCCTTTCTGTCCAAAAGTACTTTTTAATACAAAACCTGTTATATTTGTATGCGAATAACTTATGACAGTTGAATCTTACTTAGATTTAAAATGTTCGTCTCAATCTTGACCTTTAAAAGAGTTTTTTTTGTTTCAAAAGTTCTTCCCTTTTTGCGTAGGAGAATTACCTGGTTAGCGATGTTCTTGCTTCTCATTCATAAATCGGTTTTTGACTATACAAATAAAAATTGTACAAAACATCTTTCTTCCTTGTAACAAAATTTGTTGAATAATAATAAGGTAGTACGAATGTCATGGTTCATAACAGTATAATCCTAGTTGACTTGGTACTTCAAAGAAAAATGTAATGTTCCTGTAGTTGACATTATTCCCAAGAATGCTTCAATTATTATTGTTTTACACAACATTATTGCGTAAAGCCTAAAATAAATTAATGACAGCGAAAAACTTTTTACGGCCTTAATGTAGGTAATCGTGTCATACCCACATCATGTTTTTTTGTAGATTTGCAAGCGAGTAACATTATGTAAAGCAATTTCTGATAAAAACGCTTCTATCATAGGTGAAGTCGCAAAAAAAAAAATTGTAGTTACTGCTGGTCACGGTATTAATATCTTATCTTTTCATATACCTATGTAATTCTATAGAGGCGGAGCTGAGGGGATTTTTGAGCAAACATTTAAGCAGTATACTTGATGGTTGAGATGGTGCGGTTTGCAGAGTGAACACCGAGAAAGATATTGGTTAGTTTAAGATAAGAGGCTTGTGGTCAGGGGACCACAATTTTCAAAATGGACACTTTTAAAGTGATCTTCAGAGTCATTGCTTTTCATTTCATCGGGTCCGGCTTCACGTTTGGATATATTTAAAGGATATTGAGAAAGAATTAAATTTATTCAGCGCATTACGTTAACATGTCCTGATAGTGTAGTTTAATAATTATAGTGTTTAGAAGCTTTTACTTTTTTTTTTTAGAGGCGTACCCAAAAGTTTTTCAAATTACTGTCTCGATAATTATTTATAATGAATGATAAAAATAATAATAATGTACCTACATAGTTGTAACAAATAAAACTGGCTGTTTTCTTTCAAAGAATGGTAGTAATTTAATGTACTCGTAGAACTGACTATGAAAGTGGTAGAACTTAGTAAGTGGTCACCGCTCAAAGTTAGTTGGTAGTAATAATAACTATTTATGACAATATGAACAGCGGCGTGGTAGTTATTTTTTAATTATATCCTTTTTTACCGATTGCGTTGAGTAGAGGATGTTTTTTTAAATAAATGTTTTGGATAGGTAATGTCGACTGTCGGATTTAAAAACTTCCGAAACATTGAAAGGAAGACCTTTGAAGATTTTTTAGGTCAAAATGATTACTTCAGCCATCATTAAAATTGATTGCTTTGATTTTTTTAATGATACTCTTACTACGGCGTATTTTAGAAAGTTTTTAGATAAAAGGGTTTTTAGAAAATATTTTCAGTACTTTTTGTCACTTTTATATATAATCGCTTAAACTTTTTATAATTAGTTACCAAAACATTCAGCAGCTTTATTTAATGTCATTTATTTACTGGAACTTTCTTTCAAACTAGCTACTTGTAGGTTATTATATTATCTCCAAAAGCTTCTGTGCAAGTATAAAGGCCTATTAGATAAATCCAGGGTATTCGAGAGAGAAAAGTTGTAAATATCTGTAAAATAAGCAATAATGTAGTATTTTTTCTCAGGCACATAACATAATTAATAAAAATGTTTTGTTTTCTGTAATAGTAGTTATTTGTTGTTTGACCGGGTGAGGGTCGCGGGTAGCCGATACATGAGAGGCCCACAAGACCGGTTGTGTAGCGACACTTCGGGGAGTCTTTCGGTTGGTATGATAATTAGTTTTTTGATTGTACTTGAGTTGTCAAGTACAATCAAAAAACTAATTATCATACCAACTCACAGTCTTTTTTTGAAGCTATTTCTCAAGCTTTTTATGAATTCGGTTCAAAATAGTCACCCATTCATTACCGCTGAATAAGATAATGCCACCACATTTTAAACTTAAACTTAATTTTAAGGACAAACAAAAATAAACCGGTCACAAAGAAAATTGAGATGCTCTCAAAAATGCATTAGAAATAAATTTACATATACACAGACTGAAAGCATTGTCCTTGACCGATACGTAAAATCTAGGTACATAATACCCGGATACTCGAGTAACGCCTATAGGCATATGAAAACTGCGAGAAATGAATGAGTCTCCGTCATACTAAAGTTTTGTTTTATTTTTCCATTTTGGTACCAACGCGAGAAAAACAATTAAGAAAATAAATGTTCGTTTGTGAAATATGAGCTTTTTTATGGGATGCTCAAATAAATGACCCGCACAATACACTCGTAGCTCGTTTATCACAGCCAGTGTAGAATAAAAAGGGATTTTACGAAAATCCATTTCTTAAGAATGTGTTTTGAACTTTTTTTTGCTTTGCTAACCTACCTACGCTTTACCATTTCTGTGTTGTTTAGATATTTATTACTAGCTTCTGCCAGCGGCTTCGTCCGCGTGATCCCCGGGGAACATATTCCCGGGATGAAAAGTAGCTGATGTGTTATTCCAGACTATAATCTATCTTTGTTCTAAATTTCATTAAGATCCGTTAAGGCGGGGTTGCAGTACTTTTTAAGATTTTTGAACGTCTGAAAATCTAATTAATAATGAGTTTTTTAATAAATCAAAATCTTTACATAAAAATTGAACATACCCTCAAGTAAATCGTAAAGATAAAAACGCGATTTAGAAAGATTGGCTCGATACTTTTTTTTATCAAACATGACACTAAATTACAATTTTAAACGTGTACTGCTAAGAAGTTTTATCACGAATATATATAAAAGTTATATCAATAGATAGAGCTTTTTATTTTGAAGTAAATGTTGAAACCATATTGTATTATTTCTTTATCAGTTTTCGCTAAGAAGAAAAAACAATCAAAATTTAGGCATTATTTCGCTCGCCGGACAGTCGCTGTTGTTCGTCAAAACACACAGTACTGCAACCTCGCCTTAAGCCGTTCTGGCGTGATTGAGTAACAAACTACCACACTTTCACATCTATCTATACTTATAATAAATCTGTAGAGAGGTCAATTCTGTACATGAAATATATTTCCAAAATAACTATCAGGGGGTGATTAGGGATCGATACTGATGCCAAAAATGCAATCAGTAAAATTTTTGTCTGTCTGTCTGTCTGTCTGTATAACCGTTATAGAAACAAAAGCTACTCGACGGATTTTAACGAAACTTGGTGTAATTATTTTTCATACTCCTGAGCTGGTTATAGTATACTAATTCATCACGCTACAATCAACAGAAAAAATGAAAAAAAAAAGGAAAATGTGAAAGTTTGGTTGTTTGTTACTTAATCACGCTGAACGGCTTAACGGATCTTAATGAAATTTAGAAAAAAGATAGATAATAGTCTGGAATAGCACATAAGCTACTTTTAATCCCGGAAACATGTTCCCTAGGGATCACGCGGGCGAAGCCGCTGGCAGAAGCTAGTTTATAATATTACTCGTTTGGTGTAAAGCGAAATTATAACCATCTTCCCCTCGACATTATAATTATTAAAGGATATTGCAAACTGTCGTAAGCCGTTTTACGAAGCTACTCGCTAGCCTCTAAGTGCCAAGCTAGCCGCCTGCCTGTGCGTTCGCGACCTTATACAAAAATAATCCTTATAGCCTGATTCAGTATTCACGCGCGATGGCTTATTATTACCATATTTCATGTAACTTTGGTGTTTCTATACCGATGTCTATGATTCTTTTTTATGGAATAGTTAGTAATGTTAAGTTTTTTAATTAGGGATGACTGAGAGTGTTATAAACGTAAGAGTAGACAAATATAATCAGAAAGCTTCGAACTACTAAGCTATTGGGAGTTACGCGTGTTATTGTGCGTCAATCATAAAAGATAAACATATGCTGTCGTGGGATAATTTTTATATAATTTTAAGGAGAACATTTCCGTCATACATGATTTCTGTGTAGCTTTCACCATTAAGGATGCACACGCGACGGAAGCTTAAAAATGGAGTAACTTCTCCCGTTTTCCCAACATTTCCCTTCACTGCTCTGCTCCTATTGATTTTAGCGTGATAAAAAGTATACTATAATCAGCTCAGGAGTATGAATAATAATTGTTCCAAGTTTCGTTAAAACCCGTCTAGTAGTTTTTGTTTCTATAGTGGTTATACAGACAGACAGACAGACAAAAAAATTACTGATTGCATTTTTGGCATCAGTATCGATCCCAAATGACCCCTGATAGTTATTTTGGAAATATATTTCATGTACAGAATTGACCTCTCTACAGATTTATTATAAGTATAGATAGAATAGATATAGATAAAGATTACTCTGGACTCACCCCAATCGTGGCGAGTAGACTGTAACTCTTTGTAGTAACTCTTTGTGGACTGGTTAGATAGCCGTCACGGCATGCTCAACTTTACTTCCACCTCACGCAGGTCCTCACCGAACACGGCTGTATCGGAAGGTATCTGTTTCGGATTTGGTGGAAGGATAACCCGGTGTCACTATTGTGTGGATCGCACTGAGGATACGGTATCATACGGTTGAGGTCTGCCCCGCTTGGACGTTGTATATTGCAGACCTTTATCATCCCTATGAATTATTTCAGACTAGCTGACCCGTGCAAGTTTGTCTGCGTGACATTTTCCATTACTGCTCCGCTTTTATTTGTCTTAGCGTGATGATATTTCCTCGATAAATGGGCCATCTAACACTGAAATAATTTTTCAAATCGGACCAGTAGTTCCTGAGATTAGCGCGTTCAACCAAACAAACAATCAAACAAACAAACAAACAAAGTCTTCTGCTTTATAATATTAGTATAGATATAGATTTCCTACATCCAAAATTGTATATATTATATTGTTGTTTATATTATAAATGATTTATGATGTTGTGAAACTTCTCGTATATACCCAACATACTGTTTATAATTTATACATTTATCTAGTCAAACCAACAGCTCGCAACAAAGTATTACATTTTAGTTAAACTAACGGATATAAACATCAGGAACAAAGGTCTGATCGGATGTCAAACAGTTACTGAACTTGTAAAGTCTAACACGCAAACTGTTAGAAGTTTTCGTATTAATTGCGGCATCGGCGCAATCCTGGCTTAACTGAAACTTACGGTGAAATTCTAATAAAAATGTCATTCGACCAGAATGACGAATCTAAGAACTCGACTCTGTGACGAATGACATTTTGTTGTTTTGTTTGGGTTCAGAAACTTGAAATCCAAGGTGTATGTCATCATCATCTTTTATAGGCGACTAGCTAACCCGTGCAACGTCGTCTGCGTAACATTTTTCATTACTGCTACGCTCCTATTGGTCTTAGCGTGATGATATACCGTATGTCTACGACATATATGCAATCCTTGAAACCACATACTAGTTATGGTATTTGATAACGCTATACAAAAAAGTAACGAAATCGGTCCAGTAGTTTTGTCAAAAAGTCGAGTTTTAATTTAAAGCAAATTTGAACACTCTGTAGAATTGCAACAGTAGGTTAATAGTACAATGAACTTGAATCCTTGAACATTGATAAGCGACGTTGCCACGCTGTGCAATCATTCGCCTACGCAGTTGTACTCATTTTACCTATTTACCTAAAATGCGAACTCGGTACACCTAAACGACAGGCGGGACTTTAATGTGTTTGTATTGCATTTTAATTGAAAACAGAACAAAGCTGTTGTGGCATAGTTGAAGGTCGTGGGTGAGACCAGGCAAGCACTTTTCATTGTGTAATTTATTTATCATCACTGCTCTCAAAACGGTGAATGAAAGAAAACTTCAAGTTTAAAGCTCTACGCTCGACGCGTAGGGTTGGACACAGTTATCGACAATATTATCAGCTTTCTCTCATTGTCTTTTGAAGAGAATAATGATCGGTTAGCAAAAAAGATGTTCTATTTTTAATGGACATGGTTAGTTTAGAATTATTATAGCACCACTATGTACCTACCTACCTATTCTGATTAAAAATTATAATTGAGTGGATTTAGAGATAAAAAATAATGTAATAATGTTTACATTTTAGGAAGAAACATCCTATTAAAAAAACGTACTCACCCGTTTTCTACATAACTCACTATCTAGGTAGTACCTACGGTAGTTTTAAGTCGAAACGTACAAAAAATAAAATTTATTTTAAAAGTCCAATAAATTTAACTATCACTTCACTGTTAAATACGGTTATTACACAAAAGTACTAGTATTGTAATGCCTCGATTGCGTATTAAGTCTTTGTTAGATAAGTAAGTGTAGAAAGGTATCGATAAAAGATAATTAATACATTGTTTACCCTATTTACCTATGACTTTTATTTTTTGCCTGTAAGTGGTTACCGCTTTGTCAGTTCACCGCGAGTCTTCCGGGATAGCGTGTGTGCATTTCGCAAAGATTTGATAGGTACTTAAGTACACGCATTGTTTTACGTGATTTTTGTTATTTACTTGTATGTATTAGTTTAATTATTTTCTTACAGTGAAATAGACACTGAGTAGGTACTTGACTTTTGTGTGTGTAAATTGTGTTTTTAATTTTATTTGTACATACCTAGGTACTTATTTTTTACGGTGAAATAAACACTCGGATCCTGGTCGAAATTTGTTGGGCAAGGTTCGGGACAACATTGTTCGGTGATGTCACTTGTGCATTCAAAAACGTGGTGGACATTTTGAACATGAGAAAATTTAAGTTTTAATCCATCTTGTGCTATGACAGAATTTATTTAGATTAGTTCAGTAATCAACTTATCACGAAGTAAAAAAGAACGGGTGAAAAATAACCATAGTGAATTTCATCGCAATTGCCAAAGATAAATCAAAACGCCGCGCCGCCGCGCGAGCATTGTTGCCGCACTTCTCGAGGTCAGTCGAGGTCAAGGTACGTTTTCTAAATAGGGTGATTTACTTTACTAAATTTATTTTCATATTTATTTTGTTTGAAAACTTAAATTTTTTCATTTACGTTTTTTTAAAATTTATAACAATTTATTTATACTTCTGTGGACAAGTGTTACGTGTGGTTTCAATTATTGCATATATGTCGTAGACATACTGTATAGCCTATAGCCTTCCTCGATAAATGGGTTATCTAATACTGAAGAATTTTTCAAATCGGACCAGTAGTTCCTGAGATTAGCGCGTTCAACCAAACAAACAAACTCTTCTGCTTTATAATATTAGTATAGATAATGTCAATGTTGAATACCTAAAATGTATGCGATAGACTTGCGCTACCAAAATATCAATTCCATTCATTTGGAGTTTTTTAATAACTTTTTTGGTTATGAAATTTCATTACATCAAGCGCCTTAGGTATTCAGTGATTTTTAATTTCATAAATCACTACTAATTTTGGTTATCAATGTTTTAATTCAAGTCAATAAATATTTGATGTTTGTGATAAAAAAAGATTCCGACGAGTTGAAAACCTCCTTCTTTTGGAAGTCGGTTACAAAAACGAAGGTCAGATTACGTTAGTGCCAATTTTATTTACTTAATAAGCAAAGTTCGCATACGCATATCATTTGCAATTATAAAAAATGTTTAGAAATTCTCCTCGGCGTCTTTTGAACAAATTTCCCTGCAAACGGAAAATATCAAAGCAAACTTTTTGCTATCGAAGCGCGATGAAATCAAAGCAATGCTTAGATTTTGTGATCGAACATTTTTCTTGTTATTCGTATGTTTACCTTGATTATCGAAATATCGTTTTCATTTCGCCTGTGCATCGACTTGCAACTTCGTTTAATTGGTTGTTAACTTGTAAATACTTTCTGGTACAATAATATTTTTTTTCAAGAAGTCACCGTAAATATAGTAAAATGAACTATTTATATTTATACCAGACTAGCTTTTGCCCGAGGCTTAGGAATTTTTGGAATTCTGAATTTCTGAATCTCTCCTACACTCCATAAGAAACCTACATGCCAAATTTCAGCTTTTTACGACGTTTCGGTCAGTAATGGAAAAATTATATAAATGTATATTGATGATTATGTGTAATTTTCCTCTATAATATTTTTTTGCTTATCAGTCTTAATTTTATCGTGTCTATACTAGTAAGCCTTTTACGGTAACCAAAATTTATCTGAAATAACATGATTTTAATAAGCTCTTACAAAAGGAATAATAGATGGCCGGGATACTACATTAATAAAAATCTTATTTTGTAGTCATACAATAATTTCACAATGTTTTTGTGTTTCAATCATTAGTTTAATCTTGTTATAAACTTAGGTTTTAACCTTCCTGCCGGAGTCGCGGGACTGTTCGAAAGAGATACCGTGGCTCCGGAACACAAAGGGCATTGAAGGAACATGGATGGGTTTTAGTCATTAAAAGTCTGACACTCCCTCCCGCTACACCCAGAGCGGGAGGAGTCATTGGATGATTTCCCATCCCTAAAAAAAAAAGGTTTTAACCTTATTTAACTTTAAGGTTTGATTTTCCCCAAATCGTCTGAAAAAAGATAATTCAATTTAAAATGAGCTTTGAGTTGCGAAGAATTATGTCATCGACAAATAGGTTCAGTTTAGTAGTGAGAAAACTAACAGAACTTAATTCACCAAAGCCCTTTCATGTGAAACCCTAATGTGATGACTAAAATGACTTCTTCTCAAATGTGTACAAAAATTTAGGCTAAAATACAGTTACGCCAATACTCATCTCCAAATGCAAAGTTCGAAAATCATCAGGTAACAACGCAAATCACAAGCAAAAAATGCATGCATACAGCTAATAAAAACACATGTTATTCCGTTTGCAATAGATTTTCACTGAAGCAGTATTACGATGGAACAGAACAAAGAGCTGCTTCGTAGAAACACTGAATGCCTTCAAATTACAGGAGCATGAAACTTTTCAACTGTAGTGCAAGCTTGTTTGAAATGCAGTGACACGTAAAACACGTCCTACGCATATCTAAAGACCACACAGAAATTTATAATAAACTAAAATACAACTTGAAAGGAATTGAAAATAGCTTGATTCTTCACAAGCATACGTTATGTCCGCAGAAGTAGTTGCTGCTATGTCTCAACAGAGCCTCATGAAATATTAACACTATCAAGTGAATCTAATCGTAATTGAGTTTTCTCATAACGAATTTCTCTAGGGCAGCTCGGACTGTAAAAGTTTGGATTGGGATACTTTCGGCTTTCGTGACGTCCAATTAGGGTAAAAGTGATAGAAGTGAGAGAACACAGTTGTGTACTACGGGAAAATATTATTACCTACTAGCTTCTGCCAGCGGCAAAGCCCGCGTGATCCCTAGGGAACAAATTCCCGGGATGAAAAGTAGCTTATGTGCTATTCCAGACTGTAATCTATCTTTGTTCTAAATTTCATTAAGATCCGTTAAGCCGTTCTGGCGTGATTGAGTAACAAACAACCAAACTGTCACATTTCTAATATTACTCGTTTGGTGTAAAGCGAAATTACCATCTTCCCCTCGACATTACATTAAAGGATATTGCAAAATTAACTATCACCGAAATAGTCTTACTAATTTATCGATATCCAATTTGAACTGAAATTAATACTTGAGTTTTATTTTCGAATGTATTATATTTTAATCGTTTAATTGTGTGGTTATTTTTTATTGTCACAATTAATAAACTTTAACTCAAATACTCATGTCTATACGACTTTGGCGCCATCTCTTTACTGAGTTAGAACTAAACGAGATTTGTCAATAATGAAAATCCGAGAGATGTCGCCTTAAGTCGACGTTATGATTTTGCAACGTCACACTGTCGTAAGCCGTTTTACGAAGCTACGCGCTAGGCAGGCAGGCGGCTTGCTTGGCGCCTAGAGGGCGCCAAGCAAGCCGCCTGCCTGTGCGTTCGCGACCTTATACAAAAAATAATCCTTATAGCATGATTCAGTATTCACGCGCGATGGCTTATTATTAGCGTATTTCATGTATAACTTTGGTTCTATACCGATTTCTATGATTTTTTTTATGGAATAGTTAAAAATGTTAACTTTTTTAATTAGGAATGACTGAGAGTGTTATAAACGTAAGAGTAGACATATATAATCAGAAAGCTTCGAACTGCTACGCTATCGGGAGTTACACGTGTTATTGTGCGTCAATCATAAAAGATAGACATATGCTGTCGTTGGATATTTTTTATATAATTTTAAGGAGAACATTTCCGTCATACATGATTTCTGTATAGCTTTAACCATTAAGGTTGCACACGCGACGGAAGAAAAAAAAATGGAGTAACTTCTCCCGTTTTCCCAACATTTCCCTTCACTGCTCTGCTCTTATTAATTGTAGCGTGATGAAAAGTATACTATAACCAGCTCAGGAGTATGAAAAATAATTGTACCAAGTTTCGTTAAAATCCGTCGAGTAGTTTTTGTTTCTATAACGGTTAAACAGACAGACAGACAAAAATTGTACTGATTGCATTTTTGGCATCAGTATCGATCCCTAATCACCCCCTGATAGTTATTTTGGAAATATATTTCATGTACAGAATTGACCTCTCTACAGATTTATTATAAGTATAGATATAGATATAGATAGAAGAAGAAGATATAGAAGACAAACCGTCTTATTGCAAAAGAATACTTAAGATCTGGTTAAAACCATGACTAACAAGTCTAGGTTTGTTACGGTATTCCAATTACAAAACTTAGACTGTTCGAGGACCAGTTAGTACCGAAGAAATTCCATGGTTTAAATAATTTCCACAGATAAGAAACAAAAATGGTATTCCTTCATTTGTTCATACAATTTTTAGTTGAAACAACGTCCCGTTTCTCAAAGTATTTTTATTGTAATAACAGTTGGAATGCTTAAAGAACAATTCTTGTTCATTGTTTCTGTTACTAATATCTTGAACAAGCACAACTCGTTCTAGATGCATTGTTGCATTAAGTCTGCCCATGTAACACTATTGTGCATAAAGTTTCAATAAATCTATACTATATATAATATTATAAAGCAGAAGAGTTTGTTTGTTTGATTGATTGTTTGTTTGTTTGGTTGAACGCGCTAATCTCAGGAACTACTGGTCCGATTTGAAAAATTCTTTCAATATTAGATAGCCCATTTATCGAGGAAGGCTATAGGCTATATATCATCACGCCAAGACCAATAGGAGTGGAGCAGTAATGAAAAATGTTACGCAGACGACGTTGCACGGGTCAGCTAGTTAATAAATAAAACAGACCTAAATTTTTCAAATCCATCAAGTCAATTCATGATATTATAAATTTTTAACGTTTTTAACGTAAAAAGACAAATTTTATCAATGCTAACCCGAAATAAGTTAGTGCCGAAGTTAAACTAGGGGTCTCGGTACTTAAGCTTAAGTACCATAGATAGCTCATGAACTAGTGATAAACTTCATTCTATAATAACGTTTTATTTAGTCAGGGTTTAAACTTAGTATTAATCCCAATACTAAATTTAGATGGTGTTTTGTGATAAGACGGTAAATGTCCACTAAGATTGGCTACAACTGTCTGTCTGTGTTTCCGAACGCTTACAATCCTAATCTTTTCAAAGTTAGAGTAAACAGGCTCCTTCTGGGTAAGCTCGCTCCATCGTAGACTTTGTCTCTGTCATCTCTGACCAAGACTAGAGTCAAGAGCAAACACATCGCAAAGGAGTCAGCGGTTAAATGGACTTTTTATTAATGTCACCACTATCAGTGACAGAAATCACCGGGTAAAGTTAAGTGACTATTTGACACTAACACTTTTCTGTGAAAACATGACGCGCATTTGAGTTTACAATTAGTAAATCTGTTTAGTATTCCATACTCCATTGAATCGATACCAATCATATTAAGATAGTTTTTGGTATAACATGTTAAATCTGTTTAGGCTTTATAACTCAAAAAATTGCATTGGTAAAAGTATCTACCCCTTTACACCCGAAGAAAATAAATTACTCAGACTTCTTTAAAATTCACATGACTTTTTTATGGGTGCCTAAGTATCATGCTAAAAATAATTTTAAAAATCCTGAAGTCTCTGGTTTCCTGAAAACTTACCCTCACGAGCGTGGGGCTTAGGAGGTAGCTCGAGATGTGAGTTTAGTCTAGTTTGGAGATATGGTATGATATTAAATGAAAATAAATTAATTAAACAGTCTTTATAATCATTAGTCATTTATTAACGATATTAATAATGAGTTCTTAAACATTTTGTATAATGTCTTTGACAAAACAATCAACAGTCTTGCTTTTCTACCCCTTGCTCTTGACGTTTCCCTGCCTGATCTGCCTCTAGTGGATCCCCTGCTTCTGGATATTGTTGGGATAGGTGGTGGTGCCTCATCCACTTCAGAGGATTCATCGCCAAAACCAGATCCACTCTCTTCTAGGTGATCTTAAGACTCTTGCAACAATATTTTCATCATCATCATTAGCAAATTCCTCAATTTTTGAGTAATTCCAATTTGCTAACTTAGTCGACTTAAAAGAAATTTCCTAAAAATAAAGAAAAATCCCTAATTAAACGATTATACGTAGAGGAAAATCATGTTTAGGAAAAAAAAAATATGAAACTATTTAGTACGTATCACCGAACCCACACGATCGTGCGTCCTTGATTTTGAGTCACAATATACACATAAGTAAACATGCTAGGTTCAAATTACATACATACAGGTATAAAACAATTCTTAAAGTAAGTAAATAACACAAAAAAATGATATAAATTGCATATATTTAATGAATAACCAAATACTTACCCAGGCGAGTTTGCGCGCCAACAAACGCAACCATCCTTCACAGTGGTAACGGGCGATTGACAGATTCAAACTCGTTCGCAAGTGGCCGGTGCGTATTTTTTTCCAAGAATAAGATAGTCTCCCGATCGATCGAGGCCGGTTGCGTCTCGAAAAGTCGATTTGTGTACGCACCAGAATTTTTGAAAATCAAGTCTCACTATCGTATCAATTCGGTTGTAAAGGGCTACGAGTATTTTTGTACAACATTGCTTTACTAGAAAATATGAAAGAGACATGAAAATAAATCTCTTTCGCACTTAATGGTAAAGTGATCTTCTATTCTTCTCTACTCAGCTGTCGAATCCGACTATTTAGATTGTCACGCATTCAATAAAACGAATTTGTCAAACGTAAGTAAAGCTGAAGTTGGAGCGGCAGGATTTAATAATGAGGCATCGCAGTGTGTGCTCATTAGCTTGGTACTTGTTGGTATAAGAAGTCCTTGCAAACTTTCCTCCTTCATCGTTTCAGTATTATCACGAAGTTACGAATATAACCGGGTTGTAGTCAAATGAAGCATTTCCAATTTTTGTTTTGGATTTGATATCACCAAATGACTTCTTCCACTCCAGGTGGAGCAGAATGAAGTGCCAAACCGTTACCAACTAAAACCCACCCGGGCCGTGACTCTCCAAATTGTTACTGTTAAGATTGTTAAGATAAGATTTATTGTTTCTCCCACAAAGTACATCTTACAATATTTAGGATTACAAAATACATTCATGGTACAAAGGTTTGTGGGAGTCAGGAATCCAAACTAGGATACCCTGTGCTATGGACTCCTGGCCCCCCTCTCCAAGATTGGGTTTAACATAACAAATTTAGCATGTTCTATTGTAAGAAAATAATATCACGAAAGGACAACAATAAAAAATAAAAAATATAACAAAATAAAATTGCCTGAGTGTTTTTAAGTGTGTGAAGTGTGAGTGTGAGGTGGAAGGTGTTGTGTGTATGGTATTGTGTTGTGTGTGTGGTATTGTGTTGTGAGTGAGTTATTGTGTTGTGTGTGTGTGTATTTAAAAGAGAGTATGATGGTGTATTGTGTCTGTACGTATAATGCTGGATGTGTATACGAAAGTGGGCGGGCTGTGGTGGCGGTATGGCTTTAGGGAAAACGCTATACTAGGCTATGATATTAAGCAATTTTTCCGTTTCTTCATAATCCAGTCCTTGGAGCCACTGGGTAACCTTCTTTTTACACTCTATCCTAGACAGCACTTTGTTAATTTTATTATATAATCTACTTGCTCTGAATTTATAGAAATTCCTAGCAAAAGATGTTTTTGCCGTAGTTGTTTCACAGACCTCATAAAAACGTCTATTATTAACTGTGTGTTTTGCAGTAGAAGTGTCTATGGAGGAATGCTTTTTTATAACAGTTATTAGCACATACAGCTGCCTGATCGTCAATACATTTGCGTCTGTATATAGGCTAGTTGTAGTGTATAACAGTGGTTTGAAGAGAGCAATTTTAGGAGAAGTCGCTGCGCTCTTTCAACGTTTAGGATATTCGTTTTATTCGAGCCGCCCCAGATGGAAATACCATACGACAGGATTGATTGGCAAAGTGCTTCGTACACAGTTTTAACCAGTTTCCAACTCGCTACATGCCTAATATTTTTAAATATATGAATAAGTTTTCTAGTTTTCTGTACCAAATGTGAGATGTGCTGTTTGAAAGATAAGTTTTTATCGATTATTATGCCTAAGTATTTTGTTGAATCCGTTTTTGCTATCATTGGACACCTGGTACAGTTTGTGTTAACAAAACTACATGTGTGTGCATAAATGTTGAAATTATTATTTTGTGATGCTACATTATGAATTGGAAACTCAATATATTTAGTTTTGGTGGCATTTAAGGTCAATTTATTGAGAGCAAGCCAATGTGTCACTATATTGAACCCTTCTTGGGCCGCCTCAAAAGTTTCGTCCCATGAGTTACCATAAAAGGTTAAGGTAGTGTCGTCGGCATAAGACATTATATGACAGTTTCTAATGTTTAGCTGGCAAAGATCATTAATATAGCAAAGGAAGAGGGGGGCTGCTAAGATACTGCCTTGTGGAATTCCAATATTTATCGGTTTTTCTTCACTCAGTGTACTGCCTATCCGAACTGACTGATATCGGTTTTGTAAATAGTTCTGGAATAATTTTAATTGAGTGCCCCTTATTCCCATGTCTTCTAGTTTGGATATTAAGATACGTGGGCACACAGTATCAAAAGCTTTCTGAAGGTCTAGAAAGATTGTCAGGCATTTTTTCTTTTATCTAATTTATTTACAATAACTTCAGTGAATCGCTGCAGACAGTCAGTAGTGGATTTTCCTTTTCTAAAACCATATTGGTTAGGTGAAATGATGTTTTTATCTTCTAAGAATTTCACAAATTGGTTATTAATAATTCTTTCAAATACCTTTGAAATGGTGGTGAGCAACGAAATTGGCCGATAGTTTGCAACTTCTTCCTTGCTGCCACTCTTAAAAATAGGGATAACCGTTGTTCTTTTAAGGGATTCTGGAAAAATGCCATCTGTTAAACATCGATTCAGGATATAAGTGAGGGGAGGAGTTATATAGTTTTTTAAGTTCTTAAGAACCGCTGCCGTAATATTGTCCCAGCCTGCTCCACAATCTGAGCGCAGGTTGAGGTGATGACTCCCTCCACTTCTTCTTCAGATATCTCCAAAAGCACGAAAGAGTTACACGAGGATTTTAAATTTTTCGTGTAGATTCCCTTTGCGGTAACTCTTTCGAACAAATTTTACAACAAAAAGTAGGATATCACTTGGCACTTCTAAATGATAATGGCTGTTGGTCTTCTACATATTATACTTTCTCACGACTTCTGTAACTGCACGACCTGATCCCACCATCGCTTTTTACTACGGGAATACCAAAAGTACAGCAGAATACCATCCATACTAGGTCGAAATCCCGACTAGTCGTACCCAGCGCTTCTCCTCCACATTAATTATGCGCACAGCTATAGTGTCGAACTCTCTGCCAACGTCCTCATATAACCCGTCTGCTTTCAAAGAAAGAGTGAACAGGCATCTTCTGGGCATGCTCGCTCCATCAAGCCTGGTTGTAGTCAAGAGCAAGCCCATTCCTAAATAAAACAAGGGTAAAAGAGGCTTTTTAGTCCTTGCCCTGTTAAATATCGCTTTCTGAATTGAGATTGTTTTGTTTTTGTTTTTTTAATATGATGTTCAATGTTATTTGTTTCGCTACTTTTAAAAGGTCGGCTGAAAGAATTTGTTAATATATTTTTTTGCTACTTTGAAAGTTTGTCAATCACAAGCATTAAAGTAGAATTTCAGAAATTCTCCACTTCATGTTCAATACCAATAGGGATAAAGGTGAATGTTCTGGTAGGAACATTTTCAATGTCGGTACTATACTTAGCTAGTTGGGCGTCTCGTTAGTATATAAGTACTAAGCGTATAGTGCGGCCAGTTAAGTTACTTTCTTTCCAGGCCCATGCGCTAAGCAAGCTGTTTACCAGTGTGTTAAGCGACTTGAATACTATAGTGAAATGCTTCGTTCTATCTATGTAACGTATGTATGTATATGTTACGGAATATGTATGTATATACCTAGCATTATATAGAATACCTAAAAATTCAGTACATGTCATTTCAATACATGGTCCGAAGTCCGTAGTTAGCTTCCCAGATTCAGTATTTTACCGAATGCCGGAAAGCGTAGGTCGTAGGCCGCGGGCGTAGTATAAAAAAAAAATATTATTACCGACATGGTATGCTGAAAATTACGCGGCATGAAGTTTTTAAGGGGGGCAAATATTTCATTGATTTTGCGATAGGACACACCGTTTTCGAGATATAAGCTAATCAAAAATACTGTTTGGTACGCGAAGACAAGGACGCAAAGACACGGTGAAACGCTATTCGGTTTTTTTAGAAATTCGTACGAACAGAAAAGGAAAAAAATGAAAATGAAAAAAATGAAAAAAATGTTTTATTCGATTACAAACGAAACGAAGTTCGTTCAACAGTATTGAGGTTGATCTCTCCTTTTAAGTGTGAAAACACTTGTGCCAGGAAAGGCCGCTCTCCCTTAACTTGATTACATTAATGTATATGTATAACTTACTACTTCTCCCCTTCCGTCCGATACCGTGTTCGAGAGTAGACGTGTTTTGTAGCTCCATAGAAAGAAATAAAATAAATAAGTAGCAGGTACGCTACTCTAACCTCTAATTAGATCAGTAATGTGCCTAAACTCGTATAATATACGTGAGCCTGTCAACAAACGCTTACCGCCGAACTAGCGACGTGACCTCGTCCCGCGCTTGCCATCTTCACCTCCGTGGAAACAGTGCAGCGGTCATAATTGCTGTCTCGCTCTCTACAAGACCCCACGTCGTCGCAGGCGCTGACTGATAAGGAGCCACGGTGACCCGTATTGCGACGACCTTAGCGCATAATCGTGAGTACTTACGATCTATTTTACGTTATCCTGCCTCTCACGATGCCACGGACGCAGCGCACACCGCCGCCGCAGATTGCGCAAGCTTTGTCCGACTCCGATATTCCTCAAGCGATATCAAGCAGCCCGTATGACGATGCAAACATTACGACGCGGCATTCTAATAAGCGTCCACGGACCTGTTACTCCCCGGGAGCCGAATTACAGGATTTTAAAAAGGAAATTTTGGATCTGCTAAAAAAATCGACGGACACTCAGGGCAGTAAATACGACCAAATACTCACTTCATTAAACGAGCTGAGAGAAGAAAATAAGGAACTGAGCAATAGTGTCAAATTTATTTCGTCCAAGTACGACGACATACAGACAAGACTAGTGGAATCAGAGGTAGAAAGGAAAGAGCAATTAAAATATATACGGGCTCTGGAAGACAAAATGGAAAGTATTGAGCGAGGACAAAAGTCAGCTAGCATTGAGTTGCGCAACATCCCTAAAGTAAATGTTAGAGAAACCAAGGAAGATCTTGTCAAAATAGTGGAAAAAATGAGCAGTGTCCTAAATTGCAACGTTCAGAAGAGAGACATCCGTGATGTTTTACGCGTCAGCACTAAGTCAGATACTAATAAACCTGTTATTGTGGAATTCACAAGCTGTCTGACGAAAGAAACTATATTGGACTCGTTGAAAAAATTCAACAAAGACCACAAGGACGGTAAACTGAACACATCTCACCTTGCAATTGACGGACCGCCGGCGCCAGTGTATATTTCGGAAACACTTACAACAAGTGCGAGAAGACTGTATTACCTTAGTCGTAATTTTGCTAAAGACTATGACTACGCATTCTGCTGGACGTCACATGGTAGGGTCTACTTACGCAAAGCGGAAGGAATCAAACAGATACGAATTGATCACGAGAATGATCTTAAAAAACTTACTGCCGAATGACTAGGCTCGGCCTCCTTAACCTTTTTAACGTTTTTGTTATTTTTATTTTATTTGATATTCATTGCGCAACTGTCAATAAAGGTAATTGCTATGTTTATCTACCATTCCTGTAACAAACAATATAAATGCCACATTCATACACACACCCCAACATATACACAACTCACAAAAACAAACAAGATCTCAAATACATATAAAATTAGGCTAAAATTAATGCTCTATATATATATAGTATATATTTACAGTCACAATAATAAATTAGAAATTTCACTTGTAGTTACAGTTTGCTCTTTGGCACAACATAATTTCATTATATTATTGTCAAATATATGGCTCCCCTGGCTCAATAACACTAAAATTCAATAACCATAACCATACTGTAATTGACGACCTTGACAATACGGGCAATGCTAACTGTACTAAACTGATTGACTCATCCCAATGTTCACTTGTTTTGCGCGACTACGCTGGTTCGGATTCCCTATGTATTCTATGTGTGAACGTTCGCAGTATTTACTGCAACTTTGACCTGCTGCTTACATTTATAACATCTATTAATGTAAAGGTGGATATTATAGTCCTTACTGAGTGCTGGACGAAAAAAGGTGTCACACCTCCCAACTTGGGGGAATATAATATGTTTTATACAAAGAATAACTTAAATCAGAACGACGGCGTCGTGGTCTATGTAGGAACAGAAATTAGTGTTGATGCCTACGAACCGGATATGGCGGAGGGAAATTGTTTGCGCCTAGATACTGCCCGATACAGTATTATTTGTTCCTACCGCCCACCTTGCTACAAAAATATTCAACCTTACCTAGCATCATTGGATGAGATACTTAAAAAGATTCGCAACAAGGATATTATCTTTACGGGGGATATTAATATCAATACGTTGCCATGCGATGGAAGCAATAGCAACGCGAGTGACTACTTATGTCTTATGGCATCGCATGGCCTACAACAAGGAATTACATTCCCAACTAGGGTAAACAACTGCATAGACCACTTTATGGTAAGAACAAGGGAACGCTGGCAGACAATAGTATTTCCAGAGCTAACAGACCACAGTCCCATTCTTCTGTGTATTAAGCATGCAGGATTATGTAAGAGTAAACCCACAAATGCGAACTTAACTCTGGACTATGCTGCCGCTTGCCTGAGGCTTCATGAAGTGGATTGGTCAGAGTTTTACAAGATGGTCGACGTTAACCCCGCCGCGGAATATTTAGTTAATACGATCAAGATTATTATGAATGACTGTAAAAAAACTTCACCCGTACCTAAAAGAAAGGCCCCGTTAAAACCATGGATCACCATGGGCGTTGTACGATCCATCCGTAAAAGAGATAAACTTCACAAAAAATCAAGGAAACAACCAGATAATGAGCAGTTACGACAAACATATATAAATTATAGAAACTTGTGCAATAAAATTATTAAGTCATTAAAAAGAGAGTACTACCAGTCAGAGCTTGAAAAGAACCATAAAAATATTAAACAAACTTGGAGTATCATTAAGGATTTTTGTGACATGAAAAAAAATAATGACAAGCCGAAAGAACTTCTACATATTGACAGCAATCCCAGAAAGTCGCTAAACAAAGTGAATAAGTACTTTACTACCGTTGGTAGCGAGTTAGCTGACGCCACTCTGCGTAAATTAAACAAAACTGAAGCCGAACTAGCTAAATCACAAACAACCAGCAAAACATCCACCTCTATGTCTTTTACACCCACAGATCCATTAGAAATAGATAACATCATTGCATCTCTAAAAACAAATAGTGCACCGGGTTTTGACACAATTTCCAGCAGGTTAATTAAATTGGCAAAAAAATCACTGGTTGAACCTATCAGCCACCTCTGCAATCTTAGCCTGGGAAACGGTTCTTTTCCAGCCATATTTAAAACGGCGATAGTCTCGCCAATACACAAGGCAGATGACAAGCAGACGCCCTCAAACTACAGACCCATCTCGCTGATCTCTTGTTTGTCAAAAATCCTTGAGAAACTGGTGACCAAGAAACTCACAAACTATCTGGAGAAGAACAAACTATTAACTGACTGCCAATTTGGTTTCCGAAAGGGAATATCAACTCAGGATGCCCTTTTAAAGCTGTCATCGACTATTACCGAGCATGTTGACGCAGGAGAGAAAGTGATTGGTGTTTTTCTCGACCTTAAAAAAGCTTTCGATACTGTTTCGATTCCTATACTTTTATCAAAGCTGTATAACCTCGGTATCAGAGGACACGTTCTACAATGGTTTCAAGACTATCTGTCCTGCAGGGAGCAGCGAGTGAGGGTAGAAAAGCACCTAAGTGACGCTGCGACGTGCTCGTTCGGTATTCCCCAAGGAAGTACAACTGGCCCGGCTCTTTTCTTGGCATATATAAATAGTCTTGCGGAGCTTGCTATCTACAATGCCGAAACGATCATGTTCGCAGACGACACTGTCATTTTATTTCATGGGCGTACTTGGGAGCAAGTACGGACGATAGCTGAAAACGGTCTTGCAATAGTCACGCGGTGGCTTGAGGATAACCTGTTAACACTGAACACGTCCAAGACAAAGTACATATGCTTCACAAAAACTAACGCTTCTCGTCCTAAAGATAATGAGCTTATTATTAAAATACATACTTTCCCATGTAACCAACAACCAGAAGCATGTTTGCAATGTACATGTGATGTTCTCACTAGGTCTAACTATATAAAATACTTGGGCATTATAGTTGATGAGAACTTAAACTGGAATCGGCATATTTCTGGTCTTAGTTCCCGACTTCGTAAGTTGATCTACATTTTTAAGCAACTAAGAACCATTGCTCCCTATAAACTCCTGATATCAACCTACAAGGCATTATGCGAGTGTATACTTAGTTATGGCATCTGTTGTTGGGGTGCTGCAGCGAAAACAACTATGATTGAACTGGAACGTGCACAGCGCGCAATTATTAAAGTTTTTATGTTTCTACCATATCGCCACCCCACAACGGACGTATATAATCGCACTGGTGTTCTATCAGTTCGTAAACTCTACATAAGTCAGGTTCTCCGTAGATATCACCGCATTACAATTCCACAGTTACTGCCGACCAGTAAGAGACGCTTTATTTGTCCAACACTCCGTGTAAAATCTTTTTTTGCAAAACGACACTATAACTCAATCGCACCACGTATTTATAACAAACTCACAGCAAAGGATATTCATAATTTAAATAACCACGATTTTGGAAAAAGTATTCTCGATTGGCTAACCAAGCTAGATTATGAGCAAGTGGAAAACCTACTCTTAACCAATATCTAAACTGACTGTATAATCGCAAACCTACGCATAATTTAAATACTACATAACAAAACATACATACATATATACACATACACAACTACATACATTACAACCCCACCAATCCGAAAATACATATTAACCTCGCCAATACACAAGCTTTACACTCACACTCCCTCACACACACCTTCATCATTTATCACAATGAATACCACACTACGTGCGCACTTAGTTAAATTACCTACCTTGTAATGTATAATTTACTTTTATTTCAATTTACCTTTTTGTTTTTAGTTTCAACTACTTGAGAACACTGTAAGAATCTAGTAACTATGTAAACTGGAAGGGAACTGTCTCCTGAGATACAGGCTAACAACCTAGTTCAGGAGGCAGGGCGCTTATGTAATTGTGTACTTACCTTGTTTTTAATAAAGCATTATTATTGTTATTATTATTATAACTTAAATATTTAATCTATATAGTATACAAAAGAAAACTAAGTAAATCTAAAAAGTTAATCTATGTGTGCACGCATGCAATTTGCGCACATGTGTGTAGATGCGTGAGTTATAGTGCTTGTGCGTGCGACTGTATCTGTGGGTGAGTTTGTCTGTGCGTGTGACTGTGAAGTGTGTGTGTGTGTGTGTGTGTGTGTGTGAAAAAATATGGGTAGGTAACGGGATATTTATGTTTTGATGTTTGATACGTAAACATACATATATATATTTTATTATTTATTTATTTAGGTTCTTTTAATTTGTATATAAATACATACAAGTGTATACATGACTTAACATGACACATAATACACTATTACCTGACAATACGGATAATCATATTCTCAGTTTCTTCGTAGTCAAGAGTTTTTAGCCACTCAGTCACCATCCGTTTACATACCAAAGTAGTTTTTGTATATATTTTAAGAATTTTATTAATGGTGTTATATAGATGTGAAGATTGATTTAAATATTGGTGTCCAGCAAAGTAAGTTCTACATGCGCGTGTTTTAGTTACTATATCATTTCTTCTTTTTTTTAATAAAGTGGGATCAACTGAAAACGACTTATGTTTTTTTAGAGTGGCGTGTAAGATATACAATTTACGGATAGTTAAAACGTTGGCTATTGAGTAAAGAGTAGCTGTTGGGAACCTAAGTTTTTTAAAGAACATAACCTTCAAAAGTATCCTTTGAGCACGTTCCACCTCGAGGAATTTCATTTTAGATGCGCCCCCCCATACTGGAATGCAGTAGATCATGATTGACTGAGCCAAAGCAACATAGACCTTTTTGAGTAGTTCAACGCTAGCCGAATGTCTAAGAATTTTGAATATCCAGATCAACTTCCTAATTCTACCACCGATTAGATCAATCTGAGAGTGCCAAGACAGCCTTTTGTCAATCATAACTCCCAAGTATTTTGTGGTATCTATCTTGTTTATTGTAGGGCAGTTACAGCTGTTAGTACCAAGGCAGTTATGTATTCTAAGACTATACTCTGGGCGAGGTTGAGTCCTACTATCGATTGCGAAACACATATAGTTGGTCTTTGAGGTGTTCAGGGTGAGCAGATTCTTCCTCAGCCAGAGGGCAGTGATAGCCAGAGCAGATTCAGCGTCCCTCTTTATGATGTCCCAGGATTTTCCCGTTATTACCATAGCAGTATCGTCAGCATATGAAAAGACTTTAGTGTTGTTGGAATTCAAGTTGCAGAGTTCATTTATGTAGATGAGGAATAGTGTTGGCCCCAGGACGGAGCCCTGGGGAACCCCGAAAGTCTGTTCAGCTTCATCACTCACCAATTGCCCCACCTTAACCCTCTGAGTCCGTCCTCTCAGATAATCCTGAAAAAGATCCAAGGCGGTGCCCCTTATTCCAGTATTTTCTAGTTTTTGCAAAATAATGGGAACAGAGACGGTGTCAAACGCCTTTTTCAGGTCCAAAAATACCGTTAGACATCTACCTCCATTGTCCAATTGATCAGATATTAAAGAAGTTAGACCCAGTACAGCATCCTGGGTTGATTTGCCTGATCGAAAACCGTACTGAGAGTCTGATAAAATTTTGTACTTCTCGAGGTAATGTGTTAATCTATTATTTATAAGTTTTTCCAGTATTTTGGACAGTGAAGGTAGGACAGATATCGGTCTATAATTATTGACATCCTCTCTGTTCCCACTCTTGTGCACAGGGGTAATGACTGCTTGTTTCAAGAGAGTAGGGAACACCCCTTTTCTAAAACATGTATTAGCCAAATAGGAGATTATTGGAGCTAATACGTGCCTAGCCAGTTTGAGAAAGCTAACTGGAATACGATCCCATCCAGGAGCACTATCCGATTTCAAACTCATTAAAGTTTCGAGTACCTCATGCGGATCAGTGTCCAGTAGGACAAAGGATGAGAGCTGGGACCGGCGTGGAAAGAAGGAGTCGGATAAGTTTTGCATGGGACTTAATTGTGGAATCTCACCAGCAAGTTCCGCCCCTATGCCCGCAAATAAATTATTTACAAAGTTGACCGATTTCATTTCAGTGGTTCTGATGTTAAGAAGTTTGTCGTTATCGTTTGTAGTCTGTTTTATGTGAGTAATTTTTTTAATGTTTTTCCAAAGGCATTTCGAATTTTTAACTGATTTTTCAAGCAATTGGTTTTCATAGCTATGTTTGAGTTTCTTTATTAACTTATTGCAGTAGTTACGGTAACGTCTGTAAGTAACACTAAGGATTTCATCATGAGGATTAGAACGTAACCTTTTCTGCATTTTGTTTCTATTCCTAATGCACCGTAACACTCCTTGTGTTATCCAAGGCCTGATAACCCGATTCTTTTTTGGTATTGGTTTCTCGCGTGTGTTCTCTTTCAGTGATTCTGTGATATTTGTTACTAAGCTATGACATATTATTTCAGGATCGTCGCAAAGAAGTAAGTTGGAGATGTTCTTGTGGACAGAGCATTCGGTTCTGTCATATACAGTACAAATCTTAGACGGCAAATCATGTCTCCGTATGAACGTATCGTAGAATAAACCATTTCATGAAATTTCAATCGCACACCTAGGAGCCCGTCCAGACGATACGGCACGTAAAACGCTCTCGTCTGGACAGGCTCTAACCTCGATTGCCGGGCATGTCATCGGGCATGTCGATTGTCGGGTCATTGTTGTTGTTGTGTTGCTATTTAAACGGCTGATAAAGCCAGTTGGTTGCGATTTATACTCGTCAAAATCTATTTATTTTACACATTGCCGGTATTCTATACAATGCCTAGGAATTGCATATTTTAGCTAGGTAAAGTGAATATTCGACAACAATATTCATAATATTTCATACATTGCCTAGACGCCTCAGGTATTCTATGCATTGCCTAGTTATTCTATGTTATAACTGAATTATACAGATTGCTGGTAACATAATTATTAATATTATGAAGAGTATTCTGTTCTAGTAAATTGATAAGTTCTCAGTATCAGTTCATCTATCAGGTCGTCTGCCAATGTGTTTTCGGTCCAAATAACGGTAATAACATGAGTTAGTGAGGTTACTCTAAAATTATTTCAAGTTTTGGTTTTATCAGTACTAAATTATTATTATATGTGTGAGCAGTAGAGTTTCAACATATGAAATCGACTATTGGCTCTTACCACCCAACTTGTGTTTATTGTAGTTCCTGACATTGAACAAGTCAGACCGATAGCAAAAATCTTAGTAAGAATCTTAAAGTTTTGCACCATAGCTGAAGTAATAAATGCCCTTTGGGTCCTTTCCTCTTTTTAGTATATATTAATGATCTACCCCATCTTTTGAAAAATCAACCTAAAATAGTATTATTTGCTGACGATACTTCCTTAATTTTTAAGATAGACAGGCGTTCCATAAATCTTGACGACATCAATAACGCCCTACAGCAGGTCCAAAATTGGTTTACTGCTAATAATTTAGTATTAAATGGGAAAAAAACTAAATGCATCAGATTTGCCTTACCGAATGTTAAAAGTAATGATTGCGATATAGTATTGAACAAAGAGAAACTAGAATTCGTCGAAAAAACGGTTTTCTTGGGAATCACGCTTGACTCAAGGCTACAATGGGGTCCTCATTTAATATCTCTTGCGGGACGGCTAAGTTCGGCAGCATACGCTGTCAGAAAAATCCGTCAATTCACTGATATAGATACCGCGAGGCTGGTCTATTTTAGTTATTTTCATAGTATCATGTCTTACGGTATCTTATTATGGGGACGAGCTGCAGACATCGAGTCCATATTTATTCTGCAGAAAAGAGCCATCAGAGCCTTATACAATCTCCGGCGGCGCGATTCCCTAAGGGAGCTGTTTAAGGATATTAACATCATGACAGTACCTTGTCAATACATTTACGAAAACATTATGTATGTTCGGAAAAATCTTCATCTTTTTAACAAGATTAGTGACAGGCATAATTTTAATACGAGAAATAGGAACAAATTAGATCAACCCCGGTTCAGATTAGTTAAAGTACACACTTCTTTTATGGGGTACTGTGTTAAATTTTATAATAAAATACCAGTTGATATTCTCGAACTGAATGAGAGAAAATTTAAAGCATGCATAAAACGCACACTATGTAGTAAAGCATATTATAAACTGGAAGATTATATCCTCGATAAAAATGTTTGGCTAAATGCCGGTCCTGATCCACAGTCACAGCCGCGGGGGTCCACTAGTTAGGTTTTAATGTCTGGAAGAGATGCTCACCCTCTTTTTTTTGTTTTATAGTTTATTTTATTTTTTGTTTTGAACTCTTAATACAATATTTTTTTTTTTTTTTCTTTATAATAATGCTGTTTTATAGTAATTGAATTGTTTGTTATACATCTTTCATTACTTGGTCATTGACAACCATAGTTTTATGTAAAGTAGAAGCATTTTTTCAAATTTTGTAAATGTGAGTACCATGGGGCCATTTACATAATATTTATGTGATTAGTTTACTTGTTTGACATGAACGAGCATGGTGATCGAGAGCATGTCATGCTCACTCAAATGTTTTGCTGATGGCGGCGTATGTGTTGGATCATTCGGTTCCCTTCAAAATGGTTGAGCTGAATGGTGCCGATACATACGTCAGGTTCGTGAACGGACGCCGTCAGTTGAGAATGGTCATCTCTTAACCACCACTGGCTTATTTTCATCTTTATATTTAAGTTGTTGTTTTAAGTTTTTTTTTTATTTTGTATTGTCCTCACATGAAGAAGCAAGTACATGTAACTAAGATTTTTGTAAAACATAACATGATTTAAAAGAGTGTCCATGGAGTTTCTTGCACGTTCTTCTCCATAGAGATCTACGCTTTGGAACGTGCAAATAGCCTCATGTTTTTGACTGACCGACCTTGACATTTCAAAAGTGCCTGTAAATGGTTTATTTGAAATAAATGCTTTGAATTTGAATTTCAATTTGCCCTTAAACACAGTTCCCAAGAAACTTGAGGTGAAAGAGAAAACGAGTATCCAACGGAAAAACTTTTATCTAGAACACGGTACTTTCGATAAAACTAAATTACTTGCAGATCAAGTATGACAATTAAAAATTTCAACCCTGCAGTCTTACAATAGCAGTAATTCTTATTCTACCTTGGTAAAAGAATTGAGAAACATTTCGCATCAACTAATGCAACTGAAAACTTGAATCGTCTTTCGTTTCAATGAAACGTTCAAGTTCCAACGAAGCTCAACTGTAGCTTCGTGATTCGACATTATTCTCGTATCTTGTATGCATTTACTTTGTGACTTTAGATACCAAATGTGTTCAAATCTGAGTCCATTCGTGTGCAAAATAATAGCACTGTATATTCAAAGCATACACTGTTAGGGAGTAGTGAAATCTTTCTATTATGTTTTTGCCTTTCCAAGGTATTTCATTTTCCACAGTTTTTCTTTGACACCAGTATTACTTTAATGACGTAAGTTCTATCAGCTTACGTGTTGAATTTTTTTTTACTTTCTCGGGTCCCTGGAGACCCGGTCCTTTGGTAGTCGTACGTGGGGCCGAAACCAACTCGCAGAGGCCCCGTTAGACATTTCAAATGTAATGGGGCACCAACCGGCGATTATCCCCGTATGCACTGTCCAAGGACAATCCCCGGATGGAGCAGTATTATTGCAGAATTTGGAAAGAAAAGATGCAACGCTATGGGTTTGTGTGGTTTAGTGGACTGATAATCGTTTATTGTAGAAGTACTATTGGCCCCTGCCTGACCACAAACAATATACACGGCTTTTAAATGGCAGGGGGTGACTTGCACACTCAATGAATAGAATAAAAAGAAGGTGGTAACATAGAATGACGTGCTAGAAAAGTGGAGAGGTATACCACGGCTATCAGGACAATCCCGGAAGTGCGGCCACAAAACTGCCTTGCGGATTGTATCTCTTTGTCTGGCCCCTCACCCTAAGTATGACCTAAGGTCCATCGGGACGCACAAGCCCCACCACGACGTCAACGTAGAGATACTGCGGTAAGGGGGATAATTATTATTATTATGCTGTCCTATTTTGAATTAAGAGTGGATATAGAGTGGTATTACACCCCGCATTCGGGAGATACCACAGGCTTTCACGGATTGCCCTTAAAAGTCAACATCATCATATAAGCTGAAAGACCCCTCCCCTAAGTATCGCTTCAACAAACGGTTCTGTATGTCTGGCATCCATCCGGCTATCCGTGACCCTCGCCAGGTCATCGGTCCAGCTTGTGGAACGCCTTCCAACGCTTCGACGTCCGGTACGCGGTCGCCATTTCAGAACTTTTCGACCCCATCAACCATCTTTTCTACGAGCAATGTGCCCTACCCACTGCCTTTTCAGTTTGGCGATCCTTCGGACAATGTCGATAAAATTGGTTCTTTTGTGGAATTCATCATTCCTGATTCGATCATGCAAGGAATCTCTAAGCATCGCCCCCTCCATTGCCCTATGAGTGATTTTAAGCCTTCGGAGGAGGCTCGTTGTGAGCGACCTTGAAAGTCAATTTGACATAATATGTTATACTATAATCGCTCTTTCATGATTGTGTGGCATACATTTATGGTTTGGTATGTAATTATGTGTATATCTTGCAACTGTTTTCGATAATATATTTTATTTTTACAACCTAGGTATTTAAATAAAATGTAGAAACTATAATATGTGTAAGTGGTTGTGGTGTTTTGTAGATAATTCAGCTTTTGACTCTACCAAGAAAGTATTGTTAGCTAGGACTATAGGATAAATAGAAAACAATTATTATATTTTTATTTTCCTTAAACAACTTTGTTAGAATCGTTTAATTTGTTAAACGATTCTAACGTAAACGTGACCTAACATTAAATTATTACCTACTATTTAAATTCAACGTTATAGATGAAAGTAGATTATTGAAGTAATTTCTAGCCAGTAACGTTAATTATAATTTGTTGGAAATTAAGGGTTGACAGCGAAAGTGCTTTTAGTGGGACGATAACAAATTACTTTATTACTACCTTACCTCACGTAATTTGGAAATTCCTGTTCAAGCTAGTTATTTAGAAACGATAAAATGTAACATTGTAAAACATTACCTTTCTTACAACTTGGTAGAACAGAAGAACTTTGAAATTTTTTACAGTAGTTATTTATGTTCAGTTGGCAATACCTACAAATCAAGTTTTTGTTGAAGAATATACCCATAAATTTTTAATAAGGACTTAAAATAGACATGCAAAATTCCCACACAATTTATCAAAAATATTTACAAAATTTTAAGTTCATTTTAAACAATAATAATTAATATGATTATTTTTTGTTTTCTAAACGTTGCATTTCAAAGTGATCATAGAAATAAAACAATGATTGTCATTTAAAAGCAACCGTTTGAATACCTATCATGGTAATCTCAACAATACTAAAACTTTTTAGTTCTGACGTTTAGTCTAATGAGTCGTGCCGGCACTGATAAAATACTCGTAAATGAAAGACTTTTTAAATGAACTGTTTTAATTAGATTAATATAAGATATGACCTTCAAACACTAGCTTGTTATAATATTATAGCAAGCTAGTGATTCTAGTGATGAGGGTCATATCTTATTTCAATCTAATTAAACCAGTTCGTTCTAAAGTACCTAAATATCGTTACTGGTACATAGTTTGAAATTTACCTACGAGGACTTCAAGTCATCATCTGCATAACCTTTCAACTACATTGGGGTCGGCTTCCAGTCAAAACGGATTCAGCTGAATACCAGTGTTTTTACGTGGAGCGGCTACCAACCAGACCTCCATAACCCATTAACTGAGTAACACGGTACTTCTTGGTAAGACTGGAGTCAGATTTACTGGCTTCTGACAATCCGTAACAACAGCCAAAGATCTACAAATGACAGCCGGGACCAACGGCTTAACGTGCTTTCTGAGGCACGGAGGAAACATATCCACAGACCAACCTTGGCAAGCGTTGCATCGACCCGTGCGGCTGTTATTATTTAACTACGAGAACTTCAAGTAAACGTTAGATAACATCTTTTTAACTCTCTCTCTTAATTAGTTTTATTCCAAACCTGTGAAGTTGTGTCTAAAATAGTAGTATCTACAAACAAGTTTTGTTTAGTATTTCACGAATTATTTAAATGGTACTACAACATTTCAAAAAGTGGTAAAATCAAAGCTTTAGTTAATAGGACTATCGAGGAAGTTTAGCCTAAGTCCTACTGTGATTTTCAGTTATGAGATAACATAGTAACCCACTGTCAATTTCTGAAAGTGTTTTATGTTGACGAACATGGTCGTACAATTTTTTTTATGATAACGGTGTTTATTTGAATTTTGAAAAACATTCGAAAATGTAAGGCTGTGAAAAAATATACGTTTTGTCAGGAGGTGACTGTTTTGAAGATAAGTGCCTTCAAAACAGTCACGTCTTTTCATAGTGAGAGAATTATAGAAGGCGGACATTTTTTTTTATGTCATACTTTAGCCTAAGAAAATGTATCAAACATTGCCTTTTAAGTAGATTCTTATAAGTTATTAACTCCAAAATGAAAAATTGGCCAAGTGCGAGTCGGGCTCTTAATTTGTATTATTTGTCTTTATAGCGGTAATGAATGAATGAATGAATGAATTTATTTATTTTCCAGATTAACATCCAATACAACATACACAATTAGAAAACATTAAATAAAATATCAATAAAATAAATACATAACTATAGAAGCCGTCAATCATGTTATAGGCACATGGTAGGACTGCCACTTTTGATGAAGAGGGCTGTTGCCCCAGTCCCGTACCGCGGCCATCAAGGAGTTGGCGGAGCGATGTATGGCGGAGCGTGCGGCGGCCGAGCGGCTCCTTAGGAGCGCCGGCCAGCCGGGCGCGCGGCCCTCGCAGAACATGGCGCTCCACCGAGGCAGTCTGATCATGACGCGCCACGCTTCGTTGTACTGCACTCGCATGTCGCTGAGTGCAGCTTTGGTGTAGTTAGCCCACAACTCAACTGCGTAGACGCTAGTGCAGTAACTAATGAATAGTTGCGATTTCACGGCGTCGCTACAGCGGCTAAACCGCCTCGCTAGCATGTTGCCACGTACTACTATTGCTCTTCTCTGCCTATCTATGTCGGCGTGATAGGACAGGTCGGCTGTTATTACATGACCTATGTATCTTACGCTATCAACCTTTAACAGCGCATTGCCATAAAGATGAAGTGGCGGCAGATCTAACCAGCTATTCGGGCTTTCAAAGACCATGTGTACTGACTTGTCAGGGCTGTAAAGCATTTTGTGGTCATTAGTACATTTCACACTCCGCCAATAGTTTGCGCATTGCGGATATTGACGGCGCCTACAGAATCATGTCATCTGCATAACAAATATGATTTGTCAGGGTCCCGTTCATTTGGACTGGACGTAAAGGCTACGCCGATCTCCCAGTCCACCCCCACTATGACGTTGCGGGAATTTCGTTGCTGGGTTGTTTTAGTGGGTATACCGGGCTAGCCCGGGGAGTCCCACATACCCCTCCCACTCCCCCGAGTGAGAGGGTATGCGTAATGCATTTTTTCCCAGCCGAAACAAAAAAAAAAAAAAAAGGGTCCCGTTCATTGAGCAACCTATACCAGATTGGTTAGGTCGGACCGATAGCCCATCCATGTATACGTTGAAAAGATCCGGTGACATGGTTCCCCCTTGTCTCACTCCGCACTCAAGGCCAGAGGGGTCTGACAGCTCATTCTTCCATCAGACGCGGTTTTCTTGCTGCTGGTACCACTGTTTCAGCACCCGCACTACCTGGCTGGGAACTGAACGTTCTGTCAGCTTTTTCCACAGCAGATTATGGTCGAAACGGTCGAAGGCTTTGCTTGGCTTTGTAATGGAAATAGGTACACAATCTGTGAAAAAATTCAACTGTCTAGCTATTATGGTTCTTGAGATACAATCCACTGACAGACAGACGGACTGATGAACAAACAGATGCATGGATGGACGGACGGACGGACAGCGGAAGCTTAGTAATAGGATTCCGTCGGAACTCTTACAAGAGAAAGAAAAAAAAAAAAAAGGAGTGGAATTCTCTGCCTACGTCAGAGTTTCCGAACGCATACAACCCTAAACTCCTCAAAGTTTGAGTGAACAGGCTCTTTCTGGGTAAGCTCGCCCCATCCTGTCCCAGTCGATTTTGTCCCTGTCATCTCTAACCTAGACTTGAGTCAAGAGCAAAAACTCATCCCAGATAAAAAAAAAAAACACGAGTCAATGCTTAGGACTGATAAGAGCTCCATTTTCGTAATTAATTCAAGGTCTAAAAATTTAGGAACCGGATCTAAAACAAACAAGCTTTTGTTTTTCAGGGCTTAACAACGACTGAATGTATTTCTAGGTTTACACGTGCTCCAGTAGTTTGTAAATCCAATCTAAACTATTCCATTGTAAACCTTCAATTTTGTCCAAACAACACAACTGTTTATTATTTTAAAATTCGCAGTTCCATTGAGATGGTTTGACCATAAATCGATTTAGTAGTATTAGGTTTTTGTGTGTTTGTATCCAATCAAAGAAATCATTGTCTTTCTTACGTAACTATAGTATTTTGGGTTCAATCAAAATTAGCTTTCTTCTCGTAATCGTCAACATATTCACATTATATTTGGATTACTTGTGTCTTATCATTTATCTAACCCATTTTGGACTTTTTCACAATATCTTTGCGCTGTTAGAACACTTTGTTCAGATATACTACTTCACAATAAAACTACAAAGCTTAAGATTTCTGCCCTTTCTGCGTGTTCCTAGAAAGAGTACCTACTCTCATAGCTTCGTACACAAAGGATTTTACTCTAAAAAAACCGTTCTACAATTTCTACATGAACCTCTTTCATTAACAACACGTTTCTGAGACTTGTCTTGTTAGGAATGATTCCATTAAATGTAGCTATTTGTTACTTTATCTATTCTCGTTACTTTATACATCCATCTCAACATTCTCATCTCCGCAACATGTATTATATATTAGAATGAATTTGTTTAGTCAGACATTTTTGTAGCAATTATGATAACTGATGTATGAATATGATATTTTAAATCAATTAAATGTATACTGTATAAATATTTGCACACCACAAGTTATGGTAGAATGTAAATGGCTCTCATTATATTATTTAAGATCACACTTCTTTGTACACCTACATTTTGGCAAATAAATATTATCTTATCTTATCTTAACATGTAATATATTTTCATCCGTCAATATTAATCCCCAACTTTCTGATCCATACATTACGACAGGTCTTATCACGGACTTGTAGATCTACCCTTTCAACTTCAGGTATCCGTGGGTCGCAAGTTCTCCCAGTGACCTGTCGCCATTTCATTCATTCAAAGTTGATCTGGTCCATTACGTCTTGGTCTATATCGCCATCTTCCTGAACAAGCGGATCGGTTTAGGCGTTCCAGTGACAGCTATAGGCATGAGACTAGAGCGACCGCCGAAATTGCAGAACAGGTATTTTTTTTTAGCTCTGCTCAATTTCACAAACGATAGTATCCTTCTATTATATTGAGCAGAACAAATGATAGATGTTTTATAAAATCTTCGTGCAGCAAGTGATTTCCTATATTGCCTACGACATAGATGGTTACATATCCGATCGTCAAAATGTAGACTACCAGTCTAAATTGAAAGGTAGTATGACTCAGTTTTGCAGTTTTGGCTTGACATATTTTTATCTAAAGATTTTTTGTATGAATCAACCAGTTGAAAAGAGAATTGGTTGATTCAGTGACGTTTATTTATTTATGTAACACTTTCAGCACAAAAAGAGTACAGAGGTGGACTTAAAGCCATAGGCATTCTCTACCAGTCAACTCGTCGTTCGTATAAGCTATGGGAGAGAGGCGTAGAGGGCGTCAAACCTCGTACTTATTGTACGAGGTTTGACGCCCTCTCAATTTGTGTAGGTTAATGTCTGAAGAATTACAGCCTTCGCCATCGTTATACCAGACAAGCCAATTAAAATTGCTATTATTACAGCAATTTGTACCATACAGGATATATGTTTTTGTCGGATGATATATAAAATTTAATGAACCGCTCAAGCTAATTGCTATAGTTTTGCTATAGTTTTGTATGACCTTTACGGGTTGCGTAACTCTTGCTAATGGCTGGAAACGTAAAGTATAAGGCGGTAGGAGTCTAACATTATTTTCTCAGATGGAGGGTAATATGGAACTCCAACTGACTAAACCCTATACGTTCCTACGTCGAGAGACCTACAAAGCTGTCTCAAAGCGACCTTAGGAATAAGGAAAGGTGTCTAGTTTTTGTGCTTAGCATTCACTGCTTACAGAACTTTCACATTTTTTTACAGACTGTGTTTGAAGCAAATACCATGCATTACGATGGGTGGGCATTTTGGGGAATGCCTTTATGTAAACTTTGAAGTTCAAAAAGTACCTACTGATCCTCCGACTAATTTTAACAAATGACTTTTGATTTGATTTATTGATGTATCTTTGTATTTGCAAATATTGAAACAAATCTGTCAACTTGTAAAATGCAATTTAAAAAGCACCAAACATAAACTGGGTCGGTACACATGAAACAATTTTGCTTTTATTTTAAGAGGCTGTCATCTCTAACAGGCCTTGTAAAACAGGATTTACAAAAATCAGGCACCGTAAATCACTTGTCGCCTAAATGAATATTTTTTTTCACGAAAAATTTACACTTTTTTGTTACTTACTGTAATAAATACAGTTTTATTTTGATGCAAGACTAGTAACAAATTGTAATATGCTGACGTACCGCTGAAATGTCTAATTTCCATCCCTGACATGTTAAATTGTTTTGTTGATGGATACGGTTTTATTGTAAATTAATGAGAGAGTGTTTCCATGTTTTTTCGTTAAATTAGTCAGAAACGCCACGTACATCTAGATGAGCATATTATCTCGACGATGTTAAGAGTTTTTTAACACGTGGCCTTAAATACAAATTTTACATGTGTTCCAATTCGTTTTTAGTTTTATGTAATCATTATTTTACATTTTTAAGATCAGGCAAGAGCTTAACTGACAAAAATGCTATTGATGGTGTCTACCATAACACCCACAAATTTCATTGAATCTGAAAAATTTAAATGCCATTAATTTCGTGTAAAGAAAATGAGAAGAAATTTCGCACGTTCAACGAAAGAGATAAATTACATTTTCACATTTCTGCGTTTATTCAGTTTTCTCCGTGACGTCTTTGCAATAAATGATTCGATCAATAAAAGATTAAATCAATTTTAAACTGACTCCTATATTTCACACACTAGTGTGTTTAAATAAACAGGAGCTCGTGGCTAAATAGTAACAGCCACACAGGTCGATCTTCAAGGTTAAGCAACGCTTGCCGGGGATGGTCTGTGGATGGGTGACCATCTTAAAATACCGAGTTTCCTCCGTGCCTCGGAAAGCACGTTAAGCTATTGGTCCCGGCTGTCATTTGGAGATCTTTGTATCTTATATATATATTGATAGCAGAATCCGGAAAATCTGACACCAGTCTTGCCTAAGAGTACCGTGTTACCCAGTTAATGGGTTGTGGAGGTCTGGTAGGCAGCCGCTCCACGTAAAATACTGATATTCAGCTGAATCCGGTTTAACTGGAAGCCAACCTTAATATAGTTGGGAAAAGACTAGGCAGATGAGTGTGTTTAAATAAACAACTAGAAAACCTTTACAAAACCAGACTAGATAAGGGAATTTCTGCGAATACTTTCGTTATTTATGTGTGTGACGAATCGATACCATTGTGTTTTCGTGACACAGTGGCCCCATCAGGCTAAGAGCAGAAAGTGTACCTGTGTTTGAGCACAAACTTGTGCACTATAATATCCAAACCAACCAACCGCCAATACAAATATGAAATAGTTTTGCCCAGAGTTAAGAATAATATGATGTATTATAAAAATACTTACGTATTGCTATTCGTGTATACAATCATTTACCAACAGCTAGGTATAAAGCAATTAAATGGAAACATGTTTAAAACCAAATTTAAAAATGTTACTTAATAATGTGTATTATAATCTGCATGAGTTTTTGGAAAAAAAAATGTAATTAGGTATGCGACTTACTGACAATAAAAGAACCAATTAATCAACTTTTGCTTTTCTTTGTTAAGTATTGCATATCCGAATTGACTAGACTGTTGTTCCTAAAAGTGTTATGCTATATATTATAAAATGTAATTGTACACAGTTACGCAATAAATAATTCTTATTCTTATGCTCTGCGCATATCCCTGTTAAGATTGGCCGCTGTGACCAAAAACCGATCACAAAAATTGTTTTAGTGGCGTATCGCAAACATAGGCATTTTATTATAAGCTCGTGTAACAACAAATCCATGTCAAATCCTTGCGGACGTTATAGACAAAATAATATACTTATCAATAGTAATGTTTTCTTTAAAAATCTTAGTTCCTGGAAGAAAACTTTTTCGTATCTTTAAACATTGAACTCATAGAAACATTTTCTATTCAAGTGTGTATCATTTTTATTGAACCTAATATTATTTTATTACAGCAACAAAAAATTGGTATTTTACTTTATTTGATTGGGATATAGCTATTTCCTAGATAGGAATCATCTGTATATGAGGTGATCAAGAAGAGTTTTCTTAGTGGACAGACATACGATTCAAACAAATTTATTTGTGTTTTAATGATTACATAAGATTCTGTTTCTAAAAACTTGTTGGCAACCTTACGATGCATTCCTAAATACTATTTTAAAGTCACCATCCTAACTATTTCTCGGGTGGCGCTCGAAGTAATTTTAGTATGCAGCAATAAATTTGAAATTTTTTATAATAAAAGGTTTCAAGGCCCGGAACTCAGACATTGAAATGTGACATTTGCAAAGTTATTGCGATGAAAAAATACTCATTTTTGAGTCTCTGGCTTAAACGAATTCCATCGATCTATTTTTTTAAGTTTTAATACCTCGGGGTTCTCTTTTTAACGATTATAAAACAAATCTGATTTGATTTCGTTAGGTAAGGTGAGGTTAGATTCCTTACACTCCGGAACACTAAGAGGGGATGTCCCGAAATTCCTAAGAGATCAGGGAAAAACGGGATATGGGCATACTAAGTCACGGCCAAAAGCTAGTTATTTATTAGAATAGTAATCAGGACCATGGCAATAACATACATCTTAGGTTAATAGAAAAACATCTTCATAGGCCGAAGATATATTGGTAATTTTATTAAATAGTCAGGATTTGCGACCTATTTTCTGAACTCATTGATTTATGTATTTGATTCTGCTGTCAAATCGACATCGTCACTCAGTTAGCTTGTTGATTGATTGACGCCTAACTTATGAACGGTTTAATTTATCAACGAGAAATGATGAATCGATTTAGAATTCCGAGCTGTGTAGGAAAATGTGCTGAAATGTGTTTGGGAACGTTATTAAATTGTAGAATTCGTCAATTTCTAAAAATAAGCTGCCAGCAACAGATGTGCTACAAGGTAGATTATTGGAATACTTTCTTGAGTATAAAATAAATAGCAATATATTTGAAAATGTGTTACTCTACTTACGTTATTGCGGTTTGTGGCCTTGCACCATGATGAAACAATCACTTGCGAGTCCAGCAATCCCTGAAACAAAAAAAAAGGAACTTTGATTTATTAAGTTATTAGTGATTGTTTCTGGTAAAAATTGGTGAAATGCCAAAATAAATATCATCGTATAAGTCTTATTCAGATTTTCAGTCCAAATATTTTTAGTAGTACCTACTAGTGATGACTTGTTTTTGTTCGAAATCTTTTGACGTTCGCACGTTTTTGCAAAATCACTTCGCTATTTTTGAATATCGTTATTTATTTTTCTAGGCACCAAAGCCAAAACATAGCGTTCATGACAACAATCAAACACGTAGTTAAAATTTTTCAGTAGGTACCTAATTTTATAACCAAAAACTTAACGAAACTCTTTGCACGATACTCTCAATCGTGACTTCTAGGAAAAATTAGGATTTATTTTCAGCGGCCGATGAACTTACTGTCCTTTTTTATGAATGGGAAAACCATCCAAAAACCCATCCCTGTTTCTAAGTGCCCTTTTCGTTTGAGGGCCGCGGTGACTCTTTGGCACGCACTGGCAATAGCGGGCCCCGATGCAGAAATCTCTTTGAGGCGCGCGTGAAACACAACGCGTCGTCGACCAGGGCCTTGTTCTTCCGACGCCCGGGGCGTCTTCTTCTGTTGCGGCGGCTGGGGCGTGAGGTTTCTCTCTCTCTCACGCGTTTGGATTCCTCCTTCGCTAGCATTACTGCTTCGCAGATTGCAGAAGGGACCGCTTCCCGTGCCTCCTCGCTCCAGACCATGGATTGAATCAGAGCCAGTCACGAGATGTCGCCGCCACCTATCGCCTCGACGAGGACCCGGCGAAGCTCTGTCCATCCAGGGCAGACCTCCACCATATGTTCCATATGAGGAATGAGGACGCCGTGGCGCTGCTCTAGCCACTCCTCAAAAAGGGGACCTACAGCCGCAATTGTAGCGTGCCCAGCGCTACGCTGCGGCAGTCGCTGTTTCCATACCGCCATGAGATCCTGCCAGAGCTCCGTCCACCGTGCTGCAATTTGTCGCGGCAGAGGAGTCTCGTCCTGGCATATCGCCTCCACGCACCACTCGTAAATAAGCAAGAGGGCTCTCGTTTCCAGAAAACATGGTGGCAGTCCAGCAAGGAAGCTCGCCGCCTTTCTGGAGGCCGTGCGATATCCCCGAGCTAGCCGTATGGCCACAAACCCCCGGGACATGATGCGGTTGCAGATCAATTCCTCAAAGTAGGCGCCCATACCGGCGCCCCATAAAGGACCATGGACCGCACCACCCCCGCGTAAAGCCTCTGGCAGGAGGCGTTTGGACCCCCTAGATTGGACAGAAGCCGCTTGAAAGCAGCCTCGGCCCGCTCTAGTCTGGGAGCTAAACGTTGGAAATGCTCGACGAAGTTTCACCGGCTGTCGAGGACGAGACCCAGGTATCTAATGCTCGACCCAACGCCGATGTGAATCCCTCATACCGTTATTTGGGATCCTGATGGTGGCTTGTTCTGAGAATCATGGGAGCACATAGCTTCGGACTTGTGCAGGGCCACCACGAGACCCAACTACCGGATCCTCTCAACTGCTGTCGCAACCCCGTGTCATAGCGTCGGCCGCCGCCTGGTGCGACCTCCCTTATCCAGGAAGAGCGTTTAGTCAGGGCCAGGGTAGCAAACCACGCTAACGCCTAGAGAGGGCATTATGGCGTCCATCATCATAAATTCAAGAGCAAACCCATCTCAAATAAAAAAATTAAAATAAAACATGGCGGGGCCGCCATGTTTTATTTTAATTTTTTCCTCCTCACCAGGTGCAGGTTTGCAATTACTCTTTCAAAGAGCTTGCCAACCTCGGCGCCTGTATGCGGTCGGAAAATCCGCAGGACGCCCTGGTTTCTTAATGAGGACCTGTTTCCCCGTCTTCCAACGAAGTGAGAACTGGACCCTCTCTAAGCATGCGCTTAAGAACTCTCTTAGTCGAGACCCGAGAGCCTACAAGGCCAGGACCCAGGCTTTCTCAGGTAAGCCGTCGGGTCCTTGGTGGTATGTTTGCCACTCTCAGGACAACCTCAGTCACCTCCGGAACATCGTTGTCGTCGTCGATGTGGTCTACATCGGGAGACGCAGGTGGCGGAGCCATGGACGGGGAAGTATGCTCCCCTCGTGAAAGGAACAGAGTACTAACCACCTCCTCCACCATCTGTGGCCGGAGATTCTGCGTCAATGGAGGACCCAGCTGCGGCGCTATTTCACACCATTTTATAGGGTCATCCTTGCAGGTCCCTGTTCAGAGACTCCAGCATTTCCTTGCGAGCCATGTCCCTGGCCTGCAGGATCGCGGCTCGGAGTGCGGCCGTCGCCGCTCTGTACTCCTCATACAGCTCCGTCTTTCTGGCCTGCGCTTCTGGAGGGCAGATGCGGAGCCTGCGTTGCCTGGTGTACGGACGCCGCGCGGCCCCGGGCGATGCCAACAGGCTTATCCGGTGGTGGCACCCAGGCCTGCACGATCGAGGCTTCCAGGAGGAGCTCCCGGTCTAGCTGCTTCAGCGCCCACCGTGGACCTCTCGGGGCCTGCCGGACTGGCGCGGATGGCGTCAAACTGGATATACCGGTGATCGGAATAAGTCTCCACTTGCTCTAATATGTTCCAGTCAAAGACACGCCACTGACAGAGGGCTGGCAAACGAGATGTCCACCACAAGCTTGCCCTGCAACCACACGCAGGTAGGGACAGAACCCCGGTTTAGAACGACCAAGCCTGTCTCCAGAGCCCAGTCCTCTTCTGCCATTCTGCCCCTTGTTTCTGTATGACGGAAAACCCAAGCCAAGTACTTGGCATTGAAGTCCCCGAGAACGAGCACGGGGAGGGAAAGATACCCCGAGACGACGACTCCCAACTCCGCCACGCCGGCGGAGCTCGCTCGGTGAGTCAGTGCGCCGCGCGCTGTGACGGCGGCCGGACGTGTGATGCGCTCGTATGAATATGTAGGCTACTAAAATATTATAAAGAGGTAACATTTGTTTGTATGTAGGGGGTAATCTCAGGAACTACTGGTCCGATTTCAAAAATTCTTTCAGTGTTACATAGCCCATTTATCGAGGGAGATTATAGGCTGTATCATCACGCTAAGACAAATAGGAGCGGAGCAATAATGGAAAATGTGACGCAGATGAAGTTGCGCGGGTCAGCTAGGATAATATAAGTGTGTTTTTAAATAATATTGAAATCGTTTTTTAATACATTTATTTTTTTCTTGGTACCTATACGAACCCCTTTTTTAAATTGTTGTTGGCTACACTTTGGCTCATCTCCAGTAAAATTTTAAACCTATTAAATTCTTAATGAGTACTAAAACTCATATTTATAATGACTTCCCTAAGCTTCACCTCACGTGCATCGTGTAAGCTGTTATGCGAGCTTTTCCGACTAGTTTCGAACTTAATTATGAGCTGGTTTAACTGCGACACCATGAACCTGCAGGTTTTAGAAAATTTCGAAATATTGAGTCAGGAGCTTGGTTGATAGACAAATTGAATAAGGACTTAAATATGGTCGATAAATGTCTAATAACATTAATTTACCCTCAGACATACAAAGACCCACATAAAAACTGAAACTGTTCATAATTCATTTTTCAATACATTTGCTCAAAAAATGCATTTACAAAGCCTGCATACATTGTTCGATGGTTAAAAATTACTCACCATACATTAGAGCATGCGGTAAAATAGGAACTTTCACATAAGTACCTATTTAATCACACGCTCTGTTTTATAGTACCGTGGGTATTCTTAATAAATAAAAATTCAATTGCAGACGCAGACTCAAAAACGCTTGAGCAAAAAGCCTTCTGTCTGCGTCTCCGTCACACTTTATGGCAAAAGATAAAAATTGATGATAGAAGTAGTTCTTACTACCCGACAGCACCAGAAGGAAGGTTATATTTTGTATGAGTGTGTTTGTTATGTGTGTACATGTGTATATTTCTTTGGAACTCTATAGCCTAAACAGTTTGATGGATTTAAGCTTGAGAAAAGTCGTTAGATTCGTCTTGTTTAGGCTACAGAAAAAACTCATGCATTTATTTCAATCAAACCATTTTACAGGCACTTTTGAATTGTCAATGTCGCGGTCGGTCGGTCCAGAAAGATGAAGCTATTTGCACGTTCCAAAGCGTAGATCTCTATGGAAAAGAACGTGTAAGAAACTCTACGGACACTCTTTTTAAAATAATAAATTGTTACAAAGTTTTGTTACATCGCGTTGAAATCTATATTAATATTATTATAATTATAAAGCAGAAGAGTTTGTTTGGTTGAACGCGCTAATCTAAGAAACTATTGGTCCGATTTGAAAAATTCTTTCAGTGTTAGATAGCCCATTTATCGAAGAAGGTTATAGGCTATATATCATCACGCTAAGACAAATAGGAGCGGAGCAGTAATGGAAAATGTGACGCAGATGAAGTTGCGCGGGTCAGCTAGTTATACATACACTAGCTGACCCGTGCAACGTCGTCTGCGTAACATTTTTAATAGCTGCTATTCAATTACAGAGTTTATCAAAAATATCAGAATATTGTATCCTAAAAATAACAACCATCAAGTTATGTTATTACGGGTATTACTTGCTGAGTCGGCCAATGTGTTATTAAAAAAAAAAGTAAAAAAAATTGCCTACAATCTATTCTCAGACTTAAAATATACATTTAAAAATCGTTCAAGCCGTTTCGGAATAGTTTGATACCAAACACTGTGACACGAGATTTTTATATATTGCAAATTCACTATACCTAAGTTTATGTTTATCGGAGCAAAACATAAGGATTTATTTCCCTTGGCAATAATCGTTTCCCGACTTAAAAGCCCAGCTAGCAGTTTCAGTTGAACTGTCAGCCGGAGATAGCAAACAAGAAAATTATTCCTCTAGAGATTCAATTTTCTAACCATCGTTCAGCTCAGTGCTAGTAAGTGTTAGTTGGTATTTGCATGGAACGTTAGAATGAATTATGTCGCTTTTCAATTAAGACCTCAAAAATAAAAGCCATTTAAAAAGAAATAGGTTGGTAGGTACGCATTCTTAATACCTAATAGTTATTTATGTTATTAGTGTGGTAAGTTGGATTTTACAAACGAGTAGACGAATGCAAGTCCAAAACGAAGTCGAAGGCTTGCCAAAGTCACGAGTTTTTTTACAACGTTTTACAACACATTTGCGAGAAAAATGAGACAATCTTTTTGATTTTAGATATCTGTCAAAAAGTCGCAACAATCTTTGCAATATAAAAATGGCTCAAATTTGCAAATATACATCAGAACTACATCGTCGTCTCATCTTTGTCTCAAGAGCGCTTCCAAGGAGATTCAATCATTCAGCTAATTACCTATTATCATTCATTGTTTTGCCGAAATTCTACTGTGATCTTCAAAATACTTAAAATTAATAAACATTCGTTTTCAGACGATCCATTTTTCTTTTACTTGAATTTAAAGTACTTAAAATGAATGAACTTTTAATCTGTGGTATTTGCGATTCTCCCGCCATGGAAAGTTGAATATATTTTTTATTAATAACTAGCTTCTGCCAGCGGCCTGCCCGCGTGATCCCTAGGGAACATATTCCCGGGATGAAAAGTAGCTTATGTGCTATTCCAGACTATAATCTATCTTTGTTTTAAATTTCATTAAGATCCGTTAAGCCGTTCTGGCGTACTCGTTTGGTGTAAAGCGAAATTATAACCATCTTCCCTTCAATAGTATACTAAAGGAAATTGCAAAATTTCGTAAGCTGTTTTACGAAGCTACTCGCTAGCCTCTAGGCGCCAAGCAAGCCACCTGCCTGTGCGTTCGCGACCTTATACAAAAATAATCCTTATAGCATGATTCAGTATTCACGCGCGATGGCTTATTATTACCGTATTTCATGTATAACTTTGATGTTTACATACCGATTTCTATGATTCTTTTTTATGGAATAGTTAATAATGTTAACTTTTCAAATAAGGGATGACTGAGAGTGTTATAAACGTAAGAGTAGACAAATATAATCAGAAAGCTTTGAACTGCTATGCTATCGGGAGTTACACGTGTTATTGTGCGTCAATCATAAAAGATAGACATATATTATGCTGTCGTGGGATATTTTTTATATAATTTTAAGGAGAACATTTCCGTCATACATGATTTCTGTGTAGCTTTAACCATTAAGGTTGCACACGCGACGGAAGCTTAAAAATGGAGTAACTTCTCCCGTTTTCCCAACATTTCCCTTCACTGCTCTGCTCCTATTGATTGTAGCGTGATGAAAAGTAGACTTTAACCAGCTGGAGCAAGAGTATGAAAAATAATTGTACCAAGTTTCGTTAAAATCCGTCGAGTAGTTTTTGTTTCTATAACGGTTATACAGACAGACAGCCAGACAAAAATTTTACTGATTGCTTTTTGGCATCAGTATCGATTCCTAATCACCCCCTGATAGTTATTTTGGAAATATATTATATATACCTCTCTACAGATTTATTATAAGTATATATAGATAGATAATTGAGTATTATTGAAAAATATAAGGAAGCAATAAAAGAGTATAATAAGGTTTATTTCACCTCCTTGCTTTTTATTTTTTCTTATTCTCGTTTTTTGAATCTCCTTGGTGGAATCCCTGTATATTTTTTTAGATCATTTAAAAATAACATAAAAGATACGCATGACACGTAAGTACCTACTTTACCGGACACTCCATTGTATGGCGATACAACGGAGCGAGTGGTTAGTAGGCACTTTGGTGAGAGTAGGTATCTATTTTACCGCACGTTCTATCGTATGGTGCGTAATTTTAACTATCAAACAATGTATACAGGCTTCGTTAATGAATTTTTTGAGAAATAGTGTTGAATAAATCTTTACGTGATTTCTTATATATAGGTAATGATGTTTTATACACGCCCGCATTCCAATAGTTATTTAGAACCACACGGTTGCAAATAGTTGATATTTACTGAATAGTAGATCCGCGCAACTTCGTCTGCGTCACATTTTGGATTAATGCGCCCTATAGGATGTTGCTGTAGCGTTCGTTATGATTCCCTTTTCATAAACTATAGTTAAAAGAGGGTGTCTTTGTTCGTTGGGGAAGTACTAAATCCGCGCGGACGAAATCGCAAGTGAATTGCTAGTTCGGTATAAAATAACTAATTTAGCATTTATTTTCCCTTTTACCATACCGTATTCCAAATAAATGATATTATGAACTTTCAAAACGGATGTTTTTCAAAAGAATTTTGATCTAATTAACCGGTACATGTTTTAATCCGCTTTGACCTATTTCGTAACGAACGTGGGGGTTGTTTAAACTTGGATAAAAATGAGATAAATACTCTATGACGTATACCAACTTATAATAACGTGCGTGTTCGAAAAATTTATTTATTACTGTCATTTTGACATTAAATTAAGAGCCCGGGATGTAAAATCCACCAATTAAATATATTCATTTTTGTACCAACCTAAAAACATTTTAAAGGCGTTTCAGGTAATCGACACACATTTGCTAAATTAAGTAGGTAACGGCAACACCAATGTTTTATTACTCAAATAAATTAGCTTCGCCGTTCGTCATGTTAATTTAAAACATAAAAGGGTGCCTGTTAATGGTTGTGAGGTATTCAAATGGCAAGTTAATTGCGGTAAATGGGCACAATCTATACTAAAATTATAAAGCTGAAGAGTTTGTTTGTTTGTCTGTTTGCTTGAACACCCTTATCTCAGTAACGACTGGTCCGATTTGAAAAAATCAGGGAAGGCTGTAGGCTATATATTATCACGCTAAGACAAATAGGAGCGGAGCATTCATTGAAAATGTGACGCAGACGAAGTTGCACGGCTCAGCTAGTATAGACCATACTGATGAATAAAAAAGCACAAATTTACAACATTTCAAAAATGTTGTCAGAACCATTTATTTTAAACAAATAGAAGCTTCTAAACATGGGATTCTAATAATTTTTTGACTCGCAATACCTCGGATTTTTGAAAGAGTGACATCAGTGGTTACGGTATCAAAAGAGCAAATGATCGAAATTGGCACGTGACTTGTTTGACATTTTGGAAGTTTAATCATAATTAAGATGTTAATAATTAAACAACAAACACAACAACATGTCAAGGTATCCGCTCCAAGAAGGGTGCCTGTCTAATACAGTGGCGCGAGGCAGCGGAGCGAAGCAACAGATAAATGTTAACCAATCATGTCAGTCAAAATGTCAGTAACATACGTGGTGCGGAGATTTTATGCAATTTCATTGGTTAAAATTTCTCCGTTTATCCGCTTCGCTGCCTCGCACCTCTTTAATGGACACCTTAAAAACCCCAAAAAAATATAATATACCATTAATATCAATCAGCAAAGAATCTCCACCATTAATTCATTGGCTTTTTAACTTCCTGTAACGTCAATTTATAATTTAAAATTGGTTGTTAACTGCCTAGATCATTCGGTTGTAAATAATAATAATGGCCATGTCGACACAGAAACCGTAGAAATAAATTTTCAATAGAATAATTTTATTTTACCAAAGCAACACACACTTAAAAAAAAAAACTCGACACTAATACAAGATATCCACTTTGTCTTTCACGTTTCATCTTTTAGTAACCAAAGTTTTCATAATATTTTCCGAACGCAAGTCTTGTCTCCATTTTATGTTGCCTGGAAATTAAATTCCTTGGACAAGATGTTCACGGCTTTCCTTCTGAATAGAATATATGAAATTGTTTCGAAGTTCGTAACTTTGTTATATCATTATAATATTTGAAGAATAGAACCATTATCTTGTTAAGGCAATTTTTATTGCCAGGTTTAATAAATAAAAAGCTTTAGATGAGAATCTATTTTAGAAAGAATTTTGGCTGGATGACGTCAAGCTAAGTTTATTTTTGAGCAACGTATCCTTAATTATTTTGAAGCATATTATGTCAAGTTTATAGGCAACAGCAACATTCTATCAACACACAAATTATATCAGCAATCCTCCTCTTTAAGATTCAAGATTCATATTCAAAGCATTTATTTCAAATAAAGCATTTACAGGCACTTTTGAAATGTCAAGGTCGGTCAGTCAAAAACATGAGGCTATTTGCACGTTCCAAAGCGTAGATCTCTATGGAGAAGAACGTGAAAGGAACTCCACGAACACTCTTTTAAATCGTGTGATGTTTTACAAAAAATTTAGTTGCATGTACTTGCTTCTCATGTGAGGACAATGCAAAATAAAAATAAAACTTAATACAAGAACTTAAAATATAAAGATCAAAATAAGTCAGTGGTGGTTAAGAGATTCACTAATTATGTTAATTTTCTTTTAAACCACTCATTAGGAGATATTTGGCAGTTCACATTATCGGGCTGATAACATGAATGAGGTATCCTTTAATAGTTGTAGGATACCTCATTCATCTTATCAGACCAAATTATGACTGTAGCTGTAGAGCTACAGCCAAGTTTTGTATTTAGCAATAAATACAAATTTTATGTGGGTCATTATCCTCTGAAGTTGTTTAACGATCCGGAAAATCAAGGGGTACCCCTAATGATCGCAATGCTTTATGTCAACATTATAATGAAGGCATGGGGAATAAATTAGCTGCGGAGTCATGAATGGATATGATTTTTATGTGAAAAAAATCCTATTGGTTTTTTATACATGCTTCATTCTACTTCGTGACTATGATGAATGATTATAGTGATAAGGACAAACGATTATCATCATAAATATTTCAGCTGAAAGTCGTCCATTCACGTTGCCACATCGACGGTTATGTGCGTCTTACATGTAGTGGAATCGCGACTATTGGTCCACCTTCCAACGCTGCTTCGTCAGGTACACGATTGGGTCAGTGGGTCGTCTTAGGGAAAGTCGCCACTCTAAAACCTTTCGGCGCGATGAATCATCTGCTCACCGACTCCGAACCGTACTTATTCAATAATACATCAATCATGATACGTACCAACAGTGACACACTTCCTAAAAAGACTGAAATATTGCTAGTCTCCACGAAATTCGTTTAAAGCTTCTCGAAATATGTATCTTTCGAGAAGCTTTAAAGCAATGTTTTCGTTGAAAGTGCGGCTTCCCGCATAAAATTTGAACAAGAACGCGTTAGTACAATTATACTACCTTCCCCTTGTTAAACGCTGATACAGGAAACTTCAATTTTCACTAAAATCTTGCTATATAAATGCAAAGTGCACGCCTGGATAATATTCTCTGTACAAAACTATTCGCGCTAACAGTTATGCGGGCGTGGGTATTATTTAAATTACCCATATCTATTTGAAGTGCATCGTGGAGCTGGTTAACTTTATAGTTTATGATCGTATTTTTTTCAGAAAATATCTTTGTAATGTACACTTCCAATCGGACTGAATATTTGCTTAGCTTTTTATGGTTGCGTACCCAAATGTAAAAATGGTGTGACTAAGTCTGTCCGTCTGTCACAGCTGGATATCAAGAACTACTAATGCTATCAAGTTGAAATTTGGAATAGTTTTATATGACGATTGTTCAACTATTTTACAAATAAGAAAGAAATAAAAACCGACTAAAAGGGGTTCTTAAACATTCAAAGTGGGGCTACAAGAGTATGTGAGGTGAGATTTGCACATTCTCCATTTTTTTTCTTTTTTTGGGCCAAATTTTGAAAATATTAATATTTTGACAATTCCCCCCCCCTGAAATTATTCTGTGGTGGAGATTTATAAAAGATTACAGAAAAAATAAAAAGATGTCTCTAAATAGCAATCTTTTTCAGAAATCATCAGCAAAAATAAAATTAGTTCCACTATCGGTCAAGAGTTGGCGCTGATCTAAAACTGCAATACGCACTGCAATGTTAAAATTCTCTGACGAATATAGGCCTCGTCGATGAAAAAGAAAAATTTTATGTTTTTAAATCCGATGATTCCGACTCGCTCTTGACCGGTATTTCTCTACCTAATATATTTTAGTTGTGTATAAATATTTGTATGTTTGATGATGAATTGCATCAATGTTTGCATGCCAAAATGGTAGAATGTACAAGAATTCTTTAATTTTATTGTAACTAGCTTATTATAAATACCTAAATTCTGAGCAAATAAACGATATGATGATATGACAAAGGTTGTATGTCTATGCCTCAAAGATCGAATTAGTGTTGCTTAATTATTCCCTCCGTTAAATTAAAACTAATTCCTAAAAATAGTTTCCTAAACTAAAACGGACACTATCTCAGTTTCGACCAAATTAAACGTTCATCTTGTTCCAACTTCCAAGAATTCTCAGCTCAACTATTCGTTTCATTCCATTCAGTACAAATCTTCATCAACTGTAAGGAAGCAAACTTTAACTGTCTTAACAATGAGACATCACAAACCAACACAAAATTGTTCTAATTAACATTCCGCTTCCTAGGGCGCAATTTAGTCACGGGAAATAATACAGCTAGAAACGTGGTAGCAATTTTTAAATTCGGATCGTAAAAGTGGCAACGAACCTGTGTGTTAGGAGTCTGTTACACTGTAGTGTGAATACTGGAGTTTTTAACGTTTACACTGAGCATGAAGATGTTTCGGCGAACTTAGCTAGAAGCGACATTGTCGTTATATTTCATGTAGATCAAATGGATCACCGTTTATTAAGAAAGCCCTTTACTAAGTATAATTACTATACCATTGACTAAGTAAGCCGCTACAAATATAAACTTTATGGGTAATATCAGTTCATCCAACACGTGCAAATGTGCTTCTGATCGAACTAAACCCCGGCCAAATGTTGGAGTGTCCCATGATGATCTTAAAAAATAACTCTGACCCTGCTATAAATGTGGCCAGTTATAATATATTTTTTAAAGAAGGGAGAAAGAAGAATCGCTTCCACTGAGCGAGACTAGGTAAATAAAGCTATTCTATTGTTTCTTAAAAACACATCCCTAGCTATGCATCCTCGCAACATCTCTGGTGGAAACGCAGCCTTACTAGGCCGAAATAGTTTAAGTAAGAATCTGTACAATAGAAGAAGACCTATACTACAAAACAAATGAAGTATAGACATTGACAGCGAGCGTTGAATGCTGTTTAGTTATAACAGAAGTTCAAGTGCGCTAAACGTCACTAAATTAACGAGTACTACAAGTAGAACTGTCGTCAAGGCGATGCTCTGTGTCTGTTTACGCCTTGCCTTCATGTAGCATGCGCTTTCAAAGTAGTTGAGAATATTAATAAATACATAGTATAGAAAATTACATCTGCTAGACGTCACTTACCCTACCTACTAATAGTATCTATTGATGGCACTCTTGTTCCACCTCTGTGTTCGAACAGGCTTGATTGCAGTGAAAATTTCTGGTAAATAGCAAACCTACTGTTTGTTGTTCGAAAATAAGAGAATTGTATCTGAAAAGGTAAAAAATAAAACCCGTTTTTCGTAATCAATGTTCACGACTGATAAAAAAATGACAGTCGAGAATGAACTACACTCCTGCAATGCTGAGCCATGTCTTTTAGTTGACCGTTCCTATCCAGATTGATCGAATGAATTCAATTAATTCGTGGAAATCAAAGTCAATATTTCTTATAGAGGCGTCATTAATTTTACCGACTTTCCTCATTCTTTCGCTATCAGCTTTTCGCCTACGGGTACAGATTTACGCGTCAGGTGAATTACGATGGACCGGTGGCGTCATGTGCCCCGGTCGTATTCTGTTCTAATGCCGATTTACGAACGTAAGAGCGTGTCCAGATAAGACATTTTGCGCCCATATCCGAAGACACGTGTAGGTAACAGACATACTTGGAGCAAATTCAAAGACATTTTGATGACATAGCTACTCGCTTAACTTTAAAAATTGGGTGTTTTGCTGCCCCTAGAATACCTACGTGATAAACGCTTCATCTGGACATGCACTACAGTTGGTGCATTGCAGCATGGCAATTATAGTAAATAGCGGTCAATGACCAAGATATTTTTCAGATTTTATCTGGTACGTATATACGATAACACAAGTATAGGTAGTCCATTATTATCAAATACATAGCCATTTTGTTCAAATGAAAAAACTTTTTACAAAATTCAAAATACGAAGAAACTAACAAAAACACCGACTTGCGAAATTAAAGTTATTTTTTTACTTTGTAGTGTTTTTTTTTTATTTGGAAGTCACAAGACAAAAAACCATCATCCAAGTAAAACGAATTCCAGATATTTCGATTAAAAATCCAAAATTCCTAACCGATTTTGATAATTTTAATGACGGAGTTATGAGGTAACAAATATTTAAAAAAATACAACCGAATTGAGATCCTCCTCCTTTTTGGGAAGACGGTTAAAAACGATACGAAGAGATATTATAGGCAAAGGGTAATGACTGTTTTTTATGAAACAAAGCGCACATTGGAATAAAATAGTTTGGCTAACAAGTAAACATTAATATACCAGAATATTTCACGTGACCATGCATAGCATCAACTTTGCATATTCGGGATATAGTTTACAAAACAGTAAAAAGTTGAAACAAGATACATAAATGCATGCATGAGACGTACGTAGTTGGTTATGTATGTGTTACTTCAATATAACTTTTGGGCAAAAATGTATGGGTACTTAAGTATAAAAATAAAAGAAACTGATTAAATGTAAACAAACTCAATCTTAATTTATTTTAATTTATCTAGGTCATACCTTATCACAGTATCTTATTTAATCGTGTTGTATTTGTTGTGTTGTAATTACAATCTATATTTTCTTTAAAGTAACGTAATATAATGAGATGAGCCATTTAAATTGCACATAAATTATTCAGGCAATTCATCATTTTTATTTCAATGAGGGAGACTAGGTTCATAATGCATTAGACATCCTTAAACTGCCAGCAATAATGTTATCATCGTTATAGCTTCATTCAGCAACATAAATCTACTCATTCAGTATTTCAATCTATTCGAGCCAATATTTCAGATAAATGGTCGATTTAGATGTGTAATCTCTCTGGTTTCATAACTTCCTATCATAATAAACTTTCAAGTAGAACCCACTACTCCTTTTATTTGGTTAACGTACGTTTCTAGATACTAGATATGCTGATGTGTTCAAACTCATGTATGGAGAACCATTTAAATCAATATTTGGTCATTAAAACCTAACAATAGAATACGTTACATTGATGGAATTTATTTTAGAACTTGATTCCTCGATATGATGTTAGGAAACAACCACTAACCACCGCGATTCGCGTCGTGAAACACGATATTCTTTTGTTTTTATTTGCTATCGCTGTGTCTATTATAAAAGGTGTTATGTCTTTAGTCTTTTATTTACCGATGACCCAAAAAATAACTAGGGCACTGACTAGTTGTATGCTACACAAAATGGTTAGTTATATTATTCGGGTACCCTGTTAAAACTGTTTGGTTATGGATATTAAAAACCCAATTATAAAAGAAACTTCATTAATTTTCATACAGCGGGTTTAAAAAAATAATGCATGTATTTAGTACCAACCTGCACTAGGTACTCGAGGTAGATAAACCTTATAACGAAGCGTAAACGTCTGTCTCAGTAGAGTTTTATCATTTTAATTTTTCTAAATATGTTAGTAATTATTATTCTGAATAATATGTCAGTTATCATTTTACTTCAGAAGCAATTGCCATATCACTGGCCGCAACTGTCAGACTTGAATATAGGTAGGCGTTTATTCATATCTTTTACATAATTAGTACAGAGGCTATGTACCTACGCCACTATACATGAACAAATTGAGGCGGAAGTTACCGGCATCATAATTTAATAAGTTCAAACAGGTAGCTAACCAAGGTTGTGCGTTAGCACTTAACTTGTTGCACTTCCATCGTTAACCTGAAGAAGGTTTATTGTAAACAAACACTTTGCCCGCGACTTTGTCTGCACATATTTAGTACTTAAGATTTTCCTTCTTTTCACACCCCAGTTAAGGACGAATTTTGCAAGATTCCTTTCTTAGTGCTCACTTACATTATTAAAAGAAGCTTCGTACAAAATTTCAGGTTCCTAGTCTCAGTAGTTTGACAGTCAGTCAATTACCCTTTTTAAATATAGACTTGCCAACCCTTCGCTCGCTACTTTATTGTCTGCGCAGATTTAGTACAAATATTTTCCCAATTGCTACTCTCTTTAAGAGCGTGTATTCCGTCCACTAGCGCCGCCAATCGTTTTTTATTATTTGTGGTAAATTTAAGACACGTAGATAAAAAAACGCTCTGTAGTGCACTGAAGAAATGTATTTATTATGTTTTGAGAGTTATGTTTTGTACTTTAGAACATAAATAGTTGCAAAAGTCGATATTTTTACAGATACATTTCTTTAGTGCACTACAGAGCGGTTTTTTATCTACGTGTCTTAAATTTACCACAATTAATAAAAAACGATTGGCGGCGCTAGTGGACGGAATACACACTCTTAATTTAAATTCCAAATAATCCCTTCTTAATCCAAAATGTCATGTTGCTACTTCCATTATTTTGTGCGTTGAAGTGTCAGGCAGTCAGTTTCCTTTTTGCATCTATGTGTATAGATTGATGAGCCCACAATTCATGTTTGAACGAGGAAATTCTAATCTAAAATCTATTTTAAATACTCAAGTCATTAATTATCCTCGTAGTTGAATAGAACAAGGACGCTGTCAGTGCGTGTATTTTTCTCTACTTACTTACCACGCAACGGATTTTGACACGGTTTTCACTAATAGACAGAGCGATTAACAATTACATTATTATGCTAAGTATTTTTGTATTTAAATGAAGCGCGTCACACAGTTAGATTTTGTCCTGAAATAGGACAGAGGATAATTTTCCCTGGACTATGTTTCCTCGGGATAATTGTCGACTTTCACATAGGCGAAGTTTCTGGCTGAATCTAGGTTTAGGTTTACTAAAAATAGCATTTTCCAGTGGCCATATAATAATCTGACTAGTAACAATAATTGTGAAAAACAACTTAAGAATCTATATGTATAGGTACTCTATACTACATAATTATGTTAAAATAGTAAATCGTAGGGTGTATGTTTCCAATTGACGAGAAAACTATTAAACCGATTTCGTTCAAATTTTGCATAAATAATTCTTATAGGTATGGTCAACATACAGGCTATATACTATCACGCTATCACGCTTCATCTGTTTTAAACGAGAATGTACACCTGGTTCGAGCCTCACCAACAGATATTGTTTTTATATTATTTCGGGTTATTTTTAAATGCACATCAAAAAACTTTTCACACATAAATTTTTACCATCAATTTTAATAGTTTTTTAATCAAATAAATTATCTCATTACAAATAAACCAACTGTTTAACAAAACTTGTACTTCAGATAATTCCAAAATATACATCAACTGTGTATCATCATTTTCCTCAAATGCGCGTCAATATTTTTTTTTATTGTACAAAAATATTATTTTCATATCAATAATACTGATTGCACAAACTAATAAATAGATACATACTAATTTGTATGTGCACTTCGTACAAAAATACAATTCTTCCGTTTGTCATACCATTTCTTTAAGGAGGTAGATATATAGGTGTATAAACTGGGCTATTTATAAATGTTATGTAGGATAGACATGGTTATCAATGGGATTACCAAAAAGAACCAAAATAACTTTCAGTACTGTAGTTCAAGTTTAGAAATATTTCAAAAACAGGAACCCATCGCAAATAATGCTAAAGACAGTCACCGTTATTTAGCAAAATATCACACGTAATCTCAACGCACATTAAAAGCTTGTAACTTAAGTTGAACTTAACTAAAGTACTTAAGATATCTCCTGTTAGTAGTTCTCGAAGTTTTCTAATACTGATTAAACTTTTACTTAAGTAGACATGCGATGAACTCGTATGTCAAGAAAACTATGAGGAGGAGAAGCGTCGTTACTGGTTTCAACATGGTAAAGTGAATTGCTATTTAAAGAAAGAAAAATCCTATTAATGTGAAAGTTTGTGAGACTAAATTTAATGGACGTTAGTTAAATTTACATAAAATGTAATGAATATAAAAAGGAACATAACTTTACTCTAATTTCCCTTAAGCATTTTGCTTAAAGGAAATTACTTTTAAGTTATGTTTTTTTGCGCTATAAAGCTATAATTAGCTAGTTTTGTTATTCAAAGGCTCGAACGGACATACAAATGTTATCTTTTTCGTTTCTCATAATTTTCCTAACTCTTTCCATCATTTTATTACTTTTCCCGTCGGTAGCTTTAATATTCTTTTATTTATAAATTGGTAACTTTGAAGAGATTTTGTTACATACGTTACATTCATCCTGAAACTGCATACAATTTTTTGCTAATGAAAAAGAGTACATGGTGCAATCTTCGGGCTCCGTTGAATGGAAATCGGGAAAAGAGCAGTGACCATTGCCATACTAAAACGAAACATCACTTATAGAAACTATAAATAGAATACCAATATTCTAAAACAGTATCTAAGATCTTCAGCACTCTTCTAAAAATAGTCGTAAAAATAATCAAGGAGAAAGGATTGAAATGGTGAGTAAGCATTGACTGACAGATATCATCGCCTACATGACTTGACATTATATTATCAAATGCAATATGTCTGAGTAGGCTAAGTGGATTGACTAAAACTTTTAGAACTTATTTAGACGGAAAAGAAAAAAAAGACAAGTTCTTTTTATGACGAGCGGGCATTTAAAATTCCTCACCCAAAGTGCAACCATTGAAACCCTTTTACTGAGCTGAACTTCAGGAATCATATTTGGTGTGCAGTTGTAATTTTACAGAGCATGTAATTTCATTGCCATAACAAGAAATTATTCAAATTAAACTATGGCTATTAAAACGCGGTACATGATTTTTACGGTATATGGTACGGGACCATTCGTTTGCAAGTTTGACGCACGCTTTCCTGTTTTTTTGAACTATCACTTACGGAAAATAGCAAATATCATGCACGGTGCAAGAATTGGGAAAGATGGTGACAATATCGAGAATCTCATCGTGACCGGCAAAGTAGAAAAAGACCTCGTGGACGCAGCCCGATACGTTGGTCTGACTAGCATCTCACCGCAGTATTCTACAGTTCCCAATGCTCTCAACACCACCAGGAACAGAAACAGGTGGAGAATATCGTACGTGAGAATGTGATGGAGGGTTTAGACGACGCCAGGAGGACAAGATTTGGTGGTAGCAGGCAGATCAACAAAATCAATGGTTAAAGGTTATGGGCCGACATATTCTGGAGTTGTGACTGCGTATTGGCAAAGCAGCATTGGAATTTCTTCCAAAAGATAGACCACTAACTTGGCGGTCCGCTGGAATCAACAAGCACCTATTGATGTTGGTTGCAAGATGATTTTACTCGCATTTCCAAATGGGCTCACGATGTTGGATTAGTTCTTAATGCAAACAAAACATAAATTATTCATGTTCACTCTAGCCATCTAAAACAAATTGCCACTAAGATAATCGCACATAGTCATCAATGTCTTCATTCGGCTCCATCAGGTACGTGTAATTGTAAGCCAATCGATCAGGTAACGCACCACACCTACCTGGGTTTAGTTGTAGACAATCGGTTCAACTGGGGCTTTCACGTAGATTCAGTGTGTGATAAGTTACGAGCCATATTGGCAAAGTTCTACATTCTAAAACCTAAGGTTCCGTTTAAAATCCTGCTTAACATGTACATTGCTTTAGCGGAGTCAATAATAGCATATGGAATTACGAGCTACGGGCGAACATTTAAGTCGTATACTGAAAGAATTTCCAAACTTCAAGTTAGACTTTTAAAACTAATAGTACCCAGAAAAATAAAATATCAAATCAAAGGTAACGTTATTGAGCTATTCAAATATTGTAAAATTTTACCAGTACAAATTAAACTCAACATGGCCCTCTTAACTGAACAATTTAATAATGAAAGCATTCAAAAACCCATTTCTCACAAAATAACCACGAGAAGTATAGCCAAAAATAAATTAATTGTACCTCGGGCTAAAAACTATTACGGTAGACGAACAATAAAATATTTAATTCCCACGTTAATAAATGAAATACCTTCTAATATAAGAAATGAAATAAATGATAAAAACTATAAACAAAAATACAAGAAATACTTCTTCGACTACGTAAAAAACTTAACATAATTCGAGATTTATTTTGCATTTGTGAACACGTAGCAATAAAAGTAAAACCACCTGTATACGTTAATTTGAACCAGTTTTGTAATGAGCGGCCTAGTAGCGCGCAACTGACTCAATACGTACTATGACAATTTTTCATATACCTACAATTCTGCATTCTTGCTAATGGATGTACTTTACGTCTTATTCAACTTTGTGCAAAATGTTACCTATTAAGATACCCACATTGTTAGTTGTTAAGTATTAGTGATTAAGGTGTATTATTATAGTGAATGTGAGTACCAATACAAACCAATCTTGGTTTAATGGTACAATAGAAACTTAAAACTGTACCAAACTGTATTAAGAATAAATAAATAAGAAAAAATTAAAAAAATGTGGCGATGCTTGGGGGAGGCTTATGTACCCACAAGATGATCTAATTCAATAGTGCTTTCTCTTTAGCTTGCTTTACATAATAGGGAATATGCATGAACAAAGTATTTATGATCTGAACAGTTAATCTAAAAGTATTCGAAAATATAATACTAACAGTGAAATTAGAGTCTAAATTGCTCGAAAAACGAGCGAGATACAATTATTTTAAACAAATATGTCAGTCCCTCTCGTGAAAACGCTGTTTTCTACGGCAGCTGTATAGTCGTCGTGTAATTTGACGTCACAGTTCGTATCGGACTTTTCTTTCTAACTGTAGTCTTTGAAGCTTTATGACTTCATAAATTATGAAGGTATTTCAAAAATAATTTCGTGATTGTTTACTAGACCTAATAAGTATTTAGAATAGTTCATATTGAGATTGCTACCATGTGCTAATAAGTATTTGATTTTGAAAATAAAAAAATCGCAAGCATATTCCCTATTATAAAGTACCTTCTAGCTGTCATTGTAACAGCAACCTTTTCATTTTCAAAACAACATTACGTCTCTTACAATGATCCTATGTAGACAAACAAATAGTCATAAAAATACACATCCTTTTGAAATGCAATTCAATAAAATCCATATATATTTGCAGTACAAACAAAATAGGCATTCAAATGAAATGACAGCTGACTCAATAAAGCTTGAGACACTGGGTCGGTAACATTTATTTAGTTTGACAGCGTGTAGCAAGAAATAAAACTGTGATTTATTGTGTGATGCAATATTATGCAATATTTAGGATTTTTACAAATAAGTTAAAAAAAAAACACTTTAACACGAATCGTTTGTGGTCAGTTTAAATTAGCTGAGACCGCTGTCTTCTAACCTTGAGAAGAAACTCCGAAGCAAACTCGAAGATAGATTCCGTACAATTAAAATGAAAGCTGTAACGTTGTTTAGGTTTTCTGAAATAAATCTTCTAATATCTAAAAATCTCTTGTCACGCTGTTTGTTATCGAACTCCTCTCAAACGGCTTGACCGATCGTTATGAGTTTTATTGTGTACACTCAGTACGTCTGAGTATATAGGGTACTATTTTTTTTCTTTGCTATAACAATGTTTGCCCGGTCAGCTAGTTATATTTTTAAAGAGTCATATTTTTCTCGAAAATCTTAGTTTAAACACAAACATGGTAATTCCTCACGGGGTGTGTTATAAAAATCTTCTGGTGTGTTACCACCTTTTCCTTTATTCGTTTTTTATTTTAATGACAAAGTATCTATCTTGACATTATTTTTTCAATTCAGGAATCAAAAGATATTGTGGTAATAAAAAGTTTATTCCGGAACATATGTCATCACGTCGATTATTTTGGTTGCTTTCTTATAAATTACAGAGCATGGAGACTCCTTGGCAGCTGCTAACGAAGGCATTGTTAATATTTTGGCACAAAACGTTCATATCAATGAGTTTCACCTGACAAGTATTGAAATTGGCAGCCCGTAACGATTCATACAATGGCCATAAAGGCTGAAACTTGTGTTCAGCGGCTATGTTACAGATATGAAATCTATACTTAGTAGGTATTATAACGCTTAAGAGTTTGTTTGTTTGTTTGCTTGAACGTGATAATCTCAGGTACTACTGGTCTGGTTTGAAAAATGCTTTCAGTGTAACATCTCGCTACGACCAAAAGGAGCGGAACATTAATGAACAACGCAGACGAAGTTGCACAAGAAAGCTAGTATATTTATAATGACGTCTCTAATATAAGTCAAATGTCCCTAAAAAGGCTTATTGTAATGATGACATTACGGAATACCTTTTACTATGGGACCACGACCGAAAACTTTGTATATAGGATGAGTAACCAACCATTCCAGAACGAGATTGCTCCATGCCTCGGAAAACACGTTAGGCCGTTGTCTCTGGCTGTCATTTATAAATCTGTGACACTCGTCAGAAGCTAGAAATCTGACAACAGTCTCGCCAAGGGATTTCGTGTTATCCCGCTTTGAGTTGTGGAGGTGACAAGATGGACAGTCGCTCTATGCAAAATTGCTGGGTTTTTGGATACATCCATTTAGACTGGAATACCCAAAATATATATTGAAGTTAATTAGGCAGAGTGTCGCTAGTTGCTTCAAACACAGCAATTCAACAAAAAATACATACCGATTGAAATAGGATCGCTTTAATTAAACAAATGGTAGTCAAATTGACTGATGACTTACCCAACTACGTAAATTAAGGAGTTTCCTAAAACAATAAGGATCATTTTTCCGTGGCAGAGTGAATCATGATTTGTTGAAGTAATCGCTTATATATTGAAAGCTTATGTTATAAACGTTCGTTATGATAGATCGTCTTATACTGGATCAATAGCTAAAGAAAAGCATACTATTCATATAATTTATACTCGTCATACTCATCGTGAATATACAACAGCATTTAACGTAATACCTTTCAACAACTTTTACGATAGGACCAACATAGAAATAGCTGAAAATGAAAATGTACTGAACACCTGATTTTTTTTCGCGATTTCGGTTTTGGTCCCATAGCAACAGTTGTTCATAATGATTTGTGTTCAGCGTTTTGTTTTGTTACATTTCGTATATGTCACTGGAAATTGAAAACTACGTAAGATTGTAAAAAAACTAGAGTACATTATAAATTTCTTGAAATATTATGAACAAATCATTTTGAATACAATAAATCCTTTCTAAATTCAACAGTTTCAAATTCAATTGTGTCTTATAGAGAAAAATGAGCTTGCTATTTCACGCGATATTTTACAATCTCACGGTGTCTGTAATTTTCCTGTGACATAATACATACATAGTAGGTATTAGAAAAGTTAATTACGGGATAGCTACCATGTACCTTTTTATTTTCGAGTTTCCGATATTCCGTCACTATTGCAAGAGCCAAGATCACAGAGTAACTGAAGATCTTGCGGGTGGTCATGGCGCTTGCAACAGTGCCAAAATATTGGAAATTCGAAAATAAAAAGGTACATGGTAGCAATCCCGTAATTAACTATTCTAAAGTTAGTGACCATGAAATTTTAAAACAATAAATCATAACGTAGGTACATTGAGTAATTTCTATACTCATAAATAATATAATTTTGCACATTTATAAGAGTTTTGATATTACTAAACTGTAAAATAAACTCCATCTAAATTACTGAGGACTGCGTGATCAATCTATTTTCGGAAAATTATGAAAATGGAAGTTTACTTGAATAACAATAAATTGTCTTGGCACATTCCACTTAAAAGATTTGTCAGGTAAAATAATGAAACATTGGACTATGTTTTCAATGTAAATCTGATTGTCGCTGTTGGTGACTTCTAATGTATTTTCAAGTAAAGCGTTTCACTTTTAAATTTCCTTGAAACCGTGATTTCGACCGCGGTGTATTTCGATTTTACGTAACGGAGATTCGGATAGTTGTCTTCAGGTGATAAACAGTCAGATGACTTAAAAATATAAATCATATACGCCAATATATGCAACGTGTACATATTGTAAGAACTCAGCATTGTACAGGATATAAAGAGTTTGATTAAAAGTCGTAGGCATGTAGACATTACAAAAACCAGCCAAGTAAGAGTCGGACTAGCGTGCAAAAGGTTCTTCGAAACAACCCTAATAATACTTATACTTCCAGATCAAGCTACACCTCCTTTCACCGAACGGTCTGACTAACAATTAATTAATGCTATTCAACTTGAATACATTTTGAAATCTAACCAGCATTATTCTTCCGTCAGCCTGCTTACTGTAGATATTATAAAGATGGTAATAATAATAAGAAATGCTAAACGATACGTGACGGTACAATGTACATACGCCAGCACAGTAGTAGCTTCATGGTGGCGTTTGTACATTACATAATATTATAGAAGACACATGAACCAGCAATAAACAGACAAGGATCATTAACACCACATAATGTCTACGTCTACAAGCCTAAAATTACTTTTCCATTAAATATAAAGCTCAAACACCGACGAACACTATGCATTTAATCCTGAGTTAATTAAAGCTATTTTCTCTTTCGCAGAAACGATCCTTATTTAGAACCTGGACTAGAAAATAGCTGGTTTGCATGTACATGACGACATTTTGTTTCTTTAAAGTTAATTGGTTTTCACTGCACAATACAAGTCTCAGTGTTGGGTACCAAAAAGCGGAATAAAACTTGTGCTGAAAAGTCTTAAAGACTTGGTGAAGTAGAAAGTTCGGAAATCTTACGTAAAACATTTTATTTTATTTTTATTTAATCATTCAATAATTATAACCTTTACAGTTACATCCAAGGTGGTGTTATAACTAATATATAAAATAAACATAACATTACATACATCAATTAAATTTAGTCACAATTATTTATACGAACCAGACCTTTTTCCATTAGGTTTTGCGCTGCTTTGATGAATCTCGGCAGGTTTACATATCATAAAAACATGGTACCTACCAAATCGATTCATATATCATAACATAAATCACGCGTGATTTTCTCGAACGATTAGGCAGAGTTGTACTTATGGTACTATTTGTCATGTAGGTTTAACTCCCATGTAATAGGGACGACGCTATGAGTTGGGAACAATCATGTCCAGAATTCAGACTGCTTCTGAGGAATTCAAGATAAGCAAACTCAGGCGTTAAATCCAGGACCTTATCCTCAGCAACAACGCTTGCCAAGCAACAGAAAATCAATGAAGTTATTTGAAATTTCGAGTTGAAAACAGTAAATACTATAATTTTAGTATTATTTTAGTATTCTATTTTCCACAAGCAAGCTTTAAAAGTGCCTACTTAATAAAGTGACATTGGATAGTAAAGACAGTGAACCTCGCCAGTTGCTTTTACGTCACCACCTCAAAAATATGGTGAAAAAAATTTGAGCCGTTATTATTCCCTATCCAAGGATTCGCATACATGCATCTGAAATGTTAATACGTACCGTCAGAATTCGTTTACAGTTTTCCATTTTGCTGAAACATAATAAAAATAATATTCTAATTTTAGAGACAGTAGGTGTCGTGATCAATTTTTTTTTCTGTTGAGCTACATCATAGCAACTAACAAAACCATATTAATCAGGCAAAGAACATTCAGGAGATTAATTTTCGTGACACATATAACTAACTGGCTCAAGATATAATATTTCTTTCAGTTGCGGGCTTAGCCTGTATCAGCATAGAATTCGTTATGAGGTGTAATTTTTCTACTCAGCTATTACTATGTAAGGAGGATAGCTTATTGGATTTGTGTGTTGTCATATAAAATATCGCATTTTTGTGCTATAGTAATGTTGCCAGATATTCAGAAATAATAAAAGTATGTCTTGTACAATAAAATAGTTTAATTTGCCGGCGCAGCAAGTGGTGTCACCGGTCAGTTTTATTACAAATAACTGGAATCACGGCTGGATTTGTTGGTAGGTAAAGTTAAGGGTGAGACTGGCTGCAGATCACCATTTCTTTGGCGACGCATTATCCGGATTTTAATAACGATCACTTAACTGTCTCTCAAAGGCAGATCATGTCAGAGATGTCTAGGAATAAGCTTTCGTTAGGACGTCCACAAAAACTGTTATAATTATGTAATAATCCCGATGATATCAAACCTTGCAGAGCCACTAATTCGTGGGCCTCTTCTGGTATCGGCGATCCTTTTTTTATACAAAACGGGGCCTGTTCTGAGAAGTTACATAATAGTTTTGATTTTTTTCATAAATTCTCAAATAAACCATTTGCGACTAGGCATCGATATCAATCGGTCATCACTGCTGTCATTCAATAACCTTTCATAGCCTTTTACATCGGTACCACTTCAGTGTGTTTGTTACCTCATAACTCCGTCATTTATGAACCGATTTAAAGAATTTTACTTTTTTATTAAAGGGTATACTTTCCGACTGGTCGCAAGTCAGTTCAGTAGTTTGGTGGTACAGGAAAACAGCCATCCAAAATATGTCCTATAAATAAATATAATCATGTACTATACTTTTATTTGGCTCTCCTTTCGCAGGTACGGGTATGTTGGAAGAGATTTCTTTAGAAATAAGCGTCACCTTTGTACCTACTTTTATGTTTCCTTTTATTATATTTGTGTGTGTACATAAATTGTTAAATACATATAAATTTTACATGTCCTATAAATAAATACATTATTATGATGTCGATATCCATAGTATGTGCCAATTTAAAGAAAATCTGTGAAAATACGAACAAAAATTAAAAGCTAAATACTGACAGGTGCTTTAAAAATGTAACACATCCGAAAGGGTCATGTTTTCCTTTTTCCAAATTAAACGAGGAAGTACGTGTATAAAAAAATTAGCAAAACGTTTAATCAGTCAACCGACTGATCGATGAGCTCAGCAGCACCGGTGTCGGATGTCATATAGATGGAGTGTGCGTGAATAACATCAGTTACGCAGACGATATGGTGCTGCTGAGCCCTTCGATTGGTGCCTTACGAAGGCTTCTGAAAATTTGTGAGTCCTATGCGGTGGCTCATGGGCTCAAATATAACGCACAAAAAAGTGAAATAATGATTTTTAGGCCGGACAATAAACGTTACACATTCGTTCCGAATTTCACTTTAGGTGGTATAGCGCTAAACAAAGTCGAGCAATTTAAGTATTTGGGCCACTGGGTCACCAAGGACCTTAAGGACAGTGTGGATATAGAAAGGGAGCGTAGGGCGCTGTCTGTCCGATGCAACATGTTGGCTCGCAGGTTTTCTCGGTGCACGGGGACTGTCAAAGTTGCGCTTTTTAAAGCGTACTGTCAGTCCTTTTACACCTGCACTGCAGCCTGTGGGTTAACTATACGCAGCGGACATACAGCGACCTGCGCGTTCTATACAATAACGCATTCCGGGTGCTGATGGGGCTGCCGCGCCACTGCAGCTGCAAATGAGTTATTTATTATTATTTATTATTAATGGATGTAAAAATAAAGTTCTCGACGAAAAACAAATGTAGCGCAGCGCAGGTATTTTTAACTAAAACTACGAGATTGATTGGTTCCCGAAACCTTATCTATTGTTATGAATTCGTGAATAGGAGTTGCTATGTTGACTTCACGGTATACGGCAAAGAGAATTGATTCTTATGCCACAATGTATTTTGTTGTAGTTTTGTCTATTAATTTTGTTAATTTTAACCAGTTTTAAGCTCACTTTAATTAATTAGTCACCTTCACGTCCAAAAAAAAAATCATAGTAGAAAAAAATTAAAAACCGATATGCATAAATATGCAGATTGCAACTTGCTTATGGGTAGAATGAACATGTGCTACCGATATGTTAACTTGTCAATGAACTTCGAGATTTTTTAAACCACAGTACAATGATAATTAGGTTTAAAAAAATTCGAAGTGCTTACACAAGTGCGTTATGAAAGAATATAAAGATAAAAAGAACTTTATCCTGAAATGTTAAACAGGTAAAAAAATCATTACTGCTCTATCATAATTAGTGACATTAGAGACCCATCTCTTACGTCACTTAATAATAATAGAACCGTAAAGTTTTTACGTAATACCCATATTACCATAAATAAAGCCTCAGAGATCCATTAAGACTATCATGAAACTAAAGAGAAATCGTAAAACTTGGAAGAGATGAGTCTATTTTTTGTCAGTGACAACATAAAAAGTATCTTAAAATGTGACGTCAGGATATCAATTAAAGAGGCAGTAATGATGATTGCTTAGTTTTAATGTTTGTTGTAGAATTTTGTTTTAGAATGACAATGTTTTTTTTAATAATACAACGTGAAATTGGCATCAATTATAAACTGTGAATGTAATAATAATGATTTTATTAAAATACTCAAAGGTGATTTAATAGAAACATCTCACGTTTCGGAAAATTTATGTTCTTATAATATTTCTACAAGATGTTGTGAATAAGCACAAGTCATCTTTATTAATCACATTTTTTCCTACTCCTTTTTTAACCAATGGGTAAATCCATAGATGACGTTGCGGATGTCAATCAGCCATAAGCACTCTGTGTACTTCTTCAAAATAAATAAAATATAAGTAATAGATTTGCCTACATTTATAACAAAACTTAAGTTACAAGTGCAACTTACAAGTCACAGTATTGTCTGGTGTTTGTGTGCTGTGTAAAATATCATAGAACTCTAAAAACAAAATCTGTGCTTCAAACAAGTGTTTGGCTACCCGAAACCCAAAATAAAATAAACATTATTTTCATAGTGTAAACAATAAACTGTGTCCTATATTCCAGTAAGTGCGCGCCTTTACGTCGATACAGTGACTGATCCCATAGTGTCTCTCCGTACCATACACACCGTGAAAAGCGCTATAAACGAGTTTTTTAATATAGTGCCATCTGTTGTTAGTTTCGTGAACGGATTCGATTGGACTCAGACGTAAACAAACTCTGTTTATTATGGCTAAATGCGGTGGCTGTGGCAAATTCTTGTCGTCGACGGAGGCCGCAAACTGAAGCAAGTGCAGGGGTTGGTACCATCGTGCATGCGTGGGGATACCGAGTGCTGGCGCAATAGCTATCCCCTGGCACTGCCCCGAGTGCAATAGGAACGTTGTTAGGGATAACCGGGCTGACACGCCGGTAAGGGGGCGAGCAGCTGCACATGAAGAATGCCTCGTTACCCAAATGGATACCAGCCCCATAAATACACACTGCTCAAAATGCTACACAGGAGCTCAACCTCAACATTTTAAGGACAGAGTTGAGATTGTTCAAAGAGGATTTTTTAAAATCTGTTAGAAATGAATTCCAGCTGTTGCGCGATGATCTGTCAGACCTGAGATCTTCTCTGAACGGTACAAATGACAGGATGAGTCATTTGGAGGAAAGGGTGGCCCTAATGGAGGCAAAACTGGCTCAGCCTCAAATATCGCGATCATCGGAGGTGGATCAACTTATAACCCAACTAAGAAGCGACATAAATGATCGTGACCAGGAGCTGCTCAGCAATGATCTCCAAATATCAAACGTACCAGAGGTTAGTGGTGAAAATCCCACTCATACAGTTATGTTGGTAGCTTCTAAGATTGGCGTCAACATCGAGGCGCGCGACATAGTGAGCGCCGAGCGTGTCGGAGGCAGGCGTATTAACGCCACACAAGCGACGGGGCCGATGGAGTCTCGACCGCGTTTTCTCGTCGTGCGTCTGGCGCGCCGTGACCTACGGGACGAGCTGCTGGAGGGGGCGCGAGTGCGTCGCACGATGACTACTGCCGACCTCGGTTTGCCTGGCCCTGCGAAGCGCTTCTATGTCAACGAGCGCCTCACAAAAGTAAACCGCGAGTTGTTTCGGAGCGCCCGTGAGGCCGGCAGTCGCTTCGGTTGGCAATTTGTGTGGTCGAAGCGTGGCCGTATTCTTGCCCGGTACAAGCCTGGGGATGCTACTAGCCACATTCGCTGTGAGGCGGATCTACAGCGAATCTTCAAATCAATGCCAAATGACGGAAAAATCATTAGTTAAAAATGTTACTGTTTTGTTTCTGTTTACTTTTGCCTTTTTTAGTACTTCTACTTTTGTTAGGATAATACTCGTACTTGCTAAAATTGTCAAGCGGACTTTTGATGATCAGTCTGGTCTACCATGTGTCGATTTTTGTAACAATTATGTTATGTTTTTTGTTCTTTGCTGCTGTCTACCTCGTTTCTTATCTGTAAGTGTGAGTCTCGCGGCGCACCTCATTAAGGTAAAAGGAAACCAGTTTTATAACACATCACAATATTATATGTATCTACACTTATCTATTGCAAAACTCCTACTTATTTTTATGAACTTTGTATTTAAAAATCTATTATTTACTGCTGTTTTTCGTTCTATTCCTGACACCATTAACTTGATATTAATATTGATTTTAATTACAATTGGTATATTATATTATTATGAAATTAAAATTGGAAGTATTGATTCGGCAGGAATGTTATTAAATTACATAATGATATACATATTTTGTACCTTTTATCAAGATGACTAGAGAAAAGTTTTTAAAAGTTGGATTTCTTAATGCTGGTTCATTGGGTACGGGTCATGACGACTTGATAGGCGTTCTCGACAGGCATTGCTTCGATGTTATGGCCATTAACGAGACTTGGCTGCGGCCGGGGGAGGAGGGGCGCGCGCCCGTTGTTCCGGGTTATAGACTGCGTCACACGCCGCGTCCAGCGAGTGTGCGCTCGGGGCGTGGTGGGGGTGTGGGCTTCTACCTGCGGCGGGGGCTAAGCGCGCGTACTTGTGTTACCGCGGTCGATCCCAGGTTCGAATCTGTCGAACAAATGTGGCTAACACTCTCCATGAATGGCAAAAAAATTGCTATTGGTACAGCGTACCGTCCACCGTGGCTCGATCTTGTGCTTTTTGTGGATGCTGTGACAGATTCCCTAAGCTCATTGGGGTATTGTGATCACTTCATATTGCTCGGTGATTTTAATGTTAATTTGCTCGACGCAAACGGCTTAAAAACAAAAAAACTTAACGAGTTCCTAAATAGCCTCAGCCTTACTCAATTGGTCACAACTCCTACTCACTTCACAGATACCAGTGAAACTCTCATTGATCTGCTATGTACCGACCTAGAAGCCAGATATACGTCGGTTGAATCTTTTGGTTCAATCAACGGCCACTCTGTCATAGTGGGGGAGTTTAACGTGAAACGAGACATGTTTAAGCCATACGTCACAAAATGTAGGCCACTTAAAAGCATTTGCGTCGACAGTTTTGGCATGGATTTGCTGAGTCTATGTCTTGAAAACATTGCAACATTTGAGCATGTGAATGATAAGGTGCATTTTTTTAACCAACAAATAATGTTCCTGTTTGATGTTCACGCACCGATCAAGACATGCACTGTAACAGAAAAGTCGTATCCGTGGATAACTGATACGATTAAATTAATGATGCGTTTACGGGATGGTGCACTGACTAGTTACCGAAAAACTAAATCGAAATCAAAAGGTGAATACTACAAACAATTAAAATCCCTGGTAGTGCGTTCTTTGTACAATGAAAGAATGGCGTACTATAAACATAATATAAATAATAATATTAAAAACCCAAAATTATTATGGAAAAATCTGAAATCCACTTTAGCCATTACACCAAGACAAGACCTTCCATCGCATTTTACAGATCCTGACTTAATTAATAATAACTTTTTGACTGTCCCCGGTAACGCTGTGGCAAGCTTGGAACTAATTACTTATTACAATAATCATAGGCATGGTGAAGCAATTTTTACAATCGTTCCAGTGGAGCAGGCTGACATCTTGCGCATTATCACCAAACTTAAAAGTAATGCTGAAGGCTACGACAACATTACCCTGGACATGATCGCTATGACTCTGCCGCACACGTTACCTATAATTACAGACATTATAAACTGTTCCATAGTAACGTCTACATTCCCCGAGCAATGGAAGATTGCCTCCGTTAGACCTTTACCTAAGAATTCCAATCCGACTAGTTTGAAAGACCTACGACCCATTAGCATTTTACCATGTCTGTCAAAGGTACTGGAAAAGGTAGTCAGCCACCAGTTGACACTTTTCTTGGAACAGAACAGCATATTACCAGATTTACAATCAGGTTTCAGAAAGCAGCGCAGTACCTCTACAGCTTTACTGGATGTTACTGATAGTGTGCTGTCTGCCCAGGATAAGGGGATGTGTACATTGCTGGTTTTACTCGATTTTTCCCGTGCATTCGACGCAATTAATATACCATTACTACTATCTAAGTTGACTTATTACGGTTTCGACCCTGACGCTTTACAATGGTTCCGGAGCTACCTCAGTGATAGGAAGCAACTTGTAGATCTACGTTTGGGGGATGGCAGCACACTTAGATCGGCACTCGGTTGTATAGAGAGAGGAGTCCCACAAGGCTCTATATTAGGACCGATTATCTTTATATTGTACTGCGCCGATATAATTAAATGTCTTGAGAAATGCAGGTACCATATATACGCCGATGACGTTCAAGTATATATATCTTTTTATCCAGATGAGTACGATAGTGCCATAAAAGACCTGAACGATGATCTTTGCAGAATTGCCGCCTGGTCCAAAGATAATTGCCTCTCACTAAACCCTAACAAAACCAAATTCATGGTTCTTGGCACCAGACAGCAGCTAGCTAAACTACCCGCAACTTTGGTGGTCGAACTCATGGGCAAACCAATAGACCGAGTATATGAAGCGCGAAACCTTGGTCTTATTATGGACAAGGACCTTCGCTTTGAAAAACATGTCGCCGACTCAGTGCGAAACTGCTTCTACCGCCTCAAAGTCCTGTATAAAATAAGGCCGTACCTATCTGAATCTCTTCGGGAACAGCTTGTGGAAAGTCTGGTTTTGTCCAGGCTGAACTATGCAGACACGGTGTACGGCCCGCGCCTTTTGGCTCGTACAGACCAGCTAATTCAAAGGGTTCAAAACGCTTGTTGTCGGTTTTGCTACGAAATTCCTCCCAGAAGCCACGTAACGCCTTTCCTGAACAAACACTTTTCTCTTAAAATGAAATCGAGACGCAAACTACACTTGGCCTGCCTGTTGTTCGGTGTCGTTAAAACACAAAAGCCAGACTACCTCTACAGTAAGTTAAGCTGGATAGCTAGCAGACGAGAATGTGTGAGACGGCAATGTTCGCAGCAACTGTCATCACAACCCCACAGTACAGCAGCTTTCAGAGGCAGTTTCCGTTATGCAGCATCCAAAATATGGAACAATCTGCCACCGCCTATTAGAGCAATAAACACAATCACTGCTTTTAGAAGACGTTTACGGCAGTATTTAATAGACGCGCAACGGAAACTAGACTTAATACAGTTGAACGTCTCATTAATATGATGTCGCGCCAATTTCTGGCTACACACAGTCCGCTGTTAATAATTTACTAATATTATAGAAAAGCGACCTACATGTGGTTTTACATATAGGTACTTTTGCTTAATTGGATGACATTTCTTGTTTGCGTTATTTTCTTTCATTTGCCTTTTTTTTATACATTATATATCACTGGGCACGAAACTATATTTATGTATCGTTTATTACACTTAAACATATTATGTATTTACCTGTATATTTAATACCCTACAAAACTGGTTGACGTCCGTACACTTCAACGTAAGGTGCAGTTGAAAATCAGCGTCAGGCAGCACCTAGTTGTCCGGCATTTTGCTGAACTGTACCTATTTGGCGCAGCCGCGGGGCACACAATGTTATTGTTTTCCAAACTTAGTTTTATACCCTTTAATTTTACCTACATTGTGTGAATCCGTGTGTGCCGAATAAATTCATTTCTTTCTTTCTTTCTTTCTTTCATAGTAAATTACTTTTGAGGAAAAAAAGCTGTTGTTAACGTAAATTGAGGTTCCTGAAATAAGTCAACCTATATTTTCCTGCAAAATTTTATTGTACGAATGTAATGTGATATCGCAAATTATCGAATTTTCCGTCGATATTTGTGGGTTTCCTTTTCCCCTTTGATATAAAGGTAACCATGGCTCTATTGAATTGGGTAGCCTTTTTATGGGACATACATCATAATGCTATAAGATGTGGCACAAAAGTAGTAAACCATTTATGAAACATTGAAAACCACTTTTTCAATAGAAGTGTTGCTTTTCGCTAAAAGTTTTCATAATAATGAATGTGATTTTCATTTTTCATTATGTCGCTGTTTGTAGTAAGGGATACTTCAGTGATTTTAAAAAGGAATTTTTATTTTATGTTTTTATTGTTTGTATTGAATACTAACAGAATGATAGTCAATACCATCTATATAACCTTGTCTACCCCTCACGGGATAGAGTGAAGGAAAAAATTAATAAAATGTTTTCTTTTTCAGTTAAAAATTAATAAATATAAAACTACATCTACAATAAATATAAAAACAAAATTATCAAATAAATAAATAAAAAGAAATCTTGTTTGATAATTTCATAGGATTACCAGTATTCTTGGATGTCAAATGAGGAAAAAACTTGTCTAGCAACAGCGGAGGCGCGTGAAAATTAAAAATAGAAGAGCAATCTACCGCAAACAAATTGCAATTGGAACTGCAAAAGTTTTTGCCCCGATGTTGTATGCAACACTATTTATTTATAACTCCCTTTGGGCTTTGCAAAAATGCTCTCATACAACACGTGTAATCTTGTATTCGATTTTGTCTACATACATACGAGCTATATAGTAGTAACATTGATGGTGATCTAAATGAACCTGACGGACTTTGCTTCCCGACCTTGGGCTACGAACGTGGAAATTAAGGATATAATTAAAGTTCCATACCAAAATTGTAAAAAGGAACCCTTATGGTGAGACTAAGTCTGTCCGTCTGCCACAACTGGCTATCTCAAAAACTACTAATGCTTAAATAACTTGAAATTTGGAATAGTTTTAAATGACGTTTCTTCAACTATTTTGCAAATGAGAAATAAATAAAAATGTATTATGTTTTTTTGCAACAGTGACTGAAAGGTATTCTTAAAAACCGGCCAAGTGCGAGTCGGACTCGCGCACCAAGGGTTCCCTACAAACCTAGGTATTAGGTATAATATAAGCAAAAGTTGCAATTTACGATTTATGACGTATTAAACAAAAATACTTACTAGATCTCGTTCAAACCAATTTTCGCCGGTAGTTTACATGGTAATATACATCATATATTTTTTTAGTCTTATCATTCTCTTATTTTAGAAGTTACAGGGGGGAGGGACACGCATTTTACCACTTTCGAAGTGTCTCTCTCGCAAACTATTCAGTTTAGATTTTTTTTTTATTAGAAACCTCAATATCATTTCCGATCCATGTATGGGTTTGACGAAATTTTTTTTTTGGTTTTCAGTTCTAAGTATGGGGACCCCCCCAATTTTTCGTTTTTTTTTTCTATTTTTGTGTGAAAATCTTAATGCGGTTCACAGAATACATCTACTTACCAAGTTTCAACAGCAAAGTTCTTATAGTTTCGGAGAAAAGTGGCTGTGACATACGGACGGACAGACAGACAGACAGACATGACGAATCTATAAGGGTTCCGTTTTTGCCATTTGGCTACGGAACCCTAAAAAATCAAAGTGAAAGCTATTAGGGCATGTAGGTAGGTTAGCTATCATATTATTATGAATGAGCGTTTTTTGCACATTCTTAATCTAGACCGCATTAAATGTAAATGAGAACCATTCCCTCATTTCCAAAGATCACTAATAGAAGAATCTGAAATTATTCTGTGATAAAAGTTTAAATAAAGATTACAAGAAAAATAAAACGATGTCTCTAAATAGAAACTTTTCAGAAATCATCAACAAAGTTACATTACTTCGACGAACGGTCAAGAGATGGCGCTGATCTAAAAGTCCGACTCATTCTTGGCCGTATCATAAAAATAAAAATTATAAGCTTACCTAAATAAGTTACGTACGTTTATCTTTTTGCTAAAAGTGGCCACTTTTAGCAAAAATATCGACTTTGGCAACTATTTATGTTCTAAAGTACAAAACATAACTCTCAAAACATAATAAATACATTTCTTCAGTGCACTACAGAGCGGTTTTTTATCTACGTGTCTTAAATTTACCACAATTAATAAAAAACGATTGGCGGCGCTAGTGGACGGAATACACACTCGTAACAAAGTGGTCACTCGATGGAGGGCCACCTTTGTGACAATCAACTGAAGAAGTTTGACCTTGTCCAAGTGGATACCTATATTCTTTAGTACTTTGTTCTCTTATTTAAAGTAATTGTATAGTGAAATATTCCCTAACAACCGCTAACGCTTTGAAAACAGCTATGTACATAGGTTAGGTTTTTGGTTCAAAAACTATCGTAATTAGAATGTGTAAAATATTGTCCAACATGTAACGTACGTTGGACTGCTGTGATTTGTTGAATTTAATTTTACGGTCAATAATATCTTACATTGGATATATGTCGCCATTTTGATTTATTCCCAGACAACGAGAGTAGTAACAAAACATTAATATATACTTTTTCCCTTTATTTATCAACTAAACAAAAGAGTACAGGATTAATCGTATTAAATAGCAACCAAAACCACTAAGGTTTAAACCTGTGCTATTATGAGTCTATCAATCACATTTAAAAAAAACCGCCGGGAACAAAATACATACTATCATTACAACATAAAACTATATAATTTTAAATTTCATTGTTGAAAACAATTAGTAACTTCGTTAACACATATTATTTAGATTTTTTTTAATTATATAAATTATAATTAAATAATAATTTATTATATATTTTTTATGCTCTTATCTGTTATAAAATAATTATTTCTGAGGGTAGACTGTTAATAAGTCTCGGTACAAGGTACTCGTACAAGTTTGTATTTATCCAATTTTAAGAAGCAAAGACAGGCGTCATTCGTTATTATCCTATTTATTATTCGTTATTTCTATCTCTCACAATTACATTATATACATGAATGTAGACATTAAAATTATTGAAACAAGAATTTAATGGTTTACTTACTTAGGTATAAACAGCTCAAAATCTCGCAAATATCCTATGGAACTGGAACTAACCAAATTCAAGAAACACAATTTACGAATGAGCTCACTCAAATTTACTCCAGCTGGTTTTTTATTTACGCCTAGTTTGAATCAGAAACTTATTACGAATATTACTGGAATGCTTACAGTTTCATACTACAGACAAAAAATTAAGTGAGAATGTCTTGTGTGTTCGTAGTGGTTAAACCTTTGATCTGGCCCGAACTTACGTTTCCGTAAACAAGATTTATGGGCATCGGAGTACAGCTGGGCTGTGGGGAAGTCTCTTTTACGGAAATGCATAACTTTGAGGACTGCCCGCTGAGCTCGTTCCACCCTGTAAGTACCGCCCAACACTAGTATACAGTAGGTGATTGTGGACTCACACAAGGAACGATAAACAAGCGAAGCCGTTTTCATGTCAGCCGATTGTCAGAGATATTTAAACATTTTTATTTTATTATGTTAGGGTGGCTTACAGCTATTAATGCGGGGGTAATAGTAAGCTAATTCACAACAAGCCATGTAAAAGCCTCCACAGTTAACAAAAGAGTAGGTATTGTTGTACAGTTGCAAAATTAATTAACTATTACTACTACTAAGTTTAACATAAAAAGTGAGTAGAGTTTTGGTTCTTATTGGAAATACCGGCCAAATTCACTCTTGATTCCCAGTTAATGATACTTGCAGGTCTGATATCTCTTTAACCCGGTATTTCAAAGCATTTTTCTCACAATGAAAGTTGATGCTTATGATACAAGCTTTCATTTGATGTATTCATTAGTTCTTATTGGACATACCGGCTAAATCCACTTTTTGCTCCCAGGTCAGAAAGTTGCAGGTCTGATAATTCTTCAACCCGATATTTCACAGGCTTCTGTTTATAATAAAAATTGATGCTTACGATATAAGCTTTCATTTGATGTATCAAGGTCAAAACGCCCGTCACTCTTTGTTTCCGATCATTGTTATGTAACTTTATACTTTTGACTTTTTTTTGTTTTTTTTTTTTATTTGCTTTTTTTCTATTTTTTCATTCATTCATTCATTCATTCATTCATTCCTTCATTCATTCTATCTACAGAGGATGAATATTTTTGACGTATAGTTTATGTCGATACCAGTTATATCGTAACGTAAAATTGAAATATAGCTAAAATACTCGTTTCACACATAATATTTATTCGAAGTGGATACTATATTACCATATTTTTAAATGATATAAATTGTGTATGCCACATAAAATTAAACCCACAGACTATGGGGTTGTAGTTTTTCACATTCAAAATTCACTTAACTTAACGTTACTATACGTCTAAATATTCGTCCTAGCCCCTCTGTAATTGTGTAGTTTGCTGAGAAGAAGAACTAAATGTTAATCTAAATCTAAATGTTAAACTATCACGAGTTCCAGAAATAAAGTTCACAAAACTTTTTACCAGGCTCGACTTTAATAAAGAATTTGGACCCCGACCCGATACGTACACCTACCTACTTTAGATAATATCAAAGTTTCTGAAAAGCTTCCACTAACGAGCGACATGTACTTGTAAACATAAATAAAAGATTTACCCTTTTTTCATCAGAGTTCAGTGAAATAGATATAACTGGTATCGACATAAACTGAAGATTTTAGGGAAGATTTTGGAATTTTTATGAGGTCTGGGAAGGTGTTAGGATAAGCAGTTTTATGGTCTCTAATCTTTGGGATTGGCTGAAGTGGTCTTTATAAGCAGGGTGAAGCAACATTATCAAAATTGATTGAGAGCTTTTATTTCTTCTGAAAAATGCCTCTTTTAAACTTATTTTAGGCGACAAATGAATAGCTTCTTGTTTATAATTTGCTTATGTACAGTTTCTGTACAAAAAGGTTGAATAATGAAATTAAATACAATAGTAGAATAATAAAGAAATGAGTTTTCTTTCGAAATCCTATAATTTATGAGCGCATTGTTTGATAGAATATTCGGCTAGATGAATGAGATTTATGAAAAACTAATAATTTAAGACAAACGAAATTCTCTGAAACACGACTGAAATTACTTACTAGTAGTAAAATCATTTATTAAAAAAAATAAACGCCTTTCAGTGATATGAACCAAACGATTCATTACTTTAAATAAAATACTTAATTTTCACCTCACAATTAATTCACAAAGGTTAATAAACCTTCTGCAGTCAACGTGCTTTTATTTGCATTCTTGTATTGTTTTCTAAAATAATTATTACTATACAAATTTCACAGTATTTACTAAAACGCTGAATGTGTTATTGTTATTTTGTAGTCAAGATTGTATACTTAAGTTGATGAATGAGTGTATGACTTGTCTTTCATAAATTAACCTTGAATAAGGCTTTGCCTTCAGTGGTAAGTGGTAATAAAAACAGGGTATCCGTGTGAAGTTATTTAAAACCATCATATGAGTTTTTCTTTTGGTCTACAAATAATGAACAGGATTTTTTCACTTCATTTGTATGTTTTTAAATCATCAGCAGTATATCAGATGATTCTGAGATACTTCGCATGTATTCAATGCAAATTAAACGCCTCTTAACAAGTCAGTAAGGTCAATCTTTTTACCAATCCAATCTCTATATGGAAAAAAGGAGCCCTTATAAAATCACTCGGTTGTCTGCCTGTCTGTCCATCTCTTACACTTAAATTTCTCAGAAACGATTAAAATGTATCAAAAACGAACGCGTAACGAAAATTAATTTCATTTTGAAAATAGCGTCACATTTTGGGAGGAAAATTTGAAAAAAAAACAGCTGTGCCGCGTGACATATGAAAATGAAGAACTCATCATAAGGGTCTCAAAAGATTTTTTTTTTGTCAATTTTACAATATTTCATTTCAAGGTTAATAAGAACATCAACTATAAATATGACCAGAGGGACTAGACGAAGTGACATTTTACCGAATTTTCTAAAATGAAAAAATGTAAAGGATTGCAGATCACGTGACATTTCGATAGTATTTGTCAATCCCATATATTTTGACAGTTTGATAATCACCTTCGCTACGCTACCGCTGACAGAATGTCATTTGTCTAGAGTCCAAGGCTCGTCTGAAACACCCTGTATAAGTACAACGTATATCTGTGAGTCACAGCTTGTTCAGTATAATTTGTCAGGACCTAGAACTGTCACAGTCACATCGTAACATGAGAAAATACGCAATACGAGCGGTATTTTGCTTTAAATATTCCCAAACTGCAGTTGCCAACACAATCGGTCAACAAATCTAGAACTCTGCTTATGAAGCAACTTTTATTATACAAAACGGTTGCAGCTAAGCCAATCGTCTAACAAATGGAAAACTATTCATTTGTATCAATTAGCTAACTGCTGTGGCATCAATCGATAGTGGAACTTTACAATGGCAAATTGATCTTGGAATAGGTACTGGATAAAAATAATGAAAGAACTGCAGCAGTTGAAATAATTACTTGGGGATCAGATCTTAGAACGTTTGATACGAGGCTTGGAAATGGCGTTCGGGACCTTGAAGACGAAACGTTGGAAGACTTCCCAAAAGCTAATCCAATGACATGGTGAAGGTTGGAGGAATCCGCTGGATGCGAAACACGTACTCGTTATAACAGTCGATGAGACAACACTTTGGGAAGGCAAAGGACGTTTCAACTGAAATGATCATGATGAGGGTTTAGAAATTCAGTTCCAATGAAAGCATTTAAGTAACAAACGAGCCATTTTAAAATGGGAAAGAATTTTAAAATATACTTATTTTCTTTATTTGATAAAAGTTGAAGGTTTTAAATTATAGACGAATTAATACTGGACGAGCTACACTAACAAGTTTTAATCAGTGAGCTTTTAAAATTATCTTCGTGGATTCATTCGTTACGAAATGTTAGTTCCTTACAGGATTCATATATGTATAGGTTTCGCGGAATTCTCATGAATGAACCACGCCTTTATTTTCCTACTTTTCCTCATCAAATGCGAACTGAAAAGGAAGTATTGCAGGCTGACTAAGTCTTAATTACACTACACTAATGTACTTTTTCCCGGAACGTATAACTACTGAAATTCTGTAGGTATGGAATTGCTTTCAGGCTATAAATTTTCGCTGCTATCCATGGGGTAAATTTTTAACTAGATTAGAAATAATTTATGCGTTCAAACAAGCATGTATTATTCCGGGATTATTGTTTTTGTATTTAAGGGATTCCTGTAAACTTTAAAGTTAAACTATTATATATTTTTGTGTGGCTGTTTTCTTTATAAAAAATAAACTTATTCACAAAATTATACAAGTATCATTTTGTTAAACATATTTCATCCTTAGACATATTTTGAGAATCAACATAATTTAATTATTACAGTGTCCTCGATAAGAAGTTGTGTCAGTGTATAATTTGATATTCACACAAAAAGAACACATAAACTTTTATTTGCTGTTTAAGAATGTAAATAAAACAAACAATGCTTTGACGCAAATGATTTCAAGGATCATTTAACACTAGCGGTTTCTGAACCTCACGAAAATGGAAATAAAGTTTATGTGTTAAAATAGTAATTTTTCGTATTTTGAGAAGATTCCTTTGTCTGGAATCTAAGGGTGTATGACCATTATAGCGGAGCGAGGCAGCGGAGTGAAGAAATGGAGAAATTTTAACCAATGGAATTGCATAAAATCTCCGCACAACGTGAGTCACTGACATTTGGACTGCCATGATTGGTTAAAATTTCTCCGTTTCTCCACTCCACTGTAATCGACAGGCACCCTTAATCACCGGTAGCTTGATCCTTGCACCTGACACCGGTGTACTACTATTTTTTTATGTTTAACTAGCTGACCCGCGCAACTTCGTCTGCGTCACATTTTCCTTTAATGTTCCGCTCCTAATTGTCTTAGCGTGATGATATATAGCCTATAGCCTTCCTCGATAAATGGGCTATCTAACACTGAAGAATTTTTCAAATCGGATCAGTAGTTCCTGAGATTAGCGCGTTCAACCAAACAAACAAACAAACAAACTCTTCTGCTTTAGAATATTAGTATAGATAGAAACAATTTATTCTTTAATAAAAACGAATTTATCATTTTAAGGTGCAATTTTAAAAGATTGGTAAACAAAAGGATTCACATAAGATTATAATCAATATTTTGGTGCACTCTACTTTTAATTCAGTGAAAAAAAACAAAGACGACTGTGTGCAAAGTACAAAACTTTCGGTATGCACCCGCTTAACTTGATTTATAACTTTGCACACCTCCCCACCTCATTGTTTATTAATTCTAAATTCCCCTTTGTAACTGCAGAATATATAATTAAAATCAACATTATAACTTACAATATTCAACAGGAATATTGAGTACTTTGTGTTATACTAGCTGACTCGCGTAACTTTGTTTGCGTCGTATATTATTTCATTGATAGCTTGATAAATGGGCTATCCACCACAAAAATAAATTTTCATTGCGAACCAGTACTTCCTATGATTAGCACGTTCAAGAAATCAAACAAAAAAAAATCTATTCAGCTTGATAATATTAGTATAGAGTATAAATAACTCTCGAAGGCACGGTTGGCGCGGTGGTTAAGCGATCGGCTGCTGCGTCGCGTGTCGTGGGTTCGATTCCCGCACGGAACAAATATTTGTATGACCTACATCAAGTTGTTCCGGGTCTGGTGTTTGTGTATATGACTTTGTATGTTTGTAAACGCACCCACGATACAGGAGAAATTCGTACTGTGGGGCAACGTTGAAAAAAAAAAAAAACTCTAAGAGCAACCTAGAACCTACTAAGCAGACGGGCAGACCTAATATGGGCGTTAGAAGTACAACTATGAGAGTAATTTAAATTAGCAACACAATTTCTACGCTACTATTTACGCGGTAAAAGTAAAATGTCAAAATAAACCTTGATATTTTTCAGAAATAATTTCTTGAACATAAAAATGAACTGCTTTTATTGAGAATTGCAATATACTGAAACAAATAACTAGAAATTAACCGTTAAATTGGAGTTGTTTCGAAAATAAAACTGTTAGAGAACCCTCAGAATGTTTGTGACGAATGAAACCATAAATATACGAATAAAATTAAGAATGCGGGAATAAAATTAAGTACCAATAATTTTGACCCAGGAAAGAGCAAATAATATTTCTATCACACATTTTTAGAGTTCGACATAAATAACCAGAAAATCGTTTAAACAGAAGGGCAATTTCTCTCTGGAAAATGATTTCGCTTTTATTTGTCGCAATGAATTCTGCTGATTTAATGTTTGATAGATAAAAATAATAAACTGTCGCAGTTTACCCGTGTAAATTAGATTTCAAATTAAAGTAAGGGTAGATACCTACTTACGCTAATACGCTAGGAGAATTAAGTGAGCGTAATTTGATCATATCGATTGTTGTTGAACCAAATCTGCCAAAATAAAATAAAATTAAAGATTTCGGATAAGGAGTAAATGACATATATTGCCTATTAAGTGAAATCTCAAAAATATAAAGTGGTTCCAAAAGAATAAAAAGCCGCCAGGATGAAAATGAACTGGTATTGATATCACTGATGTACAGCCTGCATGTTCTGTGGAGATTCCATAAAAAATTGAAATTTTACTTATAATCATAAATCATTGGACATTGGAAAAATGTTATTTATTTAATACCATAGAAAAATAAAAATAAACATATCTTTGTTTATTACATACTTTATTTTTATTACGTACTATGGAGAGAGAGTGTTTTAGTAGGTGTATTAGAAACCATGATCATTCATCATCATGTAAAGTCAATGACCAGTTTAAGGACCTGAGTGTCAATTCTAATAGTTTTCAAATATCATTTGCATGTCAGTCGCAAATGTATGGAAATTAAGGCTTTGGCTTTTATGACAGATAGCGAATAAACGTAAATGCGAACCTTGCATAAAATGAAGGAGAATTGGCTCTCTGGTCATCACTACCCCATGAATTCTCGATACATTTGAAATGACTAAAGCTCGGTTTCTTAGGTATTTTATCGGTCGTTATTCGTCGGACCGTTACCCACTAAACAACCGCGATGGTGTTATGACAAATAGCATTAACAAACAGATAAACGACTGGTTTCAAATTCAGAAACCGGGCATAAGACGTTGAAGATTGCTTAAATAAAAAACTTGGTGCTATAGCTTTTTATTACAAAAAAACTTTTTACAAAAAATACAACCGACTTCCAAAAAAAAACACTACAAAGTAAAAAATAACCTTAATTTCGGAAATCGGTGTTTTTGTTAGTTTCTTGGTATTTTGACCTTACTTTGTAGTGTTTTTTTTTGGAAGTCGGTTGTATTTTTTGTAAAAAGTTTTATATTTCACTTTTTAGTGGTGCCCCACACCTAACAACACCACTGCAAAATCGCAGAAAAGCAAAATACGCAATTTCGATTATCAAAGAATCATCTGAGTAGTCAAATTCCAGCTATTTCGATTTAAAATCCAAAGTTCGGAACCGATTTTGATATGATTTAAATGGGACCAATCTGCAAGTATATCCTTTCAGATAAATCAAGAATTTTTCAAATCGGTTCATAATTGTCGGAGTTATGAGGTAACAAACATAAAAAAAAAAAACTGTATACTACACACTACTGTACATGGTTACGTACGGTATATAGCTTATAAGATCAAACTCACATAAAACATATAAAGCTGAGTAGAGATAAGTTTTTCTTTTAGTAAGCCACCAAAAACGCCATCTAGTGTATGGGCAACAAAACGCTTATGTAACCAACATTTGGCGACTCTCATAATAAAGCCTGTCTGAATTACTCCCGTTGTATCCTAGAACTTTAATCTCACAGATTTTTCTTGGCATCGAAGTGTGGAATTTAATATTTATAGCATAATTTGAAGCACACAATTTCACTGTCTGTATTTCAACAACATATTTTATTTTACAGTGTGCTTTTCAACACTGTAGCGAACGTTTTGACCGAACTAACGAGCTTCCTCAAACATATCATGTAATGAAAACAAACATGATGTTCTTCCGTCTTCTCATAGGTTAACGTGAGAATAGTTTTGAGAAGAAATTCTGCACATCTTTTAAAATTAGGGTTCCATTAAAAAAAAATAGCTGATTCTGGTTTAGTAAAACTGGACTATTTATTTATTTATTTATTTAACAATTTATGTACACACACACACACACAAGTAGATAACAAAAAAAAGGAGACAGAAAATAGGTACAAAGGTGATGCTTATTTCTAATGAAATCTCTTCCAGCATACCTGCGAAAGGAGAGCCAAATAAAAGAGATGTAGACACGTGTGTAAAAGTAAAAAAATAAAAAATAAAACAATAAACTTTAAATATAACATACAATACATAAATATTACAAATATATATATATATATATATATATATATATATATATATATATATAACGCTAATATATACTAAATAATATTTTAAGATAAATACAAATAAATATATACATACTTGCAACTATGACGGTACAGAAAGGTAGTGTTCTTTCACTCTTTTTTAAAAACCGTAAGAGTTTTGCAGTCTCTAATAGCAGGCGGTAGTGAATTCCACAACCTAACCGCGTGCACATTAAAGGAATAGGAGTAAAAATCAGTGGAGTGGGGAGGGGACTTAAGGAGGTTTCTAAGATGCGACCTGCAAGGCGCATCTGAGGGACGGGAAAAGGAGAAGCGTTCCCGCAGGTAGGAAGGCGTTTTAGGGTTGTGAAGGATGTTAAATAGCAAACACAATATCCGAGAGTTCCTGCGAAGTCGGACAAGGAGCCACTATCGTTATAGGGAATAGAGATTGAAGTTCTATTGACAATAGTTATTATTATTTACTTACTGCTTCAGCCACCGATTGTGTCCAACCATTTATCTTCACACGTATCGCTCTTATATTTTTATATTTTTAAATGGGTTTACTCTTGACTATAGTCTCGGTTAGAGATGACAGAGACATCGTCTACGATGGAGTGAGCTTATCCAGAAGTAGCCTGATCAGTCTAACTTTGAAAAGATTAGGGTTGTAAGCGTTCTGAAATGGAAACACCGACGCAGGCTGTGCGCATTATGAGAGACGCTAGGAAACGTTGTTTAATATTTACAGTATTTTATAATAATGATAAATACATAATAATAATCTGATTAACATATGTACTACTTACTGTAACTGTATCCATATAATTTTTATCTATGCTAGTTAAAGTAGTCAAAGCAATAGCGTGAAGTGGAATGGTTCGCACTCGGACGTGTATCGGTTGGAGTGCGGGGTGAGGCAGGGGGGGCTTAGCTCTCCCCGGCTCTTCAACCTTTACATGAACCAGCTGATCCTTGAGCTCAGCAGCCTATGTTGGATGTCATATTGACGGGGTGTGCATTAACAATATCAGCTATGCCGATGATATGGTGTTGCTGAGCCCATCGATCGGTGCTCCGAGGCGACTGATCGCTATATGCGAAAACTATGCGGCGAATCATGGGCTCAAATATAACGTCTCTAAGAGCGAACTAATGGTTTTTAAAGCTGGCAGTGTAATATACTCGTGTATTCCAAATGTAGCACTTTGTGGAGAACCACTACGAAGGGTGGACAAGTTTAAATATCTAGGTCATTGGATCACGGAAGATCTAAAGGATAATATTGTGACATTGAAAGGGAACGTAGGTCGCTGGCTGTCCGTTGTAACATGTTGGCCCGCAGGTTTGGACGTTGTACGAAGCCAGTTAAAGTGACGCTTTTCAAAGCTTATTGTCAGTCTTTCTACACGTGCAGCCTGTGGGTCGACTTCACTCAGCGGACATACAGCGACCTACGCGTTCAATATAATAATGCACTGAGAGTGCTGCTGCGGCTGCCGTGGCGGTGTAGTGCGTCGGGGATGTTTTCAGATAATAATATTGATGGTTTTGCCGCGATTATTAGAAAAAGATGTGCATCCCTGATGTCTCGTGTTCGCGGCAGCACCAACAGTATTCTCAGTGTATTCGCAGATCGGTGGGATTCCCCGATGTTGCGGAGGTGGATGCGGCTCCACACCGAAATTTAATTATATATTTTATGTGTCTGTTACCTACTAACAATAGAATTTAAGTAAAAATTGTTACTAACCCTATGGACCCCGGTCTGAAATAAAATTATTCTATTCTATTCTATTCTAAACCGTAGAACGTCAAGTCAGGAAAATTAATTATTCAACACTTTTGACAACAATTCCCAGTAAATTGAAAGTACTCCGGTTGGTTGGTTCCAACTGAAGTAACAATAGGTATTAACATTTTGTTCTATTGTACATTCATTCATATTTAAAGGAGACTGGCCCTTTTGTGGGAATAGAAAACCACCGTCGTGGTCGACTGTTTTTTTTTTTTAAACAACTATAGTTTAGTGTTAAAAGTCTCATTGAGAATTGAATTTTCAAGGTTTTGTAGTTTTGTTAAAGTATCCCTTTAGTCAATTATTTCACATACATGAATTGTTAGTAACGTTTTTGGACATTTTTTTTAGGATTCCATACCCAACGGAACCCTGTTACTAAGCCTCCGCTGTCTGTCTGTCGTCCATCCATCTGTCTATCTGTCAGCGTGCTGTATCTCAAGAACCGTAATAAGTATAGACCAGAAATTTTTAATAACAAATAATTTTATAACAACAAATAATAAAATTAAGGTTTATGTTCCCTTCGTGTTTGAGTTCGACTCGCACTTAGCCGGTTTTTAAGTATGAGAATTTGATTTATCCAGTAAGATTTGTCCGGTTGACCTGGTGAAGGTCGCGGGTAGCCAATGGATGCGAGACGCCCAGAACCGGTTGTTGTGGCGACACTTGGGGGAGGGTGGACGTCTTTCGGCTGATTTATGATCATGATACGAAAGTTTTTCACCGACTTCTAAAAAAAGAGGAGGTTCTCAATTTTTTTAATGTATGTACACTGATTACTCCAAGCTTTCGGATGCTATTTGTGTGATTCTTTTTTAATTCGATACTGGTCATTTGGTCCCGTAATTTTTTTATTTTATTCAGTTTTGGTCAGTTGGTACCTTGTTTTTATTTTATGAGCATCTTTGCTTATTTCAATTTCTGCGTAGACGGAAACGTCGTCCAAGTATCACCACTCAGGTAAAAGTGAAAAAAATCGGAAATTAAGGTTTTTTGAAAAAGTTTTTTCCTGCTTACCAATGAAAGTACTAAAATGTTTTCGTTACCAGAATATAATACGTAGAACCTCTCTAATATTCAGTATTGCATTATATGCATTGCCCTTGAATAAAGCAGCCGAATTTCGATGAGAAATGATGAAAAATGATGACTTCGATGATCACAAACAGCCAATGTCAATATGATGCTCCTAACTAGGTAGAGGCACGATACAGTGGATCAACGCATATCTCTTTGTGCAGATGTTTGAAACGCTAAAAGCTATTGTGAAATCTGTAAAAATAGCCTTTTACGTATGATTAATGAAACCACTTCCCATCCGAAATTCGGCACCAAACATTTTGATCAAGTTAATAAAAACTTTGTCTTTGGAAGTCACTACATATAAAACAAAGTCGTCCACCGTATCTGTCTGTCTGTTTGCAATAAAATCAAAAACTGCAGCACCGATTTTCATGCTGTTTTCACCAATTAATAGAGTGGTTCTCTTGGTTTTAGTATATTATTTGTAAAGCGGGCGAATATGCGGGCTTCAGCTAGTTTATACTAATGTAATAAAGCTGAAGAGTTTGTTTGGTTACACGCGCTAATCAATTTGAATTGAAAAATATGTTAGTGTTAGAAAACCCATAAATTATCGAGGAAGGCTATAGGCTATATAACATCACGCTACGAATAATAAGAGATGGAGCATTACTGAAAAATGTGACGCAGACGAAATTGCGAGGGTCAGCTAGTTCAGTCAAATGTAATTTACTGTATAGCTATAATATGTGCCAGCCACGGCCGTGTGAAAGTTGGAAATGATCCAAACATACTCCTAGGATAAAAGTATATTTTGTTCTGTTCCTGGACATGGTCTACTCGTGTGCCAAGATTAATTCAAATCCGTTAAGATTTAAAGAGGTTACAAACAGACAGACAGACCGACAGAAAAACAGAGTTTCTTTGACAAAAACAACGCGTATCTGAATAAACTATGAGATCAAACCTGAAATCGTAAAAAAAACAACGGGTTGCACTCCGAGAGTGCCGACAGAAGTGAAAACTTGAACGTTGTGCATTTTTGAATCATTCGTCTTACAAATTTTCGATCAGGTCACGTGTCCTGATGCAAGTCCAAAGAAAAGTGCTCAACGCCGTTAAAGAAGTTTTCACTTCAAAAATATTTACCAGTTTCACATACATGCATGTTCGGATAGCTCAACAAATTGTATAGTACAGTTGTTTTTTTTTTCGCGATTTCGGGTTTTTGTCCAGGGTTCCCTTCCAGATATTGCGTTTATTTTATTCCACGTTGTATAATATTATTATGGATTCGGAAAAAAAAAAGTATTAAGTTTGATTTCAATATCCTCACAAAAAGTTGAAGGCAAGACAACAAACAAAATTACTTTTCTCAAGTTATGCAAAAACTTTTATGAAATGTTAGGAGGTTAGGATCGAAGTTCATGACGTATATTATAGAAGATGTAGTTGCTACTTACCCTTTTGAGAAAATGTGTTGAGCTTATTACCCTACTACTTGTAGATAGTGTTAAATTCATGGATATATAGAGGATTTTCATATACATAAGTGGGTCCTAACTTTTCGAAGAAAAGAAAAAAATAATAATTGTATTAAACATGGTAGCTATACAAGATGTACCTAATAACAGAGATTAGATCGATAATTTTTTGATAAAAACTAAACGTGTAAACTTAACGAAAGGACATTAGGCTGCATTATCGCTTATCAACATGTGTGATTTAATAGTTTTAGGTACCTAGGCCATATTGTCACGAGCGACCTAAGGGATGACTTAGATATAGAGAGGGAGCGCAGGGCGTTGTCGGTGAGGAGCAATATGCTTGCCCGCAGGTTCGCTCGTTGTACTACAGACGTCAAAGTTACCCTTTTTAAGGCGTTCTGTCAATCCTTTTACACGAGTGGCCTGTGGGTATCATACACGCGCCGAGCCTACAACGTGCTGCGTGTCCAATTTAATAATGCATTTAGGATGCTGTTGGGACTGCCATGGCGGTGTAGTGCTTCAGGAATGTTCGCGGAGGCTCGCACAGATGGTTTTCATGCCATCATGCGAAAGAAAGCGGCCTCCTTACTACAGCGCTTGCACGGTAGTGACAACAGCATCCTGAAAATGATAGCTGCCGGACCGGACTGTCCCTTCCAGGGACACTGGGTGGGGACAGTCTTAGGTATAAATAAATAAATATTTTATATAAACTAACAATACTAACCTACTTCGTAAGCGCCATTGTTACTAACACCAAAATACTAACTGAATTATGGACTAATAGTCTGAAATAAAGATTTATTTAATTTAATTTTTAATATTGAAACGTATGACCAACAAAATATATATTTTTTTAAATTGAGAGATTTTTTGCCTGTCGAAACGACAAAAATATTTGTTTGAGTAAAAATGTTTATGAGATGTCTGAATAATGTCTTCAGATATTTAACTGCTATTCAATGTCTTTTCTATTTATTATTTATTTTACTTCATAATTGATTAAATTTGATTTGAACTGAAATGACAATAAAAGAAAACAAATCTCATAATTTCACAGGCCTTAATACAAATGTGATAAACAGTGGTTCTCAAATTAATCTCTTTTAAATATCATATTATTTATTAGTTATCTAATATATAATATAATATCCTTGGACATTTCACACAACGCCATATAGTCCCAAGCTAAGCAACCTAATGCTTGTGTTATGGTAACGAGATGACTGATAAACTACTTATATACATTTTTTTTTGTAAATACATACATATTATAGATAGAAAAACACCCAGACTCGGAACAAATACTTGTAGGTCGTACAAATATTTGTTCCGTGCGGGAATCGAACCCGCGACATGCTGCGCAGCAGTCAACCGCTCAACCACTGCGCCAACCGTGTCGTCAAATCTAGTTTCTGGACAAGAAATAAATTATAATGATTGAGGTAATTAATTGTACGTTTCTTTTTATTGTTGATATAATATTGTACTACCAGTGATGATATTTACTGCAGATAATATACGTACATATAACACTTAACGTACATACAAAATAAAATACAAAAATATGAAAACACATCGAAAAACTCATCCAAACCCACAACATTGTTCTGTAAATTACCTTTAAGCAAAACAAAACTAGGTTTATTAAATTTACTTATTTCTACTTGTTTAATTAAACACCAAAATATAAAACACTTCAAAAACTTTAAACTAAAAACATACAATTGGCGGTCTTATTGCATTCTGAAATAAGCCCGGTTGCTTAAATTAATGTTTTATTGGTTGCCATCCAAAGATTCGATTGCCGGATGCCGCAGGCCCTAACAAATAAAAGGGCGGCAGAAACGGGGCCTCATAACTGGGCGCATCAAAAAGTGCCACAGAAATCATCCTACAGCAATTTTGTGACTACTATTGTATGCGAGTTATCAGCTTATTGGTCAATGTTGTGTTTCCTTACTTCTATTGTTAACTAATATAAGATTTCACTCATGTTGACTCAGAATATGTCTTACTAGTACTTCACCTCTGACTTCGCCTGCGCAGATTTTCCCCCTTTTTATTTATTTATTTTGACCGGTGAGACGGTACTTCATCGAACGGAACGGAATGGGCGGAATAGCTTCTTAAACTGTATCAAGCGCAAGTTCGATCGTGTATGGAGTACTGCTCTCATCTTTGGGACGGATCTGCCAGATACCAGTTTGATGCCCTCGAGTCAATTGAAAAACGAGCCAAGAACATCATCGGCGATGATAAGCTCGTCGAATCGAAGCTTCAAAGTCTTGAGCATCGACGCCGAGTTGCTGGCCTGTCGGTTTTAATAATTATAACATATAACATAACTTAACATATAGCTATATATATTTAATTATTGGTAACGTCAGCTTGTTTAATGTCGATTTTATTAGCTTTATTTTTATCCTTTGGCCCTTCATGTTGTATTTTAGAGTTTTGTAGTTGCTAACATAGTATTAAGTATCACTAACAGCTTCTGTGGACCAAAAGTTGTCTTATCTATACTTATAATAAATCTGTAGAGAGGTCAATTCTGTACATGAAATATATTTCCAAAATAACTATCAGGGGGTGATTAGGGATCGATACTGATGCCAAAAATGCAATCAGTACAATTTTTGTCTGTCTGTCTGTCGGTCTGTCTGTCTGTCTGTCTGTCTGTCTGTATAACCGTTATAGAAACAAAAACTACTCGACGGATTTTAATGAAACTTGGTACAACTATTACTCATACTCCTGAGCAGGTTATAGTATACTTTTCATCACGCTACAATCAATAGGAGCAGAGCAGTGAAGGGAAATGTTGGGAAAACGGGAGAAGTTACTCCATTTTTTAAGCTTCCGTCGCGTGTGCAACCTTTATGGTGAAAGTTACACAGAAATCATGTATGACGGAAATGTTCTCCTTAAAATTATATAAAAAATACCCAACGACAGCATATGTCTATCTTTTATGATTGACGAACAATAACACGTGTAACTCCCGATAGCTTAGCAGTTCGAAGCGTTCTGATTGTATTTGTCTACTCTTACGTTTATAAAACTCTCAGTCGTCCCTAATTAACATTAATAAAAGTTAACATTATTAACTATTCCATAAAATAAGAATCATAGAAATCGGTATAGAAACACCAAAGTTAAACATGAAAAACGCTAATAATAAGCCATCGCGCGTGAATACTGAATCATGCTATAAGGATTATTTTTGTGGTCGCGAACGCACAGGCAGGCGGCTAGCTTGGCGCCTAGAGGCTAGCGAGTAGCTTCGGAAAACGGCTTACTTGCAATATCCTTTAATAATTATAATGTCGAGGGGAAGATGGTTATAATTTCGCTTTACACCAAACGAGTAGTATTATAAATGTGAAAGTTTGGTTGTTTGTTACTCAATCACGCCAGAACGGCTTAACGGATCTTAATGAAATTTGAACAAAGATAGATTATAGTCTGGAATAGCACATGAGCTACTTTTCATTTCGGGAATATGTTCCCTAGGGATCACGCGGGCGAAGCCGCTGGCAGAAGCTAGTGAATGAATAAATGAATTGAATTGAATAGCATAACTTAATTCCGCCAAGCCCGTTCCACCATCGGACCACGAGACGTACGATGATGTGCCACCGGTACATGGTGGACATCCCACCTATACGCACAAAACGTTTTAGGAATACATTCGTTGTGCGTGCAGCTAAGGAGTGGAATTCCCTGCCTGAGTCTGTGTTTCCTGATAGCTACAACCTGGGAGTCTTTAAGTCAAGAGTAAATAGGTTATTTCTAGGCAAGCGTGCTCCACCTTAGACCGCATCATCGCTTAACATCAGGTGTAATAGCGGTCAAACGTATGCTTATCGATATTTAAAAAAAAACCTTTTCTACGTTATACGTTGAATTTCCAAAAGTGCCTTCTTAGTGCTCCCTTTTTACATTAAAAGGGACTTTGTGCAAAATTCATGTTACTAGGCCCCGTGGTTTCGGCAGTGCGTCGATAAGTCAGTCAGTAAGTCTTGCCCGCGTCTTCGTCCCCGTCGAATGTTACAACAAAATACCTTGTGATATATTAGAATTAAATGAAAGAAAATTTAAAAATTATGTTAAAAGCACACTATGTAAACAAGAATATTACAAATTAGATGATTATATTCAAGATAAGAATGCTTGGAAACATGCTGGTCCTGCTCCATAGGACAGTCTAACGTGTAGTAAACAAAGTCAAACTTATTGATAATGTTTGTATTAATATATTTAGTATATCTATAGATGTCTTTAATGACTTGTATATTTAATTTAACTCACACACTGATTTATTGTTCTGTATTCTAAATCAATAGTAGGTACCAACATTTTTTAATATGTGTGTGTTTGCATTGTATAGACTCAAGTACCCTGGCGGTTGGAAGTGTCATGCTCACTCAAAAGCCTAGCTGATGGTCCAGTATGCGTTAAATTATTTGGCTCCATTCAAAATGGTTGAGACGAATGGGCCTGCCGCATGTCATGGCGCCGTCGGTTGGGACTGGTCATTTCTCAGCTACCATGGTTTATTTTAATTAATTTTAATTATTTCTTTGAATTGTTCCTTTTTTAGTTCGGATGTTTTTATCATGCTCGTCACATCGTTCTCACATGTATGTATAATTTCAACACGATGTCAACAAAACTTTGTAACAATTTATTATTTTTAGAAGAGTGTCCGTGGAGTTTCATGCACGTTCTTCTCCATAGAGATCTACGCTTTGGAACGTGCAAATAGCTTCATGTTTTTGGACCGACCGACCTTGACAATTCAAAAGTGCCTTTAAATGGTTTAATTGAAATAAATGTTTGAGTTTGAGTTCGTACGCGCATATCCCAATTTTTCCCCGTTCCGGCCGGAATTTCGGAAAATCCTTCCTTAATGCTACTCTACACTCCCCAAGGAACCTACATGCATAATTTCAGCTTTCTATGACCAGCAGTTTCGGCTATGCGTTGTCTGTCAGTCACTCAGTTACGGAAGAATTTTTATATAACTATGATAGAGTACGATTTGGATAAAATTTGTGTAAGTTTTATCATAAACATAATAAATTTAGGCCCATTTTTGAAGTCGGTTCCACATTCCTAAGCAGTTTGGATGACATCAGAAATAAGTAGAGTTGGAGAAAATTCCTTGGATATTTTTATTATAAATACCTAATTTAGGTATTGTCCTAACCCCTACGGTAACGGGTAAAGTATTAGTTTAACCTAATTTAGAAATGATTTGTGTACACTAGATTTTGCCGCTGGCTGCGCTCGCGTTAACATAACTGTAATACAATCAGTCTTTATATTAAAAATCACGCAGTTTGCCATAATTTATTTTATCAAATAGATAAACATTTCAGAGAGTAAATGAGTTTCCTCATTAATTTAATGGAAGTAGTTAACACGCTTTTAAATAAAGCTTACCAAGCTTAATTTTAAATGTTCATGAGCATAAAGTCATGAACATTTAAAAATAGTTTCTGCGCTCTTTAGTTTATTAGTTTAAATTTTCTTAAAATACCATAAGATTTTTAAAACCAATTTTAACGTTATGAAATATTTCAATTAAAAAAATCAAAAATAAAATCATCCCTTAATACTTTTAAAGCATCAGCAAAAACTTACGTGATGGTTTCCCCAACTTGGAAAAAATCATCCAACAAAAACTTATAACAATATTCGTGTTTAATATGTATATCCACTTAATAACTGAACTTGTACAGTTTAAATACTTATTTGAATAAAAACTCAACGACGAAAACTTTGTGTCGCGACGCTATGACGCGTTTGGTCGTCCGCACGACGCTTCACGGCGACTATTCGCAAAAGACTGCCTGAAGCGACCCTTTACGTGTTACACTGAAAATGTTCACTCGTCATTCACACTAGCTGTAGCAACGTATTGTTTTTCCAGCTGGTATAGACTTAGTCGTTGAGTAAACTTTCAATGAAAAAGTGTGTTACCAAATTGTCTTTAAAAATGTTTTACCTAAGCGTGAATCACGCTGTCATATTTCGTCGGCTATTGGAATGTTAATAATTCATTTATTTTATGAAATCGGTCGCTGATTCACTTTAACATAATCATTTTAGAATAATGAGCATAAGAACCCTGAAACTATTTGAAGATCCGTTCCGAAATCGAATTTATTCATATTATGTTTCGCGCTTTGACAAAAGGTGGTATTTAGGAATATATTGATGCCAGATTTTTGGTACGTTTACAAATAATAAATATGGACGTCCACGCTTTCTCTTACTTTAACTGTTTTATGCCTTATTGAAAGTTGATTGAAATATTTATCAAACCATTAGCAGAAAATCCAACTGTCAAATGAAACAACCAAAGAAAATCAGAGAGCCAATTCTACTAATTTTAATCAACGTTCGCATATCTGTCGCAATTCTATCAAAAGCCTCAATTTCCATAATTTTTTTACAGATTAGGTACGACTGACATGCGAATGCGTGACAACTGAGTTTAAGAATAAAAAAATACAACCGACTTCAAAAAAAAAAACACTACAAAGTAAAAAATAACTTTAATTTCGGAACTCGGTGTATTTGTTAATTTGTTCGTTTTTTGACACCGACTTCCGATTATTTTTTTTTTTTGTAAGTCGGTTGTATTTTTTTGTAAAAAGTTTTTTATTTTTCACTTTTTAGTTGTACCCCTGACCTAAAAACATCATTGCAAATACAAACGCACTAGTTGCCCATACGATTTTCGAAAGTTCCCCTCGACTTCTCTGGGATGCCATCATCAGATCCTGGTTTCCTTATCATGGGACCATTTGGGAAATACCTATTCCCTTTCCAACAAAAAAATCATTTTTAAAATCGGTTGGCAAGCGACGGAGTTATGCCCGAACAAATATAAAAAATAATAATACAAACATCCGAATTGAGAACCTCCTCCTTTTTGGGAAGTCGGTTAAAAATAATGTTGTCTTTGAAACATACCGGAGTTTTTATTCAGGAAATTCTGACACCTTGAAAACAAATGCGTACCAAAATAGGTTGAATGATAGATTTATGTAGTGTCTCTGCTAAACTGAGTCTATTAATAATGTTATGGCATATTCTTTACAATTTTTGTGTTTTCAACGTACATTATTTGAATTTTTACTTTGTATTTTATTTTTGTACCTACCTGCTTGTTTATAAATTGTCTCATAAAAATATTTCAAAACGAATACTTCTTTGTTTCTATTTACATCTCTCAACTTTCGCTTTGAATTACGAACAAAATTTTATTGAGATAGACTTTCAAAATGCCAGCATCGGGCCTCGTATATTTTATCTTTGAGTCAGATCTTTTTCACAACAAATAGACATGTCAAGAGCCGTTATAATAGAGTAAACCCTTATCATTTCGTTTGAGAAAAAAGATGATGTCATGTTTCGACTCATAAAACATGCGAAACTCGTTATGATTTTTATCACTATTGGGAAATAAAAAGTCTGGTCATAAAATCTGTATAGGTAAAATAAAATATGACACAATACATAGTTGAAACTATTTTTTTATTTGTTCTAATTTTAATGCACATCTTTATCTACATAATATCTTTTGCCCGCGGCTTCGTAAGCAGATCTCCTTTTTCCCGTTTCCGTAAGATTTTTGGAAAATCCTCTCTTCGTGCTCCCCTACAAAGCGTAGGGAAGCTAAGTGCCAGATTTCAAATTTATACGACCAACTAGTTTCGACTGTGCGTTGTCTATCAGTAACGGTAGAAATTTATTTATTTATTAGAGTTTCTACTGTGTATATATTCACCCCATAGTTATGTTCGACCGGCCAATATCACGAGTAGTTGGCAATAATTATTTATGTGTCACAATCATCTTATGATGTGACACATAAATAATTGACATGGCTTGTTTGTGCTATTATATATATTCGACAAAGTCACGATTGTTTACGTAAAACACCAAACGTGGATTATGACAACGTTATATTTTCTTAGGTTAAATATTATGAATTATTGATTGGAATGAAAATGTCTTACTCGTACTAGAAAAAAATAGCCTTAAAGTTGTAGGATATCAAAAGGAACACGTTGTATATATTCCATCTAATCCTTCACCTTCTTCAAGTGAACGTGGGTCTTTGAATAATAGGCTTGGGATAACTTGTGCCCAATTATTTCGCTGGTTTAAGTACCTACTGGGAAATTAGCCCTTTGAACTCCTATTACGATATAAAGCGTCAGTTGTTTATGTTACCAGAAAAACACAAACAATTGCATATTTGTATATTTAAAGTGCAGATCGTGGCTGCACGGGGCGATTTCATGTATTAGCTGCAATTGCCACGATCAGTCCATGTTTAACCTGTCAAGACTCGTAATCGGTATCGGTAGTTCGAATTAGCACTTTAGAAGACTTATGAAGACTCTTCCATGCCTCAGAAAGCATGTATAGTTCCCGGTAGCTAGTTTTGGATCTTTGACAGTAGTCAAATATAAGTAATGACGAAAGTCTGAATACAATTTTTAGCCAGAATACGATGTTGCTGTTGGTGTGCATAATGCATGTTGGTGATATAAAAAAAAAACTTTTTACAAACGAAATCCAAATAAAAAAACACTCCAAAGTAAAAAAAATACTTTATTTTAGGAAGTCGGTGTTTTTGTAAGTTTTTTCGTGTTTTGACACCGACTTCCGTAATTAAGGTATTTTTTTTTACTTTGTAGTGTTTTTTTTATTTGGAAGTCGGTTTTATTTTTTTTGTAAAAAGTTTTTTATTTTTCGCTTTTTAGTGGTACCCCACACCTAACAACACCATTGCAAAATCACAGGAAAGCAAAATACGCAATTTCGATTACTTGGATGACAGAAAAGCATCATCCGAGTAAACGAATTCCAGCTATTTTGATTTCAAATCCAAACTTCGACAAGTATAATATTATACTTTGAGATAAAACCAGAATATTTTAAATCAGTTCATAGATGACGGAGTTTGTGAGGTAACAAACATTAAAAGAAACATCCGAATTGAGAACCTCCTCCTTTTTGGGAAGTCGGTTAAAATAGGTGGTCGCGCTATATAAAACACGAATATTCCGCTGCATTAGAAGCTGATCCGAACACGAGTGGAAAAATACTCAGCAGAGTACGTAGGTGGGTACCCGATAGCCGATATTTGTAACTTTCAGCTGTGCATAGTATTATATGGTCGAAGTTTTTCAATGATCTTGAAATTTTAGATTTGGCAACTTTCAATGCTTGCTAGATAGGTAATCGTTTTTTGTTACTGACTGTATAAAACATTAAAACAATATGCCCATGAATTTCAGAAATAACAGTTCAGAAGGTCATTTATTTTTATAGGATTTCCAATAATTCATTTCAAGTGTTTTCAGCATTCACTACCTGAAGAAGTTTTCATGTAGATATCAACTACTAAATGTGTTTAAAAATATAATTTTGCCGTAGCATGAAAACCTACCATATCACTCGTTACTGTTATTGTTGACAGGTGCTCCAGTTCACGTATCACGGTTAAAAGTATTAAGTGATAAAGCTGTATTTTGTTTTGATAATTTTGTTAGTAAATACGTAATCAGCCTACTGTTAAATTAAGTGTTTAAGTACTTATAAAGGTTGTAGAGAGAACCACAGCGCTAGTTTTCAGTGCCAGCCTGTAATCTGTAGGTAAGTCTTTCTTGTGATCTGTGGGTAAATAGCCAAGGAACCAGAGGTATCAGCCATTTCGGAGATTATGGAGGGTGGGGGGGGTAATTGACCTTTTTCATATAATTTCTTGAATAACTTCTAAACTATTTACTATATAACTTCATTTTATATGTGACACAATACAGTTCGAGTACTTTTTTTATGAAATTTCTAGTTTCACCCCCAAAAGTGACCCCCATACTCATTTTTGATTTATTTACGTAACGCGTCCGTGTTTGGATTACAAAAGTCTATATGAGTAACGAATTTCAATAGAATTTCCTCAGAAAAAAGGTCTAGTGGATCGGAGAAAACTGGTTGTGACAGACAGACAGACACACGAATTGTCCTATAAGGATTCCGTTTTTACGGATGTTCGGAACCCTAAAAATCGACTGCGACTTAATAATGAGTACTGCGTGACTTTTTTTCAGGTACCTACCTATTGCGTTTTATGTGTAACACGTTGGATTTGTCACCGGAAAATAGCAAACTCCGTATAATTGTAATAAATCTTGATTAGATTATAATTTCTCGATAAATTATGAAAAAATCGTTTTGTATACAATAATTCTTATCCAAATTCTATAGTTCCCAAAACATCCGTGACTTAGAAAAAAAAAGTTTACGATTTCACGCTACATTTTATAATCTTACGACTTTTGCGGAAAATGGTAAAGGTGATATACACATGGCACGCGAGCCAGACTCACAATATTGTTATATTTTGAACGTTCGAAGATCTACAAAAGATTGACTTTGAACGAGTTGGTTATAGTTGTAGAAAACTCATTTCATCAATATTTTACATAACAATGGATTCATAGAGTTTTCAATCATGTAAGCCAGTGAAAGAATAAATTAGAATATTTTAAAACTAGCTTTTCAACTCTAATCTAAGTTTTGTAAATTGAAAGAAATTCTACGAAATAACAGTATTACTATCAATTCGGCTTTACAGATTGTTTGAGGTTTTTGAATAAAGTTTCTAAATCAGATTATTATTTGTAAATGTGTTTTAAAATTAAGTACGTAGATAGCAAAATATTAGAATAATGACGTTAAACATACTAAAACGAACTGAGTTCACTCACCTTTTTTATTCAACCGTCTATTAGACCTTTATAATACAACGTATTTTTTGTTACAAGTAATCTTTGAAAGTCTATAAGCAGTTTCATTATATTTTATTAGGATTCCGTACCAAAGAGTAACCAATGGAACCCTACAACTAAGCCTCCCCTGTACGCCTCGCTGTATCTCAAGAACCGTAATAGGTAAGCAGTTGAAATTTTCAAAGTGTGCATATATCTTGTATTTTTTTTTTGAGTTTATGGCACCGTGTAGGAGTGCAACTCGCACCTGGCCGGTTTTTTAGTATGAAGAGCTACATAATCGCCTTCATAAACCACCATTCTCCAATAAATGTGCTGTTACTACAGGAATAGCTACGTTAGCGAAAAACCTAGAGTCGTAAGTATTACCTACTTTCCTTGTAATAAAACTATCCTTGTACGTAATACCGGACTTATATAGTTTGATTCGATAAAAAACTGACTCGTACAAACATTGTTTTTAAGCTAGTGATTTGCTATAATATAATGTCGATATTTCTACAAACTTTCGAAACCAATGACAACGCACACCAAATACGTCTATTTTGTACTGTTTTGACACGAAACCACATCAAACTGCAAACTAAACTAATTAAAAGTGACAGCAGAGCTAGCCTTGTGGTAACTGCTTGTGATTTACGAGTCGTGAATCTTGGGTTCGAACTGCTACTTTTTCTACTTTTTAGGTTTCCGAACATCCGTAGAATACGGAACCCCAATAGGATCACTCGGGTGTCTGTGTGTCCGTATGTCACAGCCATTTTTTTCCGGATGTACTAGACCGATTCAGTTGAAATTTCATGTACATACGAGTATAGACTTCTGTGACCCAAATGCGTTACGTAAATACATACATTTTTAGTATGGAACTTTTGGGGGTCAAACTAGAAAAAAAAATCAAGTGATATCGCGTGACATAACAAATGAAAAGGCTTACTGTGAGGGTTATATTTTTTTTTTTTCATAATATTATTTTTTTATTTATTTTTATTTATTAATATTTAATTCAGGACACAATTGATATCCCATAGGGTTTGTTAGTAATTGCTTAAACTATGTTAGTATAATAAACACTGACTAAGACATAGATACAGACACAATACAAAACATTACAAAACAGTACAAACAACACACAAATACAACTACCATAGTCTGGGCGCACTTGGCAACGACACATGTACAGCGCACAGGTGCGCCATCAAGTGGCCCTCAGTCTTGCTAGCAACAATACTCAGGAGACTGTTGTCGCTGTCCCGCACCCGACGTAACAATGATGCGGATCTTTTACGCATAATTGCAAAAAAGTCGTCAGTACGCGCTGCTGCGAACATTTCTGACGCGCTGCAAAAACGTGACAGCGACAACAGCATCCTAAAAGCATTGTTGTACTGTACACGCAGAGCGTTGTACGTCTTCTGCGTATATCTGGTCCACAAACTGCATGTGTAAAATGCTTGGCAGTACGCCCTAAACAAAGATATTTTGACATTTCTGTCACACTTTGCAAATCTGCGAACAAGCATGTTGCATCTCACGGCCAACGCCCTACGCTCTCTCTCCATATCACAGTTATCAGTACCATCCTCTGAAACCCAGTGACCAAGGTATTTGAACTGTTTTACCCTATTTAGAGTTGTACCGCATAACGATACTGGTGGTACAATTTCATAGGTCTTGTTATGTGCCTTAAAAACTAACAGCTCGCTTTTCTTGGCATTATAACTTAGTCCATGGGCTCCAGCATAGCACTCACATATATTCAGTAGCTTCCTGAGAGCACTGATCGACGGACTCAGCAGCACCATGTCGTCAGCATAACTAATATTGTTAAACGAGACTCCGTCTATCATACATCCGACTCCAGCGCTGCTGAGTTCCTCGATCAGTTTATTCATGTAGATATTGAACAACTTGGGCGAGGTCAATAAATATTAATATCAATATTTTTGAATTTGTTCATGAACTTAAAGACCAAAAATGACCTTTCCGCCCCCCCCCCTTATATCCGAAACTGCAGAGTCTAAAAATTTGAAAAAAAAAAAACAGATAATAGCTCTATACCTAAAAATTACAGGAAAATACCTATAAGAAGTCGTAGTGTTAAATTAACATGCAAAACAACAACACGCGAGTCCGACTCGCACTTGGCCGGTTTTTTCTCGTCTTCATTATTGGTAGGTACTACTCAGCTTATTCGTTGATTATATTACACGTAGATAGTTCGTCAATAACAAGAATTGAGCCTCAATTTCTTCAGAGTATGCTTTAACAACTGAAGTTCATAAGTTATAAAACACCATAAATATTACTTTGGCAAAAAGTAATATCAAACGAAAAATAAATCAAAACCTATAAGATAGTTCCCGTTGACTCAGAATGATGAAATTTTGCAAGAAATTATACACCTACTTCTGCATATGAAAGCTTGTTAGTAAATTAAACGATTTACTATATTTATTAACTAGCTGACCCGTGCAACGTCGTCTGCGTAACATTTCACTTCATTACTGCTCCGCTCCTATTGGTCATAGCATGATGATATAGCCTATAGCCTTCCTCGATAAATGGGCTATCTAACAATGAAAGAATTTTTCAAATCGGACCAGTAGTTCCTGAGAATAGCGCGTTCAACCAAACAAACAAACAACCAAACAAACAAACAACCAAACAAACTCTTCTGCCTTATGATATTAGTATAGATTAACTCACTGTCTAATTTAACCATAGCAAGTTCTGTAGGTACGTCGTCGCACATAGCAAGATTTTTTTAGTTCAGAAATTTCCTATGTAAATACTCTTTTAAACGCACGGACTAAGTGCGTAGTGTCGACCTTCACTTGTTTTTATTGTCACAATCCACTAATTATTCGTTCCGAATTATGTTAATTTTATGTAGCACTCGGATGAAAATTATAGAGTAGACGATTTTAATAGTAGGAATAAAAATATCGGTTCACGTATGCAATTACATTTTTTTGAGATCTCAGACTTGATTGTACTGCAAGATATTTAATACGATTGGACACGGTCGTAAGATTAGAATAGATAGTTTTTTTCCTGTTTGCATATTAACTAGTTTAGTTTGTTTATTTTAGTGCAGGATTTATTTTGTAATTTGCTCATTGGTTACGCGGTACTGACTTTCAAATTGTAGGTCATGGGATCGAATTAGGGCACGTCCATTACTTTGTGTGCACTGCCCTACAAACAAAACGGTATCCCAGCCTGTGTCCCAGCATTTGGAACGTTGCAGGCATGTTTTAGGCTAGCTATATTAAACATTTACCTTTTTTATTTTTATCTAGCATTCGTTTGTGTAAAATGTGACCAAATTAAAAAATTATAATATATTCTTTACCAATATTATTTTTATTTATGTCAGAACTTTTGAAATTCTTTTTTCTGCACTATACTTTATTTTGTAATAAATCTACGTTCTGTGTTTAATGTATAAAACATGCATTCAAATCAAATTTCAACATGAAATCGTTCGAGATAATGTATTGTGCGAATAATTAGTTAATTATTTATATGCCCAATTTTATTCCTCGGAGATTTTTTTCTTCATCATTAGAAACGCTGAAAGAAGTCAGCGTTTCTAATGAAGAAGACAAAACAAAATTATTAGATTGCCAATTTTATCCGTTTTTGTTTGCATCAGAATCTGCCTGTAGACCTATTATATCCCAGGTTCAAGAATTTTCGTGTTTAAAATGTAGCAAAAGGCACTTAATGATAATAATATAGCTAGACGACTAATTTTTTGTCAATGGTAGCTTAGTCTAAGGCTATTGTCAAAACGTCAAAAATGTATGCGATTGACAAACGCTATCGAAATGTCACGTGATTTATCCGTTATATTTTGGGATTTCGACAATCACATTCGCTGTTAGAATGGCCCTTTGTCTATACCCTCAGGAATGGTTTGACCTTTCAGTTGCTCAGATAAATTATTAACTAGCAGCCTAGTAAACAAAGGTCAGCAAGAAAATACATTAATGTAAAAAACGTCTTCCTACTCTCATCTACACAGTTTCTACCATAGATATAATAAAAAATCTGTGGTTTCTACCCTGTGAAACATAAAAACTTACTTCATACTCTATGACATCACCGTCCTGAGTTTCAGTAAAACAAACGAGAATGATTAATGGGGTGTCACTGCTTTAAATCTGCATGTCATTTGGTTAAACTACGTGAAAATTATTAATCGAATGTCGTTCTAGCCATTCTTTGCTTATATACAACGTATATGGAACGCTGGAAAAATATTTCTCCACAGAACAAACCTTTTAATCCTGAATTCAAATGAGTTCAGAAAAGCGCTTTACACGAAAGGCTTCGCCTAACCTGTTCTTTATAGAGAGATAGCATTTCCATCGGTAAACAGAAAATGCTTCTTGTGGGCCTATAGCATATCGTTGTACTAGGTTTGTTTAGTTTTCTCTGCTGCTGACTGAACAGGAAACTGCAAGTAGGTTTTTTTAAATAAAAATCTTCATGATTCCTTCAACTACAGACATATTATTCGCTTTCACGTAAGTTGCAACATTTTAATTGCTGGCTAAGGGTTTCCATGTATTAGAGTGATGTAGTAAAATAAAAGAGAAGTGTTTAAATCAACTATTCGTGTGCAGTTATAAATGTAAGGTTTGACGAGCTACAAACTACAATATCTATAGCTTGTCGATTTGACCACGTATAATTATGAATTGCAAGTTCTTAACCCTTAATTTGATAATGTGCAATATATTGAACATCAACTTAAAAAAAATATTCAATCATTTTTTAAAACTATATTTTATTAATTTCAATTCCATTAGTTTATTTGCAAAGTAATATAATGTATATAAAATTACGCGTAAGGTGCGCGTGCGCATTGCTGGTTAGTCGCCGCCGAAATGTCTGGAAGGTAGCACGTGCCGCAACCGCTCTCGGTAAGTCCCGATTTATTTGTTATTTTACTTTGCAATGATTACTCATCTTTTCTCAATATATTTTATAAAACCTATGTATATGTGTACACAAATTGAAATTATAATAGCTGTTATGGATTTATCGTAATTTTCTATGAAATTAGCATGTCCAGTATATTTCCCATTGCCAAGTAGGTGCTGTTTTAGTGCGATTTTGGGATGTGTAGTATATTGGACACTGCCAGTTAGTTAGAAAAGTAACTTATTTGCAGGTCTTCAAACAAACATCACGTGCATCAAAGTTATTTGATCTAGTGCCGCCAATTAACGCTTCATCAGACGTAGAAAATCAAACAAGTTCGGATGAAGAGGTTGTTATAAACACAATATGTCGCCAAGAAAGTGACGAGTTGTCCTCTGAAGCACCATCTATACCGTCGCCATTAGAAAACCTGAATATTTCCGAAGACGATGAAGATAGGAATAATAGTTCTGGTGATGAGATACCCAATAGTGAACCAGAAGATCAAGAACTAGCAGTGCCTCTTACACAAATTATCAACGAAGTGTTGCCGTCGACCAGTCAGGTAAATTTTGATAATATTCCAACTTTGTCGTCCATTCAGTCTATACCGTCTGTTCAAGATATATCACCGATACCCAATGCCGTGAATACCAGGTCTAAGAGAAGGCGCTATGTCAACACCCACTTTCGTGTTCATAATATCAGGCTCAAGAAACGTAAACACACAAACTACAAATGGAAAAAAGGCAGGAATCTGCACAAAGCCGAAATAACTAATTGTGTATTTAAGAATAACTTACATGCCGATTTCACGCCTATAGATTATTTTTGGAAATACTTTTCTTTGGATATTTTACAAGATATAGTACATAATACCAACCTTTATGCAGTTCAAGTTACCGGGCGATCCATCAATATCTCTGAGGACGAAATGAAAGATTTTATTGCCATTTTGTAACTAATGGGTGTTGTAAATTTGCCATCATGTAGATTATTGGTCAAAAGAATTGCGCTACCCAGCTATTGCTGAAATCATGTCACTGAAAAAATTTAAAACCATACGCAGGTACATCCATTTTGCTGATAACTCTTGTCCAGATTCAGATCGCTACTTCAACGTAAGACCTTTTGTAGAGAAGGTGAGGAAAAACTGCTTGGCCACCGAAGAGGAAATGAGATATAGTATTGACGAGATGACCATACCGTATCAAGGCAAAAAGGCGGGTAACAGGAGACAGTACGATCCCATGAAACCCAATAAATGGGGTTTCAAAAACTTTGTCCGAGCAGGCATGTCGGGAATTGTATAAATTCCTGCTTTCGCTGCAAATTATGTATCAAAAATAAGACTGATGTTTATTGTGTAAAGTGCAACCAAAGACTGTGTCTAGTACTTAAAAGAAATTGTTTTTATGATTATCACAGTAAGTGAAAGTTTCTAAGTATGTTGACTGATTCTATTACAGTTGTTTAATTTTATCTGAAATTCAGGACAATAATTGTTACGTATCTTTTCATTCAGACTGATTATATTGTTGATCTCACTTAGAATAAGTAAAATGTTCCTCATTATATTCATAAAAAATAAAGATTTTGAAATACAATACAAAAAATTTCATTGTTTTTGCGTTTTATTATATTTTATTTTATCACTTGCACAAAATAGAAATAAGTCCTAGAAAGTAATAATTCGGCAATGTGTATTATACAGTACATCAAAATTATCGACAACTTTATGGCAAACCTGGCAAGGTCCAGTATACTGGACATGCATTTTCAGGAAATGAGGTAATACCAGATTTTTTAAATTATTTTTTCATGTCCTAACAACTCCTAGTGAAGCCGAAAATGTGAAAAGAAACAAAAGTTTTTAAAAATTTTCCTCTTGCCAAATTAAGGGTTAAGTGAGTTTATTAGGAAAAAAACTGGTATACAATAATACTCATTAGGTTATCCTGAAATATCGCCATATTTTAAATTTTGAATATTTTCTCAAAATGTCTTGTTTCACAAAACAAAAAGTGATGGATTACCAATTTACTGAATTAACGCTGTTTATCATGTCTATCACTTGTTGATAAATTATGACTCAAGCCTTTATTGGAAAATTATGATAATAGCTCTTGTGGTCATTAATAATAACCTGTCGGCCAACTAAGATAAGAACCCGTGCAACAAACATTCAAGCATAATAAGTAGGTATTCTTAATCCGTGGAGAAACTGAGGCATAATCACTGTTCAAACTAAGTTACAAACTTGCTCAATTTTCCGGCTTTTCTATAATGAAGCGAGAATCTTTCTTACACTTTTTCAGGTTAATACCTTCCTACCTTCCATAGTTGCTGTTTGTTTAAAAAGTACAATAAAAGTGTAGAAGTTTCGTTTAAGCATGGCAATTATAGCGGTCAGTGTCCTGTCCCTTAAGTGACGAAAAATATACGTATCGTTAACAACTACAAAAATAAATTTGAAGATAGCGGTAGATGTCGATTCGGGATGGTCGTTTTGGTTAAAAAAACCGGGCAATTACGAGTTTGGCTCGCGCACCGATTGTTTTTCTATCAAGTCTGGATTTTTCCTACTGAATTTTATAAACTACTAGCTGACCCGCGCAACTTCGTCTGCGTCACATTTTCCATTACTGCTCCGCTCCCATTTGTCTTAGTGTGATGATATATAGCCTATACCTCGATAAATGGGCTATCGAACACTGAAAGAATTTTTCAAATCGGACCAGTAGTTCCTGAGATTAGCGCGTTCAACCAAACAAACAAACTCTTCTGCTTTATAATATTAGTAAGTATAGATGAAACCAATTTCATTTGTCTGATAAAAATATAACACGAAGCATTGAAGGACACATTTAAGTTTGTTGTGTACGATATACCTACGTCACGCTCAAATTCATAAGCTGCAATTTTCAGACTTTCTTCTTTACTTGAACTGTAAGAACTTGGTTCAGGTCAAATTTTATCATTCTAGGTCAACGGGAAGTAGGAACCCTATACTTTTTTATTTTAAAACTTCCGTGTTTCAAAGTATATCGCAGAAATTAAAAATTGCCGTATTTTTTTTTGCATTGAGAAAGTGGATTTTAGGTCTCCAAGGGACTATTAAACCTACGTATTTAATAGTAATTTCAACATGATATGTACAAGTGTTTCTGAGAAAATGAGTCATGACAAACCGAGCGACAACAGAGTGATTATCTATGGGTTCCGTCTTTTTCTTTTGAGGTACAATAATATAAGTACATACATGTATGTTGAAAACCAATGCCATAGTGAAAAAAAAAACACTTTCTCAAGTAACAACAATATTCAATAACTAATGTTTAAAAACTACGCACCCTAAAAACACTACACGGTACAGTAACCTAAAAAGTACGAAGTAAGAAAACATTGCGCTCAAGAATCAAGACATTATATACGTTCGATAATGGTCAACCTAAAGCGTTGGTCGGTTTTTGGGTTTTCCATAGTCGGATTAAACGGGACATTCATGTTAGGTAGGTTGAAACACATGTACAATGAAAATAACTATGACATAAATAAGTCTTTAGCAAAAAGTGAAATGATTACTCAGTCCACGATTGTTCAACAGTGTCACGCGATGTGAATATCAACGACGATTTCACTTGAATTAGAAATATTATCTACCGCGTTAATGTCATAAATTGTGTCATTTTTTATTCTTTATTTGTCTAGACACTGTGCTGAAAGTATATCCTAAAAGTAGCTATATTTACTTGGCATTCTTGTAAATATCGCAAGTTCATGAGTATGCCAACCTGATAGGTGTTAGAAAATTAATGTACTGCTTTCTGATGACAAAATACCTACACCAGATTGTACAATGGTGATTGCTTTCATGTGACCAACACAAATATTCTCTCGTAAATTAACTCTTAACTTTAAGTCTCTAATTCCCTAAACGATAAACGTCTCGTTCCATGAAATATCCCGAAAAATTGCTGCACATGAACAGCCGGTCTGTTCTGTCGACACCTCACCGTGTTCACTTAGGTGGAGTGAACGAAATATATCAAATAAGCTCTAATACAAATAAGGTCTAATAAGAAACTTAATATATTAATAGTGTGTCGGCTGATAGGACAGAATTTTTTTTTATTTTTTTTAGGGATGGGAAATCATCCAATGACTCCTCCCGCTCTGGGTGTAGCGGGAGGGAGTGTCAGACTTCTACTGACTAAAACCCATCCATGTTCCTTCATTGCCCTTTGTGTTCCGGAGCCACGGTGTCTCTTGCGAATAATCCCGCGACTCCGGCAGGCGTCGGCCCTTTCGGGCCCCTCTGTGATAGGACAGAATGGAAGAAAAAATCATGTCGCGCCGACCGAAAGTGACATGGGATATAGGCAGGAATGTTGATGATTAAGGAAGTTAATATTTTTTTTGAAAATGAGATGCAACAGTGAAAGTAATTTTAACTATTCTACAGAAAGTTAAAATCACTGTTATTATCAATAAAGATCAAATCTTGCGTATGATTATCCAATTTTATAATTAATTTCCAAAAACATTATCAAGTTTATATGAAACTAGCCGACCCGCGCAACTTCGTCTGCGTCACATTTTCCATTAATGCTCCGCTCCCATTTGTCTTAGCGTGATGATAACCTTCCTCGATAAATGGGCTATCTAATACTGAAATAATTTTTCAAATCGGACCAGCCGGTCGATTCTGTCGACGTCTCACCGTATCCACTTAGGTGAAGTGAACTACGCCTAAGTGTTCACTTCGACATGTTTACAGAATCGTGCTACAGTAGGTAGTTCCTGAGATTAGCGCGTTCAACCAAACAAACAAACTCTTCTGCTTTTTTTATACTAAACGGGGAAACTCTTGGCTCCCTATAATATTTGTATAGATTCCGTGAGCAGCAAACGCTTTTAAGACGACACGTGTCTAGGCATCGTAAAACGCAAATGGTCCTATACGAGTCGTCGGGTCCATTGAGTGCCAAGTGAGCCTTTATGCTATCTTGAACCCGACGCATTTACCCTACAATAAAGATATCAACCGCGAAGCCTGGAGTCGCCACGCCCGGCAATGACTAGATAATGTTACAACTAAGTGCTATGCAATGTGCACTGAAGACTAGTTTTGGATGTCGTAGTAATCGGTCCTAAAATTATCTGCTGCTAATAAGTGTCACCGCTTCCCTGGAACGAAATTGGCATTAGGAAGATCACGGGTGAGTTTTAATCAGTAAGAGTCTGATACTTCCTTCCGCTATCTTGTCTGCCGTAAAAACGTGAAGTGGTAACATACATACTACGTATTTCGCGTCTGTTATATTTTAAGTGGAATGTATACGGCTAGTGTGGAAACATGGATGTTTGGTTTTTGCCATCTCTAAGTAGTAGATCCAGTAGTGTGTCTCCTCATCATCAACTGCTTAAAGGCCTCCCCTAAATGTCGCCATAACAAACGGTCTTGTGCGCGTCGCATCCATCGGCAACCCGCGAGCCTCACCCATCGGTCCACCTTGTGGAGGTTGGAAGACCAGAAACTTGTATGTTCCCATAATATACGGTTGCCATTCTAGAATGTTTCAGCACCATAGACCATTTATTGCAGTATGCAAGCAATGTGCCCCGCCCACTGCCACTTTAGTTTGGAGTGTTTCTGTGCAGTGTAATACACCAATTTAAAACCAAATACTGTAAACAACAGTTATTCTTGAGAAACAACTGTGGGATAATTATTGTACTTGTAAAATATTCTACCTTTTAATTTCTTTAACGGGTTTCCAAATGCAATTCCTTATGGCCCATAATGACGTCATTAAACGAAAGTGGACATACATAAGTCTCTTTTATTACCTTAGTTAAGTACTTAATTTAAAAAAAGCTTGTGTAAATATAAAAGAAACGTGCCAGATTGCCCAAGAGGGTCATTTTATCAATGTAATAGCTATTAACGTGACGTATTACTCCGTTAAAACACAATAATCACAAAACATTTTTAGATGTAAGCTTTAACAAATTAACACTCTAAAGTTCAAGTTTAATGAAGACCTACCCCGTTCAATGACCTCACCTAATCGAATTTAATGTTCACCCTTAACAATTACAGCTCACAAAATAATAAATTACACTTTGCAAAGCCATATATTCTAGCCGAACTGTATTTAGCCCGTAATTCTATTGATAAGACTTATTTGATCAAACCTTTATGGAAGGATATAAATCAGTAATTTGATGGATACGTTTTACGTCAAGTTTACTTCTTTTAAAACATAGAGAGCTCTGACATTAAGATAAATAATTGACGTAGGTAAAAAGGCTAGCAGGCTCAAATGGGCTTGGGCGAGTCACCCCACCTCACCGTACAATGACCACCATTTCCATTATTATTTTTGCACCATTGTGGTTGCCCTCAGGCTAGGTGGAGCGACGATCTTCGCAGGGTGGCTGGTAGCAGCTGGATGAGAGTTGCCGGTGATCGAGCCAAATGGCGTGCACTTGGAGAGGCCTATGTCCAGCAGTGGACTGTTATAGGCTGATGATGATGATGATGTGGTTGCCTGCATACGGACATTGTACCTATAACCATAGATTTGTAACCATTTTGGTCGGGCGGCGCCGCTGAAGCCAGCCCAGAAATTGATAGCGAAAGGACCTGGACTGGACTTTGACGGCTGGTAGAACAGAGCTGAAATATCTTAGACAAAGGGACAAAGCCTTTAGTTTGTTTTTGTTTGGCAGACAGTCATCATCATTTGTCTAGTTAATAAAGGTTAACTACATTTGAGTCGACTTCCATTCAAGCTAGATTCAGATGAACATTAGTATATAACGCTCGGCGGCTGCCTACCAGACCTCCACAATCCATTGTCTGGGTAATACCGTATTTCTTGACCAGATTATTTTTGGGCATTTTTTTGATTTTCTTTATGTTCTAGAGTAAAGCTACAGATGCGATGTTACGTTACGTTTTGCTTTATTTGCATAGAATATTGATAACCGATGAAGGTTTTTACCTGACGCCATGAGCATAGATAATATCCAAACCAAGGGCGTTTCAATTAAGATACGGCTGTCAAGTTCATTTAATCCATTCAGTTTCAGACTAGATTCAAACATAGATATACGTCAACAAGAGGGGACCGCAATGTCAGTTCAGTTTCTAGGTCACCCGCATTATATGTGGTATCTAGCTATAGACAAGACGCTGTCTGCCTGTTATATCTAAATAACCACGTTCCGAGAGGTGGTACCACAAATGGATCCCAGTGGATTCAGACTAGATTCTCAGTAATAATCATAAATAGCATGTCTGGGAAAACAATCAATGATTTAAGTGGGCCCTTAGAAATGTGCGTACATGTGATCAATCCATATATATGTTGGAAACCGCTTTCAAAATTATAATCACAAACTTGCCAAGTGTAACTGATACAAATCTGCTTCGAAGAAAAGTTTCTATGAATAATATTTACTCAATAGTTGGCTCTCATTAACTTAAGTAAAGCACCTGAAACCTGAAAGTTTCGAACAGTGAGATAGAGTTTCCTCTAATTGGGAACTCTGTTATTGATACACGAAAAGTTTCAAGAAAAATTATACTGAAAACAGTATCACATCACTTTTTTGAAGTTGTTTGAAAAAGAGACTTGGGTAAGAAAAATCGGAAGAGAAAAATGAAATAAAAAGCTCTTTTGAAAGTTCTCGATAATGAGCTCAACACACGGTTGCCGGCTCCACAGACGCGACGCGGTCGTGTTTCACTTGTTTGTTATTAAGCCGCAAACTGTGTGCCTAGTATAACCACGCTACGTTAATAAGTGGTTAATCCCACTTTACATGCCAACTGACTCCTACTGATGAATAAACACGTATCACAAGCATCGCATTTGAAAACACTTTTGTTGAAAATATTATTGGTAGTCGAGAGAGTGAAAATAAATGATTCTACTTATTGGACCACTATCAGCTACCGTGGCTCCGGAACACAAAGGGCATGAAGGAACATGGATGGGTATTTCCCATACCTAAAAAAAAAAAAAAACAAAAAAAAGGACCACTATCAGCTATTTTATAAATCAATAAGAATGCGAGTTTATGTAAAATACTATGACAATCAATGATGTTATTAAAATAATAGTAATCTTAATGACAAATGTAATTAAAATGCATTGGGAAAAGTTTACCAGCAACATTTATGTTAAAGTTTTCTGGCTGAAAAATAACCATGTCTTATTTTAATATTAAAATAAATTGAATACTGAATAGCCACGAAATGTCGAAATAAATTACGCTTCAAATGGAAAATTAGTTTAGCTCTAGTCTGTAGATGTGAAATAGATAAGAAATTGTTGATAGCTATATTATAGTTATTCTTTGTGTCACATAATAATACGCAATGTAGGTAGGTATTATTAATCGACTTCAAATAGGACGAGGTTAGAGTTTCGTGTGTTTATGTTGTTATTATGAATGTTTGTAGTTCCGTCATGTGTCTAGACGCATTTGCGATATTCTTTTTTATTCACTTCGAAAGATGTGTGTGCTAAAATAGAACTTTTTTCGTAAAATCTGATGATGAAATTTTGATATTAATAGTTAAAACAGGTCTGACTGGACTTTTTGGGGTAGCACTAAAACATTATGTGGGGTTAAAAACTGGCAGTTTTTTTTTTTTTTTATTCAAAACGGGGAAACTCTTGGCCCAAATCTCACCTGATGTAAAGTGATGATTAGGCCGAAGATGGAAGCGAATTTCACCCGGAATCCTCTTACACAGAGGAACTGGCTATCATACCTCTAACTGCCGGAACACAACAATGCTGTTAACATTGTTGTTATGGCGACAGACTTAGACATGATGGTAGTAGCATGCCAGGTGGACTTAGAACAAGTCCTACCAACAACCAAACCGAGCAAAAATTTTGCCCCCACTGGGAATCGAACCCGGGACTCCTGGGTCTGAATAAGGTGGTATAACCACGAGACCACGGAGGCGGTTAGTGTCACCTGTTTAGCACCACCCGGGGACCACGTGTAGAGATTCGCTGAAGGGTATTCTCCTACGGACGCGGGTGACTCGGCCCCCGAAAGTATTTTAATTTTATCATGAGATGCTTTTATTTTGCTGGTTGCAGCTAAATGATTCTCTTTTTTTTGTTCCCACAAAACCACATCTAGACGTCTCAATAGGTTTCAGCTAAAACAAGACTTCATTAGTAGGTAAGTTGGTATCGTATAACACATAGCTACCAAATCGTTAAAACATTTATTTAGCCTTACCGTCAGTCCCATCTCCAATTCGAACTGTCCTGTAATGGGGCCAGGATTTTGAGACGCAAAGCTTAAGTTTGCTGACCGACTTGTCAATTCATCACCTAGAAAAAGATTTGCAATTTATCTGTTGTTCCCCACAAAGATTATACTATCCTAAAAGATTTAGTGATATGTGTTCCACATAATTCCAAATCCTGAATTCTAAAAGCGGATCGTTTTCTTTACCTTCGGCAATATTTGATTTACTGGTCCTATGTTAACAACCGGACGGCAATTTTACCTGTAAACAGGGAAACATGAATTAGCTTTAGCCAACAACGACGGGTAGGTAATACATCAGTAAATCACGGTAGAGGGATTATTATAACTTATGTTGCAGCTTCCTCGTCGAAGTAAGAGTGAGATTATAAACCTATTTGCGTGGTACGGAGATTACAGATTTAAGCCTTTGTGGGTCGGTCGTTGTCGCTGTTCGTTGGGAAGCTCAGTTTGAACAGAGGAAATCAAAAGCAGCAAGCGGCTAAAACCTTTTGTGTTACTTCTAAAAGTACATTTGCGACTAAAATTAGGGACTGAAAATGTTCAATTAACGACGACGCGACGACGTTCAATAAAATCACACTCCACGTTCAAAGTTTTATCTGCTCTATTGTTACTAAAAATGAATTAGAAGTATTGGAACTATTGATCGGATCTGGTGCAAAAGCAGGACAAAGATTGGAAATTTCACTACTAAGTCAATTTATTTTGTACTGTGTCTTGCCTTAAAGGAGTTATAATGCTAAAATAAATTGAATTTGTACAATACAAATTCAATTTATTTTAGCATTAAAACTCCTTTCAAGATCTAGTAAATTCTTTATACAATCGTGAACATGAAGGCGAGGTCACGATATTAAAAATGCAATTCCGCAACTCATCTTTTGCATACATTGTTAAGATAGTCGTCGAGGTTGATCTGTTTTATGTAATAAATTATTTTTAAGTATTTTTTTTACCATTTTGATTTTTGAGTTGACATAAATGTAATAAAATTACAAAATACTTATTGATTAAAAAAGGTTCTCCTTAATTTGGATGACAGAGTTGTAAGGAGCTCTAAAATCACAGTATGTAATGCAATAACTTTTTAAGAAATATAGTATTAATGACCATTTGTATAACCCTTACAAATACTATTTGTTCATGTTTTGCCTTGACGGAGCAAAACTATAGTAAGTCATTATAGTCATGTCATTTTGAGATTTGATACCTTGACATTATTATCAACGTATAAGTACATGATATCGATGAAATGGGATGTCCAATATGTCCATATCTATACTTATTATTAATATTATAAAGCTGAAGAGTTTGTTTGAAAGTTTCCTTGAACGCGCTAATCTCAGGAACAACTGGTCTGATTTGAAAAATTATTTCAGTGTTAGATAGCCCATTTATTGAGAAAGGCAAATCACGCAAAGACAGGTTCGGAGCACTACTGAAAAATGTGACGCAGACGAAGTTGCACGGGTCAGCAAGTGTAAATAAAAGATATTTCAGCCAAGCTAATCTCTTCGGTCACTAACACAGACCTCAATTTAAACTAAGAGACTCCAAATAATGATAAGGTCTGACCTTGTTAACCCCTTAGGATGACCAATTAGACAGCTTTTGGGAAATGTACCCTTTGGGTGCATTTAGCCTGTAGTGAGGTATATAAATAAAGCGATTTAGTGGTTCCCACAAGCACATCCCTCACTGAACATCCTCGCACATTTCTGGTGGAAATGCACCCTTAAAGGTGAAATTCCTAAAATTTTGTTTTTTTTGTTCTATAACTGTTTTTTATGAACATATTATTTGGTTTGCAGTTACTTACAGAATACAAACTTTATTTGAGGGCTAAGATCTGAATAGTTCGACAACAGGAACGTTCGATGATTTATTACTGAAAAATTAATATAGCTTTTTTAAAATTTTCAATAGAACTACTGACTTACCGCCATTTTATTTTTTCAGGGAAAAGTTTTCAGACTATTGAAAAATCGTTGTTTAAATTTTGTAAAGTTTGTAACAGTAGGACTTAAATAAAGATTTTAAGATAAGAGGCAGTTACCTCTTTTCGTAAAACAAAGTAATAACTGAATTTTATAGTTTTATTGCCAGATACTCCCATTTTCCATTTGATAGTTTAAACCGTACCCTCGTAATCGTAAACGTTACCCCGGGAAATTTTTACCAGGATAATCCTTTTTACTTTTAAATTGTACATATTATCTGTATCTGGGTGATTCTTAGTGAGTCTACGTGAGAATTTTTCGAAGGTTGCATTACATTGGCGACCTCAACAGGTCAACGACTATTACTAGTTGGCTGTGGTAAATGCGGGTAGATTTGCCTTTATCTGGAATATTTGTTTGTAGATACAATTAATGTGCAGCACATTTAAACATAGCAACAATTAATAGAATTACTATCGTTTACTTTATTGTACGTTTTTATAATTGGATAAAAAACAATAAAATTACTATTGATAATCTTTCTTAGTAAAAAATAATACGAATTTATTTCAATCAATATTATATTTTATACGACGTAGGCACTACTTCGTATAAAATATAATATTGTTTAAGTGGTTCAAAACAGCTGAAGTTAGTGGCTTCAGATGGCTTGTAAAATTGCTGCATAACATTTAAATTCCTTCAAACCACTATATTTTTAAGTTTTTCTACGTAATTCAGATTTATCTCATCTTTCTGTTTTCAGAAACAAACAAATTGTTTCTTTTTTTCTGTTCATATAATTTAGTCACTTGAACTCATAGGTTTAGATTAAAGCGCTTGCTGACGCTTTCTAAATAATGTTTTCACTTTTCATTTACTTTTTATAATTTTAATTGTATAAACCGATAAAACCTTAAAGAAAACTGCGGCCTTATCGCATTCCACGATTTCTTCCAGGCAACCTGGAATGGGCAGTAATTGCCCGGACATAAAATTATGTTATCATCGGTGCAACATTATTTAAATCATTAATAGATACCGCGTGTATCTGACATCGACCCACAAACGATTTCCATGGGTCCAGGGCATGATTCTGGACACACCTGTGTTGGAATTTTTCGTCGGTTCTTTTCTCATTTTTTCATTTTTTTCAAGAGTACCACAAATAGGTATCAGCTCAGCTGAGCTGATATCTATTTGTGGTTTTATTCAGATTGCTCTTTTTAGTGAAAGTAGTTAGTTAATTATTTTTTTATTAAAAATCTCATTGGGTTAGGTCAGAATAACGATTATGAGCAGTCTAAAGTAAAAAAACCCTTGAAAAAAATAAAAAAATGAGAATAAAGCCGATGAAAAATTCTAAGTCTAGGGTGTCCAGAATCATACCCTGGACCCATGGAAATAGTTTGTGCGTCGATGTCAGATACACGCGGTATAGTACACAGATATAATGTATCGTTATCAATTTATATGTATATACCACATAGAGCAACAAACAAAAATTACGAACATAATATTACGGTGTTCAAAAGACTCGTGAGGGATCACGAGTCTTTTGTAAAACACCGGTAACGAATGAGCGCGTCTTACTGGCAATGCATTCCACAAACGAGCAGCCTGGACAGTAAAGGATTTATTAAAGAAATTTGTGGAATCCATTAGCATTTTATGTCGTAAATTATCTGATCACCTCAGAAATCCAGCGTGAGAATCACAGAGAAACTGAAAACGTTTCTTGAGATAAAGAGTGGTAGAAGGGGAAAAGAGCACATTAAAAGGGAAAGAATATGAGCATTCCGGCGAAGATTTATTGATTTATTTATCTTTTTAACCGACTTCCCAAAAAGGAGGAGGTTCTCAATTCGGTTGTATTTTTTTGCTTTTATGCTAAACATAAAAATCATACCTAGGTACAGCTTATTTTCAGAAAGACGTACCTACTCGGATCTACCGAGTAAAAGGCAGGCGTTTTTAGGGTTCCGTAGCCAAATGGCAAAAAACGGAACCCTTATAGATTCGTCATGTCTGTCCGTCTGTATGTACAGCCACTTTTTTCCGAAATTATAACTTTTTTTGTAAACATTGTCATTCAAAAAGTATTTAGCTTAATTTCAATAAAAGATTTAATAACCAAGAATATTTTTTACTGTCGGGCGTTCACTTCAAAGGGCCGGAAGCAAATTTTTACTCTTTTTAGAGTTCCGTAGCCAAATGGTGAAAACGGAACCCTTATAGATTCGTCATGTCGGTCTGTCTATCCGTCCGTATGTCATAGCCACATTTTTCGGAAATTCCAGTGGAAATTTCCTCATGATTGTTTTTAATTTTTTTTCGATTTTTAATTTTTTTTTGCTTTATTTCAATGTAAAGTTACATTATCTGTATGCAGAACTCCATTAATGTAAATAACACAGCTAAAATGAAATAATAAAAAAAAAATCCCATGAACGACGCATGAAATCAGCTGTTAAAACGTAGCGCGGGCGCAGCTATCCTTTCGAAAGCTAGCTGCGCTGCCGTTCGCTGCGTGCGTTTTGCAGAAGTAGCGATACATTGCGAGTGAGGTAATTAAACAAATCAGTTTTATTGGATTCCCATAAAGTTCCTGAAATAATTTCATGTACCGGTCAAATTAGTACGATATACTGAAATCTATCAGTTTGAGGAGGGCTGTCCCTTACACCCGTTATTAACATAAATAACGTTGAAATTTGGTTAGTAGATGTACTTTGTGAACTGCATAAAGATTTTCATACAAAAATAGCAAAATAAACAATACATTTTGGGGGTCCCCATACTTAGAACTGAAACTCAAAAATTTATTTTCATCAAACCCATACGTGTGTGGTATTTACGGATAGGTCTTCAGAAATGATGTTGAAGTTTCTTACATAATTTTTTCTAAGATGAATACTTTGCACGAGAGACACTTCCAAAGTTGTAAAATGTGTCCCCCCTCCTGTAACTTATAAAATAAGAGAATGATAAAACTAACAAATATATGATCATTACTATGTAAACTCCCACCGATATTTGGTTTGAACGAGATCTAGTAAATAGTTTTTTTTAATACGTCATAAATCTTATTATACGATATTGGTACGGAACCCTTCGTGCGCGAGTCCGACTCGCACTTGGCCAGATTTTTACTGTTGATATGCACGCGTTTGACCACTATCTCACTTGATGGTAGTCGAAGATGTTGTCTAAGATGGAGCACGCTTGCCTAGAAGTAACATATTCACTCTCGACTTAAAAACATCCAGGTTGTAGCTATCAGGAAACACTAACTCTTGCAGAGAATTCCACTTCTTTGCTGTACGCACTATGAGTGTGTTCCCAAAACTTTTTGTTCGTGGTGGTGGTTTATTCACCATGTACCGGGTGGCGCATCACCGTTCATCTAATTTAAGTCTTAACATTTTTATATTAAAAATATAAATCCAAAACTTCAATAATGCGTAAAATAGATGTTTAAAAAGATGTTTCAAATATTCTCAACAAAACGTATTGAATATGAATCCAGGAATCATGGATGAAGACGATACAGATTGGTTTCAAATCCCAATGCAATATAACGAAAAGAAAATTGGACAGAAGATGAAACTTTGTACTATTATAAATTATTTTATTGTTTGTTATATATATATATTATATATATAAATAAAAATGAATCAACAAAATATTAACACGCACATTGCTTTGTGAAGACCGACCCAAAGTGAATAATTATTTTTTGTTGTGTTTGTATATTATATCAATCAGGGCGAGGTAGGTATGTAAAAAGAATATTTTTGAAAAAAAAAATAAACTAACTGGCGAAGCCTGGGCTGGCAATTCGTATTTTATGTGCTTTTAAAAACGTGGACACCAACAGTCAAGCATTGACTGTTAATTTGTGCACATGTCCATTAATACGAAAATAAGCGCGTTAGTCATACTTATTATAACACTATTTAGAGATGATTGCAACTCTTAGCTCGACGGTCATATAGCTTAAAATTTATTGAGTATTTTACTGGTATCAAACTAATATCGATAAAACATCAGACTTCAATCAACTATATTGGTAATCTTTTTATTAAGTATCTCCCGTTGTTATCATATTCAGACCATTTCGTAGACGTAATTGGTCGTTTTCGTATTTCAATATTATCGTGTCTATGATGGGTCCTTCACCATTCAATATTACAATGGCATGTCACCAAGATACTGGAGCCGAATATTGGAATATACAGGATGGCCAAATGAAATGCTTGCCATCATTTCGAGTTAAAGCCCATTCATTTGGTACAAGTTTTGGTTAATGAACCGCAATTTTATTTGGATAGTTTTTAAGACCGTAGTCACGGTACCGTCAAAAAAGTTTTTTACTTTTCACTATTTAGCGGGAAGTATTCCCGTTATAGCACCAAAATTAAGAGCACCAAAATTTAGAGCACCAACACTATTCCCATGAGAGCACCAATCAATATTTTTGCTTGGTGCTATATCGGGAATACTTCTAAAGTATTTTATTCACATTAGAGCACCAGTGGTTCATTAGGTTCTAGTGATGGGGATTATATAAACATATCGATAAAAATATAAGTCAAAACAAAAACATATTTATTTCACTCAGACCAATGGCACTTTTGAATAGCATTTTTGTTCAGATACATACGTCAATAAATAATTCAAGAACATTAGAGGTATATGAAGGCGAAGCAGCATATAACTATGACAGTACTAACAATATTAAATTTTACTATAGTCAAGAGCTAACCCATTGTAAATAAAAATAAAAACATGCTGACAATATTACTACAAACTTTTTGAAAACCAACAAAGTGCTTAATAATGTATAAGGCTACGCGCGCACTGGTGACTTTTTGTATAAGGCTACGAGCGCACTGGTGACTTTTTGTCCGCGTGACAGTACATGTCTCTCTATCGTTAGAAATTGTTTTTTTTTTATCCAAAACGGGTGTATGGAAAGTGATGATTAGGCCGAAGATGGAAGCGAGTTTCACCCGGAATCCTCTTACATAGAGGAACTGGCTATATCATACCTCTAACTGCTGGAACACAACAATGCTGTTAACATAGTTATTATGGCCACAGACTTAGACATGATGGTAATAGCTTGCCAGGCGGACTTAGAACAAGTCCTACCACCAACCAAACCGAGCAAAAAATTTGCCCCCGCTGGGAATCGAACCCCGGACCTCTGGGTCTGAAGGTGGTATAACCACTAGACCACAGAGGCGGTTAGTGTCACCTATTTAGCACCACCCGGGGACCACGTGTAAGGATTCGCTGAAGGGTATTCTTCTATGGACGCGGGTGACTCGGCCCCCAAAATAAATATATAAATATTATTTGTTCGTTTTTAGAGTTTATTTTTTGTGTAGAGGGTTTTTAAATTTTCTTATTTTATAATAGATTTACTTAGTTACTGGAAATAAAATTCCATCTTGATTATAAGGACTGACATCTCACTACGTGATCAGTTCACCCAAGACGACAAAGAAACTTAGATACCTATGTCTGATTTTTGTCTGAATCAGTTAAATTTTTTAAGTGCCGTTGTTGAAAAAAATATATTGAGTTGTGATTTATGGACCGTTCACACGGTACAGACTTTCATAAACTTCTTTACAATTTTTCTTCGCAACTTAGTCTGTGCAGACAATAGTCTGTTTCGTGTGAACCTTTTAGATGGTTAATCGATATGTTTTAAAATATATTTTAGTTTAGTGTGTGTAGGCACACCACTAAAATGAACCGCTGGTGCTCTGGGAATAAAATACGTTTTTTTATTGTATTCCCGATATAGCACCAAGCATAAAAATATTGATTGGTGCTCTCATGGGAATAGTTTTGGTGCTCTAAACATTGGTGCTCTTAAAATTGGTGCTCTAACGGGAATACTTCTTTAGTGGTTCACCTCACACCTAACAACATCACTGTAAAGTTGCAGGAAGATAAAATATGCAATTTCATTTACTTAGATGACAAAAAACCGTCATCCATGTAAACGAATTCCAACTATTTTGATTTAAAAGCTGCAAGCTACCTAAACGTTCACATGAAACTAGATTATTTCAAATCGGTTCATACATGACAGAGTTTTGAGGTAACGAACATATAAAATATCATCCACTTGAAAACCTCCTCCTTTTTAACCGACTTCCCAAAAAGGAGGAAGTTCTCAATTCGGTTGTATTTTTTTTATGTTTCTTACCTCATAACTCCGACAATAATTATGAACCGATTTCAAATAATCTAGTTAACAAAATGCGAAAAACTAACAAAAACACTGACTTCCAAAATTAAAGTAATTTTTTACATTGTAGTGTTTTTTTTTTTTTGGAAGTCGGTTGTAATTTTTTGGAAAAAGTTTTTTATTTGAATTCAGTTAAACAACCAAAGACTGTCGCATTTTTAAGCAGCAAAATGTAAAAACTTGGTACTGTTATCTTCTTCATAAAATGGCAAAGCCTATGTAATATAATCACTCAAAAATATTTAGTGATTTTGGTTTATTAAAAAAAAAAGTTGACTTGGCCACCCTGTCTAACAATTGATATCGCTACTGAATGCGATAGTTACGCCTGAGTTACTGAATAACAACGATGGAATAATAAAAGCGTTTATGACTATCATACGCTTTATGACATAAAACTTAATCATCGTCCGTCTGTGACCTGATTATTTAGTCGTTTCCATGCATAGATGATAGATCAGAAGTTATGGCGAGGACGCAAAATCGCTATCACGCAGTAAGTTTGCATGGTTATTGACTTTCTTTTCATTATTATACTACTAGCTTCTTCCAGCGGCTTTGCATGCGTGATATTTGGAAGTTAACCCAAAGGATTCCGGGATAAAAGTATTCATTCCATCTCCTATTCCTATCATGTCCCTGTCACACATAGATTGTATTTCATGCAATTTTACGATGATAAATTTAATATTTTATAATACAGCTTTGTTTTTAACCGCTGAGTGACGTTAACGTTAATGTTTTCGAGGGGGTTATACGGGAACGTTTATAAGGGAACACACTTTATAAGGATAACCTTATAAAGTGTGTTCCCATAAAAACGTTATTATTATTATCTTTATTTTACACACTTTATAAGGTTATAATATTAGGGTAACCCCTATTATTTTATAATAATAGGGGTTACCCTATAAGGTTACCGTTATAAAGTGTGTAAAATAAAGATCCAGAAATAACAAGTACCTAATTCGGTAGATCATCAAGATTTTTCGACGAAAATGGTTTTTGATTCACAAAAGCAGAATTAATACACAATTTATCGAAATTTTATAATTTCTCACGAAGATTTCCAAAATTTTCATATTGACTTTCATTAACTGACGTTGTTAAGAGAAAGAAGAAGACAAATGCTCAGGAACAGTTTCGGAAAGGTCATCAGAAGCTAATAATTAGCAACAAGCATTTTACTAAAACCTAACTAATACAGCCAAATCCTATTAAATAAAATTCTTCCGTTACTGAGTGGGTGACTTAAGAGACAGCGCACAGCCGAAACTGCTGGTTGTTAAAAGCGGAAATTTGGCACGTAGGTTCCTTGGATCCAAAGCCGTGTGCTTTCGTGGATCTCGGAACAGACCACCATCGGGGCCCCAAATAATGGTAGGAGGGTTTCACATCGGCGTCGTGTCGATGATGACGTACATGGGTCTCATCTTTTACAGCCAGGGGAATTTTGACATTTCTAACGTCTGCCTTCAAACGGCTACTGCCCAATCTAGGGGGTCCAAATGCCTCCTGCTGGAGGCTTTACGCGGGGGTCGTGCAGTCCATGGCCCTTTATGGGGCGCCGGTGTGATCTGATTTTACGACCGAATAATCCCAAAACTAAATCGCATAAGTAGGTGTTTGGAAAATTGCGATCAAACAAACATACGGGTGGAATACAGAACCATCTTTTTTTAATTGTAATTCGTTTGTTTTATTTTTTATTTCTCAACAAATTGCATTAACTGTGACAACACGAAACACAAAAATGTATTTATTGCTGTTGGTGTACCCAACAACGACCTTGTTTTTAAACACAGTGTATAGTGCATTTTATTATAGAATAGAGATAGCATATAAGTCAATAGGATAACTGTCAGGCAAAATTAATACTTTTTTAATTCTTTTTGCATGATATCAAAGTTACTACCTATTGGGTTACATTATGTACAAGAAACAATAAACATACTTCTGAAAGGAATACCTGCATAATACCTATGGCATATTTTTATCATAACTCCCTCAATATCATTACAAAGCCATTTTTCACTTATTCCACTTAATAAAAACTAGTTTAAGTACACTACTGAACGGCAACGCACTTAGCAGAGCGGGTTAATGACTCTTTTGCGAGCTGTACTAACATAACCTCGCTATTTTTATACTGCAAAACATTGAAATTGTTCAATAAGTATTTATGTGAACGGTTTTATACGGAAAAGGGCACGGTATCCCGATTTGATTATGTGGGCTGATTGCTATTGGACTATAAAAAAAAATACACAGGCATAGAAAATGTAAAACGTAACTATATAATTATCTGATTTTTATTGATTAGATATCACTTCCCGTTGATCTAAACCTGTACACAATAAATACTTATATATTTCAAAAGAAACTTATAACATATAACTAAAATTAATTTAATAGAAGTAAAAATTAGAAGCCAGATCTAAGCAAGATATACGAATAAAATAAACCAGATAAGTGCGAGTCGGACTCACGCGAAGGACTCCGTTCCATAAAACGGAAAAAAACCCGTTTTCTTTTAAATTATTTTTTTTACAACTTTTGCTATTATACTAATAAACCACATTTTCGGAAAATCCAGTCATCTCAAAACATTACATGCTCGGACAAGATAAGAGCACCCCATTTTAGTTCCCCAAAGAGTAGTAAATTGTAAAAGCTTGCGTGGAATCACTGTGATAAGACTGACACTGACTGGCAATATATTTTAACGATGATACCACAATAAAAATAAAAAAACTAGTTTCCCTATCCTCACAGTAGTTGCTCGTAATATTTGTTTCAATCGCATCATAAGGTACTTGTTTCACCGCCGCCGGCAGCGGCGATAAGGGAGTGGCAAGTCAATCTTGAAATTCGAAAAAAGTAGGCGAGCAGTTAGTAGAGAGTGAAAAGTTTCGATAGTTTTGATGCTCGCCTTTAACCGAGTGCTTTTGTGCGACGGGCTATTACTCGCAATACTCGCTCCGGCCCGCACTATAGGTAGAAATTGCCGCTGATTGGTAAGTTCTGATCGCTAAGCGAGCATCGTCGAGCGAGTGTCGCTTAGTGAGTACAATCTTTGATAACTCTTGTCGCTGCGATCAACTGAAGGTAAGAGCCGCTCGTCGGCAGTGTGAACAGCAAGCTATCTACTATAAATGTATGTGTCTGTTTAACTCACACGAGATCTACTATATATTTTGTCCGTCAGTCGTTGGCTAATCGCTTCCTCGCCGGCAGTGAGGCAAGTGGCAACTTGGCATTTTTTTAGTAAGCTAGTCCGGTCCACTGATAGGCAATGGATTCCCAGTCAACGCGCACTGTAGGCGCGGGCTTGCGAATGGTGAGTGTTGGGTGGCTCGCCGTTTGATAAGAACCACGCGTCCTGGTAAAAAATGCGTAGCGTTCCACGTGAATCTCAAAGAAACGTCAGCAAGATAGACGGGGCCTGCTAGGGCCGGATCAGGGTTGCGGAATTTATTCGAAAGTATCACTGCGGTTCTGGAACGCAAAGGGCACTTGAAGGAACACAAATGGTTTGTTTTTAGTTAGAGTCTGACACTCTATTTCACTTTAACCAGAGCGCAATGGGTCATTTAATGGTTTCCCATCTATATCTATACTAATATTATAAAGAGGTAACATTTGTTTGTAAGTTTGTATGTAGGGGGTAATCTCAGGAACAACTGGTCCGATTTGAAAAAATCTTTGAGTATTAGATAGCCCATTTATCGAGGAAGTCGTCAACGTCGGAAACGTCTCTGAGTTCGTATACTTTATATGTCTCATGTTGATTATACGTTCACCCTGAAACGGAGACAGGGTGAGCGTGTATGTGATTTTACAGGGTTTTAGGGAAGAGTGTATCTTCTGTATTGCATGTAAGTACCTGCATATGTACTGTTAACAATAAACTTTGTATTGTGTAGCAAGGTACTTGTTTTAATTGAATCTTCCCACATTTATGTATACCCTACAAATTCACTATAGCACGGGTAGGTAATAAAACACGTCTGTGTCAAGTTATCGTGTTACAGTTAATATTACTCAATTAACTGTAACAACAATTGACCGTGTTACAGTTGGCTACATATCATCACGCTAAAACTAAATAGACCCGAGCATTCATGGAAAATGTGACGCAGACGAAGTTGCGTGGATCAGCTAGTTACTTATAATTATGCACATAAACCCTAACCATACCAAAACAAGAAATTAACAATAAAAAGAAACAAAAGTTGTGCAATCGTATCAGTCATAATTCGTATCTAACATAAATTTTGTTCGTTTGGATTCATAACAATACAACAATGCACAAAACATACGAGCACATAATGTAACTTGGCTGTTCTTTATTCACCAAGAGTACAATTTCGCGTTTTATCCACTTTCTCCTCTTTCAAACTATTTCTGACCGCCCCTTTTCTCATACGTGTTTTTTGTTTACGACAAGATAGGAAAGTGAGGATGTAGACGATAAAAACGGGTCATAAAGTACATCCATCCCGACCGCAATGGCTTTCATAAAACGAGTATATTTTTCTTTCAGTGCAATTCTCCGATTGAAGTTTTACGTCTGTCAGAGGTTGTCCTCTGTTTTAAGTCCTTTTTAATGTTTTTAGTTTTGATTGTACGAACAAATATGTCGTGGATAACGATATTGTTTTAATAATAGTTGCTCAATTGATTAATGTTGTAGTGGGGTAACCGCCGTGACGTTGTTTAGTAATGGCGGAACGTGGTTTTGGAAAGTGGGGATTGTCGAACGGGCGCTTTGCATCGAGACGCGGACCAAGTCACTTCTCCAAAACGAAACTGTCGGTTTGCCTTGATTTGTGTGTAGTATTTAGTTTATTCGATTATTAAATTAAAAGTAAAGTTACATTTACACTTCGTGTTATTCAACGACACCTACCAAATGGACCCTTTACCACCGAACCAAGATGGTGACGAACCTATCGCTCCGCCGTCGCTGACGTCGTCAAATATATAATTCCTATCGCATTAATTATGGCTATCACATGCTTTCCCTCGTGATAAGAAAATGTATTACATGTCTCTCTATCGTTAGAAATTGTTTTTTTTTTATCCAAAACGGGTGTATGGAAAGTGATGATTAGGCCGAAGATGGAAGCGAGTTTCACCCGGAATCCTCTTACATAGAGGAACTGGCTATATCATACCTCTAACTGCTGGAACACAACAATGCTGTTAACATAGTTATTATGGCCACAGACTTAGACATGATGGTAATAGCTTGCCAGGCGGACTTAGAACAAGTCCTACCACCAACCAAACCGAGCAAAAAATTTGCCCCCGCTGGGAATCGAACCCCGGACCTCTGGGTCTGAAGGTGGTATAACCACTAGACCACAGAGGCGGTTAGTGTCACCTATTTAGCACCACCCGGGGACCACGTGTAAGGATTCGCTGAAGGGTATTCTTCTATGGACGCGGGTGACTCGGCCCCCAAAATAAATATATAAATATTATTTGTTCGTTTTTAGAGTTTATTTTTTGTGTAGAGGGTTTTTAAATTTTCTTATTTTATAATAGATTTACTTAGTTACTGGAAATAAAATTCCATCTTGATTATAAGGACTGACAGCTCACTACGTGATCAGTTCACCCAAGACGACAAAGAAACTTAGATACCTATGTCTGATTTTTGTCTGAATCAGTTAAATTTTTTAAGTGCCGTTGTTGAAAAAAATATATTGAGTTGTGATTTATGGACCGTTCACACGGTACAGACTTTCATAAACTTCTTTACAATTTTTCTTCGCAACTTAGTCTGTGCAGACAATAGTCTGTTTCGTGTGAACCTTTTAGATGGTTAATCGATATGTTTTAAAATATATTTTAGTTTAGTGTGTGTAGGCACACCACTAAAATGAACCGCTGGTGCTCTGGGAATAAAATACGTTTTTTTATTGTATTCCCGATATAGCACCAAGCATAAAAATATTGATTGGTGCTCTCATGGGAATAGTTTTGGTGCTCTAAACATTGGTGCTCTTAAAATTGGTGCTCTAACGGGAATACTTCTTTAGTGGTTCACCTCACACCTAACAACATCACTGTAAAGTTGCAGGAAGATAAAATATGCAATTTCATTTACTTAGATGACAAAAAACCGTCATCCATGTAAACGAATTCCAACTATTTTGATTTAAAAGCTGCAAGCTACCTAAACGTTCACATGAAACTAGATTATTTCAAATCGGTTCATACATGACAGAGTTTTGAGGTAACGAACATATAAAATATCATCCACTTGAAAACCTCCTCCTTTTTAACCGACTTCCCAAAAAGGAGGAAGTTCTCAATTCGGTTGTATTTTTTTTATGTTTCTTACCTCATAACTCCGACAATAATTATGAACCGATTTCAAATAATCTAGTTAACAAAATGCGAAAAACTAACAAAAACACTGACTTCCAAAATTAAAGTAATTTTTTACATTGTAGTGTTTTTTTTTTTTTGGAAGTCGGTTGTAATTTTTTGGAAAAAGTTTTTTATTTGAATTCAGTTAAACAACCAAAGACTGTCGCATTTTTAAGCAGCAAAATGTAAAAACTTGGTACTGTTATCTTCTTCATAAAATGGCAAAGCCTATGTAATATAATCACTCAAAAATATTTAGTGATTTTGGTTTATTAAAAAAAAAAGTTGACTTGGCCACCCTGTCTAACAATTGATATCGCTACTGAATGCGATAGTTACGCCTGAGTTACTGAATAACAACGATGGAATAATAAAAGCGTTTATGACTATCATACGCTTTATGACATAAAACTTAATCATCGTCCGTCTGTGACCTGATTATTTAGTCGTTTCCATGCATAGATGATAGATCAGAAGTTATGGCGAGGACGCAAAATCGCTATCACGCTACTGCGTGATAGCGATTTTGCGTCCTCGCCATAACTTGAAAAGAAAGTCAATAACCATGCAAACTTACTAGTTTGCATGGTTATTGACTTTCTTTTCATTATTATACTACTAGCTTCTTCCAGCGGCTTTGCATGCGTGATATTTGGAAGTTAACCCAAAGGATTCCGGGATAAAAGTATTCATTCCATCTCCTATTCCTATCATGTCCCTGTCACACATAGATTGTATTTCATGCAATTTTACGATGATAAATTTAATATTTTATAATACAGCTTTGTTTTTAACCGCTGAGTGACGTTAACGTTAATGTTTTCGAGGGGGTTATACGGGAACGTTTATAAGGGAACACACTTTATAAGGATAACCTTATAAAGTGTGTTCCCATAAAAACGTTATTATTATTATCTTTATTTTACACACTTTATAAGGTTATAATATTAGGGTAACCCCTATTATTTTATAATAATAGGGGTTACCCTATAAGGTTACCGTTATAAAGTGTGTAAAATAAAGATCCAGAAATAACAAGTACCTAATTCGGTAGATCATCAAGATTTTTCGACGAAAATGGTTTTTGATTCACAAAAGCAGAATTAATACACAATTTATCGAAATTTTATAATTTCTCACGAAGATTTCCAAAATTTTCATATTGACTTTCATTAACTGACGTTGTTAAGAGAAAGAAGAAGACAAATGCTCAGGAACAGTTTCGGAAAGGTCATCAGAAGCTAATAATTAGCAACAAGCATTTTACTAAAACCTAACTAATACAGCCAAATCCTATTAAATAAAATTCTTCCGTTACTGAGTGGGTGACTTAAGAGACAGCGCACAGCCGAAACTGCTGGTTGTTAAAAGCGGAAATTTGGCACGTAGGTTCCTTGGATCCAAAGCCGTGTGCTTTCGTGGATCTCGGAACAGACCACCATCGGGGCCCCAAATAATGGTAGGAGGGTTTCACATCGGCGTCGTGTCGATGATGACGTACATGGGTCTCATCTTTTACAGCCAGGGGAATTTTGACATTTCTAACGTCTGCCTTCAAACGGCTACTGCCCAATCTAGGGGGTCCAAATGCCTCCTGCTGGAGGCTTTACGCGGGGGTCGTGCAGTCCATGGCCCTTTATGGGGCGCCGGTGTGATCTGATTTTACGACCGAATAATCCCAAAACTAAATCGCATAAGTAGGTGTTTGGAAAATTGCGATCAAACAAACATACGGGTGGAATACAGAACCATCTTTTTTTAATTGTAATTCGTTTGTTTTATTTTTTATTTCTCAACAAATTGCATTAACTGTGACAACACGAAACACAAAAATGTATTTATTGCTGTTGGTGTACCCAACAACGACCTTGTTTTTAAACACAGTGTATAGTGCATTTTATTATAGAATAGAGATAGCATATAAGTCAATAGGATAACTGTCAGGCAAAATTAATACTTTTTTAATTCTTTTTGCATGATATCAAAGTTACTACCTATTGGGTTACATTATGTACAAGAAACAATAAACATACTTCTGAAAGGAATACCTGCATAATACCTATGGCATATTTTTATCATAACTCCCTCAATATCATTACAAAGCCATTTTTCACTTATTCCACTTAATAAAAACTAGTTTAAGTACACTACTGAACGGCAACGCACTTAGCAGAGCGGGTTAATGACTCTTTTGCGAGCTGTACTAACATAACCTCGCTATTTTTATACTGCAAAACATTGAAATTGTTCAATAAGTATTTATGTGAACGGTTTTATACGGAAAAGGGCACGGTATCCCGATTTGATTATGTGGGCTGATTGCTATTGGACTATAAAAAAAAATACACAGGCATAGAAAATGTAAAACGTAACTATATAATTATCTGATTTTTATTGATTAGATATCACTTCCCGTTGATCTAAACCTGTACACAATAAATACTTATATATTTCAAAAGAAACTTATAACATATAACTAAAATTAATTTAATAGAAGTAAAAATTAGAAGCCAGATCTAAGCAAGATATACGAATAAAATAAACCAGATAAGTGCGAGTCGGACTCACGCGAAGGACTCCGTTCCATAAAACGGAAAAAAACCCGTTTTCTTTTAAATTATTTTTTTTACAACTTTTGCTATTATACTAATAAACCACATTTTCGGAAAATCCAGTCATCTCAAAACATTACATGCTCGGACAAGATAAGAGCACCCCATTTTAGTTCCCCAAAGAGTAGTAAATTGTAAAAGCTTGCGTGGAATCACTGTGATAAGACTGACACTGACTGGCAATATATTTTAACGATGATACCACAATAAAAATAAAAAAACTAGTTTCCCTATCCTCACAGTAGTTGCTCGTAATATTTGTTTCAATCGCATCATAAGGTACTTGTTTCACCGCCGCCGGCAGCGGCGATAAGGGAGTGGCAAGTCAATCTTGAAATTCGAAAAAAGTAGGCGAGCAGTTAGTAGAGAGTGAAAAGTTTCGATAGTTTTGATGCTCGCCTTTAACCGAGTGCTTTTGTGCGACGGGCTATTACTCGCAATACTCGCTCCGGCCCGCACTATAGGTAGAAATTGCCGCTGATTGGTAAGTTCTGATCGCTAAGCGAGCATCGTCGAGCGAGTGTCGCTTAGTGAGTACAATCTTTGATAACTCTTGTCGCTGCGATCAACTGAAGGTAAGAGCCGCTCGTCGGCAGTGTGAACAGCAAGCTATCTACTATAAATGTATGTGTCTGTTTAACTCACACGAGATCTACTATATATTTTGTCCGTCAGTCGTTGGCTAATCGCTTCCTCGCCGGCAGTGAGGCAAGTGGCAACTTGGCATTTTTTTAGTAAGCTAGTCCGGTCCACTGATAGGCAATGGATTCCCAGTCAACGCGCACTGTAGGCGCGGGCTTGCGAATGGTGAGTGTTGGGTGGCTCGCCGTTTGATAAGAACCACGCGTCCTGGTAAAAAATGCGTAGCGTTCCACGTGAATCTCAAAGAAACGTCAGCAAGATAGACGGGGCCTGCTAGGGCCGGATCAGGGTTGCGGAATTTATTCGAAAGTATCACTGCGGTTCTGGAACGCAAAGGGCACTTGAAGGAACACAAATGGTTTGTTTTTAGTTAGAGTCTGACACTCTATTTCACTTTAACCAGAGCGCAATGGGTCATTTAATGGTTTCCCATCTATATCTATACTAATATTATAAAGAGGTAACATTTGTTTGTAAGTTTGTATGTAGGGGGTAATCTCAGGAACAACTGGTCCGATTTGAAAAAATCTTTGAGTATTAGATAGCCCATTTATCGAGGAAGTCGTCAACGTCGGAAACGTCTCTGAGTTCGTATACTTTATATGTCTCATGTTGATTATACGTTCACCCTGAAACGGAGACAGGGTGAGCGTGTATGTGATTTTACAGGGTTTTAGGGAAGAGTGTATCTTCTGTATTGCATGTAAGTACCTGCATATGTACTGTTAACAATAAACTTTGTATTGTGTAGCAAGGTACTTGTTTTAATTGAATCTTCCCACATTTATGTATACCCTACAAATTCACTATAGCACGGGTAGGTAATAAAACACGTCTGTGTCAAGTTATCGTGTTACAGTTAATATTACTCAATTAACTGTAACAACAATTGACCGTGTTACAGTTGGCTACATATCATCACGCTAAAACTAAATAGACCCGAGCATTCATGGAAAATGTGACGCAGACGAAGTTGCGTGGATCAGCTAGTTACTTATAATTATGCACATAAACCCTAACCATACCAAAACAAGAAATTAACAATAAAAAGAAACAAAAGTTGTGCAATCGTATCAGTCATAATTCGTATCTAACATAAATTTTGTTCGTTTGGATTCATAACAATACAACAATGCACAAAACATACGAGCACATAATGTAACTTGGCTGTTCTTTATTCACCAAGAGTACAATTTCGCGTTTTATCCACTTTCTCCTCTTTCAAACTATTTCTGACCGCCCCTTTTCTCATACGTGTTTTTTGTTTACGACAAGATAGGAAAGTGAGGATGTAGACGATAAAAACGGGTCATAAAGTACATCCATCCCGACCGCAATGGCTTTCATAAAACGAGTATATTTTTCTTTCAGTGCAATTCTCCGATTGAAGTTTTACGTCTGTCAGAGGTTGTCCTCTGTTTTAAGTCCTTTTTAATGTTTTTAGTTTTGATTGTACGAACAAATATGTCGTGGATAACGATATTGTTTTAATAATAGTTGCTCAATTGATTAATGTTGTAGTGGGGTAACCGCCGTGACGTTGTTTAGTAATGGCGGAACGTGGTTTTGGAAAGTGGGGATTGTCGAACGGGCACTTTGCATCGAGACGCGGACCAAGTCACTTCTCCAAAACGAAACTGTCGGTTTGCCTTGATTTGTGTGTAGTATTTAGTTTATTCGATTATTAAATTAAAAGTAAAGTTACATTTACACTTCGTGTTATTCAACGACACCTACCAAATGGACCCTTTACCACCGAACCAAGATGGTGACGAACCTATCGCTCCGCCGTCGCTGACGTCGTCAAATATAATTCCTATCGCATTAATTATGGCTATCACATGCTTTCCCTCGTGATAAGAAAATGTATTACATGTCTCTCTATCGTTAGAAATTGTTTTTTTTTTATCCAAAACGGGTGTATGGAAAGTGATGATTAGGCCGAAGATGGAAGCGAGTTTCACCCGGAATCCTCTTACATAGAGGAACTGGCTATATCATACCTCTAACTGCTGGAACACAACAATGCTGTTAACATAGTTATTATGGCCACAGACTTAGACATGATGGTAATAGCTTGCCAGGCGGACTTAGAACAAGTCCTACCACCAACCAAACCGAGCAAAAAATTTGCCCCCGCTGGGAATCGAACCCCGGACCTCTGGGTCTGAAGGTGGTATAACCACTAGACCACAGAGGCGGTTAGTGTCACCTATTTAGCACCACCCGGGGACCACGTGTAAGGATTCGCTGAAGGGTATTCTTCTATGGACGCGGGTGACTCGGCCCCCAAAATAAATATATAAATATTATTTGTTCGTTTTTAGAGTTTATTTTTTGTGTAGAGGGTTTTTAAATTTTCTTATTTTATAATAGATTTACTTAGTTACTGGAAATAAAATTCCATCTTGATTATAAGGACTGACAGCTCACTACGTGATCAGTTCACCCAAGACGACAAAGAAACTTAGATACCTATGTCTGATTTTTGTCTGAATCAGTTAAATTTTTTAAGTGCCGTTGTTGAAAAAAATATATTGAGTTGTGATTTATGGACCGTTCACACGGTACAGACTTTCATAAACTTCTTTACAATTTTTCTTCGCAACTTAGTCTGTGCAGACAATAGTCTGTTTCGTGTGAACCTTTTAGATGGTTAATCGATATGTTTTAAAATATATTTTAGTTTAGTGTGTGTAGGCACACCACTAAAATGAACCGCTGGTGCTCTGGGAATAAAATACGTTTTTTTATTGTATTCCCGATATAGCACCAAGCATAAAAATATTGATTGGTGCTCTCATGGGAATAGTTTTGGTGCTCTAAACATTGGTGCTCTTAAAATTGGTGCTCTAACGGGAATACTTCTTTAGTGGTTCACCTCACACCTAACAACATCACTGTAAAGTTGCAGGAAGATAAAATATGCAATTTCATTTACTTAGATGACAAAAAACCGTCATCCATGTAAACGAATTCCAACTATTTTGATTTAAAAGCTGCAAGCTACCTAAACGTTCACATGAAACTAGATTATTTCAAATCGGTTCATACATGACAGAGTTTTGAGGTAACGAACATATAAAATATCATCCACTTGAAAACCTCCTCCTTTTTAACCGACTTCCCAAAAAGGAGGAAGTTCTCAATTCGGTTGTATTTTTTTTATGTTTCTTACCTCATAACTCCGACAATAATTATGAACCGATTTCAAATAATCTAGTTAACAAAATGCGAAAAACTAACAAAAACACTGACTTCCAAAATTAAAGTAATTTTTTACATTGTAGTGTTTTTTTTTTTTTGGAAGTCGGTTGTAATTTTTTGGAAAAAGTTTTTTATTTGAATTCAGTTAAACAACCAAAGACTGTCGCATTTTTAAGCAGCAAAATGTAAAAACTTGGTACTGTTATCTTCTTCATAAAATGGCAAAGCCTATGTAATATAATCACTCAAAAATATTTAGTGATTTTGGTTTATTAAAAAAAAAAGTTGACTTGGCCACCCTGTCTAACAATTGATATCGCTACTGAATGCGATAGTTACGCCTGAGTTACTGAATAACAACGATGGAATAATAAAAGCGTTTATGACTATCATACGCTTTATGACATAAAACTTAATCATCGTCCGTCTGTGACCTGATTATTTAGTCGTTTCCATGCATAGATGATAGATCAGAAGTTATGGCGAGGACGCAAAATCGCTATCACGCAGTAAGTTTGCATGGTTATTGACTTTCTTTTCATTATTATACTACTAGCTTCTTCCAGCGGCTTTGCATGCGTGATATTTGGAAGTTAACCCAAAGGATTCCGGGATAAAAGTATTCATTCCATCTCCTATTCCTATCATGTCCCTGTCACACATAGATTGTATTTCATGCAATTTTACGATGATAAATTTAATATTTTATAATACAGCTTTGTTTTTAACCGCTGAGTGACGTTAACGTTAATGTTTTCGAGGGGGTTATACGGGAACGTTTATAAGGGAACACACTTTATAAGGATAACCTTATAAAGTGTGTTCCCATAAAAACGTTATTATTATTATCTTTATTTTACACACTTTATAAGGTTATAATATTAGGGTAACCCCTATTATTTTATAATAATAGGGGTTACCCTATAAGGTTACCGTTATAAAGTGTGTAAAATAAAGATCCAGAAATAACAAGTACCTAATTCGGTAGATCATCAAGATTTTTCGACGAAAATGGTTTTTGATTCACAAAAGCAGAATTAATACACAATTTATCGAAATTTTATAATTTCTCACGAAGATTTCCAAAATTTTCATATTGACTTTCATTAACTGACGTTGTTAAGAGAAAGAAGAAGACAAATGCTCAGGAACAGTTTCGGAAAGGTCATCAGAAGCTAATAATTAGCAACAAGCATTTTACTAAAACCTAACTAATACAGCCAAATCCTATTAAATAAAATTCTTCCGTTACTGAGTGGGTGACTTAAGAGACAGCGCACAGCCGAAACTGCTGGTTGTTAAAAGCGGAAATTTGGCACGTAGGTTCCTTGGATCCAAAGCCGTGTGCTTTCGTGGATCTCGGAACAGACCACCATCGGGGCCCCAAATAATGGTAGGAGGGTTTCACATCGGCGTCGTGTCGATGATGACGTACATGGGTCTCATCTTTTACAGCCAGGGGAATTTTGACATTTCTAACGTCTGCCTTCAAACGGCTACTGCCCAATCTAGGGGGTCCAAATGCCTCCTGCTGGAGGCTTTACGCGGGGGTCGTGCAGTCCATGGCCCTTTATGGGGCGCCGGTGTGATCTGATTTTACGACCGAATAATCCCAAAACTAAATCGCATAAGTAGGTGTTTGGAAAATTGCGATCAAACAAACATACGGGTGGAATACAGAACCATCTTTTTTTAATTGTAATTCGTTTGTTTTATTTTTTATTTCTCAACAAATTGCATTAACTGTGACAACACGAAACACAAAAATGTATTTATTGCTGTTGGTGTACCCAACAACGACCTTGTTTTTAAACACAGTGTATAGTGCATTTTATTATAGAATAGAGATAGCATATAAGTCAATAGGATAACTGTCAGGCAAAATTAATACTTTTTTAATTCTTTTTGCATGATATCAAAGTTACTACCTATTGGGTTACATTATGTACAAGAAACAATAAACATACTTCTGAAAGGAATACCTGCATAATACCTATGGCATATTTTTATCATAACTCCCTCAATATCATTACAAAGCCATTTTTCACTTATTCCACTTAATAAAAACTAGTTTAAGTACACTACTGAACGGCAACGCACTTAGCAGAGCGGGTTAATGACTCTTTTGCGAGCTGTACTAACATAACCTCGCTATTTTTATACTGCAAAACATTGAAATTGTTCAATAAGTATTTATGTGAACGGTTTTATACGGAAAAGGGCACGGTATCCCGATTTGATTATGTGGGCTGATTGCTATTGGACTATAAAAAAAAATACACAGGCATAGAAAATGTAAAACGTAACTATATAATTATCTGATTTTTATTGATTAGATATCACTTCCCGTTGATCTAAACCTGTACACAATAAATACTTATATATTTCAAAAGAAACTTATAACATATAACTAAAATTAATTTAATAGAAGTAAAAATTAGAAGCCAGATCTAAGCAAGATATACGAATAAAATAAACCAGATAAGTGCGAGTCGGACTCACGCGAAGGACTCCGTTCCATAAAACGGAAAAAAACCCGTTTTCTTTTAAATTATTTTTTTTACAACTTTTGCTATTATACTAATAAACCACATTTTCGGAAAATCCAGTCATCTCAAAACATTACATGCTCGGACAAGATAAGAGCACCCCATTTTAGTTCCCCAAAGAGTAGTAAATTGTAAAAGCTTGCGTGGAATCACTGTGATAAGACTGACACTGACTGGCAATATATTTTAACGATGATACCACAATAAAAATAAAAAAACTAGTTTCCCTATCCTCACAGTAGTTGCTCGTAATATTTGTTTCAATCGCATCATAAGGTACTTGTTTCACCGCCGCCGGCAGCGGCGATAAGGGAGTGGCAAGTCAATCTTGAAATTCGAAAAAAGTAGGCGAGCAGTTAGTAGAGAGTGAAAAGTTTCGATAGTTTTGATGCTCGCCTTTAACCGAGTGCTTTTGTGCGACGGGCTATTACTCGCAATACTCGCTCCGGCCCGCACTATAGGTAGAAATTGCCGCTGATTGGTAAGTTCTGATCGCTAAGCGAGCATCGTCGAGCGAGTGTCGCTTAGTGAGTACAATCTTTGATAACTCTTGTCGCTGCGATCAACTGAAGGTAAGAGCCGCTCGTCGGCAGTGTGAACAGCAAGCTATCTACTATAAATGTATGTGTCTGTTTAACTCACACGAGATCTACTATATATTTTGTCCGTCAGTCGTTGGCTAATCGCTTCCTCGCCGGCAGTGAGGCAAGTGGCAACTTGGCATTTTTTTAGTAAGCTAGTCCGGTCCACTGATAGGCAATGGATTCCCAGTCAACGCGCACTGTAGGCGCGGGCTTGCGAATGGTGAGTGTTGGGTGGCTCGCCGTTTGATAAGAACCACGCGTCCTGGTAAAAAATGCGTAGCGTTCCACGTGAATCTCAAAGAAACGTCAGCAAGATAGACGGGGCCTGCTAGGGCCGGATCAGGGTTGCGGAATTTATTCGAAAGTATCACTGCGGTTCTGGAACGCAAAGGGCACTTGAAGGAACACAAATGGTTTGTTTTTAGTTAGAGTCTGACACTCTATTTCACTTTAACCAGAGCGCAATGGGTCATTTAATGGTTTCCCATCTATATCTATACTAATATTATAAAGAGGTAACATTTGTTTGTAAGTTTGTATGTAGGGGGTAATCTCAGGAACAACTGGTCCGATTTGAAAAAATCTTTGAGTATTAGATAGCCCATTTATCGAGGAAGTCGTCAACGTCGGAAACGTCTCTGAGTTCGTATACTTTATATGTCTCATGTTGATTATACGTTCACCCTGAAACGGAGACAGGGTGAGCGTGTATGTGATTTTACAGGGTTTTAGGGAAGAGTGTATCTTCTGTATTGCATGTAAGTACCTGCATATGTACTGTTAACAATAAACTTTGTATTGTGTAGCAAGGTACTTGTTTTAATTGAATCTTCCCACATTTATGTATACCCTACAAATTCACTATAGCACGGGTAGGTAATAAAACACGTCTGTGTCAAGTTATCGTGTTACAGTTAATATTACTCAATTAACTGTAACAACAATTGACCGTGTTACAGTTGGCTACATATCATCACGCTAAAACTAAATAGACCCGAGCATTCATGGAAAATGTGACGCAGACGAAGTTGCGTGGATCAGCTAGTTACTTATAATTATGCACATAAACCCTAACCATACCAAAACAAGAAATTAACAATAAAAAGAAACAAAAGTTGTGCAATCGTATCAGTCATAATTCGTATCTAACATAAATTTTGTTCGTTTGGATTCATAACAATACAACAATGCACAAAACATACGAGCACATAATGTAACTTGGCTGTTCTTTATTCACCAAGAGTACAATTTCGCGTTTTATCCACTTTCTCCTCTTTCAAACTATTTCTGACCGCCCCTTTTCTCATACGTGTTTTTTGTTTACGACAAGATAGGAAAGTGAGGATGTAGACGATAAAAACGGGTCATAAAGTACATCCATCCCGACCGCAATGGCTTTCATAAAACGAGTATATTTTTCTTTCAGTGCAATTCTCCGATTGAAGTTTTACGTCTGTCAGAGGTTGTCCTCTGTTTTAAGTCCTTTTTAATGTTTTTAGTTTTGATTGTACGAACAAATATGTCGTGGATAACGATATTGTTTTAATAATAGTTGCTCAATTGATTAATGTTGTAGTGGGGTAACCGCCGTGACGTTGTTTAGTAATGGCGGAACGTGGTTTTGGAAAGTGGGGATTGTCGAACGGGCACTTTGCATCGAGACGCGGACCAAGTCACTTCTCCAAAACGAAACTGTCGGTTTGCCTTGATTTGTGTGTAGTATTTAGTTTATTCGATTATTAAATTAAAAGTAAAGTTACATTTACACTTCGTGTTATTCAACGACACCTACCAAATGGACCCTTTACCACCGAACCAAGATGGTGACGAACCTATCGCTCCGCCGTCGCTGACGTCGTCAAATATATAATTCCTATCGCATTAATTATGGCTATCACATGCTTTCCCTCGTGATAAGAAAATGTATTAAGTTGGTGACGGGTACCTACTTCTGTTAAGTAGATTTACCACCGTGGTGAAAGGATTAGTCAGCAAGACTGCGTTATCGAGTGCTTGCTGGCCAGGGTGTAACTGGCGTTTGTATTCGCAGTACGATTTATATTTACGCCGCTTGGGAGGCTCCTTTCACTGCATCTTTAGCTCCTTGCACCTTGGACCACTGAGGACCCGATGAATGCCACTGATGCCACCGTGGCCACCTATTGGTCACAAAACATTTAAGGGTCGGTTACGACTCGAAAAGAAGTAGAAGAATACCTATTATTAATGGGCGTGCGTGTATATATACATGAATGAAGCCAAAGGAGCATTCATGTCATCATTCGTTTAAGCCTACTTCTATCAGAAAAAAGTGCAAGTTAATATAAGTATCTAAAAGTAGTTACACGCTACACGTCTGAAAAAGGAGCATTCCTATAGAATGCAAAAGTAACTTGATTTAGAAAATTTACTGGTTGCCAACTCAGTAAATTGAAGATATTCCTTAAGGTATTTTTGACTAAGCACTTTAGACGGAAATATTGTTAATTCTATGTAATATATAACGTTAGCTGCCACAGCGGTTGCGTCAATAGTTAAATTATCTGGATTCTACACATCCCCACGGGAATTTCGTAGTACCAACTAGTAGCGCTTTGGGTTATAAACACCCACGTTATTACGTAGGTTAAGTACGTCGACTAGAAAACTGACATTTGTGATCCCTCACACATTTTCCAATTTAAAATTTAACAAAACACGCTATTAACAAATTTTACACATGCTTCAAAAGTAAAATGATTGCGACAAGAAATATAAGTAAAAATAATACTATATTGATACTTAATTTGAATACCTTTGAAATTCCGATTTAAATTTGTTTACCATTCTTATCAAAACTTTTCGGTATTCAATTTTAACTTTGCAATTATTAATTAGAATCCCTTAAAATGTCCAAATTTTGACGAACTAACAAAATGTCTATTTCGAATTTCTCACAATATATTGTGATTTATTTTAGAAATTTTTGTGAGACTAAAATAGACAGGAAGGCACCATTGGTTAAACCTCATGTTAGATGGTAATATTGATCTGAACGTGGACTTCAATAGACCGATATATCGAACAATACTTTCTGGCTAATTCATCAATACTCCTGTCTATAGATTAATTGGCAATCAGTGCCATCCTGTTTCAGAACTTATGATTCATGCTACTCGCCATTTGATGGAAATGAGTCGTGAAACATCGATCCCAGGTCGGGCACAAAGTGTCATTTCATTAGTATTTTACTCGTATGTATAGTACCCATAATAACGAGTATTCTTTTGGAATAATTAATCGAAGCTTGTAGGAAGAACTATTTTACCTGACTAAGGGCGGATTTCATCAATGAAACTGAACGCGATCAGCATGTGAACTGTGTTTACGAAGAGTCAGTAAGAGTCGAGGAATGGAATATTGACACTGACAGCTCTTGATCGCAGTTTTTTTTTTTAATTCAAAACGGGGAAACTCTTGGCCCAAATCTCACCTGATGGAAAGTGATGATGAGGCCGAAGATGGAAGCGAGTTTCACCCGGAATCCTCTTACACAGAGGAACTGGCTATCATACCTCTAACTGCCGGAACACAACAATGCTGTAAACATTGTTGTTATGGCGACAGACTCTGACATGATGGTGGTAGCTTGCCAGGCGGACTTAGAACAAGTCCTACCACCAACCAAACCGAGAAAAAGATTTGCCCCCCGCTGGGAATCGAACCCGGGACCTCTGGGTCTGAAGCAGGTGGTACCACCAACCACTGGACCACGGAGGCGGTTAATGTCACCTGTTTAGCACCACCCGGGGACCACGTGTTCGCTGAAGGGTATTCTCCTACGGACGCGGGTGACTCGGCCCCCAAAACCCAGTTTAGATGTACTGATCGCATTCAGTTTAAGTTTTTACTGCTTTTCTTTCCTACTGAGACATTTAAAAACTCATGATACGATTGCTCCATCACATCAAGTTCACATAAAGAGCTTTGCAAGGGACAAATCGCAAACTCTAGTATATAAAACTTTTTCTTTACTGAGTGAGTGACTGACGAAACTACTGGTCGTAGAAAGCTGATTTTAGCATGAAGGTTTCTTGAAGGTTTCTAAAAGTGGAGTATCCCGAAATATCTACAAGAACGGTAACAAACTGCATTGTCGCGGGAAAAAGCTAGCTGTTTGATATAACTCACAGAATAAGCAAGTTGAAGTGGTGACGGGATGGCCACATTAGTTGAAGAAGCTATGACCATCCACCACGACGTGTTCTTTAGTGTTTTATGCAAATCGGTAAACTAGGTAAACTAGGAAAAGTAGACGAGCTCAGTTCCTTGCAGTTGAATAAAATTGGTTGAGAACCGACTCATTGTGCAATTGGAGAAATCAGTGTAGAGCAGTGGACTGTTGGAAATAAAAAAAAAGAACTTTGCCTCGCCCTAGGAATTTCTCTTGTATCTTGTGTGCGTTTAAAAACATATAAATACACAAATCCGGAAAAACGATCTGTAGGCCATACAAATATTTTTGTTCCGTGCGGGAACCGAACCTGCGATACACAGCGCAGCATCACTTTCCATCAGGTGTGATTTGGGCCAAGAGATTTCCCGTTTTGTATAAAAAAAAAAATCGCTCAACCGCTGCGCCAACCGTGTCGTCAAATATCAAGATTGATGATGAGTCACCCTTCTCTTTTCTTACTCTTATTCACAACTACTTCTCAACCATTTTATGTACCTATAGTATTTTCCTTTCCGCGATAATGATCATCATTTCCGTTCTAAATTTCTGTGTAATAATCATGGAACAGTTCCCAGACTAACTCACGAGGTGATTGCCTTGGAAATGAAAAAGTTGTTTGTGTGTATTTATTTACAGTACATTCTCAGCGAAGACTGGAAATACAGCACGTGGTGTTTCCACGTGTTAAAGTGAACGTAAAAGTTGATATTTACAGCAAGTTCAAAAACTAACGATATTTATATCATCTATCTTCTTAATAATTTCACAAATGTGAAAATTAGCATGTTTCAAGGATATCCGTAAAAATGTTTGTTGGTATACAGGTAGTCCATCGCTTGAAGGACATTAAATACTTTTCATCCCCGTTTACGTTTCCGAAGGATCATTTTCGATTATCATGCACGCAAAACTGCTGCAAAAGCTATTGTTTATTTGTTCGTGCTCACAGTAATTTGACAGCACGGCTGCATTTTTTCATATATGTTAAAAAAGAACAGTGAATTACGGAGTGTTATATGATTAAAATATTGTAAACCCCTGAAAAAACGCGGCATGCGAATTTAATTTTATAGAATATACGTGGACCTCAACTGACATTTTGTTTCCCATGTGGTAAGGCAGAAACTAGCAGAATATGAATTTAATAATTGGAAAAAAAGTTACAGCTGCTTATATGTTACTCGTTTCTACCTGAGTCTGAGACTCTGGGCTTCGCCCGCGTAAGTGTGGCAGATTATCCCAAGGAAACATCCTACTGGGATGAAAAAGATCCTTTATTCTTTCTCACCGGCACGGAATCTTGGCCAAGCGCGTATTTCGCGATAACAGTGTTTCCTATGATTATTTATTATGAAGGTTGGTCTAAAAAATGTTTACCTTTAGTTCAAGAGGGTAATTTATCATGTTTGAGTGCAATATGACGTTATTTTTAAGTTTTAGTTGAAACCGGTCATCTGAGCGACTAAGTTGCTGTTTTAAATTTGTGTTTTGTGAAAGTTTATTGTTAGGTTGTTCAATTATTGTGATATCGTACTGTTACTTCAATAACTAAAGGTGATTTAATTCCAATAAAAATGCCATTAACATCATCACAGGTTGCACAAGCTGTAGCATTGATCGAACAAGGGCTGACACAGCGAGAAGTTCCTGTTATACTGAATGTACCACGTTCATCGATGCAGTATGCGCTGAAACGATACCAGGAGACAGGCCGCTACTCCCGCAGACCAGGCAGCGGAGGCGTCAGATGCACATCAGCCCGGGATGACCGCTTTATTGTCCTGGAAATTTTGAGAAACCGCTACCTCACCGCTGTCGAGATACGCCAGCGACTCCAGTTCACAAGAGGTGTCAATGTTAGTGAACGTACAGTGAGAAGACGAATGGAGGAAGTTAATTTAAAAGCTCGTAGACCAGCACGCGGCCTAGAACTTCTCAGAAGTCACCGAGTAGCTTGACTTCGATTCGCACGAGAACACGTCAACTGGACCCATGAGCAGTGGGCTCGAGTACTGTTCACAGATGAATGTCGAATCGCTTTACGAGCTCCAGATGGTCGGGAGCGAGTGTGGAGAAGAAGAGGAGAGCGGTTTTTACCCATTACCACCACACAAACTGTTAGTTTTCATGGAGGCTCTATAATGGTTTGGGGAGGAATAAGTTCCGATGCACGTACGGAGTCAGTTATCGTCGATAACCGATTAACGGCAACACGACACATCGAGGAAATTCTTCAGGAACACGTGTTACCATGTTCAGGGTTTATTGGGTTTGACGAATTCCTCCTAATGTACGATAACGCGCGCCCACACATTGCACATTGCGTGGAGGAATACCTTACAGAGGTTGGTATTCAAAAATTGCAGTGGCCAGCTCGTAGTCCAGACTGAAATCCAATAGAACATATTATCTGGGACATGCTTAAAAGAAAAATAAAGTCCCCCTCCAACCCGCCTGAAACTCTGAACCAGCTTCAAAATGCAGCACTGACCGCTTGGGAAAGCATACCACAAGTTGAGATCAGAAACATCATCCAAAGTATGCCAGAACGAATGCAAGCTGTTATCGGGGCTAGGGGAGGAAACACCCGATATTAAAATACAAACACAACGAAGACTTTTTGGGTTATTTTTCATTTTGTGTTCTTTTTAAATTGACAGTGTTAAAACCAATATTTTTTCAATAAATAAGTTACAAAACCATAAAAAACCCTAATTTAGTGCATAAACCCATAATATAGTGAAAATTAAATATTTAAATAGAAATTATCGGCAAGTTATTGGTGGCCAAGTATCCGTGCCGGTGAGGTATTAAAACTAGCTGACCCGTGCCCACTTCGTTGGGCGGTAAACATTTTAACTTGTGATGAAATTATGAGTGTGGTTCGGTTAGTACTTCTGCTGCATAATAATATGTATGTAGCTAGGCTAGCGAGCCGCTGCGAGCGCTCAGCGTTAGACTCCCTGTCCCTTGTTGCAGAGACATGCTGCTTTAAATCACTGAGACGCTGTGCACGTTCAGCGCTAGATTTCCCAGCGCGTGCTTGCGAAATATTTTCTCTATTCCTCGAGAGGCTCTTCCGTACGGCGTACTCGAGCTGCTCTTGTCTCAAGTCTGGGATGTCTGACGGGAAAGTTGTGATAACCTTTTAGGCATGATAAACAATCGCTGAAACTGTCCGATATCCCAAAAACAGAAATATCACAGCTTCGAAGTCGAAGAATGAGAACGAAGTAATATTGTAATTGTGTTTTGAGAAACCGAGCAACCAAAACAATTTTAAAGACCAACAACATTCAACCAACTACGTACAACGCACCTACCAAACGACAAAAGTTAAATAATAACTGGAGAGGGTCATTAATCCGCGGAAAATCTTAACACCACGATTCAGAAAAATGACGTAATTGCACAACGCCGTCTATGGGTAAATGGATAGAACGTCCGTACAAGGCATGTTCTGCATGATGCATGCGGTTCGTGAATGGACGGCGCGGGCGGCGTTTTACGAATTAGTAATTTTATATTATCTTCGAAACTATTCAACCAATTGACATACTGTTTCGGGCAAATCGTATCTATATGATGTTCTTGTGATCATAGTAACATTTATTTTCGATAAGGTTTAATATTTTGTTGTTTAAAAAATCGTCCAAAGATAAGTACGTCGAAAAATACTTTTTTTAACACATAAAAGCTACTATATCTGTTAAAATATAAAAGATAGAAATATGGTGCCGTGGACTTTTTTGTAGAACTATTCTAGACGGACCAGGTTGCCATACATTGTTTTCAATTATATACAACTGTTAAGGCAGCGCACGCAAATAACTCTGTTGTAAGAGCTATTTTTTTTCCGCCTGGATAGACAAAAATTAAGATAGTTCGACTAATATGCATTATATCTTTATAATTTATAGCCTATAGCACTCACGAATAATGTTGCTTTCTACCAGTGAAACAATTTTTCAAATCGGACCAGTAGTTCCTGAGATTACCCCTACATACAAACTTACAAACAAATGTTACCTCTTTATAATATTAGTATAGAGTATAGATAATGGTTTTAAAAATAGCAACACAATTCAGCACCTAAAAGAACATTGTTGCCTCTACAAGTTCCAGGAGTTTTGACGATATTTCCTAAAGACTAAGTAGATAATTATATCCATGTATGATTATAATATACCTACGCATTATGGTTTGACAGCGTTTGTGTCGACAACATGTGAAACGGCAATAAACATCCTTCAAATAGAATGCTTATAATAGTATAGTGAATACAATTATAGTATTATATTGTATATAATATACTTAATTTTTCCACCTTGCACCTACCACTGTTTTAGTCTCTGCGTCGCCCAAATGTTGGCTTATAGAAAATGCATATGGCTTAAGTCTGCCGCTGTACATCTGGGTGCGTAAATTTGAAATAAATATGATATTTAAATAACTATTCAAGAAACAACTCCAAATCAACTTTTTGCTACATATATCTATATCTATACTAATATTATAAAGCAGAAGAGTTTGTTTGATTGTTTGTTTGTTTGTTTGTTTGTTTGGTTGAACGCGCTAATCTCAGTCCGATTTGAAAAATTCTTTCAGTATTAGATAGCCCATTTATCGAGGAAGGCTATAGGCTATATATCATCACGCTAAGACCAATAGGAGCGGAGCAGTAATGAAAAACGTTACGCAGACGACGTTGCACGGGTCAGCTATTAATTAATAAAAGGCAAACCTGACTCGCTGACTTATATCAACGCACAGCCGAAACTACTATTCGTAGAAAGCTGTAATTTTACACGTAGCTTCGTAACATTCCGTGAGGGTGCAGTAATAGGGGATATCCCGGAATTCCATGGAGAACTGGAAAAAATGGGATAGCTATTTGTCTATATATTTAATCACCGCTGTCAGTTATTTGACAGTTTTATTAATTGCCCTATCAAGGCAAATTGATGTAAGTTAATTCTTTAAACGAAATGTATTTCCCTGAATATACATACATGAAATAAACTGAAACTCAACAATTACGTGGGACAGTATTGACAAACCTAGTGTGTCAAAGTTGATTCTTTAAATATTTTTTTAATTAAGGTACTAGTCAGATGTTTAAATTCGTACTCGTTTTAAGACTGAATCTATACAACCTTATAATAATTTTATGATTCTGTTTTGCTATTCTTAAAGCATGAAATAAATGGGGAATTCCTGCGTGAATGCAGGATGTAATTTTGAAATGGATATTTAGTTAGCACGTTTTGAAATGATTGTTATAATTGCCAAGAAGCATCACAGATGCTCGGTTTACGGATGCTAGTCGTGAACTCGTGATAATTATAATATTTGCGTAAAGTTTATGTTTCAGATCAGAACCCGGATGGTATTTAAATTTAAAACAATCTGCTTTACTTACTTAAAAGTTAACATTAAATACGTTTTTATTAAAATTATTACTATTAAAAATATCATCATGTTATTTTAATAAATAAAGAAAATAAAATGATAATTTTATATTACTGTGCGGATATGTTCACTGGTTGAATAGTTCGGTCGTAAACCTGTTGGTTCAACCGGTTGTTTTTTGTCTATTTGTGGTGCTATTCTGCTTAGCAAGATCGACGAAAACCGCTTAAAAATGGTCGAGAACAAACTAATAGGTCTGTAGTTTCCTATATCTTGTAGATTTTACTTCTTAGTCATAGTACTATGTGTGATAGAACCCATTGTTTTGGTATTTGCTCGGATTCTACAATCTTGTTGAAGAGAGTTGGGATTAAAACCCGTGCACCAATTTTTTGTGTTTCATTAGTAAGCTTATCGAATCCTGGTAATTCTTCTGTTTTCAGCGCCTTTATGTATGTCCACACTTCCATTTCGCGTAGCACTACTTTACATATTATAAAACAAAGTCCTCCGCCACGTCTGTCTGTCTGTTCGCGATAAACTCAAAAATACTGCACCGATATTCATGCTGTTTTAACCAGTGGTTAGAGTGGTTTTCGAGGATGGTTTTAGTTTACATTTTGTATCGGGTGAAGCTCCGGGCATCTGATAGTTGGATCTATAGTTGCTTGGGTTTATTCTTTGTCTTCTATCCGTTAGTATTTCATTTTGTTTTCATTTATGACTTAGACTTCTTCTGGGGATTTTTTATAGAGTTTTCTATAGAAATCAGTAGCGTGTTTGAAAGTATCTTTCCTGCTCTTTGTTTGGTTCTAGCCGTCCTTCAGGTTCTGAATTCTCGTCAATATAAACTTGTCTTTACTTAATTTTTTTAATAACAAAACAAAAGAATATTTAAAAAATCTCTCGCTCGATCTTCTCTTGGCCCTTTCTCATATTATTTGAGGTCGGCCCTCCGTATCATGCGTCTCCAGTCAGCTCGGCCCTGGGTCGTCTCTTTGTTGACTTGGGCTTCTGTGAGGTTCTTATTTACTACGGAAATCCATGTGATTCGGGGTCTTCCTCGTCCACGGGGTTTAGTTTCAATATCTAGCACTCTTCTGGTCATGTGATCGAATGGTTGCCTCATAACGTATCCGTATCACGCAGACGGCTCTCTTGTAGTCTCTCGCTCAACCTGCGGGATTAATGACCTCAATCCCGCAGGCCTGCGTTGTTGCAGGATTGAATTCCCAAGTGGACACAAATACAAACATACAACGAAGTGATCCTATAAGACTTTAGTATCCAAAAAAGCTCAAAAGATTTCAGTGAAAATAACTTACATGATGTAGGACGGAGGCGCTGACTGTCTAATAATATTCAGAAATTGTGTTGCGAAGTTTTGTCAATACTTACCTAATCAAATAAACAAAGCAGAAATAAGCAGTACCTTTGTACTTATATTTATAATGTTAAATTTTACTATTTTTCTGTGTGTACATAAATAATAAAATAAATAAAAGCACTGTCATTTATTTTCTGTTAACGATTCAGTTTTTATTTACTTTTGTACCGAACAATATCACAAATGAAGTAGAAAGAAAAAAATAGATTCTGTTAGCTCTAGTAAAATGAATTTCAAGGACCACATCTAGATAAATTAGTTAAAGAAATGAATAATTCAATTACTGTACAGTATAACTTCGTCCATGAAGATACGTCCATTTCTTTATTCAAGCTTTAAAGAACGGATCGGTCTTAACGAAAAAGTAAATTAATTTAGCCTTGTATGAGAACTTTGGCCTCACGAAAGTTGTTCTTTCTGTTGCTTAGTATTTGAATGGTTATTAAATAAAATCGTATTATCTTCGTTTGAATTAACAACCTGTTTTGCCAAAATGGTTATTTTTTTCATTATAAATTGTCGACTAGGTTTCATTGACTTCGTATTTTGTATTTTTTATATTAAAATTGTGTTCTTAAGTATAAGCTGGTACAAGTACACTAGTTTGTACCTACAAATAGGAAGCAAGTTAAGTAATTACTACTGCTAGCATCTTAACTAATATTGTTAATGCGCAGTGAGTTAAACGCCAAAATGATTCAAAATTTTAATGCGAATATGATCACATTCTCTTGTTTTTGAGCACAATTCTGTGATGCCTCCGTATCAAAACGTCCTATTAGTAAATCGTTCGATTCACAAAATAACCTACTAGCAGAATTACCTATTGTCGCATACAAAGTTACAAGTTACAAGTTTGGGGGCCGAGTCACCCGCGTCCGTAGGAGAATACCCTTCAGCGAATCCCTACACGTGGTCCCCGGGTGGTGCTAAACAGGTGACACTAACCGCCTCCGTGGTCTAGTGGTTAAACCACCTGATTCAGACCCAGAGGTCCCGGGTTCAGTTCCCAGCGGGGGCAAATTTTTGCTTGGTTTGGTTGGTGGTAGGACTTGTTCCAAGTCCGCCTGGCAAGCTACCACCATCATGTCTAAGTCTGTCGCCATAACAACAATGTTAACAGCATTGTTGTGTTCCGGCAGTTAGAGGTATGATAGCCAGTTCCTCTGTGTAAGAGGATTCCGGGTGAAACTCGCTTCCATCTTCGGCCTAATCATCACTTTCCATCAGGTGAGATTTGGGCCAAGAGTTTCCCCGTTTTGCATAAAAAAATAAAAAATACAATTCAAACAAAAAGAAGATAACTATTTCTGGCATGGACACGACCATCGACCTGTGTCGGCAGCATTATGTGTACAATCTCATCTTCTAACAGACACATACACAGCGACTTTACAGAGGCTTTAAGAGACTGGTAGAAGCAGGAGCTTGGAGACGGGCAAAAATGTAGAGCGGCAAAAACTCACAAAGTACCAGGAGCCCAGGAATCATGAACAAGTAATTTCGGAGCTATAAAAGTACCAGGAGACGAGAATTATGAATAAGTATTTCCGGAGCTGAAACCATTATGATTGGCAAAGACTTACAAACCACCATGAGATTAGAATCGTGCAGAATTTTGTCATTGCCGCTGGCAAGACCATATAATAATACCTTTTTTTTTTTCTAAACTGTATTCTAATGATTTCAGACGAAATCGCAGGTAGAAGCCAGGCAGGTAGGTATTGAATACCTGACTTCCCTATTTTATAAATTGATTTACAAACCTGTCGGTAAAATTTAAAGCTCCTATATTGATATGTAGTACGACTGTACTTTTCCCATTCTTTTGTCTTTAAGACGTCCTGCTAATAGGAAAACCAATCGGACGATTTGCTAATAGGACGTTTAGATATAGATTTGGTTTCAAAAAGTTCTGCATGTTGTACTTAGTAGTTACGAAGTTTAGCAATCAAAGTCAGCAACCTTTTATACATCTGACGCCAGAGAACTAATTCTACTAATTTTTAAGCAACTTTCTCATTCATGCGAATGCCTAGTCGAAATCTGTCAAAAAAGCCTTGATTTTAATACATTTTTGAAAGATTGCTTAAAAATAACTGGCATTGGTAACCACTTATCAAAACTTACTATTTCAAAATCTCGTTGAATTTTCATCGCAATATTGAAGGAAACTCTCTATAGGTACTTTTAAGCTTTGTCATAAATATATTATGAGGAAGCAAACCGATACTTTTGGCAACTCATTGAAATTAATATCGAAGGATCGTCCTGTATCATTTACTTACTCAAAGAAGAATTTAGGCCAAAACTGTCGTTGCTGTGGTAAGTGATGAGTTAGCATTTACTCCAACACATTAGGGGTTATCTATTTCTCTATAAATCATGTGAATATTTGGCGTGCTGCGGTGCGTTCTGAACTGTTAACACTATGCAATATGAATAGATGCTATTAGTGCCAAAATCTATGATCATTAGATTCTTTTCAGCATCAGCTTTTGATTCATCATGAAGAAAATATTTCGTATAGTTAGCTAAGGCACTTCATTCGTAAAATCTGCCAGCTCATGAGCAAAAAAGGTGTTATGAGTGTTGACATATTTGGTTTGGTAAATAAATGCGTACCATGATAGCCAGTGACTGCAGTTACTGAGATCTTTATGCACTTGATCTTCCTAAAGCACTGGGAGAAACCCACGCGTACGTAATATTATAGCAATGATGATCGTTGTTTAACTGTTTTAGGCAAAGATATTAAGTTAAAGTAGGTGTGTACGTATTTTCTTTGGTGAATGACCTAGAAGTGGAGCAGTTGTAAGGTTACTCGGATTAGATTAAAGGAACAAAAGAGTATGGCGACATAATGAAAAATAGCTAGTCAGACCCTTTTCAAGTCTATAACTACCTACTCTAATCTTTATACCTATATAGAGGTTTATATGGGTATTCATAATGATATATTATGAGACAACGCTGGAATGCTTAAAATAATAGATGGATAGAAAATGATTTAATTTACACCAAATATTATATACACAACTCTTTTACACAAATGCAATTCTGTGGATACATAGCTGTGGAAATCTGAAGGGTTGATTCAGAGACAGTTTACATTGCTCATGCAATGAGCTTAGTTAATAGAATATCCATCCATCCATCGTCGACTTTGTCTCTGTCAGCTATGACGTAGACTAGAGTCAAGAGCAAAACCATCTCAAATAAAGAAAAACTATCGTCAACTGCCTTTTCTTTTCCCAACTATTATTGAGGTTTCATTCAACCAGATTCAGCTGAAAACTATTGTTTTACGAGGGTTGGCTTCCTAGCTGACCTCCGCAAACCATAAACTGGGTAGCATGGTACTTCTTGGCAGGACTGGTGTCAGATTTACTGGCTTCTGAGAATCCGTAACGACTGCCAACGATCTACAAATGACATGAGGGACTCATAGGTGGAATATTTAAAAAAGTATATATTTTTGAAGAATTGGCATTAATTTGTCGTTGTTAAGTAACGAAAAGTGACTATTTATTTTTTTATTATTTTATTTTATTTTTGTTTTTCAAAAACATACGTGTCCATTTAATTCTAATGATCTTGTTATACATAAAATTTGTGCGTTGTCTCCGGAGTAACCTTGTATACAAATAAAATGTAAAGCTCCTCGATTGAAAATACCTAGTTTAAAAAGTTCTTAGGAAAAATGGTAAATATTTCTGGAAAACAGGAGAAACTCAACAAACTGGAAGTGTTTTCTTATTGGTTTTATAAGATTTGGACAATGCCTGTGGGGGTCAGTTATTACACAGTTTGGTATAGCCAGCCCGTAAGCCTGCCAAAGATGGGTTGGGCATTTGGCTCTAGCTCCATTTCGCTCCTTTCAAATTTATTAAAGAAACTTTTTAATGCCAATTGTTCAAAATCTAGCTGCGTTCCTTCATATTTCTTTTTTTCGATTGTTTGAAATGTCTACCTTTTTTCTGTATATAACTTTGTAGCCAAAATTTCTTTTCGCATTGTGCTTAGTTCAAGTAGGCTCAATAAATCCCACAATTTATTCCGCCTCTAACTCCCAAGCGGTGCCAGTAAATTATGGGCACAGACAGCTTTATATTGAGAACTACAATAATATAATCTATTGGAAGGATTCCACAAGGTGACACGTATAACAATATTTTTCAGAAGTAGCTGAATACAATAAATTGTCAAACTTTTGTGATGAAAAAAAGAAAAAACTGTTATAGTTAGAACTAACTATAACAGTTTTTTCTTTTTTTTTTTCAAAATGTGAATACTAGTCTCAACTTCTAAATATTTAGCGTTATAAAATATTGATAACACAGTAAATGAGAAATTAAATGCAAGTCATGTTTTTATTATAATGCTAAAGATTTAATCTTTAAGTAATCTACGGAAGGATAAAAAAAAATCAGCCAAGGGCGAGTCGGACTCGCGCACCGAGGGTTCCGTACAAACCAGTAGGTTTTAAAATATAAGGAGAAGTTGCGATTTACGGTTTATGACGTATTAAAAAAAAACTACTAACTAGATCTCGTTCAAACCATTTTTCGCTAGTAGTTTACATGGTAATGTACATCATATATTTTTTTAGTTTTATCATTCTCTTATTTTAGAAGTTAAGGGGGCACATTTACCACTTTGAAAGTGTCTCTCGCGCAAACTGTTTATTTTAGAAAAAAATGATTTTTGAAACCTCGTTATAATTTTTGAAGATCTATCCATAAATACCCCACACAAATAGGTTTGATGAAAAAAAATTTTTTGAGCTTCAGTTCTAAGTATGTGGACCCCCAAAATTTATTGTTTTATTTCTATTTTTGTATGAAAATCTTTATGCGGTTCACTGAATACATCTACTTACCAAGTTTCAAAAGCATATTTCTTATAGTTTCGGAGAAAAGTGGCTGTGACATACGGACGGACAGACAGACAGACATGACGAATCCATAAGGGTTCATTTGGCTACGGAACTCTAAAAAGAAAGCTACTATCGCTGAATGTGATTGCTTACTTTTTATTCTTGAAAACTCAACATTCCCAGTGGGGTGGATAGAAAAAGTTAGTCCTGTAAGCTATTGAAAGTCTTTTTTTGCAAATTTCTCATAAGTAAGCATTTATACAGATCTTATAACTATTTACAAATAACGTTGGTACCTTGCAAAAACAATGATGAATAAGAACGACTCTACAACCTTGATAGCTCCAAATTAAGAGCAAATTAGCTCCAAACCCAGTCAACCAAAATGGTGTGCGATTAGCCATTGTCTAACTTAACGTCTCCTACACTACCGACGAATATAGGTAGTGGATGTTACTTTGATAGGAGTTTAATTGTAGGCTATCAAATTAAAATATAACTAAAATGTAAACTTCTTTTTTTTCGATTTTCTGTTGTAAAAAAAATTTCTAAGTAAAGCAAGTTCATAATAAACGCATCACTAGTCTATGTTTGATTTAAATTGAATACTTTAATGACATTTTGAAAAATCTAAAGAAAAATTGAATTTAAGTATTCAATTTTCTTTAGATTTTTCATCTTTCAGGTTAAGCAACGCTTGCCAAGGTTGGTCTGTGGATGGGTGTCCGTCATAACTTACCGAGTTTCCTCCGTATCTCGGAAAGCACCTTAAGTCGTTGGTCCCGGCAGTCGTTTGTTGATCTATGGCAGTCGTTACGGATAGTCAAAGCCAGAAAATCTGACTCCAGCCTTGCCAACGAGTACCGTGTTACCCAGATAATAGGTTGTGGAGGTCAGGTAGACAGCAGCTCCATGTAAAATAATAATGATATTCAGCTGAATCCAGTTTAACTCGAAGCCGTCCCAAATGTAGTCGGGAAAAGGTTAGACAGATGATGAATTTCTGCACGGAAATTTTCAAACATAGTATTATTTTCATTGGCTAGCGAACTCTTAAGTACATAAAAAAGAAAGTATATTTTATTACTAACAAAATTAAAAACACGCATTCACCGTTGTACTATTGTATTATTCTTTGCAAATACATTTGTTTCTATATTTGTTCAGGTACATATGTGTTTATTTTATAGTATGTTTTTTTAACAGCTGTGAATACGAATCTAATAAGTACAATGGGCATACGAAGAAAAACATTGTGTGCTCTTGTTTTCATGTAACCATCATCGTATCAGTCGAAAAACGCCCACCACTAGACATAACCATATTGATTGGTTCTGTGCATCACACATACAGTGGATTTCCGTGGCCTTCACCAAGCCATTGGTCAACTTAGTGTGTGGGTTTTAAGTTTTTTTTTTTTTTTTTTATTCTTGATTTTTAGTTCGGGGTTTTTATCCACACGGATACGTCAACCCCATTGTACCTTAAACAATATAAATGCATCATACAATACTTTTATAGTCTTTACATATAATAAAATCGTAGTAATATAGGTAATAAATATAACATTACGGATTTAAGATCACTGCCAGCCTACAAAGTTGTTTGGTATGATAATATCGTCTGAATTAAGCCAATATCTAATCTGTTCAAGCCATACTCTCTTTCCAATGTTTCCCTCTCAATCTTATTTGTAACACAATCCATCAACAAATGTTGTACGTCCTCGATTTTATTACAAGTAAGGCAATTTGGTGATTCGACTTTTTTCATCAAGAACGCAAACTTTGCCGATGGATAATGTCCCGATCGGAGTCTCATTGCTGTTTTGACATAATACCTGCTTAGCTTGCCATCATAAAACCAAAGATAACGAAGAGGCTCATGCTGAATGGTTTTATACCAAATTCCTTTTGTTTCAGATTTTTCATCAACATGGTTTTTCCAGAGCTCGTAACATTTAGTTTTAAATTTAGGGATCAAATCTGAGTAGTCCGGCAAAAAACTAATCTCATTTCCATCTAATGCTGCTAATTTAGATATCCGATCTGCCTCCTCATTACCTTTCACACCAATATGAGCTGGAACCCATTGCAATATAAATTCAATGCCATTTTTATTGAATTTATGAATGGTACTAATAATATCGTAGGCTATCGATACTCCTCTGATATCAGAGGCACATCGAGCCACGTGTTGCAAAGCGCTTTTGCTGTCAGAACAAATAACAATTTTATTTAATCTTTGTTCATTTGCATATGACATGGTTTGAAAGATTGCAATAAGTTCCAGCGTCATGATTGATACACAAGTATTTATCTTGAAACCAGCTTTAATATTAGAATTTTTATAGAAAAACCCAACCCCCTGTCCATGTACACTCTTCGACCCATCCGTATAGAATGTATGCCAACCACTGTATTTTGTATTTAGTTCTTCTATAACATTATTTAATAGAACATGAGGTTCATATGAAGTTTTACTACCTATTACACATTCTAGATCACTTTTAATATGCTCCTGTAATTCAATGGCTGATACCCAGATATCCAAACTAAACATCCTAAGCATATCTGAAGACGACACTTGAAATGTTTTTATATCATTAACTGTTTCGACGAGTAAAGGCTTTTTTTTGTTCAAAACACGCATTCACCGTTGTACTATTGTATTATTCTTTGCAAATACATTTGTTTCTATATTTTTGTTCAGGTACATATGTGTTTATTTTATAGTATGTTTTTTTAACAGCTGTGAATACGAATCTAATAAGTATAATGGGCATACGAAGAAAAACATTGCGTGCTCATGTTTTTATGTAACCATCATCGTATCAGTCGTAAAACGCCCACCGCTAGACATAACCATATTGATTGGTTCTGTGCATCACACATCCAGTGGATTTCCGCGGCCTTCACCAAGTCATTGGTCAACCTAGTGTGTGGGTTTTAAGTTGAATCATCATCATCATATCAGACAAAATACGTCCACCGCTAGACATAACCATATTGATTGGTTCTGTGCATAGCACATTCAGTGGATATCCGTGGCCTTCGCCAAGTCATTGGTCAACCTAGTGTGTGGGTTTTAAGTTGAATCATCATCATCATATCAGCCAAAATACGTCCACCGGTAGACATAACCATATTCATTGGTTCTGTGCATTGCACATCCAGTGGATTTTCGTGGCCTTCACCAAGTCATTGGTCAACCTAGTGTGTGTAGTTTTTAAGTTGAATCATCATCATCATATCAGCTAAAATACATCCACTGCTAGACATAACTATATTGATTGGTTCTGTGCATCACACATCCAGTGGATTTCCGTGGCCTTCACCAAGTCATTGGTCAACCTACCGTGGCCTTCACCAAGTCATTGGTCAACCTAGTGTGTGGGTTTTAAGTTGAATCATCATCATCATATCAGCTAAAATACGTCCACTGCTAGACATAACCATATTGATTGGTTCTGTGCATCGCACATTCAGTGGATATCCGTGGCCTTCACCAAGTCATTGGTCAACCTAGTGTGTGGGTTTTAAGTTGAATCATCATCATCATATCAGCCAAATACGTCCACTGCAGGACATAGGCCTCCCCTAAGTGTGTCTACAACAACCGGTCGGTCTTATGCGTCTTGTATAAAAGTAGTGATATCAAGTTGAATAATTTGGTAAGAATGTTACTTTTAATGAGGAATAGATTGTTTCTGTAGAAGGAAACTCGTGTTCTTGAGTGAAAACTGTAATTGTAACGTAAAATGCCCTCAGAATTTTTAAGTAATAGGTACCTACTCCAATATCCGCCAAATTAACTGCTAACGTCAGGATTGCACATTTTTTTTTTGTTAAAGCACGTGATTAAATGGGCCTTTTGCGTATATTCATCTGAGCATGGCGTTATGCTGATAAATTATAGTGGTGATTTTTTATACGTCTTAACGTTAGTATTGTATTTATTTATCTTTCAAACCGTCTCATCATCGATTACCATTATTTGAAATGGTGGTCAAACATAACGTAATAAGTGTATTACAATTATATTCCTTTGGGATAGTTCTAGATTGTCGTTATTGCGGTTGGAGCCACAGGTAGCAGCTAGTTACTAACAAACCGCTTTATTACAAGAAACAACTTAATTACAACTCCAGCGAAAGCGATTGATGTGACAGCCACTCATTTTACGAGCTCACTCAAGAATCTCACAATAAATAAAACAATTATAACAACTCTGACAACTTAATTGATTCCTACTCATTCAATGTTAATGTGCCTACAGTCAGTTATAACAATGTTGATTTAATACAGAGAGATGAAGTACAAACTCAAGTTACTTAAGAGGAGAGTATAAAAATAGATGAACTGTTTACGATGTTGACACGTGAGAATGACGTTATATGATTCAAACGGTAAATTGTTAATGTCAGGTAAGAAGTTTCTCTATAACAGCTAGGTAAGTGAGTTAATGAAGAGCTTGTTTTCTTTGGTGTTGGGAGTGCTTAAAGCTAACCATTTTAAAATAGGGAGTGAGCCTTTATTAATCCTCAAGTAGACCCGCTGTAGGTTGGTAATGTATACTAATATATTTTTCTATGTCATAACCATAGATGTTTTCATCACCATTTTGAGAACAGTAAAATAGTGTTTGGATTCAAACAGCTAACTTGTTTGTTAAAGCCGTTACCAATCACCAACCACTGCTCTCATCTTACCACTAGTTTACTGCTACATTGGAAGACAGTGGAAGTCACAAATGCACCCGCAGCGCCTTGGAGGAACACGGATGGGTTTTGGTCAGTAATGACAATGGGTGGAGTAGGAGGGATTCCACTCCACCCAGAGCAGAAGGAGTCATTTTATGTTATCACATCCTAAAAAAACCCTGACTTAGCGTACAAACACCGGAAGATCCGTATGAATTTCATTGTCCCATAAAAAGGGAAAAAGAAGCCTGACATACTTGTAGCAGCCTGTTACTATGATTTATCAGCCTTCATCAATTAATAATATTTTGAAGCGATCAATAATTATAATGCTCGCTTGGATATACACTTTACAGTCCATAAAGAAATTGATATTTAAAACAATAATGTGCCTTGTAAAAAGTTAAGTTAAATAATTATGTAAAATTTTGAGCAATTATACAGGGAACCTAAATTGTTAAAATTTCAGCTATTTTTGGTATGAAAGTGCAACGTCATTTTTATATTATATACATTTTATAAAAAGGAAGACTACTCGACTTCAGAAATTGAGACTAGGTGAATAATAAATGTGAAGCTAACTTGAACGAAATTATGGAACTGTTCAAGTAATATCTTTTTTATAAAATACTAGCTGACCCGTGCAACTTCGTTTGCGTCATATTTTCCATGAATGCTCCGCTCCTATTTGTCTTAGTGTGATTATATCCGTGGCTGGCGTGAACACATTGACATGTCGACTTCTATGTATTTTTTTTTATTGGCTTATTACATCCTACGCATTAAGAATTTATATGAAAAAAATTGACAGTTATAGATATACATAATTTTTGGAGCAATCGACTTTGGTAATATGTTGACATCTCGCATTTTGACATGTTTAACTGAACAAAACCTCATGTCAAATTAACGATTCACAAGTTTTTGTGGTCGAACATTGATATTTTGTTATATCAACCTATATTCAGTACCCAAAATGATAGTCGTTATTTGATATCTCAACCTATACACTTAAACGTTTTCTTTTAAATTGACAAATTGAAGTGTCAAGCTATTGCCAGCTGAGGGCTTTTTGCTTAAATCATGACAAATTGAGATATCAAGTTAAGGCCCACCGAAGTATTTCTGTTTAAATTGCGATATATTGAGATGTCCAGTTACGGCCAACGAAGTTTTGAACCCTAAATGTAATAAGTATAGGTATCACTACATGTCCGTTACAAAAAACTTTAACGTTAAATGAATATGTTTAGTTGACAACTTATGTACCCAAGTTGTATTAAAAAAATAATCGAGTTATCAACAAAATTTCGTAAGACGTTATAATTTTTAAAAATATCCTCGCTCGTGTGTTGGTAAACAAACGTCAGTTTAGAGTTCAGAAGCCACGCGCGCGCAAATCGCGAACGAGTGTGAGTGCTTTAAATTGATTTCATTTGCAACACGTGCGATGTGTTGAAAGCTAAAATTAAAGTTGCAGATGAAGATCGCAAAATTAATTTAACTGCTGAATTAGCTGAACACCAACATCAAGCTGATAAAGCTTATGCTGAAAAACAAGTGGATAAAGAGAATATCAAAGCAGATTTATCTGTTAGGGCATTTGCATTTGACCTCCAGCAGTTCTTGCCGACACCATATTTAAAAAAATCTGTATCGTTTTACAAACGACAGCTTTGGTCTTTTAATTTAACAGTGTATGATTTAGCAACAAATGAGGCTACCTGCTACATGTGGGACGAGACAATAGGAGCTCGAGGAGCAAACCAAATTGCCTCATGTTTGTGGCACTTCTGCAATGGTTTGTCATCCGAAGTCAAAGAATTGATTTTTTATTCGGATACCTTGTGGTAGCCAAAACAAAAACAATGTCGTGGCAATGATGTTCATGTTTTTGCTACATAATCATCCGCGCTACAAAAGATAAACCACAAATTCCTTTTCAGAGGGCACAAACATTACAGAGTGTGACTAAAAAAGAAAAAGAGAACACAAATGAAAATCAATCATTTATATGACTGGGTGCAGCTGGTGAGGACTTGCAAGTTCAGAAATCATTAATTTAAGGTCGTGGTGATGACGGTAAATGATTTCTTCGATTTTGCCGAACTAAAATCCAAGAAAGGACCCTTTACTGTCAAAAAACTGGATGATTCTGGGGACGCAACCTATTATATAGCTGCATTATAATAAAAACAGCGTAGGAAAAATATATTTCAAGAAAAGCCTGGATCGCGAACCCCCTTTCAAGTCAGTAAATTTTCGGAAAGGAGGAAAAACCACCATAGATGTCTTTAGGTTGAGCCTGTTGTTGTTGTAGTTGAATTGAAATCTCCAAAGAAGCTTTGCCAATCAATGCAGAGAAAAAAAAGGGTTTGATGGACATGATTGACCTGATTGACGAATCGTTCAAAGAGTTTTTTATTACCTAATTTATTAAATAAATAAATATATTTTTTTTTAAATTTCGAAACGGCTGGTTGACACTTCCCGTGACCCAAGAGCTGGCTTTTACTTTGTGCAGAGATTAAGCATTGCCATTCAACGTGGCAATGCCGCCAGTCTCTTGGGTATATTACCAGCTGACAGCGTGGAGGAAGAATTTTTGATGCTATACTTTAGTCTTTTGTTAGTTTAGTATAAGTACGTATAGATTCTATCAAGAAGGTTGTTGACGATTGACTGTTTGAGCTTATAATAAAACAGAGTTTGTTAGCTACCACGCCATATAAAAACTGTCGGTGATATCTCTGCATCTACTGATCCAGATTTGGACGAAGACAACCCAGATGAAGAGGATTCTGAGGTCCAATAAAATGTGCATGGTCTGCGACGAGGTTGAGGAGACAATGTTTTAGTTATTTGTGTTAGTAACAAACTTGTATCTATATGATGACGATGTTTGTGGTCCAACTAACCATTTTCTATTTTTTATGTTTTTTTTATTGCAAAAATACTAGTAAACTGATAGTTTCGTGATGTTTCAATTAAATATTTTGCTCAAATAGAACAACATTACTTGATTTGAGTGATTAGTAAGTATTTCAGCAAATCAAATATTTTTTTTATGTTTGTCATCTGTTTGCTATCCATTTAAAATAATGTGTTTGTCATTAAAATAACATTCTTTATCTACTAATACTCCCCACTCAGAAGGTGATTATGTTGATAACTGTTGGTGAACAAGTTGACAACTCGGTGAATAAGTTGATAACTCGTTGGTGAACGACTTGACAAGTCTATTATTGTGCAATCTATGGAAAATTTCGTTTATTTATTGTCATCATTTAAAAGATGGCATAAAATAATCTTTAAAACAACTAAAACACATATGTTTTAATAATTTACCGATTTACTAGAAGACGCCAAAACTTTAAAATGGCCGCCCTGACAAATTACAATTTTAGACATGTCAACATATTCACGCCAGCCACGGATATATAGCCTATAATCTTCCTCGATAAATGGGCTATCTAACACTGAAAGAATTTTTCAAATCGGACCAGTAGTTCCTGAGATTACCCCCTACATACAAGCTTACAAACATACAAACTTACAAACAAATGTTACCTCTTTAAAATATTAGTATAGATAATTATTCAAAAGTCGTATTTACCGTTGTTAATGCCATTATTAAGTTGAGATTAATTTACTTTAACAATTGACATGCGTATGGGCTGTAAACTCGGTAATTGGCTGTTTGGTTAACATAAATTCATTAAATAAATTAACCATCAACATACGAAATACAAAAAAAAACAGTCAAGTTCTAAAAACAAAAACTCTTTTAAGAATCTAATGAGGTCAAAGTCGTCAAAACAAAACATTTCATGCCTAATTATATTGACTTTTGCTACAAAGGTTTTGAATTTTGTAACAGAAAAATGAACAAACGATTTGTTTTGACTCTCACCTTCTACGACTCGCTGTTGTTGTAAAAAGAGGCTCGTGCTCGCAATGCAATAGATTTCATGCGGACGCCGCGCTCTGTTCACGTGATCGAGCGCTTGAAATAGGGTATTATGAAAATACGCGTGACGTGACTAAGATAAATATTAAAACGATATAGTGAAACGATAGTTTTCAACGCGCTATATCGTTTTTTTGTTGACGTTAAAAAAGAAAACATGCCTGTCCAATATTTTTTGGACACCTATCAGATTTTTCAGTAAAATTATGTTTACTAGAAAATAACATTGAAACTCCTCGGAACTATCTAAAAACGCGGAAGCCATCCGCTAACGACATGGTCACCGTACAAATCTACACGGTTGAATCTCCAGACGCTTAAATAACTGGATCAAAAGAAAACGGCTACAACAAGCGCGATGTGAAGTTGTTGTTTTATTTGCACTTTTAACCAAAGCACATTTTGCTATGACAAAATCATTTACGAACGCGTTAGATCGGCGTGAAGAAATTTGTTTCGTATGAACGCACCCTTATTCTTTTTCCTAAATGTAACTAGTCACCTAATCGTTCTATCCAGCAAAAAAGAAACGAACAGAAATGCTTCTATATTATTGTGCCTTGTTGGCACCAGCTGACGTCTTGAAGTAAGCGTCGTCGTTTTGAATAATGTAACTTATTCTTTGAATTTATGAACTTCAAATTGTTCGAGCGGAGTTGAAACCATCTTTTAAACTTGATAAACCATTTCATGCAGCATTTTTATCTCATATTTCAATGCCAATTAGTTTGACTCTTAGAACTGGAAGTTCTACACAAATGTAAACGTAAATGATCATGTATGCATGTATTGCATATTTATACATACATACACCCGAAAATAACGGCTTAACGTGTTCTGACAAAAAATGTTTTTCCTTTATTTGATTGTTCCTGGTCCCGTATAAAGAATGTTACATAATAAGTATATGAACCTTCACCTTATAAATCATTTTAAATATACATCTGTAGCTGATAAATAAAAAGTCACACTGTTATAGTAATGATATGAAATAGTTCTTATGGTGTCTAGAATTTATTTATATCGATTGTTGTAAGCTTTTTATTTCTCCTCATAGTAATGAAATAAAGGTCTACCATTCTTGAAGTTTCGATCCATTATCACGAATAAATGGTCTCGCCCATGGCTACTGTAATAATAAAATACCGAATACGTATGGTCCTAATTTTGCTGTGGGTGAGTGGTTCCGTACCAAAACGGAAATAAAATGGAACCCTTATTATTATTATTATTCCTTTACTAGCTGTTGCCCGCGACTTCGTCCGCGTCTATGGCGAAAAGTAAATACACATAGCGATGTACCTAATATTGATACGATATGATATACAAACAGTCAATATCTGGCATGCTTGACCCCAGCTCAGAATTTGGAAGACTGTAATGCAAGGCACTGGCTGTATTATCGCTTCTGTTCAAAATGCCGTACAGCCCTAGTAATTTTTCGTAATGAGAAACTTCTGTGCAATATGTTGAAGAAAGTTGCTAGGGTTGATAACACGCGATAGAGCTACATAAAGTTTGGGTGGGTATACCAACCCGAATAGAAATCTAACCCCGTAACGGATAGAGTAGAGTAGATTAGAGACTGCGCTATCCGCACTTAAACTTCCATTCGGTCTGTTGACCGTAAGTGTTCTGGCTAAGTTAACCAGCCTAGCTCCGCCCAAATGCACTAAGGCCTTCTGGATGATCCACAGGTTTTGCGCTGCGACCACATCGGTTGTTTAGGTCGGGAAGCAAAGGCCTTATATCCAGGAAGTCGGCAACTTCTCGGCGTCGAAGCAACCTCTGCAAATTAGGCTGTCTATGGAAGGCAATGTCTCATGATACCTATTATTATTCGAAATATATTTCTACTTAGGCGAAATATATTGATACGTCGTTAAGCTGGTCGCATGTATAGGTTTGATATAGGCATTTAAGTTGAAATTGAGAAAAACATCAGGAGGAGTAGGCATGAATGGGTCCAGCACTACTTACTACCTTTGGAACCTCTTCGCAAGTTCGTTTGTGGCGTCATGGCCTAGGGATCTACAATTCCCCTATGAGATCCGCTGCGGATTATTTATGGCCCTGAGCTGGTCTTAACTTATCATAGGCTTACTGAGAATTGAACAGCATTAAAAGTAAATAGAAAATAATTGGGAATGAGGGAGACCCTGGGAATGATCACAACGTGATTGGAGCATCACGCTAGAGCAATTTAGCCGAAATCTTATATTAGCTACTTTAAAAGTTTGTTGAATATGTGTGACTTTCAGCCGAGTACTAATTTTGGTTTAAAATTGGCAAAAATATCGCTGAACAAACATTTTTCATGAGATCCCATCATCAGATCCTAACTTATACTTTCCATCATTAGCTCAGCAACATAAGATGATGATTACCAGACACAAATATCTGAATAGCGTTCGAAAGTTTTTGTAAAACATTGTTTGTGCCTATAAAATTTGAGGGTTTCCCTCGATTTTCATGGGATTCCATCATCAGATTCTGACTTGGTGACAATGGTACCATTTCAGGAATATGGGCTTTTGAAAACAAAAACAATTCTTAAAATCGGTACACAATTGACGGAGATAGGTATCGGTGAACATACAAAAAAATAATTAAATACTATAGCCTCCTCCTTTTTGAAGAAGTCGGTTAAAAACTCAGTTACCTAGCTAATTCAACTGTTGTTGCGTCTCTACGATTGAACCTCGCAACTTGCTCGCGGGTGGTATGACATGATCCCTGGCTTCAGGCCTGTAAAGGTTCATTCTTCGTCTTTTCGAGTAGATGATTGACTCTGTATAATGTTTGGGCCCAGTAGGTTGCTACGTTTATTTTATGATAAGTGGCAATCATTTAATTCTCCAAAGTAGAGATGGTCTAAGAAGACTACTTTAGCAGAATCAGAAAGCACATCACGCTACCAGACACTGTCAAATTTTCCTAATCAACCTTGAACCTAATGCTTTAGCAATAAAGATGGAAAAGAAATTTGACAGGTTGTTGCGTGGTTAATGTTATGATCCTAATATGATTCTGCTAAAGTGGCCTCTTTAGACCCACAGGTGTTATTGAGCAGCTTTATCTTATTGAGCTTCGCAAATCTAAGCGCGCGCCTGTTGACGAATATTATTGTAATCATAAACACCGCGAAAATGAGATCGAACGCATAACGCCATCTATGGAATATGAAGTAGAACTATGAAAAGATTAGAGTTCGTTTTATTTGAGTTAATAGGAATATTACGTTCATTTGGAACGATATGTTTTTAAGGTATTAAAATAATTACAATTTGGTTTTATGTCATGTTGTCAAAAATACTATTTGTATCAATAGATGGCATTGCAGGTGATACGTAGTAAGTTGATTTCATCTACATTTAATTAAGGAATATTACGTTCATTTGGATGGAACGATATGTTTTTAAGGTATTAAAATAATTACAATCATTTTAAGACGTTTTAAATGTACCACTAAAAATATGTTTTGGTGTTATATCGTCTTGTCGAAAGTACTATTTGGATCAGTAGATGGTATTGCCGGTATTAAGTAGTAAGTGATTTCATCTACATTTAAGTAAGTTAATTGTATCTACTTTGGATTTGTAGGTACTTTGCGATGCAAACAGAATACAGAAAATAGGTTCTGTTAATTATCCTACTAATCCGGCATTACAGCGCTTTGGCACATCCACGCCCACACATTTTTAAACATACAGGCAAATGATGTCGCAGCCAACAAAAATTTTAGAGCAGGACATATTTAAAAAAGTTTGAAAATATTCAACAATAATAAAAAATCGCTTCAACTACCGGGGTTCGAACTTACACCCATTCACTCGAAAGGCAGCCATTATACCGCCGGGTCTATGAATTCAGTTGACATTAGTTCTGAATAGCCGATCTTATATGTTATGGTTATTGTCTGCTTGGCTCCTCTAAGATATAGCGTGATGATAACAATTTCTAAGAATGTTTAAAAAAAGGCTCGTTTTATGCTAAACTGAACGAATAATAAAATTGTACAAAACTTGTCGAAAAACGTTGATACGTAAATTTAAAAACTTTAAATGTTCATAACTTTTTTTCCCGGCCATCGATTGTAATGAAACAAAGCCTATATGTTGCTCAAAAATAAGCTGAATCTAATTATGAAAACCCCAACCAAATCCGTTCAGTATTTTCGGAGATCATCGCGTACAGACAGACAGACAGACAGACAGACAGACAAAAAACGTAAAAATGTTCTTTTTGTGTTCTATAGCTTTTTTTTGAAAACTTCTGCTCGATTTTTGGTATTTTTCTTTAATGTACAGAATTCTTCACATACACATACGTACAGACTTCTACTGTTTTATTATATGTATACATTTCAGCCAACAGTAGCCCATACAAAATAAAATACACCTTTACAACAAAATATAAAAATTAACTAAAAATAAACTTACCTTAATACCTTATGGTGTAAGTAACTCTGTCCGTCTGTCACAACTGGCTATCTCAAGAACTCTTAATGATTATAATCTTGAAATTAGGAATAGTTTTAAATGACGTTTGTTCAACTATTTTGTAAGTAAGAAATAAATAAAAATATGTATTTTTTTTTGCAACAGCTACTGAACTTTGAATTTTTAAGACCCCAGTCTTACAAATGGAAAGTGGGGCTACTAGAGCATGTGAAGTATCATATGAAAGCGCGCTATTTGAACATTCTCAAATATTTTTTTTAAGGCCGCATGGATTTCGGCTGTTGAAGAAAAAAAACCGTTCCCCCCTTTATCTCCAAAGTTTGAAAAGAAAACAAATCTGAAATTATTCTATGTACTAGCAGGTTACGTAAAGATTACAGGAAAAATAAAATAATGTCTCTGCATAACACACTTTTTCAGAAATTATCAATAGAAATTAAATTATTTCCGCTGTCAGTCAAGAGATGGCGCTGATTTACAACGTCAATTTTATTTATACCGCAGTTTTAAAATGTGAGGCCTTTCACCAATGAAAATTTAAAAACATTTTACGTTTTTTATGATGCTACGGAACCCTCGGTGGACGAGTCCGACTCGCTCTTGACTGGTTTTTCGAATGATTCTATGACTCGAGCATGATTTAAATTATTTATGTATCTTGCTACATTTATAAAAAAGGTGACTTTGAATTAATATCATGACTACGTAGAAATATGTTAGCTAATAGCAATTATCAAGGCGTGTAAAATATTTGTTTAGGTTTGAAAGAAATGCACTGTTGCCGTGATGTCGCAAGAATTGTTGCTATAATAATATAATAAATAACCCTACCGCAGTATCTCTATGTTGACGACGTGGTGGGGCTTGCGCGTCTCGATGGACCTTAGGTCATACCTAGGGTGAGGGGCCAGACAAAGAGAGATACAATCCGCAAGGCAGTTTTGTGGAGAACTGTTGGGCGGTATGGCCAGAGTGAACACTGACGAGGAACAGAGCTCCCACCTCTTTCTTGCCTTAATCGGCCGGTCTGAGTAGAGATTCGATATATAATCCAGTAAGATGCTGGTAGGGATCTTGACCGCACTTCCGCAATTATCCTGATATCCGTGGTATACCTCTCCACTCCTCTAGCACCTCAGGCTATGTTGCCATCTTGGCGCTACGTCACTTTTTCATAGCGACCGTTTTCAGGGGCCCATTCATTGAGTGTGCGAAGTCACCCCCTGCCATTTAAAAGCCGTGTATATTGTTAGTGGTCAAGCAGGGGCCAATAGTTCTTCTATAATAAACGATTATCAGTCTACTAAACCGCCCAAAGTCATAGCGTTTCATCTTTTGTTTCCATATTTTGCAATAGTACAGCTCCAACCGGGGATTGTCCTTAGGAATACTTTCACAGTACATACAGGGATAATCACCGGTTGGTGCCCCATTACGTTTGAAATGTCTAACGGGGCCTCTGCGAGTTGGTTTCGGTCCCCCGTACGCCTACCAAAGGACCGGGTCTCCAGGGACCCGAGAAAGAAAACATCCTAATAAATAATGTAAGGGTACAATATTTTTGTTGGAATTGCCTTTAACTTCCGCTTCATTATTTTTACAACGTTATTGCTCCACAGGGACCTGATTGGACAAAGATAAATAGAAACAAAGATCTCAGTAGACCTATTCATTCGTGATCAAGACTAAATTGACTGGAAATAACCCTCTTCAAAAACTGGATTCATGCCACTGACCACAGAAGTTATAGAACCTACTTTTTGTTTACTGATTATTACAAGCTTTATTCGACTCTCTAAGATATCTAAGGGTTTTTTTTTTTGGTGTTTTAAATAAATACTCACTGAACTCTTGAGATCAATGGGAATACTTCTTGCTACTGCCCGTGTTTTTTTTATTTAGTTTACTTAAATTTTTAATAACCTGTACTTGTGTCCTACTGCTGAGCCAAGGCCTCCCTTTCCCCTCCATATCTCTCTGTCTTGGACGAGCTCTGGCCTAGTTTGCCCCGCAAACATGACGAGATCCACACACCACCTTTACCGCGGTTGACCTCGAAAATTAATAATACAATTAAAACATACAAACTCATAAACTGATTAACATCCTACACAAGTTATAAAATTCATTAATGAAAAGATATAAAGCCATTTATGACATAATAATTACGTAGATTGATACAATGTATTGATTGATTTAGAACTCAATACAAAAATGGTCCTAATCACAAACGCCTACGGTATTGTATTGTAATAAACTATAAAAAAAAATATATAAAGCTTTATTCGATTGCCGAAGTAATAAAAAGCAACAAGTTATAACGTTGACAAATTAGAAGTCATACGAGATTGTTCGTGTTTTCGTGCAATGTAGTTAGGACTTAGGTTGGACTGCATTAAGCAAGAATTTGCGTTGAGACTGGGATAATGAAATCCTAAAACTGTATACCTTTAATATGGTTCATGAGATACAGCCCGCTGACACACAGATGAACGGTGGCTTTATCCATTGGTTATTGTTACCATACTTTGTCTCTATTTACCCAAAGGTTGACATTTAGAAAATTGACGGCCCAGTGCCATGAAAATTCTGCGTTTATAGTTTTTAAATCTAGCGATGACGGTTCAAACTAAATTCACTAAAAAAAGATTTCCTCTCACTCTTGAAAGACTCTTCAAACTTTCTTGCCTTTTAAAACTAAAATTTATTTGACTCAAAATGTAATCCAGCCGATCATTGTCTACGCTGATGCCTGCTACCTAGATGCCACGGAGGAGCTCTTAAACAAGCTTGAGCGCTTGGCGTCTGTACATTTTTGCAAAACTTGTGCATTCGATTTGTTTTCGTTTGAGGAAATACGACCACGTCTCTCAGTTTCGCAAGGATCTCAAGTGGCTCTCTAGCCGTATTCGCAGGAACACTCGAATATTATGTCTTCTTTACAAAACCTGTTCAATCCCACATACCCTGGCTACCTGCGCGATCGTTTCTCATTTGCTCACCCTGCCGATGCGCTATGTAGATCCCATCTCAAACTTCATCTAAACTTCTCATCCCATAAAATTCTTTCTTACTCACACTCCTTCTCTTTTCTTGCAGTACAATTATGGAACTCACTCCCATCTGACATAAGTGAAAGTAAAAATATTTTAATCTTCAAAAAATGCTGTCAAAGAGCACTATCCCTCTTCTATACTATAATAGGTATACAATTTATAGGTAGGTATGTATTATTTTATTATAATTTTGTATTTATTTATTTAACACTTTCAGCACAAAAAAAAAGTACAGAGGCGGACTTTGCCATAGGCAAAAAAAATATATTTAAAAAAGTATATTTGTTTTGTATGTTTATTGTATTATGATTTATTTACATTTTTATATATTAGTAGATAATTATATGTTAAAGTTAAGTTAGTTTAGTCTATTTTGAGTTCCTTTCTTTGTCTCTACACACTGTGTTGGTTTTTTTTCCACTCTCCTATCGCAGATCTGCTGTTAGAAATTTCTTATGAAATAAGCAGTACTTTTGTGCTCTTTTTACTGTACTTTTTTAAATTTCTTGTGTGGACATAAATAAATAAATAAATTTTATTACACTTTAATTTTCTGTAGAAATAGAAAGTGTTTTTAATGCTGTAAATTTACTGTATCCTTGGCCGAAGAATTAGTTACACAAGCTCAGGAATTCATAGATTCCTAGGAACCAGCAATATAAAAAAGGTAAACATAGTTGTTCATAATTTAAGTCATTGTGTCCCAGACGTCCAGATAACGTCTACGACTTGAGAGTTTTAAATGTGGGCAACATTTATAATTTTAAACAGCAAACTCCACCAATGTTTTAAACTTCGTCGTTCATAATTATTTTTAAGATAGTGATATTTTAAAGTTTCGAGTTGCGTTATATACTAAATCAAATATAATTTTCAGGTTAGCACTTTCTGATGCCTGGAAGTTTAGACGTAAATAAACAGAATTCGATAACTGCTTTAAGTAAATTACAGTTAAGGCTTCTACAGACAGATACGACAATGTAACTTGCTCAACAATGCTTAAGTTAACTGTTCCCACGTAAAAGATAAATCAAAAGTAGATATACCCAAGTTTTCTTTGATATTGAAGAAAACCTTAAAAAATGGTGTTTAGGCGAAGACAAAGTAGCGTAATATAAACACTAGCTTCTGTTAGAGGCTTCGTTCGCGTGATAGTTGAAAATTATTTGAAAAGAACATACTTCCAGGATAAAGCATCCCAGAGTTACTTTAGCATTCATAATGTTACTACTCTTTAGTAGTAACATTATGAATGCTAAAGTAAATATTTAAATTTATTTCTACGCTCATGTTCGACCTCTAGACCATTAAAAGAGGATATCAATGCAGCTATCAATATGAAAATAAAAAGTTGTTTTATTGCAACAATCCGACATAATGATCGCATTGGTATTTTATTAGGGAGTGCAGATTATAACAGTCAGTCAGAGTCTCAAAATCTGTTTCCTGTACAATTATTTCTTTATTGTTCTTAGGTTTTTATCTAGTTTTGTTATCGCTGAGAGTTTATTGTAGATCTTTTTTACATTTTTATTGTGTCGTCGTTCTTTATTACGATAATCATCATCATGGTTTATTTGAAATAAATGCTTCGAATCTTGAATAAGTTGAACAAAAAAGCACGTTTTTACTAGACTATAATTTATTGATTTTGAAACGTAAAACACAGTACTTAGTAAAACTTACGTATTATAACAAACATTAAATGTGGTTAAGAATATGCTGTGATTATATTAATTAATTAGTGTGAAAATGACACGTACAAATTAAGCAAACAGGTACGACAATAAGTAATATTAACACACCCATCTAGTTCCGCATTCACTTTGTGTGAATGCCCAAGAGATTAATAGCTCCGAAGCAGAAAATGGACACGTATTTCCGCTTTCCTGAAGAGTAAATGTACGAGAGTTACATAAAGACTTCCCCACGGCGACACTGCGATATTAATGCGACAACCACTTTTCATAGAAACTGTGTTCGTATAACGTTCCAAAGATCAACTTCTATACTAAATGCAACTCGCATCTTTGTCGCAGTGTCACTTCACGTCGCCTCCGGAAGCCTAATAGTACAAGAGAGTAGACCAATGAGTAGTCATCATCTATACTGATGATGACTCATTGATCTACTCTCTGCAATTAGCACAGATAAGGTTAGTTATTGTGACCGGTAGTGAAAGTTCTAATGACGTCTCATCAGGATTATTTAGGGCAATTATAACAGTGTGATGAGGAATGATGCTTTGTTTTGAGGACATTATGATGTAAATGTAAAGTTTAGTAGGTAGAGTTAATATGTTTGATCTAGATTTGAGAAAATATTTATAATACAGGCTCCTAATACTTAGATCATAATAAAAACCAAGCGTGCACTTGCATTTCGATTCTGTCAGAATGACGATTAATTCTTGAAGACTTGTCTTGCCTCTAAAGATATGACTGACTATGTCTGTCTGCCTGATATGATTAGACTGTCAGCATTGACCCAATATTGATATTGTTAAATCTTCGTGTACATAAAAATCCAGAACTGTGAAACTACTCTGCTGTTAAGTCATTCTCAGAAAAGTAGGTTTCATTTTCAAAATGAAAACCTATTCGTAGTCTTTGGTACCCCAATGGCTTATTATCTATGACTATTTCTTATTTTTCACAAAAACTCTTATATGTGAAGTAAGAACAAGTTAGAGCGAGAGGGAGTGTCAGTAGAAGTGTGACACTCCCTCTCGCTCCGACCAGAGCGGGAGGAGTCATTGGATGATTACCCATCCCAAAACAAAAAAAAAAGATAAAGTAAGAATATGTAGGAAGATACCTTGTAACCAAGTGTTACTTAATACCCTCACTATAGGATAAAGCTCAAAAATTTATAAAAAATACACAATGTTTTTTTGAGTTCACGTTTATTAATAAATAAATATTATAAAAACGAATATGTATAATTACTTCAAAACATAGACTCACAAAGACCGTTTATCTTCGTTTACGTATTAGTAAAAATAACTCACTGTTTTAGATGACCCACGGGTTTTACCTATTAAGAGTAATTTGAACGAAATTTAATACGAGTATCGGTATGTTTTTTTTTTTTGTAGAAGAAAATTACCATGATGATGTATATTCATTAAATTATCCCCGAAATTTCGGAATAAAAACTATATCGTGTAAATGTTTGTATAATTTTCTAAATAAGTTGTTTTGTACCAATTTTATTTTAACATTTAAATTCGATAGTTTTCTTATCTTCAATAAGTACCTCTTAAGACAGTTACTTTGCTGTCATAGTCATAGTTACTCAAGGCAACAGTGTGTTTTAAATAATTACAGATGTCTAATATGAAGGTGATGGCAAGGCACAGGCATAGGATATTCTTACGGGTCGCAAATTTTGGAACAGGCGAATTCATTTAAGGCTCTCGCAGTTAATCGCGAAGTGAATGCGACAGTGATGCAATGTTTGTTTTATAGCTTTTTATACTTATATCATAATCGTACAACATTATGAACAAGCCTCTTTATAGAATCCTTTAGCCAGATCCGAAAGATAGCACCTCCTTATTAGATCTAAGTGAACATTTTAAATGTATTTTTGATATACATATATTATTATCATCTTCTTATACATACCTACTTGCGATTTAAAATACACAACATTTTCAATACAATGCCTACAAGGCTGCAATGCCTTTTGTATTAAAACCAGCTGTTACTAAACTTGTCTCGAGCAGTGTACAAAATTAAGAAATACAAAAAAATATACAGACAATACGTTGAGCTAAATACTTCTGGCACAATTATTGTTTTATTCTAGCATGGTATGGTAATTTATTATGAAAACTATTGAAAGGCACGATTTCAGTAAATAAGTTATTTGATTTATCAGTGATATAGACATTCCTGAAATCTGTAATTATGTAGCCGGGAACTGCTGTTATAAATGGACCTAGTTTCTTTGGGTTTCTGAGTTGAACTTTCTCAGTTAGACTCCACATTTCGTTTGCGGAGCCTTGGGCTAGATCTTTAGGGGCTTTTAGATTCACAAAGCACAAAGCGAGAACTGAAACATGAACGACGATAAATGGTAAATGAATGAAGTAGTACGTATCTTTGGTTAAAATTAAAATGGTCGGAGAAGAAAAGGTCTACAAGATAACCAAAGAAAGTTTCAGAACATAAATACTAGTTAGTCAAATACAAGCTACTTCTGGGTAAGCTCGCTCTATCGTAGACTTTGTCTCTGTCATCTCTGACCAAGAATAAAGTCAAGAGAAAATCCATACCAAAAAAAAAAAAAATACATTTTAAAATAATGTCATCATAAAAAAACACTCTTGCTCACTTCACATGATAGACATTTCAGACCATTAAGTATCTACTGCCTGCCAGGGTTGTGGAATTTGTTCGACAGAGTCACCGCGGCCCTGGAACGCAAAGGGCATTAGGAGGAACACTGATGTGTTTTAGTCACTAAGAATATGATACTCCCTTCTGCTCCGCCCAAAGTGGAAGGAGTGGTTTGATGATTTTCCATCTTAAAAAAAAGACTAGGTTGTAACTACTGCAGTGCTATTTCGTCAAAAAAATCATGGTGAAAACTTTGATGAAGTGAACTTGAACTTAGCTGTAAACTTCAGCCGGTCGATTCTGTTGACATCTCACCGTGATGGAGGATGGAGTGACTGACAAGTGAGCTGTCATGCCATCTTGTTTGTATGATTTGACAGCTCACTTGTCGTTCACTTCGCCTATGTGTTCACTTTGACATGTTTACAGAATCGACCGGCAGTTAGAAAAGCAAGTCGCTTCACGCTCACTTCTCCTAGGCTTTCTTGGTGTCATTTTATAAGAATAGGTTCCGTGGTTTTCTTATACTGTTTTCCTGTATCTCATCCAGATTTGCTAAATTATGTATGTATATTAAGAACCTAAAATTTAGGATTATAACCAAAACAGTGATTTTATTAAAATTTATTAAAGGCAAAATCAATGCATTTATTTTAACTAAACGATTTAAAGACACTTTAAAGTGTAGATCTCTACGGGGAAGAACGTGCAAGAAACTCCAGTTTCTCAACAAACCTTGTATGCGGAAAATACTTATTTTTCTTATAGCCAACGATTTCTCATTTAACTAAACCATTTAATATTGGTTCCTTTATTATGTTTTCTCTCTGTAAATGTAAATGTTCTTTTAAATATTCAAAAAATAAATTTGGATAAAGCATGTACGCTGAATAGTTCAATTAAAAAAAAATCTGTCACACAGCTGATTATTTTTGGAAGGATTACTCCAATTAGCTTTAGTATCACCATACTAACAGTTATTGAATAGGATGCATCACTCTCATTTTAGTTTACGATTTTCAATCATATTACTTTAATGGTAAAGTAACTTATTGTGGCGCGGCCATTATAAATATGGCAAACAAAAAAAAAAACATTACCTTATTTAAGTCTTCATTTCACCACTCAGCTGTTTTTTTTTTGCTCAATCTATCTCTCTCTTATTGATATTATCACAAAATCAAACACATTACATTATATCAGAAATAATTCAAAAAAAAAAAATCTCACAGGTAACTTATTTGTATCACAAGTACTTTACATATTTAATTGTAAATTTATGTCACAAAAAAAAACACAATATTACTGTATAAATGAACCGGTTTGTGTCCACACTTCTGTAACCTCAGAACTATAAAACTACACTGAATGGTCAGTGTCCTTACAACCTCAGATTGACTTAGAAAAATGCATTGTATTATAAAACAAGTTTTAAAAATTGTTTTTTTTTGTAGACAATTAACCAGTTTTCGTCTTAAATTATTTTATTAATGAATCGTTTCGTGTATCTCTAAAAATAAAACTTAACTGTAATGATATTTAATAACTCGTTCTTGGTTTATGTCTGGTAAGGTCTTATTGCATAAAATAATGAAACCTATGTCTTGTACATAATTAAGGTTCACTCACATGGATATGGTTTTAAGCAGAACCATTTTTGTTTCCTTAAATTCAGGCTGTGACCATCCATCTGCTACTGGGTTTTTAAATACATGCCCAGGGGCAATCTATACTTAATATTAAAAAGCAGAAGAGTTTGTTTGTTTGTTTGTTTGGTTGAACGCGCAAATCTCAGGAACTACTGGTCCGATTTGAAAAATTTTTTCAGTGTTAGATAGCCCATTTATCGAGGAAGGCTATATATCATCACGCTAAGATCAATAGGAGCGGAGCAGTAATGAAAAATGTTACGCAGACGACGTTGCACGGGTCAGCTAGTGATATATAAAACTATAGATACGTTGTCCGCACTCTAAAATGACAACATGAAATGAAGCCAATTGGCCACATCGCGCTTAGTTACGCACCAGCCTGTCGCGCGACACTACGTTTGTTTTGATGTCAATTTGACTATTACTAATCCTGTGACGTAACTGAAGATGTATATTTATCTCCCTCTAGCAACAGGCATCCCGCCGTACGGTGACATATTTTCTTTGCCTTTCTTCATGCGTATTAGTAGCTATCTAGTATTTTCGCCGTTTTTAAGCGCTGCGATGTTGGTTTATGACGTGTCTATATATAAAACGTCATTGCCCAGGGGCATTTTTTTTTTTTCTGCAATAGAATACAGAATATGCAATATCAGATTAATCTCAGCAATCCGGAAATAAATAATTAATGAGTTAAACGCAATTGCCATTACTTATTTGTAACATCGTAAGTACGTAACTTTATTTCAAATATTTTGTCCTTATATTATATTAACAGTAGGTTCATGGAAAGCTCGATACAAATACGTTTAATTATGCGAAAAAGTGATAACTTGAAGAAAGATTTTTTTTTTTTAATGTTGAGAAATAGATCTGACAGGCTTTGTATGATGGATGTTTTTTTGCTTCCATAGCTATTTGTTGTTTTAAAGTTGTAACATACTCGATCGCGTTAACGTTAACGTTCACATATGCCAAATAATACGGCAAAAAAGGATTTCCGTTATTGCCACTATCAGTTTAACTACGAATTGTCGTAAACATGAACGCGGTCGAGTACGTCGAGTAACTTGTTTAAACAAGTTACACGAAGGTCACCTAAGTTCAAAAGGTCATTGAGCTACTTCGGTGATTTCTTAGGTATAACCCTATGACGTCACGATCAAAAGTAAAAGAAATTTACTTGTGAGAATGATTAAAAGCTTCAACTCCCAGTTTCTTAATTAACTGTTGGCCAAGACGTTTTAAATTGATAAGAGAAAATTGAGTTAGTTATAGCTAAAATTAATTTAAACATCCGACATTGCTAAGTGAGTTGTAATTTTGATTTGTATCGTTTAGTTTAAGCACTCACTTCAAGATAAATTTAACTCTTATCAACAACAAGTTATAAAAGATTCTAATTATTATCTGAGGCATCTCGAAAGCTTTGCTAGTAAACTGGCTTTGGTGGTCATCATATCAGCCAATTTCCGTCCATCGCTGAACAAAAGCCTCCCAAAGAGCGCCGTCCATCCCGGTCTTGAGCAGTCCGCATCCGTCCGCTGCCAGTCACTTTCTTCAAATCATCTCTATCGTGTCGCAGGGCGTCCCACACTACGTTTGCTAATATTTACGCTCTCCACTCACTCCACTCACTCCACTCACTCCACTCACTCCACTCACTCCACTCACTCCACTCACTCCACTCACTCCACTCACTCCACTCACTCCACTCACTCCACTCACTCCACTCACTCCACTCACTCCACTCACTCCACTCACTCCACTCACTCCACTCACTCCACTCACTCCACTCACTCCACTCACTCCACTCACTCCACTAAATCTACTCACTCCACTCACTCCACTCACTCCACTCACTCCACTCACTCCACTCACTCCACTCACTCTACGCAGGGGGTGATACTGATGCCAAAAATGCAATCAGTACAATTTTTGTCTGTCTGTCTGTCGGTCTGTCTGTCTGTCGGTCTGTCTGTCTGTCTGTCTGTATAACCGTTATAGAAACAAAAACTACTCGACGGATGTTAAAGAAACTTGGTACAATTGTTTTTCATACTCCTGAGCTGGTTATAGTATACTTTTCATCGCGCTACAATCAATAGAAAAAATGAAAAAAAAAAATGAAAATGTGAAAGTTTGGTTATCTGTTACTCAATCACGCCAAAACGGCTTAACGGATCTTAATGAAAGGAGAATGCCCATTTTGTTAGGAGTTTTGGGCCCCTATAAAACTTTGCATGTCACGATGGTTTTAACTTGGTTTCGTAGACCTAGAATTACCTTTTCATATCCTGAAATCGAATTTCAATTTCTCACCCTAGTTTAAAAGAAATCTTATATTTTCGGATGCTGAAATTGAGGTTATAAAAACAAGTTTTTTTTTTGTTTTAAACATATTTGAAAACCCTACATAACTTCTTCTTCTCTTTTATGTAGGTTAAGTACATAGTGCGCTTACAAATATCCCTTGCCGTGCCGTGCCGGCAGTCAGCGTTTTGTAGGCTGTACCCTCACAACTAGTAGATAGTGTTGTTAAAAACAAATACTCACCTACGGCTTAAGCCTTAGATTAGAGGAGCTCATAGCTAAGTTACAAACGAAGGAAGAAACGCTCAACTCGACGGCTTCAAATTGTAACGAACAGAAGTACAACAACAGTAATACGGAGGAATAATTCAACTCGACGCAAAACGAACGGCACGAAACAATTTGATTGATGCATTGATTTGACAGATAGATTTATCTAAGTGTGACCATGTAAAATATTTTGGAATAAATTATATTATTTACATAATTAAAAAGATAATTATAAACGCTATTTAGATATGAATGGGAGCTATTAAGCTGAGTACTAACCACAATAACGTCTGTGGTACTATCTTTTGTTTTTTATTGAAAATAATCAGGTACCTATGATTGTAGCGGAATATTTCTGACGGTAGGAAATACCATGAAATACATGAAAATTATGTGGAAATATGGGCGGACACAGACGCTCCGGTTGCTCTTCCGATTGTCTGATCAGACTATCCAGACTAACCGGAGCGTCTGTTTCCGCCTTAGTTCTTCGCTATCGGATAGAGGACCTCCACATCATTTCAGGATCGTACTTTAGCTTCAAGTACTGTAGAGCTAAGACCGCTAGAATCTCCTGGTTATAATATTATATGTCTGTACAATCTCTCAAATTATAATTCCACCGTGTTTTTTTTAGTTAGTTTTAGTACTTTTATATTCTTTATTTGAGCCCGCCCGGCGACTACTTCGCGCCTTATCAGTTACATGAGCTTGTTAGCTAGATTACGATGGGAGAAAAGCTATTGTAGCCTATCTCCGGTCATGTTATACTCTGTTGCATTGGATCATAGATCTGTAATGATAGTGTAGTTAAGATTGTTATAAATAAATAAATGATAAATAAATGTTAGTCAGCGGATTAGTAAAATATCGATAATTCCAATCGATTACAATTATTTAATTGAGATAGTCTGTCCTCTGGCAACATTCAGGTTAAGTTTTAATGGCGGAACTGATATAAATTCAATGAAATAAATATATATTATGTTTTCCAATGCTAAGGTAAAAGAAATGTAAAAAAAAATTAGCTTGAACATGTAAAAGTACGACTTAATTTTTGAGAAGTAGTCTTGACACGGTACCAAAACTAAGGGGCCCATTGGTTGGCTTTCTCCTTTAAAACAAAGATAGATTATAGTCTGGAATAGCACATAAGCTACTTTTAATCCCGGGAACATGTTCCCTAGGGATCATGCGGGCGAAGCCGCTGGCAGAAGCTAGTAATAAATAAAGTAACATAACACTCTGGTTTTCCCTGATGAATGAGGTAGAGGTGCACCATTCTCATTTATTTACTTAGTTCAACTCTTTTGTAAAATTGTGTCCTTTGTACAAATTGTTCCGTACAATTAGTTGAGATTTGAGGTTCTGTAACAATTTTGCCAGAAATTAACTTGAGTGAAAAGGTATTTCAAGGCACAAAGGATATTTGAAACGATACAAGATCATTATTTTATTTAACCATCCAAAGACGAGCGTCGGCAGGTGCGGTTTTACACGATACTGAATCATTTGTTTCCATCTTCATAAATGTTACCATTCTATTGGATACCTCATTATCAATAGAAAATTGACCTGTTAAGTGCAAAAAAAATGCCAATTGTACTAAAATGCTCATGTATTACATTTGACATTTAAATATTAACAAACCAAAATTTTGCACTTAGCACGTTTATTTTCTATACCATCGATTTTATTAATGATATAATAATGAAAGGTGTAGAAAAGCGGTTCAACAATGAAAATTAAGAGAACAAGACAATCGAAAAAAAAAATCTGAACACATTCTTCCATCGATTTCAATAAGAGGTATTATCCATTAAACACAGGCTTGTTTTGATAAACAAGTTCTGAGGCCTTAGTGTGAGTTTTTTCGACTCACGTTCGAACGCGTTCGATTGCGAGCGCGTTAGAATTTAGTATGGGAAATTAGGTTCTACGAGTGACCACCAGGTGGCACTATAACTAAATTCCCATACTAAATTCTAACGTGCTCGTAATCGAACGTGAGTCGTAAAAACTCACACTAAGGCCTCTGGTCATGTCAATGAATAAGCAAACGCGTTCAGTTTTAAACCCAATCATGAAATATGGATGCAACAGTGTTTCTTTCCTTGATCCATGTCATTATCATTAAAATATTGAAATGTTCTGAAACTAGTGAACATCTCCAATATTGCAGGATATGCAATTTATGCAAATGAACGCGGAGCTGCATTGCATGACAAGATGTATTGTGAGACCTTGATGGGTGGATGCTGACACAAGCGTCAGGGTCTACACTGCTCATATTAAATTTGTATTTCATAGAGCCAAAGAGAATAATAAAGGTGGGAAATCACAGACTGAAACGTTTGAATACGATTGCATATAATTATTTAATACCCAACAAAAACATTAAACGTAATAAAAAATGCCTTGTCTCTCAATGCAATCTTTCCACCGTAAAAAGTTTTGAGACCTAATAGAAGCCAAGTCAAATTATTTTGTAGTTATAAATCAATGACTGCAAATATAAAACTACACTTCCAACCTCCTTTTGCGTTCCAGGGCCGCGGTGACTCTTTCGAATTGAATCTTGAAACTGATCTTCTGATCTTGAGACTGCATAGATGTACTAAATGTTCTTAGATATTTTGTTTGTCAGAATATTTTTATTAGTAACAGTTATAGTCTTTGTTTCCATAATATTAAATTATAACAGGTGTTGTTGTGGAAAGTTCAGTCTCTATTGAAAAGGGTAAATTCTCCGAAATTTGAGGGCTTCTGCATGTGTACTGATCACGCAGATAAACTTGGATTGTACTTAAAAAAAAATATGACGCGACAAAACCTTAAGTTTCATAAAAAATAAAACAATCTATACTAATATTATAAAGCAGAAGAGTTTGTTTGTTTGTTTGTTTGGTTGAACGCGCTAATCTCAGGAACTACTGATCGAATTTGAAAAAAATCTTTCAGTGTTAGATAGCCCATTTATTGAGGAAGGTTATATATCATTACGCTAAGACCAATAGGAGCGGAGCAGTAATAAAAAAAAGTTACGCAGACGACGTTGCACGGGTCAGCTAGTTAGGAATAAAAAGGAAAAATAATATTGGTTTTCGTAGAAAAGTAAAACTGTTTTATGTAATAATATAGGATAAAACAATTTCTATTTAAGTACCTTTAACATCGTTTCTAAGAAGTAGATGAGGCGGCTATTGTCACTTCATTGACTAAGCTTAGATGTTGTTTCAGCCCACACGATATTTAACTTAATGTGCAGACAACAATAAACCAAGTGGGCGTTTGATTGTTAATCTATCATCTCTGTATAGTTTTGTCATCTATATTCGGTAACACTGTTATTCTTTAGTAGGCAGCTTCGATTTTGGGACTGTAATTATGTGAACGTAACCTGTCATCATTTATGAATAAAAAATCATTTGAGTTTTCAATTTATCATTATACCTATTTATGAAACACAGATAGATGTTTTTTTTTTATCTTTGATTGTAGCCCTAGTGGTTTCAAATACCAGTAGCGTTAGGTCTTGGATTCGATTCTTGAGTTAGGCAATTTGTTAAAAGGGTTTTTGTGTATATTTTTTCGATTGTAACCTGGATTCTGAATTATGACTTTCTTACGTTAATCGTCTTGGTGCCCGTTTACGGAGACGCGAGTCGTTGCGCATCGTGTGCAGCGACACGGTCCGCACTAAATTCAAACTATGATTGTAAATTTTGTATGAGAGCGTTTACGAAGAAGCGATTTACACACGCGGCGTTTCACGAAGATATTCCATATTATCTCTCTGTACTAATCTATACTTCTATACTAATATTATAAAGAGGTAACATTTGTTTGTAAGTTTGTATGTAGGGGGTAAAATCAGGAACTACTGGTCCGATTTGAAAAATTCTTTCAGTGTTATATAGCCCATGTATCGAGGAAGGATATGAAGCCTATATCCTTCCTCGATATGTGATTTTTTCAAATCGGACCAGTAGTTCCTGATTTTACCCCCTACATACAAACTTACAAACAAATGTTACCTCTTTATTAATATTAGTATAGATAATATGTAATATTTTGTTTTTCTAATACAAAACTGAATAAGTAATAAAAATCTCGTTTAATTACTGCAAATCTTTTCACGGTGCAGTAAATATTCTAGGGGCGGGTTGTATCAAACGGTTGGTTAACGTAACATACGTAAACCATCTTTTAACGTAAACGTTATATTTTACGATATTATGTGTTGTTAACGTGTTTTGTTAGGCGTGTTTTATGTCTTTACAATTTATTTAACGATACAATTTATTCGTTAACACCATTAGAGTTTCAAAACATTGAAACGATATGAAGTATAAGATCATGAGTCCTTCATGAATGTTATGAAATAAAGCGAAAATTAAGTTAATCCTTCTTTGATCGTTTTTTATTTATTATTTCTAGCGTTTATAACATATTATGACATAATTACTTTACGTAAATGATCAATCACGTAAAAACCATCCTCCCACCATTTGAAGCTTTATAAGATCTGTGAAAAAGCGAGATGAAACAAAACAAAGATTGTTTTGTTGTTGGAATTTCGAACCTTCTAATGTTATTGTACTGGCTGACCCGCGCAACTTATTTGTCTACTCTACAACAACTTCGTCTGCGTCACATTTTCTATTATTGCTCCGCTCCTATTTGTCTTAGCGTGATGATATATAACCTACCTCAATAAATGGGCTATCTAACACTGAAAGAATTTTTCAAATCCGACCAGTATTTCCTGAGATTAGCGCGTTCAACCAAACAAACAAACTCTTCTGCTTTATAATATTAGTATAGATTAGAAGGTTCCTCGGAGTTAATACAGCGAGAGCTCAAGTTTGATGTTAAGTGGACAGGACTTTCAGCAAGTAAGTTTGTTGAACTGTGTTTGATTCAGATATTACAAGTATTTACTACTAGTAAATCACGTATGATCCCACAAGACGAACTTCACGAGCTTATTCCTTAGTGTATACATGTAGGTACGTGCGTGATTGAAAATATTTTCATCAACAAGATCTTTTTCAATACATAAATCATAAGGTTTTCCAAGATAAATAATTTTACTTGGGGGTAAGCACAAATTAGCTGTTTTTAACACTGAATAAGTACGCTGATACGTACGAAAATCAACCATAATAATATTATGGTTAAATTTTTTTGGCTTTGGGCGGAGCGGGAGGTAGTGTCAGACTTTTACTGACTAAAACCAATCCATGTTCCTTCGTTGCCGGTATCTCTTTCGAATAGTCCCGCAATTCCGGCAGTAGTGCGGACCCCTAACGCCACTTTATTATGATCCGCAGACCCCTTTAATAAAGCAAAACAATTTGGCTCTCACACTATGAAAAACTCATATGTATCATTATTACTATAAAAATACCACTCACCTCCGCAAGCAAACAATCTATCTTTTTCACAGTCCAGTCTTCGCGTACTGTGTTATGCATAGTTCGACTGATGATGGCATCCCATGAAAATTGAGGGAAACCCTCAAATTTTATATGCACATACAATGTTTTACATAACCTTTTTTAACGCAATTGAGATATTTCTGCCTATTAATCATCATTAAATTTCATGTTGCTGAGCTGATGATGGAAGGTATAAGTTAGGATCTGATGATGAGGTTCCATGAAAAAAGCTTTTTCCGCGATATTTCGCTAATTGTCAACCGATTTGGATGATTCTCGTTGTTTGAAAGAGATTTTTCCAGAGAAGGTCTGACGAAAAACTTAGAAGGTAGGCAATGGAACTAATTTACGAATGGCGCATGGAGGCACAATGGGGCCTCCATGCGGGGCGAGACCTTCCTCTCGACAGTCCTCTGCCGCTGTAAATCGCAGCACGGCGGAATTGCGGCGATAAGTCCCCTCTTTGTGGAGTGGCTAGAGCGGCGCCATAACGTCCTCACCTTCCGCCTGATGCAGGTACTCACCGGACACGGTTGTTTCGGTAGTTACCTGTTTCGAATTCGGCGGGAAGATACGCCCGGGTGTCAACACTGCGAGGATCGCCCGGAGGACACGGTGGAGCATACGGTGGAGGTCTGCCCTGCGTGGGTGAAGCAACGCCATGTCCTCGTCGAGGCGATCGGCGGCGGCAACCTCTCGCGTCCGGCCCTGGTTCAAGCCATTATCCGGAGCATGCATGGTAAGCGGTCACCTCCTTCTGCGAAGCAGTAATGCAAGCGAAGGAGGAGGCCGAACGCGTGAGGAAGACCTCGCGCCCCGGCCGCCGCTCCAGAAGACGCCCCGGGCGTCGGGAGTCGCAGGGCGATTCTCAGCCACCGTAGGCGTGGGCTTGCGGACGGCGAGCATTGGGTGGCTCGCTATCTGATCAGAATTAGGCCCGGGTCGACGGCGCGCTGTGTTCCACGCGCGCCTCAGGAGTTGTCAGCGAAGCAGATGGGGCCCGCTAGGGCCAATGCCTGCCAGGGTTGCGGAATCTGTTCGAAAAAGTCACCACGGCTCTAGAACGCAAAGGGAATTAGAAGGAACACGGCTGGGTTTTAGTTAGTAGGAGTCGACACTCCCTCCTGCTGTTCCCAGAGCGGGAGGAGTCATTTGATGATTTCCCATGACGACCCTTAAAAAAAAAGGCAACGGAACTCTCAATTTCAATAAATGATAGCAAATGTATCCGGATTGCTGAAATCACATACTTTTGCTTTTTTACTTTTGCTTATAGCTCAGCATCCTACCTAGTTTAAGTGACAGTGTTCATATTGTTAACAATTTATTTAGACCGATAACGTTATTGTTGTATTGTAACAGCAGTACATAAAAAAACATGACTCCGGTATGCTGTGATTGATACTAATGGCAGGTACCACTAAAAAGCGAAAAATAAATAATGGTTGTTTCTTTTTGTAAAAAGGTTTTCTTAGATTGCTTAAAGCTCTTTTCTAACACATGGTTCACTTTTTTAAGGATTGGCAATCATCACATAACTTCTTCCGTACTGGGTGGAAGAACTCTTTCGTGTAGGTACATCCTAATGACCTTTACATTCCAGGGCCGTGGTGACTCTTTCGAACATACTCCGCAACCCTGAACGCACAGTTTACTAGCAAATTCAGTAAATTCAACAAAAGGAGTCTGAATTGACTAAAGCAAGTGGCGATCTGTGTCAGATGGTGGTTATTAATCGACTTCAAAAAAGGAGGTGGTTCGCAATTCAGTTGTATTTTTTTAAATAGTAGATCTTTGAGGTAGGTTCTTAGTTTCGACTAGCTGAACGGCGAACTGCGTTCCGCCTAACAGTCGATTCTTTAATTTTTTAGTAGCCTAAATTACTCCTTATTACATCAGCTACTTTTAATAAGTATGTATCTACCTACTCCAAAATTTATAAAAATACTTGTAAGGTAGCTAAGGCTTTATACATAAGCAATAAGGTAAAAACAGCAGACAATAAAATAAAAACGGTTTGGAAAATTATAAATAATGAAACAAATAGGAACAAAAAACATAACACTGATTACAGATTGCAGACGCCTCACGGACTTATTAGCGATAACAAAGAAGTTGCTCAAGAATTTGTAAATTTCTTTACAAGTATCCCTGTTAAAACTACTGAAGCCTTAAATTCCTCGCCTTCGCTTGCTTTTGATTTATTACAGGCAAACGTATCAGCCTGCGCGACTGAATTTAATTTTAAACATATAAACCCCATAGTAGTAATAAAAGCTTTTAAACAAATCAAAATTAAATTGACCGTAGATCTATGGGGATTGTCTATCAAGGTTTGTACCTCAATTATCGAGACTGTAGCGTACTTAGCTTTAATATTTAATTTGTGTGTCGATCAAGGAGTCTTTCCGGACCTAATGAAATTCAGTAAAGTGATACCACTTTTTAAATCTGGGGATAGTAAAGACACCAATAATTATAGACCAGTGTCCGTGTTGCCAGTGTTTAGTAAGGTATTTGAAAAAGTAATGCTAAATCAGATGCTCAGTCATTTTAACACGAATAACATCTTACATGATAAACAGTATGGTTTCACCAAAGGACGTTGTACAACGGACGCTGGTGTCACCTTACTAAAGCATATCTTTAATGCGTGGGAGGACGCACAGGATGCCATAGGTGTCTTTTGTGATCTCTCTAAGGCGTTTGATTGTGTTGATCACGATACATTACTCCTGAAGCTCGGGCATTACGGACTAGGCAAAACAGCGTTAAACTTAGTCAAATCTTATTTGAATGATAGACAGCAATTAGTTCACATAAACGGTGTCAATTCGTCGGGATTAAACGTAAAAATGGGCGTCCCCCAAGGCTCTATTTTGGGTCCTTTCTTATTTTTGGTTTATATTAATGATTTACCTTATTTATTGCAACAAAATCTTGATATGGTGTTGTTTGCTGACGATACCTCTTTAATTTTTAAGATAAATAGAAGGACGAACAATGTTAATGACATAAATAATGCCCTAATGCAAGTCCAAAATTGGTTCACGGCGAATAATTTAGTTCTAAATGAAAAGAAAACAAAGTGCATAAGATTTGCCTTACCTAATGTCAAAAGCAGTGATTGTGACATATTATTGAACAAGGAAAAACTAGAATTCGTCGATAAAACGGTTTTCCTGGGAATTACGCTTGACCCCAGGCTACAATGGGGCCCTCATATAACATCTCTTTCCGGACGGCTAAGTTCAGCAGCATATGCTGTTAGAAAAATCCGCCAACTAACGGATGTCGATACCGCGAGACTGGTATATTTTAGTTACTTTCACAGTATCATGTCTTACGGTATTTTACTATGGGGACGGGCTGCAGACATCGAGTCTATTTTTATTCTGCAGAAAAGAGCCATCAAAGCGATATATAATCTCCGCCGGCGCGATTCTCTCAGGGAACTGTTTAAGAATATTAACATCATGACGGTACCTTGTCAATACATTTACGAAAACATCATGTATGTCAGAAAGAATTTACATCTTTTTAGTAAAAGAGGCGAGAGACATAATTATAGTACTAGAAATAGGGACCAGTTAGTTCAACCAGGCTTCAGACTGGCTAAAGTAGCCTCATCTTTCATGGGGTACTGTTTAAAATGTTATAATAAGATACCTCCCCATATATTAGAACTAAATGAGACGAAATTCAAGTCTTGTATTAAACGCACACTATGCAGGCAAGCATATTATAAGTTGGGGGATTATATTGAAGATAAAAATGCTTGGCTGAATGCTGGTCCTGCTCCACAGCCACTAGAGAGCCCAAACTAATCTGTAAATAGTTCGGAAACATTGTTGGACCGGCTGAAGATTGTAAGAAAAATTTGCATTGTTAGAATCAACTTACTAAGCATTGTATAATTTCAGCCATTAACAGCACATGTGTGAGTACTGTGTACCTTTAACTTTAATAATCAGTTTTAGGTATGTTTTTGACTTGAATGTACCCTGGCGGTTGGGAGTGTCATGCTCACTCAAAAGTCTAGCTGATGGTGGCGTATGCGTTGGATCATTTGGCTCCCTTCAAAATGGTTGAGCCGAATGGTGCTGGCGCATGCGTCATGTTCGTGAACGGGCGCCGTCAGTCGGGACTGGTCATTTCTTAGCTGCCATGGTTAATTTTAATTATTTCTTTGAATTGTTCCTCTTTTATTCCGGACGCTTTTATCCTGCTCGTTTTTTTACATCGTTCTCACATGTATGTATAATGTCAACCCGATGTAAATAAATCTTTGTAAAAAAATATTATTTTTAAAAGAGTGTCCGTGGAGTTTCTTGCACGTTCTTCTCCATAGAGATCTACGCTTTGGAACGTGCAAATAGCTTCAACTTTTTGGACCGACCGACCTTGACAATTCAAAAGTGCCTGTAAATGGTTAATTGCCAATAAAAGTCCCGTCAAAATCGGTCCAGCCATTTCAGAGATTAGCCGGAACAGACAAGCAGACATACAATTTTTTTTTATTATTTTTTATTATTTTGGTGTATGTACTCATATACATATTTGTATTATATAATACATATTTCAATATTACAAATAGACACTCCCATTTTATTTATATGTATAGATGATTAAAATAAAGATCAAAATTCAAAATTCAAAATTTTGAATTTTGAATTTTGAATTTTGATATTTCCATTATTTAAGTTTTTCTAGCTCTTGTCAATAATGATCAAAGGTTCTTCCGTTACTGACTGATGTAGCAACTGAATGTCTGACAGACAACGCACAGCTGAAACTACTGGTCGTAGAAAGCTGAATTTGGCATTTAGGTTCCTTGAGGAGTGTAGGGGAGCTTACAGAGGATTTCCCGGAATTCTTACGAGAACGGAAAAAACGGGATACAAGCGAACGAAGTCATGAGCAAGAGCTAGTTTGATAAATAAAAAATCTGATCTACAAGCGAGGTACTTTAGGCGTTCATTTTTCTTTAAAGTTATAAAGGTTGTTTTCTTAAAAGTTATAAAGGTTGTTTTCTTAAAAGTTATAAAAGGTTGTTAAGTCTGTATTTAGTTTTTAAAAATACACGAAACTGAAGGTTAACATGCAAATGTGTCTTTAACTTCTTGTAAACTTTCTGCATTGTTAATGATCGTATTAAAAACAGGCATCAAGCCGTAGCGAATAGTCAGGGCGAGCAGTTAAAAACATACGAGTATGAATGTCTTAAAGTATAAACAAAAATTGAGTTTTTCACAGATTCATCATCTTCCTGGCCTTATCCAATGTTACTAGGGTTCGGCGCTCCAGATTTTATTACTCCACTAACTTATCAGATTTAGTAAAGGAAATAATTAACTCGACGACATTCCACCAAGCACGTGGATAATAAGTACCAATTATCAATATTGTCCTGTCTTGGTCGATTCTCTTCTTTTCTTTTTTTATGGGAATCCCAGCACTTGTAGTTAAGTCGTATTGATAACTTTTATATCAAGCCTAATTTTTATGGACTCTCCCACATGTCCCCATCGTATGAAGTGGAGAGCGGGAATGAGCCCGTGCAGATAATGGAATGAAAAGTGGCCTAAGTAAAACACAGTAATGGTACCTGTTCTATCAGTAAAAGAATTTTCGAATTCGGATTTGTACCTACTGCAAGATTTTTTTTACTATCATTTTAGATAGACAAACAATAACTATAAACGACAAGAAACAAATGAATATCAGCAGTTAAAACTTTAGAACCCTACATACCTAACTGACAATTTTAATTAAAATTGTAAGTACTAAAAGGGTCTGTAACCGTCCTTCCAGGAGATTACCAAGAAACTTTTGTCGCATTGGCCTTTGAAAACGACACTTTGCAAAGTAGGCGCTTCAAAGGTTTTAAATGCGAACCATTACTTGAGTTGGACCATTTACACATCGCTGCATAGAAACGAATATTGAGTGATTCGAGAAAAAATTAAATGTAGATGTTATGTTTAGCTTGAAGATAATGCTTTTAATGAGCCACTTGCAATGCTTGAGAATGAATAATCTACCCATATGCAACATTGCACATCGGTATTTTTTTATTCTATTTTCATAAATTAAAGCCAGCCTAATATTGGATGTTGGCTTCGGCAAGTGCTCTTACTCAAACCATTTTTTGGCCACTCTCGCCCAGTTGCTACTAGGTTTCTGGAAAGTTAAAAGAGTGAAAAACGTAAGTATCAAATTTTATGGCCAAGTAAAATGACTTTTTTGTTAAATGATATTTATTTTTGTAACGAGGTTAAATATGACACATTACCACGTTAATCGTTTGAGTATATTTATACTAGTACTAGCTTTCATATCCCGTTTTTTCCCGGTCCCGTAAGAATTTCGGAAAATCCTGTCTCTGTGCACCTATGGGTACGAAGTGCAAGGAAGCTTCTTTCCAAACAGCCAAATTAAAATGATGGCATTTTTTTCAGCTTTGAGTGTAAATAAATTAAATTGTTTTCTAGGAACCTACTAAAGATACTTCTTAAATATATCTGTTCATTTTCTTAGAAATACTAATACAGCCTATTTTAGTTCATTTTTGATACAAAAGGTCACGAAAGAAACATATTCTTCACCTGAAGGTTCTAAACATTTTAAATCCACATAGGTACTTCAGATATTTATGTTCAAAACGTGATATGTGCCCGAGAACAATCAAATGCGTCAATTCGATTTTTTACACCCACGTGTGTCACGTAGATGCCTCGATATTTTACACCCACGTGCGTCAAAGAGATACCTACTAGAAAACGACTTATAGCAAAGTGCAGACAGTTCAGATGGCGGCCTTCCATCTGATCTCACAGCGAAGTAGTGGTGTAAGTGATAAGGAACGTGATCTACAGATATCTATAAATGTGATTTCATCATTATTTTTTCTTAAATTGAAAATCATTACTTATCATCACTGCATTGAAAAGAGGACTATTTTCTGCAAATAAACCGATTCGTAAAATAAATGTTTTATAAAAAAATAATGTCAGTAAACCCAATATTTTGCGCGACAACGATACATAAGTAGACGCTTAAGATAGTCTACTAGCTAGATTTTTCGCACTACTCGTAAGTCGTCATAACAGTGAGGGCGCATTAAGAATCTAATATCTGAAAGCTACACAAACAAATATCAATCTTCAAAGATTATAGCGCGATTTCGTATACTATTTGCTGGGGTAAATAAACATAAACAAGTTTTCAAATTTCTCTTTGAAATATATAATCTTATCGAGGTTTCAACTGAACGGATTTTTTTTGTTTTTTTTTTCCGGTGTTTTTGTTATCGGATGGAAACGGAGTCGCGTTTGAATTGTGTTAAGTTAATTCCCCCGATTTGTCTGCGTGGGGTTTGAGAAGTTTCAGCAATAAATGAAAATTCTGTAAAAAGGCTTTAAGTCAAGAGTGAATAGGTGACTTCTAGGCAAGCGTGCTACATCTTAGACCGCATCATCGCTTACCATCTGGTGAGACAGTGGTAATGTATGCCTATCAGTAGAAAAAAAATCTGCTCGGTTCTCTTGTATTGGTTATTGGTAAGTATTTCACTAAAATAAATGATACAGCACTTGTCTCACCACAGTCGTTGCTCGCTTGGTGGTCAGAACTCACCAAACAGCGATCATTTGTACCTACTTATATTTATAGTGCGGGTTGGAGCGAGTATTGCCAGTAATCGCCCATCACACAAAAGCAATCGCTTAAAACCAAGCGTCTAAACTATACGAACTTTTCACTCGCTACTCGCAAACTCGTTTCGAGTATCAAACTTTACTCGCTACTCGCTGATTGCTGGCGGTGAGACAAATTCAAAACAAAACAAATTCATAAAGATTTTTTTTTTCAATGATACAAAACCATCTCCGGAAAATGCACGCTTTCTGAGGAAAAGTATACGTGAGAGACGGGACGGCAAAAAAAAACCGCGATGCCTCTTGATGCTTTTGAGCTACCTTTAAGAACCAGGATACGCCCTTAAGTGGAACGACAACAGTGTATCTCTCTAGAAGTAATCAGTTAAAGCATTCGGATGGGGGAAAACGATTCAGTTACTCTCACAAAAGCCGGATTATTGAGAAACGTGTTCAGCATAAGTAAGATTTTGGCAAGAAATACTCCCACCATTCATGTGATATATTGAGGATAATTAGGTGCGATATATTAAGAGGGTCGCTTCAGTTTACTAGAAGAATGTCCTCTGCTTTCCTTGTTATCTATGTTGTTGGGAAAAATCTATCTATCTATATACTTATAATAAATCTGTAGAGAGGTCAATTCTGTACATTAAATATATTTCCAAAATAACTATCAGGGGGTGATTAGGGATCGATACTGATGCCAAAAATGCAATCAGTACAATTTTTGTCTGTCTGTCTGTCAGTCTGTCTGTCTGTATAACCGTTATAGAAACAAAAACTACTCGACGGATTTTAACGAAACTTGGTATAATTATTTTTCATACTCTTGAGCTGGTTATAATATACTTTTCATCACGCTACAATCAACAGAAAAAATTAAAATGTGAAAGTTTGGTTGTTTGTTACTCAATCACGCCAGAACGGCTTAACGGGGGGTCATAATGAAATTTAGAACAAAGATAGATTATAGTCTGGAATAGCACATAAGCTACTTTTAATCCCGGGAACATGTTCCCTAGGGATCACGCGGGCGAAGCCGCTGGCAGAAGCTAGTATATAAATAAGGTTGTTGTATGTATGTATGTAAATCGGGCTGGTTTCCGCAACTCCACGACTAGGCGCGTATTTTGCGTGTAGGTGGGACAAATGTGTCATTCGATCCACTCCAGCTCCCCAAGGAAGGCCAGCAACGCCTTGGTGTTACCAACTATCTCACAGAGGGAACGTACCTGGGTTACCGAAGTACTTGGCCCTGTAATCCGCGACTACCGGGCAGCTTAGAAGCAGGTGTGCTGCTGTCTCATTCTCCTCCCTGTGAAGACGAAGTGGTCAACAGACTGGGGAGTCTGTTGGCCACTTCTGACTCAACAGACTGTAATGCTGGGGAGCAAAACAGTCTGTTGAGTTTGAAGAACTCGCATTTAAAAGATAATAAAAGAAGTCAGTTATATACAATTGAAAAAATAGGTAAACCGATAGTTTCGTTATTAAGGAGTGTCCTAGTTGGTGTCTCGAACCAAAGTGCCCTCGGCAAAGTCCTCACTCTCCAACACTACTCTGTCCACGTGCCGCCATTACAAATGACAACTGACGTCACGGCGATAACAACAACCTTAGTAATACAACAAGAAGTCGAAAATTATCGCCCCATATCTATTTTGTCTGCTTTGTCGAAGCTTTTTGAAAGGCTTGTTTATCAGGAAATACATAAGTTAATTTACAGAATTGTAATAGAACAACAACATGGATTTGTTAAAAGTAAATCTACAACTACTAATCTATTAATATTTACCGACTTTCTCTTGAACAATATGGATCAACAAGTACAAGTAGACGCAGTGTACACAGACTTTCAAAAAGCGTTCGACAAAGTAGACCACAATTTGCTTCTTAACAAAATTGCATTTAACGGCATACGAGGAGATTTGCTTCGCTGGTTTGCATCATATGTTAGTAATAGATCACAAAGGGTGGTTATCAAGGGATTCCACTCGGCCGCTACTGTCGTAACATCTGGCGTACCCCAGGGATCAATTTTAGGGCCTCTTTTATTCATTTTGTTCATAAATGATATTGGAAATTGTTTCAGACACTCAAAATTTTTGCTCTATGCTGACGACCTAAAAATCTTTAAAGCTATAAGAAAACCTGCAGATTGTTGTCAGTTACAAGAAGACTTAAATCGATTCTCTGAATACTGTGTTCAAAACAAACTTTACCTCAGTATTTCTAAATGTTTAACGATATCATTCACAAAAAATAAAAACGTTTTAAATCATAATTATAATCTTAACAATTTAACTCTATTGAAAGCTTCATCCGTACGAGACCTAGGGGTACTGCTAGATAACAAACTTCACCTTGATCAACATATTGATAACATCATCAAAAAGGCTTATCGTATGTACGGTTTCGTTATGAGGTCAGCTACTGAATTTAAACACGCAAGCACTTATTCTCATCTCTATAAAGCACTAGTTAGATCTCAACTCGAATATGCAGTGGTGGTGTGGAACCCTTTTTATAATAAATACGTTGAGATGCTAGAAAGAGTGCAGCGCAAATTCCTTAGATCGATGCACTATAGGTGCTACCACAATTTTCCAACCTACAAAAATCTTGTTAATAAATACAATCTAATGAGCCTGAAGTCTAGACGTTTATATCTAGAAATTATGTTTCTTTTCGACGTATGCTATAACAGGTATAACTGCTCTGAGATTACTAATAAAATATGCTACTGTGTCCCAAGAACTGTTATTCGACGAGAGGTACGCGCACGTCCTCTTTTTGCTGTGTCCCATTGCCGCACCAATGCTGGTCTGCGGGCGCCTCTACGTCGCTTGTGCAAACACTATAATGACTTTTGTTCAGAAACTACAGAATTAGACTTATTTTCAGTGTCAGCAAATAGATTTCGTTCTGCTTTGTTAAAGAAACTTAAGGATTCCGATATATAATTATTTGATCAGTCTTGTAGTCTTACTCGCATAGATTGTTCATTAGTATAGTCTTATGAATTGTATATGCTGTGGATAACGGTGTGAGTTTCACATTTGTAATATCTTTGTTTATATTATTTGCGCAGATATAATGTGTTACTGTTTGTTTGTCCCAAATAAATAAATAAATAAATAAATAAATACAAAACTCAAATCAGCAATTAATTATTATATAAAATGATATCGCTATCCACGACATATATATTTAAATTTATGTACACTGGATCCTACCCTCGATGATGAACACTCTATCACTCAAAGGTATGCTGGGAGAAAGTCAACTTTGAGTTAAGCTCGCCTTTGTACATGTACTTTATTATAACTGTATTATAAAAGTTGTTTTGGTGTAAAATAAACAATAATTAAGAACAATCTGTCAAATTCAATTTTCATTTCTATCGCTAACACGGTTCACGGTTGATTGGGAAGATTTGACAGTGACAGGTAGCGTGACTTGCTTTCTGATTCTGCTAACGTGGCCTTTTTAGATCCGCAGAGAATTACGGCTCGTCGTGAATGTCAATCTTTATCAAAATGAATAATAGAACTACTTAAAAGTAAAAAAAAGATACTGTCAAATAGTCCGGGTTACAGCCCCAATAGAAAATAAAGTGAATATTTATTTTTTCTATAGGCGCTTAGTACGGTTAATGTATACCGCTTGCGTTGTAACCGTTGTAAATATTTAATATCAAATTCTAAAAAAGTTTTAGTTTAAACAACAGAATTCAGTTTGTTATTCTTTATAACAACAATACTTTAAAATGATTACTTAGAATCGACGAAATTTAATTTATTATCAGAGGGACAAAATCAATATTAGCATTTAAAAATCGAGTGATGGAAGTCGAAATTGGATTAATCCATCAAAACTTTACAGGACACGCTAAACTTTACAATCAGACACAGAAGCGACTAACTAATTACTTATAATTTTCTGATTTTTGCAAATTATTTGGTGGCTTAAAGTATAGCAATTTGAAATAGGTGAAGATTGTCAAAAGCACAAGATAACTTTGCAATAACGTCCCACATAAATTTACTGACTTTTTAAATAATAAAAATAGAAATAAAAACAAATCTGTCCTGAATCAATTTTTAAAGTTCGTAATTCATCATTGTTCGGATATCTACAAAGTGATATTAGGGAAAGGTCAATGTACTTTTATCAAGTTTATCTGGCGTCTACCGTAGTCGATTCTTCTCTAAAGTGAAAGAACATGATCACATTTGCTTTGATTTGTTTAATTCGATTTTCACAATAACGTAATTTTTAATTTTTATGTTTTTTATGATTATTTCACATCTAAGTGCTCGTTTACGGTGCCGCGGAACGTCGAGCGTTGCGTGCGGCGTGGCGACCCAGAAATCAGTGAAGGCATATCATCCACTCCAGATGCAATCCTGAAACAGATAGCTGCTCTTCTGACATGAGGGACCCACTCCAGAGATGAAGGGATATTCTAAGACGGCCCACTGGCCACAATTTTTCTTTACATCGTCTAAATTAATAGGTATTACAGAACCTCCTAGAAACCGAAGAAGTAGGTTAGTATCTAGTAAATTGTAAAAAGTCCTGCCCGTTTGAATATCCCTATAAAATAAAATTGAAGAAAACAAATAATGTAATGATAATATTGTCCTTGAATTACATGACCCTATTCAGAATGTAGGAAAAAAAATCAAAATGTACGCTTAGAGGTAAATTCTGATCTCTTTAAAAGGAGAAATCTCTTTCATGTTATTAACGGAAGGCGTTTACTTATGATTGCACGTGAATGTACACATTTTACTCATTATTTCTACGTCAGTAAGGACGAACGCCACCAAAGCAATGAAATGAAAACATTTTACTAGAAATAACAGATTCTTAAGACTAAATGCCATCAAAAATGCAAAATAAAACTATATATATATAATTATACATAATAATATATTCTTCAAACGAAAAATTAAAGCAATATACTCAAAGTTATTCTTAAAGTTTTATTCAAATGACTTTACTTCGATATAGTTCCAAAATCTCGTTAAGGTTTAAAACGTCTTTGGTTCCAGAATTGGAGCTGAAATCGAGATTGCTTAGTATTCTAAAGTAATTTAAAGTCACGGAATCTCCCCTTTCTCACAAAAACTTTCAGTAATCAAACAATCTGGAAAGTCCTCTCAATTCAAATTAATTCAGTTTTCCTACTTTTTCTTCGAAGATTTTGAAAACGTCCTGAGAATCGACTACAACGGTTGGCGTCATTCGAGTTTTCGAGAAACTATTCAACTACACATTAATCACAACTATGTAAAAGCAAAATCACATGTTTTTATCATTTAATTTTAATGCTGTGTTATTAATTTAAAGAGTAACATTATTTAGAAAAATAAAATGTTAAATTTTGCTTCTTTTACTTGAGTATGCCGCCGAGATAGGCCTCATGTAAACAGGCCGTTTACATGAGATTGGCTGGAATAGTTAAAATGATAGATGCTAAGGCTCTGGAGAGCGCTTTGCATAGCTATCGTAGAATCTTCAACTTTATGCCCTTAACCCACGTTACGTTTTTTTTTCTGTTGCAAGTTGCAACACGTTATTTACGAGTATTTCTCATCTTAACATAAGAGGACAAAGCTGTTTTAGTTAAGTACTACTAGAATATGATCCTGGCAGGTGCCTGGTTCGACAGGTTCACGATAAACTGAGAAACGTCAATGAAATTCTGTTAAAAGCGACGTATTCTTCTATTTCAAACAGATTCTAAATTCGCAATATTTTTTAATCCAGCCAGAACTTTCTGGCAGCCTGCATGGCCGTTATAGTAGGATTCCCTTCAACAGGATACCTTTACAGTACATTTTTTTATAAAGAAAGGATATTATCAAATGTATCCTCTTGCTCTGCACGGAGCAGAAGGCAGTGTCAGACTTTTATGACTAAAACCCATCCGCGACCTCTCTTTGCGTTCTAGGGCCGCGGTGACTCTTTCGAACAAATTTTGCAACCCTGGCAGACTTTTACAGTACCTACGGATCAGACAGATCCAACCTATAGATCTTTGCAAAACTTCCAAAATCGATCGATACGGAACCAATTCCATAGATATTTAATCCTGTCACCCAAACTTCCTCAAAACACATTGTTATCAGTAAATTCTTCTGTTTCAATAACGAAAGTCATGGCTCAGCATCAATCGAATCTCAAGTGGATTTACGTCGCGATGCAGAATCACAGAGGTATTGTTTAACTCTGTTATTGTAATAATGTCTATGAAACAAGAGCGTCTTTAACTTCATTAATACAATTTCCGTGTTTGGTGTCGTCTTTTGTGCCTTATGTACCTACCTGTTAATATTTCAAAGAGGAAAACTTTTCTTACATAATATCAAAGTAAAGTTACGATTTCGTAACAATAAATGTCATTTGTTAACTTTTTAATTGTCAGTTTTTGCCGCTAACCTTGAAACAAATATTACAATAACTTTCATTTTGCTACATCATGAAGCGCGAAAAAAGCTAGTTCAAAATAAAGGTCTTGTAACGATTTGTTCAATCTTCACATTCTTTGAACCGACAAGTTTAAAAAATACAAAAACATTTGGGAAGGAAATTAAATAGTTTTAAAGCAATCTCGAACTTCTTTATGACCCTTAGAGTGTCGTGATTGCCAAAGGCAATTCGAAAATAGAGAACAAAGTGAGTACAATCTGCCTTGAAGGTACCGTGTCTCTAGTTTCTACAAGCATTGTTTTATTCAAAGATGTGTTTAAACAACGTAATTTCTTTAAGAAACAAACTAGAAATGTACCTTATAGAGCGAGATTTCTGAGGGATTTATCTATTAAAAAAATATTTATTATAACTAAAACAAATGTGACAACTCAGACCTCCAAGACACAGGCAAATAATTCCTAATTATATTGGTCTCCAAAAATTAATTGTAAGTGACCTACTGCCTAATTCGTTTGAAAATGCATCATAATCAATATTCTATTCACACAATATTCTATGCACTCCCTCAGAGACAAATTTAAAGAGATTAATATAAAGACTGTGCCCTCTCAGTATATTTACGAAAAAATATATATATTAATTTGTTTAAAAATTTTAGGTTCGTTTCGATGCCAATGTATACATTTTTATAATAAACTTCCAAGCCACATTCAAGAACTTAGCATTAATAAATTCAAATATTTTATAAAACGTAAGCTATGCCAGAAAGCTTTTTACACAGTTAAAGACTATCTTGAGGACAAAAAGGCTTGGCATTGAGCTGCTTCAATTTATTTATTTATTTATTATTTTATTTATTATATACTTTATTGTACACCAAAAATTAAATACAATAGGAAACTTAGAACTAAAATACATACAATGGGCGGCCTTATCGCATTTCGCGATCTCTTCCAGGCAACCTGGGATGGAGACAGTATTTGACTGGACATGAAATTGGGGCTGTTATGGTGTGACATAAGAAAAACAAAAAAACTAAAAATATAATATAACATAATAGATACACAGATACATACATAATACGCTAATAATATATACATAAAGACTAAATAAAAGGTAGTAAAAATAAATTACGGATATCGACTCACGGTGACAGGTAATGTTCCTTGACAAGTTTTTTAAAGGCAGGTAACGACTGAGCGCGTCTCACTGGAACTGGCAAAGCATTCCACAGACGGGCAGCCTGAACAGTAAAAGATTTATCCAGGAAATTTGTGGAATGCATTGGCATCCTCAGTCGTAAGTTATCTGATGACCTCAGAAATCTAGTGTGAGAATCGCTAAGAAACTGAAAACGTTTCTTAAGATAAAGAGGGGTGAAAGGGGAAAAAAGAACATTGTATAATAGGAAAAGAATATGAGCATTCCGGCGAAGGCGAATTGGCAACCACTTGAGCTTCAGACGAAATTCGGATACATGGTCATATTTGCGTAAACCGAATATGAACCTGATACAGAAATTTTGAAGTCGCTCAAGTTTATCTAGTTGTTCCTGAGTTAGGTCAAGATAGCTGGCATCAGCATAATCAAGGATGGGAAGAAGAAGTGATTGTGCAAGCGCAATTTTGGTGGTAATCGGAAGTAAATTTCGCAGTCTCCTCAACGACGCAGCAGATGCAAATAGCTTCCGGCTAACTTCCTGCAGTTGGGCAGTCCATGAAAAGTTTTTGTCAATGAATATCCCCAAGTTTTTTACTTTTTCTGAGAAGGGAATAACTGTGTCATCGAAGAAAACTTGGGGAAGAGATGTCCAATCGATCCTCGAAACCATCCTGGAACTGCCCACAACGATAAGCTGCGTCTTTGCTGGGTTTACCATGAGTCCATACCGCTTGCTCCATTGGCATATGCGAGCCAGATCACGGTTAATGGTGACGATGGCCTCACGCAGGTTCCCAAGAGGAGCACGCGAGTAAATTTGCAGATCGTCTGCATATAGATGGTAGGAAGAAGTTAGTTCATTAGAAATAGAGTTAATAAAAATTGCGAAAAGTAAAGGGGATAAAACGCCACCCTGTGGAACCCCGGCAGAAGTGTGACACCAGGAGGACAAGGTCTCTCCAAAGCATACACGTTGCCGGCGATCGAACAGGTAACTACGAAACCAGTCAACCACCGATGGAGATATATTAAGAGAGCATAGAATTCCAAGCAAAACATCGAAATCAACAGTATTAAATGCGTTACTGAAATCGAGCAATGCCAGGACCGTTAAATTACTGCTTTCCAAGGCAGTCCTAATATCTTCAGTAATATTCAAAAGCGCTGTAGTGGTGCTATGACCTGGACGGAAGCCGGACTGGAAAGGATTGAGGAGATTATTTTTGGATAGAAAAGTACTTAATTGGTTGTGAATTAACCGTTCTAGGACTTTGGACAGGAATGGTAAGACGGATATTGGACGAAATTCAGAAAAGGATGTGGGATTGGACTTTTTCGGTAAAGGAATAATTTGCGCATCTTTCCATGCACATGGAAAGACACCACTAGATGCAGAAAAATTGAGGATGTGGCAAATGACAGGAAGAATTACGTCCAGCACTGGGAGTAACATTTTACGGCTAATACAGTCGCTTCCTACTGCATTCGAGGTAATTGATAGTATGCTCTTCTTAACATCACATGCGGAGAATTGACTAAAAACGAATGGAGAATAACTGGGAGTCGGAAGAGAAGAAAGATAATCCAAAGTATTCAATTTTATTGTCCTATCGAAATTGGACGACGCTGTAAAATGATTATTCATTGCATTGAAGTCTAAATCTTTAGGGATTGACTCTTGTCGGGTTTTACCGACTCCCAATGATCTTAGAAAATTCCAAACCTTGGATGAGTCTCCATTTTTGACGGAGTTATGAATGTTTTGGCGATTAGCATTCCTACATACCATATTACAGCGATTGCGGATTGAAGCATAATTTTCCCTATTTGCATCAGTAGGTCGTCGCTTAAATTTAGCCTTTGCCGCCACCTTTCTGTTCATTAACTTTTTGATCTCATCTGTTAACCAAGGCGCCGGCAAATGTTTCACTTTGACCGCTCGGACTGGTGCGTGACGATCATAAAGTTCGACAAGCTTGTCAGTGAAGATGGCAACTTGCTCGTCAACGGACGACGACGCATACAAAGGAGACCAATCTATGTTACTGGCATCTTCGCAGAGATTGTCAATGTTCATACCACCAAAATTGCGTTGCATGAGAACTTTTGCTTTAGCCTTAGGTGGCCGAACTTTATAAGAGAGATAAATCAAATCGTGATAGGAAAAGGCGTCGGCTGAGCATTGACCATGCTTAGCGACGTGATCAGGTGAGGAAACGAAAATCAAATCAAGAAGTGAAGGAGTAGAGTTTGGAAAATGGTGAGTGGCACCTAGTGGAAGAATGGAAAGATTACTAGAAACGGAAATATTAGATAAAGAAGCAGAGCGATGATCCTTTTTGAGGAGACAAGTATTAAAGTCACCCATGATTATACTATGACTGTAAGAAGGAATCAAGATTTCTAAGACTTTTTCAAATGAAGAAAATAAATTTATTCGTAAAGAGGGACAGTAATAAACACCAAGAAGTAGTTTCGAATGATGCAGTTCGACTTCAAGAAAGAGGTGTTCACCTGCATTTAATGGCGGTGGCTGTGTTGATACATTGACAACAGAAAAAGGAATGTGCGCACGGAGATATATGGCAACACCACCACCACTACCAACTGTCCGGTCATTTCTGATGAGCACAAAGCCGGGAAGAGAGTAACTAGTAGAAGGGAGACAAGGTTTCAGCCATGACTCGGAAATAAGAATAGCATGAATGTTTTTACAGTCAAAGCTTGCCAGCATATCGTGGAAATGAGCCGGAATACTTTGGGCGTTAATATGAATAACGTTGAAATTCTGAGGAACATCAGAGAACTGCGCCGTAAGACTGTCCGCAAGAGACGGAATACTCGCAAAACTGTCATCGTCACTTGTTACAGAGAAAAAACTATTTCTATCACTGCTGATAACGACGGACATAAATATAAATATGTAAATAATATATAATTATAATATATAAAAATATAGTTATAAACACTTAGTACATTGTTCACCTGCTGGATTGCGCTATTGAACTTAGTTAACAAAAAAAATTACATTACAATTCAATGATAATTATTATTATAAATATTATAATTGGTGCTATTGGAGAATTAAATCAAACTTCATTACGAAAACTAATAGCTTTTCTTCTATTCATAATTTAGGATGAATATCATGGCCTAATTTTTATATAGGTACATCAATTTTTTATTTTATTTTTATTTTTTTTTTCGTTTATCATTAAACTTACATATTTTTTTACAAATTGACATTTTATGATTGTGTATTTTTGACATTAATGTTAACTTTTTAAAGTAATCTCAATATGTGTATAAACATATATTATATTTTTATTGAATTCATTACTTTTTTTGGACATCAATACTTTCTCTGTAGAGTATTATTATTTTTGGAATTTTATTTTATATTTTTTTTATTTTACCATTGTGAATGTGGGGACTATGTGGGTATTTCTTTTTTTTAAAGTATTTTGAACGATGTCTGGCAGTTTGAGTACTTTTGTGACCTACCCAAATGTTCTTTCATTGTTCGTCGAGTCATTAAGCTCCTTATTAGTTCTAAGTTGAGCTAATCGACTACTGACCAAGACACCGTAACTCAGTACCTACTTCTTCAGTTTTTTTTAAAAGTTAGAATGAAGTTATGTTCATACTGAAAACTTAACTTTCGGTACTATCCTTCCATCTATACAGTTTCAGTACAGTTACAGTTTTCCATATACACCGTTACATTTTAATCGTTTTAATCCCTTGGAGGGGTGGTTTTACTCACAAAATACTGTTCATCAAAAGTTTGCATAGCATGATATCTCTTAAAATAAAAAAAATAGGAAGTGATAACGTAATATTCGCAAAATGCATGAAACCAGTAGTAGCGCCTCGGGTTAGTTACCTACGCGTGCTTTCGTCGCGTGTACCTAACTACCTATGCTCCGCCCGATCAACTAAGGTTATTGACTCTTGCTCAGCTGATGTTCACGTACCTAAACAAATTAAATTATTTCAAATTTTCTTTCATACTTTTACGGGCTTAGGGTTTACCGTCATAATTGCTTTGTGCCTAAGTTTCGGGACATACCAAATTAAATTAAAAGACGCTAAACGCTAAATGCTAAACGCTGTAAAATAAAAAATAAGTCTCTACAGCCCTGCTAGTTATGTCGTATTTAAACATGTAGAATCAAAATTATGTACAATGATTGGAAAAGACAAAAAGTTCTCATTACACAATTTAAAAAAGTTATGTTACATACCTAAATCAACTCTGATTTATTTAACACTTCCGGACACTTTGCGATACGTTATAATTGTTCATAAAAATGTGGAATCAAAATTATTTACGATTGAAAAGGCCCACTCATTAATACTAAAACGCACTTGGTCATTACACTCACTAATCATGTGTGGATTGTCAAATGCCCAAAAATGTTCATCGTATGTCCAAGAAGATTCGTTCGTCCACAGGATATTAGCTTCGCGATTGTTTAATAGCCACGGAAGAAACACGACACTGACACTGGCCGTCCGTTCTCGTGGATGTACCTACTTTTTTGAAGTGATACAGTCATACGGATAGAGTCCTTCTGTATTTAAGAGCTTCCAAACGTAGTATTGACCCACGCCTGGGATCTCGTTCCAAGTACTCCAGGACTTCTTCGTCTATTTTAAGTGTGTACACTGGTTGTCGGCCGCCGCCGCCCAGAGCGTGTGTAGGGAATTGTCCGTGATCTAACAAAAGCTGCGTAGCCGCCACAATTGTCTGACCAGACGGCACTTGGGAGTTGGGTATACCACGCAGACGCAAAGATTGCAAGTGTTTTGGTTCGCTGTAGAGGACGACGAGTCGATCGCGTACAATTGCACCATGGCAACGAACTCTAGGTACACGTAATTACGAGACGCCATTACGTTCGCGCGACAAAGACACTCGTAACACAACGATGACGTCGGGAGAACTGGTTTGTTAAGTTTGTTTACGTGATCATGCGCTGCACTGTGCGGTGTGCGAGGGGCACGCGGGGTGCGCGGGGCGCGCGCCTTTTTGCACTGCCAATGAAATGAGGTTCGGGGGTGGGGTTTGGTTTGGATTGGCAAATTTTTGTGAGTCCACGTTGACTGTGCTTTCGCGTCATTGTTGTTACAATGTAGTAGTATGTTTTAGTACCGAATGTAGACTAATACTGGTTCGCATTGCTTTTTCACTTTAGCGAGAATTAATTCGAGTTGATAAAAAAAAAGTAGTTAATTTTTTTATTTTATCTTCACAAATCGATAGTGTTTCATGGACCGGATCGATCCTTCACGGGATTAAAACGATCAAAAAGTAACGCTGTATACAGTTCGCGTTATTATTATTATTTCTTTATTCATTTTTACTTACCAACTAATTTGTATTTTTAAACATTTCTTTAAAAAACAAGTAAAAAAAAAACATTTAAAAATATAAAAAGTAGTAATCCGCCGGTGTCAGGAGCAGGGTCCAAGCTACCGGAGGTTAGGGCTCCAAAGAAAGGAACCTCCTCACAATACGAGCCGTATCGACGAGTACTGCCTTCTGTATCAGGCCCTTTACCCAACCGGAACCGCGTAACGTCAGTTTCGCTAGGTGGCCGTCGAAGCTTTTGGCCACCAGGCCATTGGCCATAACGACAATCGGCACAGTAACTGCTGAGTCCACATTCCACATGTCGACAACCTCGTGTGCTAAGTCGAGATACTAAATCTGTTTCTCTTTCTCAGCTTTCACGAGATTTTCGTCATGTGGGATTGCAACATCGATGTTCATTGTGCAGCGCACTACATCTAAAAAAAAGAGGGCCATCACAACATGACTTCTCCTTCCATGCTTCCTTATTAGTTGGTCATCGCAGTTTTGAACATAAATTACTAATTATAATTAGTCAACAGCAAACCCATCTATACTTCTATACTAATAGTAATACTAATATACTAATACTAATAATAATAATATTACCCTACTGCAGTATCTCTACGTTGACGTCGTGGTGGGGCTTGCGCGTCCCGATGGACCTTAGGTCATACCTAGGGTGAGGGGCCAGACAAAGTGAGATACAATCCGCAAGGCAGTTTTGTGGCGAACGGCTTGCCTTTATTGGCTGGCCAGAGTGAAAACTGACGAGGATCAGAGCTCCTACTACCTCTTTCTTGCCTTAATTGGCCGGTCTGAGTGGAGATTCGCTAGAGCATACGTGCTCGGTAGAAGGATGTACAGTCCAGTAAAATGCTGGTAAGGATCTTGACCGCACTTCCGGGATTGTCCTGATAGCCGTGGTATACCTCTCCACTCCTCTAGCACCTCAGGCCATGTTGCCCCCTTGGCGCTACGTCACTTTGTGCTAGCGACCGTTTTCGGGGGCCCATTCATTGAGTGTGCAAGTCACCCCCTGCCAATTAAAAGCCGTGTGTATTGTTAGTGGTCAGGCAGGGGCCAATAGTTCTTCTATAATAAACGATTTATCAGTCCACTAAGCCACCCAAACACATAGCGCTTCATTTTTTGTTTCCATATTCTGCAATAGTACTGTTCCAACCGGGGATTGTCCTTGGGAATACTTTCATTGCATACAGGGATAATCGCCGGTTGGTGCCCCATTACATTTGAAATGTCTAACGGGGCCTCTGCGAGTTGGTTTCGGCCCCTCGTACGCCTACCAAAGGACCGGGTCTCCAGGGACCCGAGAAAGTAAAAAAATGATAATGATCTATACTAATAATATTATAAAGAAGTAACATTTGTTTGTAAGTTTGTGAGTTTGTAAGTTTGTTAGTTTGTATGTTTGTCAGTTTGTATGTAGGGTGTAATCTCAGGAACTACGGGTCCGATTTGAAAAATTCTTTCAGTGCTAGATAGCCCATTTATCGAGGAAGGTTATAGGCTATATATAAGAAAATGTGACGCAGATGAAGTTGCGCGGGTCAGCTAGTATCTAATAAATATCAACAGAATAGGTCCAGTAGATCCGGAAAAAACTAAAGAAAAATGTTATGCTATATATCATCACGCTAAGACAAATAGGAGCGGAGCATTAATGGAAAATGTGACACAAACGAAGTTGCGCGGGTCAGCTAGTATAATATTATAAAGAGGTAACATTTGTTTGTAAGTTTGTATGTAGGGGGTAATCTCAGGAACTACTGGTCCGATTTGAAAAATTCTTTCAGTATTAGATAGCCCATGTATCGAGGAAGGATATAGGCTACATGTCATTAAGCTGAGACTAAAAGGAGCCGAGCATTAATGGAAAACGAAAATGTGACGCAGACGAAGTTGCGTGGGTCAGCGAGTCTCAAATAAAATAAAAAATTACACTGTCTGTCAGTCCTAGCGTTACTATCTGAATATTTTTCAGTACAATATTTTCGTCGTACTTCAGAGCTAGCACCCACTTTATGGAAACCTACAATAATATTATTACCTACGATACTTCGCTTACATCACAACTTACACGCGTCACAGTCTATACATACATATAGACGTAAGTAAGTTAAGTTAGTATTCACTCCACGTTTACGTCTTCTATCGGTATTTACCTGAACTTCGGGTGTTTGTATGAAAAACAGGCTACTTTATCTTTGTTGTTGCGTAGGAGACTAAATTTGAACCACAAAATTTGATTGATATAGCATGTTGAGGTTATAATGATGTTAAGTAAATTAGTTTCTCAATATCCTTGCAATTTATACCGAAGTCTATGTAACGTTGACATTAACAAATTTCTGAACTAAAACTGATTGTGTAATTTTTTCGAATATTATTAGAAGTAATTATTAAATTCTAAATTCAAATGGTGATTTATTTAAATTCGTCGAATATTAAAATATGAGCGGGTAACCCCGAATAGGATAGCAAGTGGGGTAGTGCGCCTACGGCGTGACAACTGGCAATCTGGCATTCCTTTGACAAACAGCAAACGAGGTGCACGCGTGTTACCTATTGGCTCGTAATCCTGTTTCATCGTGTATTCAACCGTTTTTTTTCTGTAAACGTGTAATTTTATAAAACGAGTGACTGTTATTTATCAAAAACCTGGTATTATTTCAACGATCCTGATATAACACGCCCATGATGGATGGCGATCACCAAGACCGCTCCGCTGCCTTTCCTGATAATCCGTTATATAAATATATATTTTTTTAAATGTTCTCACTCAATCTGCCTAGCCTATTTCCACCATACTAAGCTCGGTTTCCTTTCTAACTGATGTTGTTGAAAAATACTCATAGAGTAACTGCCTATCTGCTTTCCCAGTTACTGGGTAACGCGATACCTCTTAGCAACCTAGTCAGGGGCAAAGAAATCAGACAACAGTGACCTTTATTGGTCACAATCAGTGTGAATTCGGTATGAAGGTGCTTAAGCCTCAAATTTTTAAAGTAAAGTTAGTTTATTATTATATATAAATTGTCATTATAAGTCTATACGTGAGGACTTGTAATTGGCTTTCTGGTGCCTAAGCTGTTCTTTTTTGTATGCGTTTATTAGCTGTAAGTCCTCCATGTACTAAATAAATAAATAAAAGTTGTACTACATTATTTTAAAGTTTGATACTTTGAAAGTATGCGAGGAGCTTGCATGCCGTAGTGACATTCACCAATCAGGACTAAACTTGTTACTTTGTGCAAGTTATAGATACTTGTATTACGGCTTCAACGACTGTCAAAGTTCCTCCAATTTTAAAAGGGGATAAATATAATGACCACCATAAAATGCTTTGATACCCTTAGTTTTGTAACCAAAAATATCTACTTAACACCAGAAAAATAGTCACGACTCCACTTTAAATTGTATTCGACCACCAGTAAATGATCACCAAAGCTTAGCGAGCAAATTAATATTCAGTTAGTATAATATTCAAATTCTATAGTAACGTGTCTGCGTCAGATCCCCTCTATGGCTGGTGAAATATGTGGGTTAGGTTAGGTTAGAACCATGACCGAAGCGAGCGTGCCGCGGTAGCGGCCGCCGAGCGCCAGATTGGTTTAATTTTGGTGATCATTTACTATTTTTGGGTTACTCATGAAGTCATGATTTACTTGGAGTCATTTTACTTAAATAGGATAGCAAAGTGTTAAAACTTTGGTTATAATTTTACATTAAAATGCGAGTTTCATTTTGGTGATCATTTACTACTTTTGTCTGCTATTTGTTACTATATCTGGTGGTAAGTTAAACATAAGCCATTTTAAAAATATTCTATTGTGTTAAAATATCTTCTATAAAAGTATCAAAATAAATATTTTTGTCACTAGCGTCTTGTATAATTTCATCACTTTTAACGGGTTTTGGCTCAAAACTTTTACCAGCAAAATCTTATCGTGAATTAGAATAAAGTAATAATAATAATCTTATTCTGAAAATTAAACGATCAGAATTAGATTTTGGATCAACTTTGTAAAGATCCATAATATAATTCGTAAACCAGATATAAATATAACCGTATCTGTAAATCGGCTTGAAACGATCTATTTTGGGATCAGATGTCCTTTCTTATTAATGCGACATTTACTCAATAATGTACGTACCTATACAAAATATTGGGATCAGTGCCTTGTGGACACTAAATTACGCGGTCCATTAAGCTTCAGATAAATTGTTTGTAGTGTTCTTAGTAATTATTTTGTATTACGGAACGACTGTAATAACTAGAGATGGGCATTGGCTAAATACCCAATTGGGTAGAAAAAGGGTATTCACCCGGTTAAATAGCCTGGAGACGATTTATTAATTTTAACCGAGGTAAAAAAATGGAGGTTCATCAATTTCATAGACATTCAGTTATTTAAAGATAATTACTTTTTAGAATGTTGACGGTAGCGAATGGTCATTGAGAGTCGGAAATTATCCCAAAGGAACGTACTACCGGGTAAAGTAACAAGAACATGGCATATCTGTCTGATAAGTAACACAAATTCGTTCAGTCGATAAGATATGAAAAAGTAACAAACAAAAGTCTAGTAATACAATGACAGTTAGAAATTATCCGTATGACTACTATGGTGCTGAGCATTGATGGGTGTAGCTTTTACCTAAATGCCGATATATACGATGTAGTCTAAGCATATTGGATTAGACCCTACAGTGCACACTCTAGCTAAAGCCGCAGCAATTGGTGGACGAAAGCTAAACGTCAGATTTAATAGAAGCTTATCTTACTTTATGTCACAATGCCATATGAAAGCATTTAAGATCGGAAAGGCGAACGGCAAAATTCGTACAGCACACTTTTTTTGTTGTTTGGTTATAGAATTTTTACCACTTACTAAGGCAACTCAGCCATTTATTTTCATATAAGTAAACAATTTCTAGAACATGGGATTAATTAATACTATCAATTAAAAGATTTCAATAATTATACCAAACCAAACCAGTAAACTAAACGCAGATGTTTTTCGAAGTCGCCATAAGTAAAATATCACAAACTTCGGAATGACAATTAATTATTTAGAAATAATTAAATAAGAACCTATAATTGTTGCATAAAATCATAATAGTAAACGATGTAGGTAATGATTGGAATTAATTCATCAATTTTTTTTTTGTTCTGGCAATTATTTATTGATCAGTAAAGAAAATCTGTCTAGTGTCCATCAGAACTTCATTATTATCAAACTGTTTCTGTCCGCTGCTAGGCAATAGGTATCTCCTAATGCGGGGTGCATCATATCCCTCCCTCTGAGTAGGTACGATCCTCATCTCAATCTACCAACTTAATAGTAAGTAAAATACAACAAAGATGACGACAAGTAATCTAGAACATTTATTTTATCATCATAACAATGTTAATGTACCTACCTGTAATTACAACCTACATTTCTACACTAGTACATAACCTCAAAAAATAAAACTGGGTATAGCTTTTATGTCCCAAGTTCTAAAAATCTAAGATTTTAAATATGGCTTTTCTATCGTATGAACTACCTATTAAAACAAACATGATCCCAAAACTCAAAAATTTACTAGCTGTACGAAACTCCCATACAAGCCTGCCGTTCGCCTTATCTATGCGTGAATTTCAGACTCCTATTAATTTTCGTTTATAAAACCTATCGACTTTTACTGAAGAATCTAATTTATTAAAAGTCGCAATTGTTTGGGACTTGGAAAAAGATAAAATTGCTATTGAAATATCAATTTAGAATTCCTAATATTGTTTTTTATAATTCGTCCAATTATTACTATTCTTCTTTTAATCGCAGTCTTCCACAATGTTAAGATAAGTAATTTGTAAATATTTATATATCAGAGGAAAATACCAGGTGCAGGATATACAAGCCTATGCGCGCACTTGTGGCTTTTGTCACCGTTTTTTTTTTTTTTTTTTTTTTAGGGATGGGAAATCATCCAATGACTCCTCCCGCTCTGGGTGTAGCGGGAGGGAGTGTCAGACTTCTACTGACTAAAACCCATCCATGTTCCTTCATTGCCCTTTGTGTTCCGGAGCCACGGTGTCTCTTGCGAATAATCCCGCGACTCCGGCAGGCGTCGGCCCTTTCGGGCCCCTCTGTGTGCTGACTCTCTTTGAGGCGCGCGTGGAACACTAACGCGCCGTCGACACGGCCTGTCGTCACTAGACGGACGGACGGCGAGCCACCCTTAGCTCGCCGTCCACAGGCCCGCGCCTACGGTGGCCGGAGGTCACCAGGTGGTGTCCCCCGACGCCCGCGGCGTCTACCACGGCGGCCGGGACGAGAGGGTCTCCTCTCCCTCTCCGCCACCTCCTTCGCTAGAATGACTGCTTCGCAGAAGGAGGCAACGGCGTCCCATTCCGTCTCGCTCCGGACCATGGCTTGGACCAGGGCCGGACGCGAGAGGTTGCCGCCGATCGCCGTTTCGAGGACACGGCGGTGCGCCGCCCAAGCGGGGCACACCTGCACAGTGTGCTCCACCGTGTCCTCCGGTCGATCCTCGCAGTGGTGACACCCGGGCGTTTCCTCCCGCCCGATTCGGTGCAGGAACCTCCCGAAACATCCATGTCCGGTGAGGACCTGCGTCAGGCGGAAGGTGAGGACGCCGTGGCGCCTCTCTAGCCACTCCTCAAAGAGGGGACTTATCGCCACTATCGTGGCGTGCCCTGCACTGGGTTGCGACAGTCGTCGTCTCCATGACGCCATGAGATCGCGCCGGAGGTCAGTCCGCTGCGCGACAATTTGCCGCGTCAGCGGAGTTTCCCCCCGGCGTAGTACCTCCACGCGCCAATCATGTAGGCGCGCGAGGACTATCGCCTCCAGATCCCATGGCGGCAATCCGGCAAGGAGACACACCGCTTCGCGCGAGATCGTGCGGTACCCTCGGGCCATCCTTAGGGCCATCACCTTTTGGGGCGCGTTCAGATAGTTGGCAGCACGCTGCCGCAAGGAACGCGCCCACACCGGGACCCCGTAGAGGGCCATGGACCGCACGACCCCCGCGTAGAGCCTCCGGCAGGAGGCGTTTGGTCCCCCCAGGTTGGGCAGGAGCCGCCTGAAAGCAGCCCCGGCCCGCTCCAGTTTGGGTGCCAAACGTCGGAAATGTTCCACGAAGTTCCACCGGCTGTCGAGGACGAGCCCTAGGTACTTCAGCGTCAACTCGACGCCGATGGAAACCCCTCCTACCGTCAGCAAGGATCCCGACGGTGGCGTATTGCCTCGGCCATGAAAACACATGGCCTCGGACTTGTGCAGTGCCACCTCGAGACCCAATTGCCGGATCCTCTCTACGACTGTCGCAACCCCGCGTGTCATAACGTCGGCCGCCTCCGCGTACGACCCCCCCTGTGCCAGCACCAGCGTGTCGTCAGCGTAACAGATGACGCTGACGCCGCTAGGGAGGTCGGCTCGCAGCACCCAGTCGTAACCGATGTTCCACAGGGGCGGCCCCAGAACCGAACCCTGTGGGACACCGCACGACATCTCTCGCCGGTTCCACTCACCGCTGTTTGTCACCGTGACAGTATATTTCTCACTTTCACAATTATTGTAATGTGCAACAGAGATATGCTGTAACGGTCACAAAAGTCACCAGTGCGCGCCTAGCCTAATAAGCAATTTTTAAACAATAAATTAGTTTTTTGTTTATTTTTTACGTATTCTTATTATTTTAAACTAGCTTGTACGGATATTCCATGTATTTCCGTGCCCGTTGGAATTTTGGCAATTTCTCTGTTTGATCGTTCCTCAAGGAACCATTTCAGCTTTCTACGGTCAGTTTTATCGGTTGTGCGTTGTCTGTCAGTAACTCAATCACTCAGTAATGGAAGAATTTTATTTATTACAATTTTAGCGTGAGGAAATACGTGAGAAATTGGAGGCTGCTAGATGATCCTCATCGTCCTTATTGATAGGCAGTTGAATAATTTCAATAATTACACATGCAGTAAAATGTTATTAGCGACAACCTTAGATAATTATTTATCAGTCTACCTTATACCTTAACTCTTCAAACAGAAAAAACAATTGAAAATCTACACAGCATTTTTGATCATAATTAGGTATGACATGTTGATAACACATAATATGTTTTTTTAACAGAACTAGCTTTTGTGCAGATTCTATTTTCTAACCGACTTCCCAAAAAGGAGGAGGTTCTCAATTCGGTTGTAGTATTTTTTTTTTAAAGGACATCCCAAAAAGAAGGAGGTTCTCAATTCGGTTGTATTTTTTTTTAATGTTTATTACCTCATAACACCGACAGTTATGAACCGATTTGAAAAAATTTGTTTTATCTGAAAGGATATACTTGCAGATTGGTGCCATTTCATTTTTATCGAAATCGGTAACGAACTTTGGATTTTGAATCGAAATAGCTGGATTTCGTCTACTTGGATGATGGTTTTATGTCATCCAAGTTATCGAAATTGCGTATTTTGCTTTTATGCGATTTTGCAGTGGTGTTGTTAGGTGTGGGGTAGCACTTAAAAGTGAAAAATAAAAAAAACTTTTTATAAAATATACAACCGACTTCCAAAAAAAAAACACTACAAAGAAAAAAATAACTTTAATTTCGGAAGTCGGTGACAAAATACGAAGAAACTAACAAAAACACCGACTTCCGAAATTAAAGTTATTTTTTATATTGTAGTTTTTTTTTTTGAAGTCGGATGTATTTTTTAATGTTTGTTACCTCATAACTCCGACAATTATGAACCGATTTGAAAAATTCTTATTTTGTCTGAAAGGATACACTTGCAGATTAGTTCCATTTAAATTTTATGAAAATTGGTTTCGAACTTTGGATTTTAAATCGAAATGGCTGGAATTCGTCTACTTGGATGATAGTTTTATGTCATCCAAGTAATCGAAATTGCGTATTTTGCTTTTTTGCGATTTTGCAGTAGTGTTGTGTGTGGGGTACCACTAAAAAGTGAAAAAAAAAAAAACTTTTTACAAAAAATTACAACCGTCTTCCAAAAAAAAAAACACTACAAAGTAAAAAATAACTTTAATTTAGGAAGTCAGAGTCAAAATACTAAGAAAGTCGGTTGTATTTTATTGCAAAAAGATTGTTATTCTATTCCCGCAGGAATTTCGGGAAATCCTTTTCAGGTATAGAGCTATTATCTCCAATTATTTCAAAATTTTAGGCTCATTCGCTTCAGAGTTATATGTAGAAGGAATGGTAATTTTTGGTAAAATCTTGAATAACTTCAAAACTATTTATTATAAAACTATGAAAAATAATAAAATTAAAACCCTCCCTTTCAGTTCATATGTCACACGATATAGTTTGAAAAACTGTTTTTTTTATTTAGCTAGTTTGACCTTAGGCTTCGTACGGAGTGTAGGAAAGCCACATGCCAAATTTCAGCTTTCAACGACAAGCAGTTACGGCTGTGCATTGTCACTCAATCAGTAGGTAAACAAAATAATTTTATATTTTACAATTACATGTCAATGGAAAAGCTTAAATGATAATAATTTAGAAGATTTAGACAGTAAATTAGTCTCATGTTGATGACGTATTCCAAGACTGAGTAATATTGAAAGACGCAAGTAGATCTTGGGACAATTTGCTTTTCAGAATAATGGACGTAAAATATTAATTTTACAATCTATTTCGTTGATACACACTGATAAGTTACAAAAAACATTTTCAATTTCATTAAAACCTTATAATAAATTACTTTTGGTGGACCAAGCAATATTTCTAAGATCATTTTGACCAAGAAAAAATAAAAAAAGGTTTACTTACCTACTTATTTTTCAACCTTGTTAAAAAGCAAGATTTATGACTCAAAGCAGTAATTTCTATCTGATAGATTAAAAATATATCCAAAAAGCCGTAACGTAGCTTTGAATAAAATTGTGTAATCACTAATGCCCAGTTAAGAACTTTAGAAATTCAGTAGAGCGTGGGTTTATTTGGCAAAAACCACGTTAGTAATTTCCTGCGGGTTCTTTCATGATGTGATTTATTGAATCACTTTATTATAGTAGCGCTTTTCCGCGACCTTTGATCAACCACAATGCTTGTTAGTGGAGCAAGAGGTATATAAAATACTGATATTTATTCGATTTTAGACCAACCGTTATTTTTTGAGATGTTGATTTTAGTGGAGTTTTGTTACAGTTTGTTAAAATGGTGATTAACTGGTTGAGTGATTCATTTAGTTCACAGTATTGATTTTGTTTTTGTTAAGACGGTGATATTCCACCAGAAATGTGCGAGAGTGCGTAGAGAGGGATGCTTAGGTTATAAAAATCAATAGAATCGCTGCGTTGAGCGAGGCTAGATAAATGAAGGGATTCCATTGGTTCTTAACAAACTCATCACTCGCTACTATAAACAATTTTTAATAAGCTTGACGGCATAACAATACAAGAGGTATCTTAAGACAGATTGAAATATAGAACTAATTTGGATTTTGTAGTCTATTTCGTGATTGCCGATCTGAGACCAAGTTGATAGTTGTACCTACTAAGCACTTTGCAGTGCTCTAAAAAAATTATACAGACGGTTCAAAGAACAAATGGCTCAGTGGTTAAAGTTTAAACTGAAGTTACTAATAGGTCGTTTTGTAAAATAATAGTTCATGTCATGAATATAGTCCGAAACAGCGGTATGTGTTACTAACTACAGTTTCACGAAGCTGTACTTTACTTAAATTATCTATCTATTTATGTAAAAATGAATCCCTATTTCCCTTGGTTATCGAATCACGAGTGAACAGTTGGGTCGATTTCACTATTTATTAGGGTTCCGTAGCCAAATGGCAAAAACGGAAACGGGAAGATTTGTCATGTCTGTCTGTCTGTCCGTCCGCATGTTACAGCCACGTTGCTCTGAAACTATAAAAACTATGCTGTTGAAACTCGGTAAGTAGATGTTTTCTGTGAACCGCATTAAGATTTTAAGAGACAGAAAAGTAGAAAAAATCAATAATTTTTTTGGGTTTCAGTTCTAAGTATATACTTAGAACTGAAACTATTTTTTTTTTTTTCATCATGCCCATACGTTATGAGGATGTGAATGATATTGAGGTTTCTAATATATTTTATTACTAAACTGAATACTTTGCGCGAGAGACACTTCCAAAGTGGTGAAATGTGTCCCCCCCCCCCTATAACTTCTAAAATAAGAAAATGATAAAATTTTAAATAATATGTGATATATAATATATATCACATATTATTTTAAATTTTATCATTTTCTTAATAAGAAAATGATTACATGGTAAAAGCGAAAATTGATTTGAACGAGATCTAGTAAGTAGTGTTTTTTTTTTAATGTTTAACACGTCATAAATCGTAAATCTCAACTTTTGCTTATAATATAATACCTACAGATAGGTTTGTACAAAACCCTCGGTGCGCGAGTCCGACTGGCACTTGGCTGGTTTTTTTTTTGTTGTGTTTGTTATTGTCAGGAGAAAGTTCTAACGAAAGAAAAATATAAGAAAATTGCGGGGTAGCCAGTTGACGGGAGCGAAGCCGCGGGGGACAGCTAGTTCTTAATAAAACTTGACTCCTTTTATTTCGAAGTCGTGTTATATTGTGTGCGGGGTAAACTTAAAATCACGATTTTTAATGTGGATAGCAAAATACGGGATTTCTTTCCTGTGTGGCATAGAACCAAATTTCATGAAATTTCTGTAGGACTAAACGGAAAAAATATCTTTTCACATGTTGGTAGATAGTCACACATCCACAGATCAACCTCGGCAAGCGTTGCTTAACCTTGAAAATTGACCTGTGCGGCTGTTTTTATTTATCCATGCTGCGAGCATTCTGATATCGACTCTGCAAATTAAGTTTGTCAATCCTTCGGGCTAGGTTTGTTTGCCTTCTCATAATATTGTATTGTATACTTTTTATTATCATTTACTTGAAACTTGTTCTAAGGTTGCTTGATTTAATTAATCAGAGTAAAAATGGCTAACTGACAATATTTTCGAAAATCACGTGGGCGAAGTTGCTGACAGAAGTTAGTAAACTATAAAATACCAAGCTTCTACAAAAGAATGATATAATTATAGAAAAATATGACCTGCATTTAGCTTGAACAGCGTTGACGGGTAATTAACCTATAAACTCTAATTTGCATTCATTAACACGAGAAACGTTCACAACAAAGAAAAGTAGAAGTAGTTCGTTTTTTTCACACTTTGAAAAATAAACACTTCAGTTACAATGTTTCTACTTCTTTCCGCCGCTCCGAAAAATCACAGTTCCATTTTTGTTTTCCCATTACTCTTTGTTAAGTTAGTTTCGTACGCGTGCATTTCCTTAGAGCGAATATTAGAGCAGTTTTCTCCATCGTCTGTCACAAACGTAGAACGTGCTTGTGGTGATTCCATAGGAATCTAGTATAATTAATGTCTGTTTGCGAGCGAAAGGTGTCGGTCACTTCGTTTCAGGGGGGCTATTCTCTAAGCCCGAAGTCCGTAGTTTCAGAGTTGTTTGCAAGCGTTTTCTACTCCTTATCACCTAACCTTAAGGCTGCCAATGGACAGGCATCTTAAAAATGAATGACAACACGATTTGACAGATACTATCAGATCGTGTTGTTTTTCAATCTCAGTTTTTTTTTTTTGTAGTCCGGGTTCGTAAGTCTGTTGGTGGTCCCCTGATATCGTAAAATAAATTTAAAGCGATTATTTCATGGCACGCATGGCTATTTCTTTTACTGTATTTAGAAACATTAAGCAACAGAAATAAAAACTTATAGGATGAAGACTACTTTAAAAAAAATGCTTTTTCATTCCATATTTACAATCCGCAGTAATCTTCAGAAATCCATATTTTATAAAAATAAAATATTCTGAGACCAACATCAGTCGTAAAAATGAAACGTCTAACTTGATGGAATGGCTAGATAAAAATATTGACCAGCTGGAGACATAATTCCAAGTAGAGTACCTAGTCATGTGGGTAGAATATTGTCGTCTCAAATTGATTACTTTTCTAAAGGTTAGTTTTCATATTTGTATTTGTTCAGCAAGTTTGTTCGACATTTATACTTTATTTTCAAATCGATGATTTATTCTTTTGCTTGATTTTTAAAATATATTTTTTAATCTTTTTTTTTCAAATTTAATCAGTGCGCATACGTATGTTAGAAATTAATTGAAATTTCTCTCTCCACTCTTATTGGTCGTGATGTTATATACCATATCAATCCATTGTAAACCTCATCCATCGCTTTCCATCAGGCGAGATTGTGGCCAAAAGCAAGCCCTATAAACAATAAAATATATAGCCCATGGCTATTCTCGATAAATGGGCTGTCCAACACTAATAAAAAACTTTTTACCAAAAATATAACCGACTTTAAAAAAAAAAACACAACAAAGTAAAAAATAACTTTAATTTCGGAAGTCGGTGTCAAAATACGAAGGAACTACCAAAAACACACAACTGCAAAATCGCAGAAAAGCAAAATACGCAATTTCGATTACTTGGATGACATAAAACCATCATCCAAGTAGACGAATTCCAGTTATTTCGATTTAAAATCCAAAGTTCGTAACCGATTTTCATAAAATTTAAATGGAACCAATCTGCAAGTATATCCTTTCAGATAAAACAAGAATTTTTCAAATCGGTTCATGATTGTTGGAGTTATGAGGAAAAAACATTAAAAAAAAATACTACCGAATTGAGAACCTCCTCCTTTTTGGGAAGTCGGTTAATTAATTGATCAATTACAACCAGTGGTTTCTGAGATTAGCGCGTTCAACCAAACAGACAAACAAATTCTTCAGCTTTATAATATTAATAATATTGATTGAAAAAAACTGTCTGAGGTTTGCTTGAGGTAGTTTATTTGATGGACAAAAGTTTTGCTTGAGTTATGTACCTTTTATTCTTTTCTTTCTTTCTTCTTTTGTCCACTAGTGATTGATTGTCAGCACTATTGTCAGAGTGAAAACGACATTGAAAGCAACTGTGTTTGCTTTCAAAGTCGGTTTATATGGTTTAAGGTTAAATAAAAGGGTTTTTTATCTCTAACTAGCTTCTGCCAGCGGCTTCGCCCGCGTGATCCCTAGGGAACATGTTCCCGGGATTAAAAGTAGCTTATGTGCTATTCCAGACTATAATCTATCTTTGTTCTAAATTTCATTAAGATCCGTTAAGCCGTTCTGGCGTGATTGAGTAACAAACAACCAAACTTTCACATTTTTTTTTTTTCTATTGATTGTAGCGTGTTGAAAAGTATACTATAACCAGCTCAGGAGTATGAAAAATAATTATACCAAGTTTCGTTACAATCCGTCGAGTAGTTTTTGTTTCTATAACGGTTATACAGACAGACAGACAGACAAAAATTTTACTGATTGCATTTTTGGCATCAGTATCGATCCCTAATCACCCCCTGATAGTTATTTTGGAAATATATTTCATGTACAGAATTGACCTTTCTACAGATTTATTATAAGTATAGATATAGAAGATAGATGTTTAAAAGCATGTCGTTTCACAGTGTTTGTTATTGAGCTTTTCCGAAACGGCTTGACAGAATTTATGATTTGTTTGCGTGTGCATTCAGTAGGTACTATTCTCAGGTCGTAAGGTACTTATTATATATTTTTTATTTTTGCAAAACAATGTTTCCTGATTAGTTTGGTTATAAAATCTTTTTTTCTACATAAATGTTTAAGGCTAAATAGGACGGTGTTTTACTAAAGAAATTATGACTTAAACACCTACATTAAGAAATCGTTTTTAGGGTTGTGTGCCGATGGGGTAACCAACGGAACCCTAATATTAAGCCTCTGCTGTCCGTCCGTCTGTCTGTCAGCGAAATGTATCTCAAGAACATTAAAAAGTAGACAGTTGGATGTTTTCAGTTTGTATTTCTATTACCTTTGTGTGCAATAACCTATACCCTTCGTGTGCAAGTCCGAATCACACTTGGCCGGTTTTTTTTAATTTCAAAGTAATAAGGAAATCCACCGAATCGTCAACTACATATTTTCTTAGGCCTTGTCTTAAATGATATGAAAGCGTTCGCCATTGGAAGTAAAGACTGCTTTTAAGGGTGAGAACGGCTTCAGGGTAAACAGAATCTTGTATTGGTAGAGGATACCTTTGTCTTTATTTAAATAAAAAATATAGTATAATTGAGGATATCGATATTACCGGCCCAGTCTTTGGCCAACTTTTTTTTTCTACGATTATTTTTTGTTGGTTAAATGTTTTTGTAATGTTAAGTTTTAATTATCTAGCGATTAATTTTGTAGCTTTTATGTGTCTGTCATGGAAAATGGATCGAAAATTGTAGTAATTAATTTTGTATTTTACAGAAGACCACCTTTAAATAAGTATCCACACTTCTGCAAAACCCTTTATTGGTAGAATCCAAAAAAAAACAAGGATATTGTATTTAATTTGTTTAAAGTCAAGGCGGACTAGGTTTATAGCTAACTTCACTCATACTCTGTTAGTGTCTATAACTTCAAAGTATTTCAAAATACTCTTGGCAAAAAATGTTTGTGTTTTACTTAGTGGAGTGTTTTGTTCGTGTAACGTGTTACACGTTATTAAAATTATAATTTGTTATTATTGTCAAAAAATTATATTATGCTCGCCTCTCCAGCTAAAGCACTGAGCTTGATGACCAGGGATGTCACGTTGTTGCCAGTGTCCTGAAATGAGAAAATGAGTTGTGCGAGCCGCCACTCTAGTTTTGATACGTTTTATCTGTGTCAATATTCATTGATTTACAAAAACAAAAAATACGTGTCCATTATTTTTCAATACTCTAATGGACTAAATAGTTTTGCAATTTGTGGATAATGGAAACTAGCCTATTATGGAGGATCATAATTTCATGAGCTATTCGAAAAGTATATCAGTTCATAACGCAGATTGGAAAATTTCTCACCACTTGAAGTTTTAATTTTTCAAAACTTTAGTAACCCAAAAACAACCCAGTATGGACCTCCAGTTTTCGGATTCCCCGGGATCAAAATCAACAAGGAACACACTTAATTACCTGTCAACCTGTATAATCCCACCCAGGCGAGCAATTAAATAGAACGTATAATCGATGAAGACTCAACTGGTTTAAGGCGTAATAAAAGATGAGGATGGAGGTAGGTACAGTAGCAGTGTTGTGATGCAGAAAATTTCCTATCTACTCCGGCCACTCTCAACACTAGTGTGTCTGTTAACGTTTAAACTTGGTCCTAAAACATATTATATGCATGGTACGGTTCAATAACATGATCGTCATAATTTCAGCTGAAAAACGTCCAATGAAAAATAGTCTTTACATTCATTTTTGCTATTATTACGGTTACGAAAACTTATTTAAAAAAATAAACCTGGAGTTCGGCCTGCATACCATTAGCAGGGATTGTAATGTGAATGTATTTCAAGAAGTAACTTAGAGGGTGTGCTGACAAACAGTGAGTGATAAAATAGTCATATTTTAACTAGGAAATGTTAGATTAATCCACATCTTAAACTAAGAATGTAAGCTCTTTAGTGTTATCTATACTGAAAAATACCATGAATTGTGGTAGTAATAGTGCCAATTACTTAACTTAACGTAGCGAGGGCATTGCTATACTCCCAGGTTTATGGGATACAAGGTAACTTTGCCATTCTGACTGATGACCGCATTGTTCGGTTCATCGTCAGTCGAATTGAGGAAGTGTTGTTTTCGCGGCAGAGCAGTGAAGCGTGGCGACCTCCGGATTCCCTGTCACGTATTTTTAAAAAAATGCAAAATTCGGGACGAAAATTGGCTGTCACCGAATTTGAATTAGGTTTTAAAGAGCTATAACTTGCTACTTCGAATCGTAATCATTTTCCTTGGGTAAGTTTTAGAAACCCTAATCAAATCACGACCTGCTACATTTATTTATGACTAACTAGCAACTTCGTCTGCGTCACATTTTCCATTATTGCTCCGCTCCTATTTGTCTAAACGTGATGATAATTATATAGCCTATAACCTTCCTCGATAAATGGGCTATCTAACACTGAAATAATTTTTCAAATCGGTCCAGTAGTTTCGGAGGCTATTCAATTCAAACAAACAAACAAACAAATCTTTCCTCTTTATCTATTACTAGCTGATTCGCGCAACTTCGTCTGCGTCACATTTTCCATTATTGCTCCGCTCCTGTTTGTCTTCGCGTGATGATATATAGCCTATAACCTTCCTCGATAAATGGGCTATCTAACACTGAAAGAATTTTTCAAATTGGACCGGTAGTTCCTGAGATTACCCCCTACATACAAACTTACAAACAAATGTTACCTCTTTATAATATTAGTATAGATATAGATAAAAATCCAGCCATGCCATTCTTTTAATTATATTATTATGACTTGTCTAAACAGACGCGTAGTACATCTAAGTAGGACAACACGAAAATGTTTTTCTTTTTTTTTATCTATTTTTTAGGGACTTTTGTTCTTTGAACATGTCAGCCCCGTTGAGTCATACATAACTGAGCAATACAACAACAATATAATAAAATAACAAAAAACGAAAATGCTAAAACAAACACAGTTTATCGTAAAAAGCTCTGTCATCTCTGACCTAGACCCATCTCAAAAAAAAAGCGCCATTCACATGAAGATAGTTTCTTGCCTCGAACATACGCTCGCCTTTGAATACTAGATTTCTCTTGTAAACTAAATTGAAAGCAAGAATCGTACATCGAGTTCACCCAGTCGCTATCATGAGTGCAGTGTGCGAGGGTATTTTAATTATCTCTTTTCTTTTAGGATAAGAAAATAAACGAAAATGGAAGAAGAGATGTTGGGTTAAAAATGGATAGCCAGAAAAAGCTAAGGGGTGGAATTCCGTGCCGGAGTATGTGTTTCCTGATAACTACATCCTGGGAGTCTTTAAGTCAAGAGTAAATAAGTTATATTGTTTTAAACTTTCATGCTAAAGGTACATGGTAGCAATCACGATATGAACTATTCTAATGTAAATAAGTTACTTTTAGACAAACGTGCTGCATCTTTGATCACACCGTCACTTACCATCAGGTGAGATAGTGGTCAAACGCGTGCCTAATAATAGTAAAAAAGTCAGGTTTGGAGCAACTGATAATTGCTTAAACATCCAAATTCATTAATTATTGCTGAGTTTCATGGTATGAAATAAAAAAGCTAATAGCCCTCAACTATGACCTCGAAAGGCAAGTCTCGAAGGGCTCGCAAGATTTGTACGATACTCGCATTAACTTGAAAAAAGTCATACGAGATCGTGTTAAGAGTCCTATTACGAATCGTGAATGCTCGTTTGCAATAAACGAAGTTACGTTGGTCTGCGATGGGAGTACACCTATAGTCCGCGAAACAATTTTGATACTTACTAGTCTGAATAGGATTATAGTTTATTTGGCCACTCGCGCGAGACTGAGGAGCGCGCGCGCTGAATTGACGCAGAATATATAGTACTTTAATTTTATTTATTGTAATTTTGTTTTATTATATTGACAAACGAAAACTAATGAAACGTATTCATTGGAGATTGAAATTTTATATCATGTTAATTTATTTAATTTTTTTTTTTTTATTTGGAATATAATGGACGCTGAATCAAGACATTTCTGGCTTAAATTTGGCTTTCATTACGTGTTTTTCCCTGAAAACTCAAGGAATTTAAAGAAATTCTAGAACTCCCATAAACAAGTAAAACATTCAACTTACCATTTAGTAATTTCAGCTTTTAAAAGAATTGATTGTAACAATGTGAATTTGACCGTCAAAGTTCCATCGCCGACATTTTTTCTTGCAAACTGAGTTCGTAAAATATTTATAGTAAATTACACGAAAAGAAAAATGAAAATGTGTAATTCTAACTTACAAGAAAGAGACTGGCACTATCTTTATTCAGGATCAAATAATTGAAATATCTTACTGCTGCTGAAAATTACAGCGTCAAAAATCATGAATTTCCGTAAAAAGTGTAATAGGACTCTTAAGACGAGTTGAGAAATCATAGGCAAATATCGCATTGCAATTTGTGATGCAGTATATACAAAACTTTTGGCGATAATTACCTCACGAGTATCATATGACATACTCGTAAGAATATTTTGTTTTTTGGTTGAATGTAAAATTATCGCCTACGACAATCGCAAACAACTTCTCACCACAAAACGTTCGATAACTCGCATCGTGTAAATGGCCCTTAAGGAAGCCAATTTGTTTGTCTTTGATGAAGTAGTACGTGATGGAAATATCATGAAATAACTCAAAGGGCATTTTAACGCTGAAATTTTCAAACGACAAAGCGGTAAACAATTTTTCATATAGTTGTGTAGGGACCTTTGACGCGGACTTTGGCTCGCGCTTAGAAAGCTTAAAACTGTTTTATCGTGACCTTTTTTTCTAGGTCATCATTCTAATCTGCCCTCGTAATAAATAGCAAATGCAGTAATCGATATTTTTACGATTTTCCGTAGTTGATAAAAATGACAACTGGAGACTTTATACTATACGTACCTACTTTTTTTTTTTTGGATGACTAGATCATGGTGATACAATAAGGAAAATTGCAACATTTCGTGTGAAATAATTTTATATCGTTAGTATAAATGCAGCAATAATAATAATATCCTTGGACATTTCACACAACGCCTGTCCCAAGCTAAGCAACTTAATGCTTGTGTTATGGTAACGAGAAGGCTGATAAACTACTTATATACATTTTTTTTTTGTAAATACATACATATTATAGATAGAAAACACCCAGACTCGGAACAAATACATGTAGGCCTTACAAATATTTGTTCCGTGCGGGAATCGAACCCGCGACATGCTGCGCAGCAGTCAATCGCTCAACCACTGCGCCAATCGTGTCGTGATTATTACGGATTGTCAGAAGCCAGTAAATCTGACTCCAGTTTTGCCAAGAAGTACTGTGTTACCCAGTTATAAGGTTATGGAGGTCTGGTAGGCAGCCGCTCCACATAAAACACTGGTATTTAGCTGAACCCGGTTTGACTGGAAGCCTACCCCAATATACTTAGGAAAAGGCTAGGAAGATGATGAAAAGCAGCAATGATCATAAACTAGATTAAAATGCAGTAAGTAGGTACTAGCATTTTGGCTGCGCTTTAATTAAGTAGATTCGCTTATTTGATTTTTACTATTTTGTATGTGGTGGTAATAATACTGACCTAAAGACATACATAGAAACATGTATTGTATTTGACGGGAATGGTTCTGTGCGGGTAAACCCACCACGTTGTAGGATTCGAGTTGACATTTCGCATTTCGTTAATATGGTGACGCGTTGGAACTGCTTTAATCGCGAGAGTCCCGAAAAAAAGGATTTCTATCTCCGATGCGTAGGATTACTAACGACGTGTACAGAAATGGATGATTTTATTCGGTTGTGTACTGACATATTAACAATTGCTTTTGCAACGCATGAAGATATTAATGACAAGCATAGTCATTGTTTCGCTGCACAGAGTCGTGTTTCAGAGCGTTTAAAATCATTTAATCTTCCCGACAACTGTGCTGACAAACTGGACAGTGATCTAGAGGGAAAAAAAAGTTTCTTAGACCAATTAAATGACGTTGATGGAGAGCTTCAACAAAATTCGAGTGCTGCTATCGAAACTATTTTAGTAAAAATCGAGTCAGGTAGTAGAAGTAGTCTTAAATACGGACGATTGAACCCGTATCAGTGCTGTGCGTTTGGTTCTCGTCTTTTAAAATTATCAAAACAGTTTGTTCTGTGGACCGCTGTTATGGTTGAGAATGATGCAAACAGCTCAACTCTCGTAGAGTTACCGAGTAACTGTGACGGACATCTGGTTTCCAGTTCAGCTCGCAGCGAAGAATATTTTAGAGAGCTAAAACATCTAGTCTTCAAAAAAGAAAAATCAATTAGGATGGACAAGTTCCTCGCTATCCACCTAAGGAGTCTGGCAGGCACTACTGTTTTATTAAATGCCGATAAAGGCAATAATAAAAAAACGCAGCCCAAAACAACCAATTCAACGAAAACTTGAATTTCTGATCCAGTTCAGGAAAAATCTGCCATCCCCATCGTTGAGCCTCGAACTTCGAAAGTCAAAAACGTATCATCTAATCTCGAGGAAAACTTGAATCTCAAAATAACAGATGAGTTAGAACAAGAGCGAGGATGTGATTCGCATCATCTGGAAGGTGAGTTCGAGAATAATCTCACAAATTATAGTAAAGGTAAAGGGCAAAAACGAGTGTGCGAAGAAGACGGTGATGGTAAAACTAACGATGAGGAACAAAATCAAGACGATATTACGTCCGAATCGGTACAAGGTTCAATGCCTTATCTAAATGAGAATGAAGATTGACGTGGCCTTACAAAAAAGACTGAACCAATCCAAACGAAGATGCAAAATCAACCCAAGAAAAGAGGAAAATATTTGACACCGTGCCCTGATATTGAAATCATTCACCAACGTCCGAAATTCAGTGTGACTTTGCCTCTACTCGTTAATGGAAACAGTCTGGGCCCTGTAAAAATTGCCAAACGAATTATTGCCGTGCGGAATACGTGTGCATTTGATTCAACCATGCAGAGTATGCTAGCGGCATACAATGACTTTGCTCCATATTCTGAATATATAAAAAAAATAAAAAATGCCATCCATAATTTTGTTGAGACGTTGTCAAAGTCCGGTATATGCGCAAAATTGTATAAAGACCGTTGTGAAATTTAAAAAAACACACAGGAGATTAAAAATGGAGTGCTAGATTGCGAAATCAACGTCGCTACTTTACTCGAGTCACATCTTCTACCAAACACTCCGTCAATTGAGATAAATGTGCAATGCTACGATTGTCAGTTTGAAAAAAAAATCAGCATCCCAGTCCTCGAAATCAATCCAGATCCGATTTTCAAAAAAGCAATGTTGGGTCTACAGGAAGCCGTGAGTCAGACCGAGGATTATTACTTGTCAAAAACTGGAGCCGAATGTTGCTTTTGTAAAGGAACAAATGTCGCTAAGACATTTGCTGGAGAAAGCCACATATTTATCAATATTGAGGCTGCCGAAATTGAATTGATTGCTGCAAGGCTTGGTCTTGCTCTTTCGGAAATTCCAGAAAAAAATAACTACTGCAATCGTCAATATAAAATGGTTTCAGCTATCATTTTCAATGCTGGGCATTACTTCGCATGTATCAAACGAGCTTCTGGTACGTGGGAAAAGCATAACGATATCTGTTCATCGCGAAGAGTAACGGCGATCAACAGACGAGAAGTGCTCAAAGATCGTAGAATTCCCTTGCTGTTCTACGTCCGAATTTAGACTAACACTTTAGCTGCTACACAATATCCAAGTAGAAATTTTGTCCACTACAAACCTCAGTGGACGTCTCTCAGTCATTAAAAACGTTTGTAGTAATGGTATACTACTCACACCGGAAGTAATTTTGACGAAAATAGTAAAAAAACAAGTTTTTGACCGATTGATCGCTTTTTTTCAATTTCTGCTCTACTACAAACAAAATTTTGTCCACTACAAACCTCAATGGACATCTCTCAGTCATTATAAACGTTTGTAGTAATCGTATACTACTCACACCGGAAGTCATTTTGACGAAAATAGTAAAAAAATAAGTTTTTGACACATTGATCGTTTTTTTTCAATTTCTGCTCTACTACAAACGAAATTTTGTCCACTACAAACCTCAACGGACATCTCTCAGTCATTATAAACGTTTGTAGTAATCGTATACTACTCACACCGGAAGTCATTTTGACGAAAATAGTAAAAAAAATAAGTTTTTGACACATTGATCGCTTTTTTTCAATTTCTGGTCTACTACAAACGAAATCTTGTCCACTACAAACCTAAGTGGACATCTGTCAGTCATTATAAACGTTTGTAGTAATCGCATACTACTTACACCGGAAGTAATTTTGACGAAAATGGTAAAAAAAGAAGTTTTTGACAGATTGATCGCTTTTTTTTTCAATTTCTGATCTACTACAAACGAAATTTTGTCCACTACAAACCTCAGTGGACGTCTCTCAGTCATTACAAACGTTTGTAGTAATCGTATACTACTCACACTGGAAGTAATTTTGACGAAAATAGTAAAAAAAAAGTTTTTGACAGATTGATCGCTTTTTTTTTCAATTTCTGGTCTACTACAAACGAAATTTTGTCCACTACAAACCTCAATGGACATCTCTCAGTCATTATAAGTGTTTGTTTGCAGTTATCGTATAGTCCCCAGACAGGAAGATATGCAGTCGCAAAATTAATGTTGATAACAATTTCTTGCATTCAGTATTTTTTTTTTTTTTTTTTTCCGTTTTACTACATACTAAAAAAATTGCACTACATACCACTACGTACGTGTATCTATTATAAACAGCTAGAAAACATTTTATTTTGCAATGTCGGGGGCTGACTTTTTTTCTTATTTTTTTTTTATGCTACTACTAACGAAGGTTGCTTCACTACTATCCACTACTTATTGTAATCTATAAAAAAAACAAAAAAGAAAAAAAAAGAAAAAGTCGGGTGCCAAGTTCACACAGCCGGTGGCATGCAGTAATAGTTTATACTGCGGTATGATATGTTGTTATAGCGCATAGGTACTGAGCTTTACATAATTATTACATCTCCACATCAAAATGATCCTTCGACTGATCTTATGAATAGTTTACAAGTAGAACACTGTGATTAAATAATGAGCCCCTGTTCTGACCTTACATGTAATGTTTTTTTATAGTAGCTCTTACTTAAAATAATGAAAAATATTTAAACATTAAGACTTATTAAAAGTAAACATGTTTTCATCGGTGCTTTCATCGTTATTTTGTCATCGTTCTGTAGTTTAAAATGTAAGTATAGTTTTGGTTTAAAACTAACTAACTAACTAAACATAGTCACTGCCTATTCGACGATTAATTAAGCTAGGTTCCATTGCTGAAGTCGAACAAAAACAACAATAAGAACAGGTTCGTCGTTCCCGAAGGGATCTGTCGATGTGCTGTATAGATTATAAGGTGGCCTATGACTCAGTGGGTGCTGGAGCTGTATAAAGTTGATGCAGTGCTACGCACCTTCTTGATGTCGTATATAGGGGGGTGGTGGACGGTCCTTCACTATCTAGGGTGTCGACAGACCCAGATGAACAGCGACCCGATAAGGATCGAGCGAGGCATGTTTCCGTTGTGACCGTTTGCAGAATACAGAGACATGCTCTTTAGCAGTATTTTTACGCAATAATAGTGACCTTTTTAAGTATTTTGCTAAGTGTGTAGTTTATTAAATAATGGAAACATTAGGAAAATTGCAATGGATAACAGCCCCAGTAGTCGAGTGCAACCAAATCCATCTCCAGCGAAAAGTCATCAGTCTAACCTCACAAATAGGAGTTGAATAAGTTTCCAGCGATGTCACTGGAAACCTTTTTGGCTGAAGTGAAATTTAGCCACAAATTCGAGAAGAAATTCTACCTGCAACTTTGTTATTGAAGTTCTTGCCATGACACGTAGAGCCTTAATATCGCAAGCAATTTTTATAAATTGGACTTCCTGCCCTGTTACTGGGACTTTACCAAAGTTACTAGATGCTACAATTAATGCCATTAGTTCGGTCATGAAGCAAAATCTTGCAGAGAGAAAATCCCTGCTTGTGGTGACTGTGGAGAAGCACTCGATGTCTGAGTGCGCCAGGAAAGCGGACACTCCTAAATGTGCAACGTGCTCGCGTTTTAAGAAACCCAACAACGATAAAACGGAAGATGTTGAGTGCCCTGCCAGGAAATTAGCTGGGCGCTAGGGCGAGTAGAGCGTCATACTCTAGGTTGGACTTCCGCGTTGAATGCATGTAGCTGACACATCAATATCAGACCACTGCGCTGACGTACTTACCATCGATTTATTTCAATATCTAAATACATAAGTCTCTCGATAAATATTAACGACAGCGCCTCGAATGTGTGTTTGCAACCGAGTTTGTGTGCTTAGTTGTAAGTAGAGTCTAAGTAAATTAAAATAAATTTGCCATTATGTAATATTCGATAGTAAACAAAACTAAACTGGGTTACGGTTCGGGTTGACTGGTAGAGAATGCATTGTTGCATTAAGTCACCCCATGTACCACTGTTGTGCATAAAGTTTAAATAAATAAATAAACTCTGTCCTACATAGTAGCATTTTGTTGGAGATACTGCAGCCTGTGATATTGGATTTTATTCTAGAACAGGCATCTTATATTGTTATACGTACCCTTAACCCTCTCAGTACATTGCTGGAGGGTTTGGGGCAAGGCTTTCGGTAGTGAAGAGGTGGTCAGGTCATATCGCACCTCCTTTACATGGATGACTTGAAACTATTTGCTCCTTACAACCTGCAACTGATGAAGCTACTAAAGGTAACTGAAGCCTTCAGTGGCGCCATCAGGATGGAATTTGGTGTGGAAAATGTGCGGTCATGCATGTAAAGCGAGGGGAGATTGTGGAATCCGTGGGAATGGAATCCAACTCTCGGATTTCACACACCTTAGGTCCCTCTCCTCAACCGAAACTTACAAGTATTTGGATATGTCGGAAGCGTTAGGCATCAATTCTGTTGATATGAAACAATCGTTGAAGGAGCGCTTCTTTGGCCGCCTGAACAGTCTTTTATCAGGCGGAAACAAGATGCGCGCTAAATGGTTGCGTCATGCCGGTTTTGATGTACTCTTTCGGCATACTCAAATGGGCTCAGACAGAACTTGACGCCCTGCATAGAAGAGTACGCTTACTGCTTACCACAAATCGGATGTATCACCCACTGTCATCGGTGATGAGGCTGTATATACCGCGGAAGTTCTAAGTGCTAAGAACCTGCACAACCGCGAGGTATGCAGCAATACTTCCTAGAGGCCAACGTGGGTATGCATCGAGATGTGGCATTATAGAAAAATAAATAAATGGAATAATATTAAAACCCACCGAATTGAGATCCTCGTTTTTTTTTTTTTTTTGGAAGTCATTTAAAAAATTAACAGCTAACTGCAGTAAACAGGTAAATGAAAAAATAAAGCGGAATAAAATAACTAAACAATTCTTTGTATTTCTTGTAGGACCTTTTCCATATCACACTTAACCGCATTTTCCTCGAAACCGCTTTTTCGTAAGTACTGAATTTGCTATTACGTTTACATATTATTAACTTTATTTCGTGGGTACATGAATACTAAATTTTGTTATTACAAAATAAATGATAATACCTTTATGAATGGTTGGGTGAAATAGGATTCATCCATGCATAACCTAGCACGTTACGTGCGCCTGTTAATTGGAAATACATAACAGCCACACTTAGATTTAGTTTTGTGTGGCAGCGTATTTTAAATAACTAGCTTTTGCCCGCGACTTTGTACACACATATCCCGCTTTTCCAATTCCCGTAGGAATTTCAGGAAATCCTTTCTTAGTGCTTCCAAACTACAGTTTTCTACAACCAGTAGTTTTGGCTGTGCATTGTCTGTCAGTCACTCAGTAACGGATGACTTTTGTATATTAGGATAATGTACAATTAAGTTGTACATTATACATACCTGTTCTTTCTTCAGTATGATTAAATAGTTCGTTGTATAAAGTCGTTCCGTTTTATTTAATCTAGACCCCTTCTATCATGTACATATAATTTAAATAAATGCTTTATTTGAGTTTGGTTGACAATTTAATCATGTTTCACTTCGCTCTAGCTGTCTATCAAATACCTACAGTTAAATTTAAGAAGGAAAGCTTAGTGCTTGGAATATTCTACGAAGTCGCTTAGGCCTCAAACATAGTAAAAGCAATGTCGACAACGAAATCTGCTCCACCCATATACGAATTGGAAATTTTCGCCGGATGGATGAATGTTTGTAACTTTATCACACCTGAACGAATATGGATGAAATTTGGCACACCAATAAATATCCCCTAGATAGAGCAATGTTGATGGTTTACATGACAGAACGTGCTTAGGTTCCTCAACAGAACCGGCATCAGATTGCCTGCTTCAGACTCTGACATGGCGAAGGTGCTCGAGCAAGAAAACCACACACGAGCTTCAACAACTACCGTTACAATTCCAACTAACAACTTTAATTAAAAATCAACCAGATATCTGACATACATATTAATTTCCTACACTATTAGTCTACGATATCAGCATTTATAAAATTCTTCCATTACTGAGCGACGGACAAACAACGCATGGCTGAAACTACTGGTACTAGAAAGCTGAAATTTGGCATGTAGGGCCTTGGGGGTTGTAGGGGAGCACTGAGAGAGGATTTTTACGGAAACAGGAAAAAGGGGATATGCGCGTACGAAATCGCGGGCTGGAAAACCTAGTAATATCTAACATGTTTGCTTTTGAGCTGGAATAAATTTCTTGGAATCATGAATCGTCTCTTTAGGCACAGTGCCAGTGGTAATAGTCTGTAACAGCACATTGGCGTATCTCATGAATATGTCTCCTTGGGATTATTTCTGTTGGACAAAACTGCTGACAGAAACCAGTATTTCTTAAGAAAATACAACGCTATAGACGAGTTTCACTACTGTGGACGCTAATCGTACCCGCGCTACTGCCTTTATTACGACGCGTTATTATTTGTTCTCTCATGCGAAATGATTAAACTTGTCTAACTGTCAACAAGACTATTTCTGGAATCCTCAATATTTAAAGCTACTTGTTCAAATAACGGTTAGAGAACAATTCATTTATTTATCACAAGACGGGGCCGGAGACCATAAAGAAGATAGCTTGATGAATTAAGCGGGATGACTTAGATGTTTTTTTAGGAATCAGTAAAAACTGACACAAAACAAGGAACAAGAAAGCAATAGATAGATGCCCAGCAGTAGGGTAGTTCAGTTTAAGTAACATAATAATATTTTGGGGGCCGAGTCACCCGCGTCCGTAGGAGAATACCCTTCAGCGAATCCCTACACGTGGTCCCCGGATGGTGCTAAACAGGTGACACTAACCGCCTCCGTGGTCTAGAAGTTAAACCACCTGATTCAGATCCAGAGGTCCCAGGTTCGATTCCCAGCGGGGGCAAATTTTTTGCTCGGTTTGGTTGGTGGTAGGACTTGTTCTAAGTCCGCCTGGCAAGCTACCACCATCATGTCTAAGTCTGTCGCCATAACAACAATGTTAACAGCATTATTGTGTTCCGGCAGTTACAGGTATGATAGCCAGTTCCTCTGTGTAAGAGGATTCCGGGTGAAACTCACTTCCTTCTTCGGCCTTATCATCACTTTCCATCAGGTGAGATTTGGGCCAAGAGTTTCCCCGTTTTGGATAAAAAAAAATAACATAATTTGAAACTCGATTTTAATTTTTGGTAGGTACCACGACAAAGGTCTCTCATTAAACAAATTTATTTCAAGAGTATTCAGTGGAGAATCTTCGGAAACAAACGACTATCGTAGGCCTATATAATATATAGGCTGTTGATATGTTGTTCATTCATCTATAACCACATTTCCTACGATAGACGTTTGTTTCCGAAGTCTAAAAAGGAGTTAATCTAAGTCAGTTAGGTTATTCGATGATAAGGTTTATGTACCTTTATCTATCTTGTTCCCTTTTAAGGTATCGTTTAAAGTACCTACTATACATCTTTTACTAAGCCATTAGTCGAGTAAAGTTAATGATGCGATTTAAAGTCGTTAAAACTGTTAAACTTAATAGCTTTAGAATTCACCTATCCCTAAGACAACCCCCTGACTGAAATACTAACAAAAAGGTCATCGTAAATAACACTTAATTTCAAAATAGGTGTTCGGAAATGCCAGATCTAAATTTTTATTTTACTTCTAATTTGGTTTTATGTGTTTTAATAAACTAAGCCAATTTTCAGACATTTTATAGACCAGATATTACATAAAATCTGACAGTGGCTCTCTGTTCGATGGAATAGCAGTTGTTACGCTGTCTATTTAGGAACCACTGTTAAGCACTAAGAAATTTTTCAATTCAGCTTTCTTCCTCTATTTTGACGGGTTATAGTCCGTTTTGAACTATCTACGAGTAGGTTACTAAGTAAATTCTTACTTAAATAGAAAATTCCAAGCTCACTCAACAAAAATTGGTCAGTTGAACTTGGTGAATCGAGTGCCGCGGTACAGTGATGACCTTTTTGACAAATTTTATTTTCAACACTATTTGTATATAAAATGAATTAATAATCATTGTGCTATTATATTATTTTTGATTACGTTCCAACGAGACTTAATCTCGAAGACTTTATTGTTATATATGTATTTATGTTATTTAAGATATGTATTTGAGTTATTTAGGGCACTAGGGCCATCTGAGGCTCTAGACAAAGTGCCCGTTTCGCATAAAAAAAAAAAAAACTTGATATTTTGGCAGCATCTGTCAACAATGTGTGGGATTCCATACATCGTTGACGTTTTGACAATTGCCATCGCCACGCTACAGCTAACACAATGTCACGTATCTAGAGTCTCTGTTGTAGTGGCCAGAGGACTGGCCATTTCTTTGCCCAACGAATCAGCATTGCCATTCAACGTGTCAATGTAGCCAGGGTTTTGGCTCATTGACAGGGATGTGTAAAAAATTTTCGATGACATGAGTTTATCCCCTCTTCCTTATCACTCATTTTGTACATGTTTACATACATATTTTCTACTAGCTTTAATTATTTGGTTATAATAAGATTTAAATGCAAATATAAAGACTATTCAAAATACAATTTATTCGAGATTTCAAATCATCAAGTGACGTCATTGAGCCAGACGTAACTTTAAAACTTAATAAATTTATTTTGAGGAATGTGATTCAGAAAATTATTATGGAACAAACTATTCCTTTCCTTAAGAATTGAAAAATGATAATTATATCAAATTAACAAACCTCGTTAACAAAGCCACATAATCGTTGTCATATTAATTTAAATGATAGTGAACAAAACACCTTGTTGCTTCCGCTTTGTGATTAATTGGTATGTTATTAAACAAAGTGCCTTTTTTTGTATATTTTATTTGCAGCATCATTTAAGTACAGTCCTTTGCAAGCAGAGGCTTTGAAACAACTTTCGCATTCGTATGTCAATTGTAAACTGTCAAAAAAGCCACAATTTTCATAAATTTTTGACAGTTTGCGTTCGAGATGTGAATTATTATGATGCGAATGTGAAAATTACTCTCTGCACTCAGGTGTAACACGGCAATACTTTAAGCGCTCGTTCAGACACGGCGGGAACCGCGCGATTATAGAATCGCATGGAAATCGCGCGGGTCTTATTTATATGAGTTAGTTAGTAATCGTTCAGACATAACCGCGCGGTTAATCAAGCCGCGCGGTTACCGCAACCCAACCGCCAGAAAATAGAATCGCGCTGCTCCCGCGCCTTTCTATTACAATGGAGTCTTTACTTCGCGTTCAGTTGCGTTGCGGATACCGCGCGGTGAGCACGTCACTGTTCGTGAGTTCGCCATGGATCGTTTCGACACTGAACTATTTATTGATGAGGTGGAGAAGAGACCTGCAATATGGGACATTCAGTGTGATGATTACTCAAATAATTCATCATTAATCATTCATTATTCATTAATCATTGCCTGATCAGTTCAATTAGTTCATCAAAAGATTTTATTGACATTCTCAAATAGTCAAAAAATTTGTTATCACAATTAATAAAAAACGATTGGTACAGTAAACACACTTCTTCGTCGACCTCCATTTTGAAACTGACGCTAACCCGCACGAAATCACATACTAACCGCGCGTGTCTGAATAGCTTCACAATTTTGCGGTTTGAAACCGCGCGATTCGTAAACGCATGTCTGAACGCAGGCTAACGATGTGACAAAACTAACACTAAAATATCTCTTTTGATATAATTATAATCCCTAAAAAAACAGTATGCTTAGTCTTTTCTATGGGGAGGTACGTATTGCAATACCGCGTGTATCTGACATCGACGCATAAATGATTTCCATGAGTCCAGGGCATGATTCTGGACACCCTAGACTTAGAATATTGTTCGTCGGTTTTTTTCTCATTTTTTTCAAAGGTTTTTTTACTTTAGACTGCTCATAAACGTTATTCTGACCTACCCAATGAGATTTTTAATAAAAAATAATTAATTAACTACTTTCACTAAAAAGAGCAATCTGAATAAAACCACAAATAGATATAAGCTCAGCTGAGCTGATACCTATTTGTGGTACTCTTGAAAAAAATGAGAAAAGACCCGACAAAAAATTCCAACACTTGGATGTCCAGAATCATGCCCTGGACCCATGGAAATCGGTTGTGCGTCGATGTCAGATACACGCGGTATCTAAAATTAAAAGAACTAACGTAAAATAACCTACGTTCAACATCCCTAAAATCTAAATAAGTACCTAATGTTTCACCTATATTCGAAATATCGAAAGTTTGAAATGTCAAATGGATATGTTACTGAAATTTATAAAGCTGAAACTATTCTTATGTACAAAGTTCCTTAAATTGGTTTACCTCACTGTTAATTGACCGAAATGAAAAACACCGATCTAAGTACCTGTGTAAAGTTCAAAATCCAAATAAAAACACAATTATTATTAAAATTTTAATCATAATATATATATGAATACAATAATTGTTAAGTAAATACCTAATACAAAAGTAATCAAATAATTATAATTCCTAATAAAATAAGTCATAATCAATACTAATCTTTTACTAATTTCTTTTTACTAATTTTTGGGGGCCGAGTCACCCGCGTCCGTAGGAGAATACCCTTGAGCGAATCCCTACACGTGGTCCCCGGGTGGTGCTAAACAGGTGACACTAACCGCCTCCGTGGTCTTGTGGTTATACCACCTGATTCAGACCCAGAGGTCCCGGGTTCGATTCCCAGCGGGGGCAAATTTTTTGCTCGGTTTGGTTGGTGGTAGGACTTCTTCTAAGTCCGCCTGGCAAGCTACCACCATCATGTCTAAGTCTGTCGCCATAACAACAATGTTAACAGCATTGTTGTGTTCCGGCAGTTAGAGGTATGATAGCCAGTTCCTCTGTGTAAGAGGATTCCGGGTGAAACTCGCTTCCATCTTCGGCCTAATCATCACTTTCCATCAGGTGAGATTTGGGCCAAGAGTTTCCCCGTTTTGAATAAAAAAAAAAAATCTTATTTTTATTGTCTTTATTAAGTTAACAAAAAAAAAAAAAATATTTTACAAAAGTGATCAAAGAATGTTATCGTTCACAAGTAGAAATTTTGAATGTCGAAAATTAAAATGAAATGTTTGAAACGTTCAATGTTTAAATTCTCACCGAAATATTCTTTTTCCCTACCAAAATGGATAAAAGCTCACCAAATCTTGTTACCCTGAAATAGTAATCCCAAAATGACAGTTCTAAATAGTTTTTGTACCCTAAATCCTAACCCTACACAGCCGACGTCAGGGGCACCACGAGGTTCGGTTTGGTTAGGTTCCTTTAAACCCTTGAAATAGGACCGTCGACAATTTGGTGGAGTTTGACCTCATCTAAACCAAACAAAACACCAAATTAATTTGATTTAGGTGGTACAAGTAATTCGTTAAATCGTCAATTTATTTATTTAGTCGTGACAAAGAAGCCAGGGAAACGTATTAATACTGATTAAACTTCCACTGAAGGAATCAATTTCCGGTATCTGTTTACAATCGAACTTTTGTCAATAGAAGGGAAACCAGCTTGGTACTTATAAATTACACCTCAAATACTAAAGTGATGAACAGTTTAAATTCTTTTAAACAGAATAAACGTGCTATTTTTTGACACCGGAATGATTAATACATTACACATTTAAAACAAAACAGCTTCACTGAATTACTGATCAACGCTCAGCCCAAACTCTTGAATATTTACCATTGAAATTTTGCGTAGTTTCTTTCTTATGTAGAAAAAGTATTTTCTAATTCATATGAGATTATTTCTATCTCTTTATTCATTTTTACTTACCTACTAATTTAATTTTTTTAACATTTCTTTAAAAAACAAGTTAAAAAAATATTAAAAAAGTATAAAAAGTAGTAATCCGCCGGTGTCGGGAGCAGGGTCCCAGCTACCGGTGGTTAGGGCTCCAAAGAAAGGAACCTCGACACAATACAAGCCGTATCGAGGAGTACTGCCTTCTGTATCAGGCCCTTTACCCAACCGCGTAACGTCAGTTTCGCCAGGTGGTCGTCGAAGCTTTTGGCCATCAGGCCATCGGCCGTAACGACAATCGGCACTATGACTGCCGAGTCCACATTCCACATGTCGACACCTCGTGTGCTAAGTCGAGATACTTAATCTGTTTCTCTTTCTCAGCTTTCACGAGATTCTCGTCATGTGGGATGGTAACATCGATAATCATTGTGCGGCGCGCTAATCGGTTTATCACCACTATGTCAGGTTTATTGGCAACAATAGTCCTGTCAGTGATGATAGAGCGATCCCAGTACAATGTGACATGGTCATTTTCGAGAACTGGGTCGGGCACATACTTGTAATACGGTACCTCAGAATCCACAAGATTGTATTTCAAAGCAAGCTGCTGATGGATAATCCTGGCCACTTGGTTATGCCTGTGCAAGTACTCGCCGTTAGCCAGACGAGAACAACCAGAGATAATATGTCTGATGGACTCACCCGGACGGTGGCATGCCCGACACACGTCAACCGTCCCGTCCCTCATAATATGTCTCCGGTAGTTGTTCGTCAAGATAACTTCGTCCATAATTGCACGGTTTCCCCGAAGAGATCACCGAAACGCAGCCAAGCCACGGACGCAGAAAAATCCACATCGGACCCATGAAGACCCCCATAGAAGCGCCAGTGAAGCTCCCTGCTTTTCCATATGAGATTATTATTGTTTTGAATTTCATTATATATTTGTTTATTAGGTCAGCGAAGTAAACTCAATAAATGATCTCTATTTTGTTTTTCAGTGGAAAATTATTACGACTACTATCAATTAATTGAACTTCTAACGATATTCACAAATTCCAATTAATCAGAGAGAGCTCTCAAGGGACTAATGAAGAAACTGAAAACTTTTACATAATAAGGGTTTAGTTAAGATTATTTTTATTTCAATAATTTATTTAAAATTATATTGATTTGTTTAAGTATAGTTTTAACGATTGCTTTTTTAGAAAAACCAAACCAATTTACTAAAAGTTTAAACTTTTAAAACCTAAAATAAAATGCCCAAAGTCGAGACAATCTAAAGGACATGGTTAAAGTGGCCTGTGAATCAACACATGCGAAACCTTTACCATTTTTTTCTAGTTTTTTTTAAAATTACATTTTAATGATTAGAATAGAACGGACACTTTTTAATTACGAAACCATTTTAAAAAGTAACTCACTTGCGCTTTATTCCCCGGCGCCTCTATTTTTAAATTGAAACAAAGCACTCTCAGCGCTGTAAGATTTTTAGTTACCTACAAAAGAATAAAGCGCTGTATGACACGAACAAAATTGACACTGACAGTCGATGATTTGATAGTTGACACTTTGCCAATTTGCAGGCAAAAAATAAATAAAAACTGTGATTTAATGTATGCTTATGTTAGAACAACATACTTACTCTCTATACCATATTTTTTGTGAGATAATAAGAAAGGTCTTAGTCCATTTGGTTTGTTTCTTTTGGTAACAATTAAACATACCAAATATAATTATAACCTCAAAATCCGAAATCATTTTGGATATTTTACAATTCTAAAAGGTGTCCGTGATTTGAATTTAGTTTCAGTCGAACATAATATGCATTATTTAAAACACATAGTAAATTCACGTGTCTCTTGGTTCTGAGCCGAACGATGCATGGACGCGTAGCAATCTCCTTTGCAAATTTAAATCAATTAAAACATTAAGATGGCTTAACTTTTCAAATATAAGCACTAAATTAAATGGTTCTAATCAATTAAAAACTTTTTCATTTAGATATTCCATTAGTCGAAGCTTTTAGTTTCAAATGATATCAGCATAAAGGATCTGCAATGAAGTGAATGACTTCATTTTATGTCAACTCTAAAACTGAAGTACAAGCAATTAAGAGACAAAAAGGTTCTAAAAAAGTTCGAGGGTCTAGCCAAACGTCTGAAATAGTTAATGTAAAATAACTGTAGGATTGACACAGGAATTCAACGACAAAATCAATTTCATGTTGTTAATATTTTATTTGTTCTGAATAGCAAACACGTTGCTCTTAGAATAGATGGTCGATGTGTTCTGAGGGCTTAGTGTGAGTTTTCTAACGTACTCGATCGCGTTAGCGTAAACGTTTGCTTATGTCAAAGTGTATAGGAAAAAAAGGTTAAATCCGACCAGGCGGTGCTTATTCAGTTTCAATACAAATTGGTATTTACGCTAACGCGTTCGAGGACGTTTTAAAACTCACACTAAGCCCTCTGGAGTGGCCACCGCATACCGGAAGACGCAGTGTTCGAGGGCATCCCATAATTATGTTCGACCGATGACCTGGTGAGGGTCGCGGGTAGCCGATAGATGCCAAACGCACAGGACCGGTCGTCGGGGGAGACCTATGACCAGCAGTAGACGACTTTTGTCTGATATGGTGATAATGATGACGATGATGACGGATTAGTCAAGCACAAAAGAAATCAAGCATAAAAAGCTGATGAACTACCAAATCGTGAAAGACTTTATTGGAATCAATAGTCAAAAGACAATTATTCAAAATAGGCTGAGTGCCAGCATTTTTTGAACGTCAACGTTTACAAAAAGACAGTCCCCCAAAAACGCCTGTCATTATTATTTTCTTCCTAGAAAAGGAATAATATTGTGTGCAAAATGCCACAGAACTTGGTAGGTAGGCAGGTATTTTAATGTTTTGTATTTATACCTACGCATCATACGCTAGCTCCTGAAATTGGAATGTCTTCTTAGGTAGACGTCGGTTTTGCAATATATGTTAGAGGCAACTTGTATTTCTGCTCTGTTGCTTTTTCTTATTAACGGATGATAAAATATTGTCGTATACTCGCGATGAAAGTACTTTCTGAATACTTTTACTTCTTGTCATTATAAATTTATGATTTGGATAAATACAACTAAGCTACGAAAAGGAAACGAAAAAAAATATTACTAGTATTACTACTGGTAATGTTCTTAATGTACATTTTGTACTTACAGATTTGTATAACTTAAGAGTCCTATAACGAATCGTCAATGCTCGTTTGCAATAGACGAAGTTACGTTGGTCTGCGTTGGGAGTACATCTATAGTCCGCGAAACAATTTTGATACTTACTAGTCTGAATAGGATTATAGTTTATTTGGGCGCTCGCGCGAGACTGAGGAGCGCGCGCGCTGAATTGACGCACAATATATAGTACTTTAATTTTATTTATTGTAATTTTGTTTTACTATATACACAAACGAAAACTAATGAAACGTATTTATTGTAGATTGAAATTTTATATAATATTAATTTATTTGATAAAATTGTTTTTATTTGGAATATAATGGACGCTGAATCAAGACTTTTCTGGCTTAAATTAGGCTTTCTTTACGTTTTTTTTCGTGAAAACTCAAGGAATTTAAATAAATTCTAGAACTCCAATAAACAAGTAAAACATTCAACTTACCATTTAGTAATTTCAGCTTTTAAAAGAATTGATTGTAACAATGTGAATTTGACCGTCATAGATCCATCGCCGACATTTTTTCTTGCAAACTGAGTTCGTAAAATATTTATAGTAAATTACACGAAAAGAAAAAAGAAAATGTGTAACTCTAACTTAGAAGAAAGAGACTGGCACTATCGTTATTCAGGATCAAATAATTAAAATATCTTACTGCTGCTGAAAACTACAGCGTCAAAAATCATGAATTTCCGTAAAAAATGTAATAGGACTCTTAACTAGTAAATAATCCCTGCTTCTCGCAGTTTAGAGAATCGTCAGCTGTTGCCCAGAAGCATGCAATGTAGGAGCATCTATCCCCTATTTAAATGTGCTTCGGGGTTGCAGTACTTTTTTAGATTTTTGAACGTCTGAAAATCTAATTAATAATGAGTTTTTTAATAAATAAAAATCATTACATAAAAATTGAACATCCACAACGCGATTTAGAATGATTGGCTCGATACTTTTTTTTTATCAAACATGACACTAAATTACAATTTTAAACGTGTACTGCTAAGAGATTTCATTACGAATATGTATAAAAGTTATATCAATAGATAGAGCTTTTTATTTTGAAGTAAAAGTTGAAACCATATTGTATAATTTCTTTATCAGTTTTCGCCAAGAAGAAAAAACAATCAAAATTTAGGCATTATTTCGCTCGCCGGACAGTCGCTGTTGTTCGTCAAAACACACAGTACTGTAACCTCGCCTTAAGCTGACGAGTTTTCATGGCTGAAAACTGGCATCTTGCCAGCTGACTTTTACGGCTTCATCCGCGTAATAGTGTGCCTAGATTTCTGTCGCTAATCCTTCTTTGTCGGCAAGACGAATTTACATTTAAAAAAAATAGTATAAATGTATGACAGAAAAAAATTGAGCAAGTGGGGCTGTAAATAAATTGATTCATTATTTCTTACTAAAAGCACGGAATTGAACTCGTTAAAGTTTACAATGAATAAGTTCCAAGTTCGAAACTCGTTTTGAGCACATTTTTTATTGGAAATTGGGTTAAGTCTGCGCAGCAAAATTTGTGAAGTCGTGTTAGCAATATATTAAAAAAACCGGCCAAGTGCGAGTCGGACTCGCGCACGAAGGGTTCCGTACCATTATCTATAAAAATGGCAAAAAAACAACATAGATGTATGGGAGCCCCCTTAAATATTTATTTAATTCTGTTTTTAGTAGTATTTTTTGTTATAGCAGTAACAGAAATGCTTTATCTGTGAAATTTTCAAATGTCTAACTGTCACAGTTCATGAGATACAGCCTGGTGACAGACGGACGGACGGACGGCGGAGTCTTAGTAATAGGGTCCTGTTTTACCCTTCGGGTACGGAAACATAAAAACCGGTCCATAGCGAGTCGGACTCGCGCACCGAGGGCTCCGTAGGTACTAAGTATCATCATACAAAACGTGTTTTTTTTCTAAATTTTAATTGGCGAGGCGTATATTCGTCAGAGAATTTTCTATGTAAACTTCAGAGATAAGGGGGGGCAGGCATGGTCAAAATTTTTACATTTTCCATCAAAATTCTAAAACGATGCGGTTTAAAAAAAACTGGCCAAGTGCGAGTCGGACTCGCATACAAAGGGTTCCGAACCAATTTAATTTTTTTTCATGTTATTTTAACACTATGATATTTTATCACTACTTATAGGTTTTCCACTATTTAGACTCCGTAGTTTCGGTGATAAGGGGGGAGACTACTAATTTTTATCTTTTTCTAAATGTCTTTAAAACTATTTATTTAAACCGTTTTATTTGATATTTCTCACGATACAGTACGAAACATTTTTTTTTTCTAGTTTGACCCCCAAAAGTGACCCTTATACCTACTTAAGATGTATTAAAATTTATTTACGTAAGGCGCCCGTGTTTGGGTTCACATGTAGGTATTTATACTAATATTATAAAGCAGAAGAGTTTGTTTGGTTGAATGCACTAATCTCAGGAACTACTGGTCCGATTTGAAAAATTATTTCAGTGTTAGATAGCCCATTTATCGAGGAAGGTTATAGGCTATATATAAGAAAATGTGACGCAGATGAAGTTGCGCGGGTCAGCTAGTACCTATCTAATAAATATCAACAGAATAGGTCCAGTAGATCCGGAAAAAACTAAAAAAAAATGTTTGAGAACGTGCAAATTGCGTTTTTTCATATGCTTAAACGCCGTTTAGATGTATTAATCGCGATGCCTTCATGCCAAAGTATCACATAGCGATTCCACTATATGGTTCATATTGTGACGATAAAAATAATTCACAATTCAAATGAAGAACATTCTGAATGTATCTTTTCTTCAAACGTTTTTCGCGTGGAAGTATGCTGAATGGCGTTTAGATTATGTAACATATACGACACGAGGCAACTCCAGAAAATTGCAAACTTGCATTCATTACTCTTCCAATAATAATAAACGATTTATTTATTTTGCAAGTAGGTTGTAAATAATATTATTTTTACACGTGTTACGATGCCAAGATGCTGGCTCAGCACACTTGCAAACAAGCGCGAGGCATCAAATTCCATGAGTAGCGCTTCCCACGGTAACGACGAGTCCCTGGGCTTTTTCCAACCTAACATCGGTGGGAACAGACACTCGCGCTCATCGCGTATAGTTTTACTACTTATATTCTACTTTTAATTTTGATAATTTTTAAGAACTTTTATGAACTTTTGTGAACATTTATTAAACTTTTTTTATTATATGAAACGGACTTTAATCTAAAAGTTTCCCGACACGCCCCACTCACGTATCTGGCGCAGTCGGAAGTCGTCAAGGACTTTGAAAGTGTTGTCGTTGTGTGAATCACCCAAAAATCGGGCATCGCCTCGTCGACCGTCCTGACGAAGAACCTACGGAGGCCAGTCGGGAAAGCTGCTGCTGCGGACTTCGAGACTTCCAAAAATCGATGGATCGACGCTCGCCAGCAATAGTACAAATGTAAGTGAATTACATTATATTCTTGCTAATTGGATGCTATATTTTTTTTTTTACGCAGTGTACTATAATTTTTCAAGATTTTTCACCCACGTAGTAATAGGGACCTTAGTCCTAGTAGGCGAGTTCAACGTCGGATTACCCGAAGTGACGCCAATCGTAACCTTGAACTCTTAAACGACTTAGACTTAGAAACCATGACTGAACAAAGTAACATTTCGTCAGTACCTTTGAGTCAGACGACTCAGATGGCTTCGTCAGACTTAACTGATAGGATTTATAAATCCCTTAGATTAGTTCCAGAATTTAATGGTAACCCTAATGTTTTGACCAGATTTTTGAATTTATGCGACGAGTTAGTGCTCACTTATGTCAGTACGGAACCAGGAAGTAGGCTCTCGAATTTGGCTCTGATTAATGGAATTTTGAATAAGATAACTGGTACTGCTGCACGTACTTTGGCAACTAATGGAATTCCTAGTGATTGGCAGGGCATAAGAACCACGCTAATTAACAGCTTTTCAGACCACAGGGACGAAACTTCGTTATATACCGATCTATCTCTTTTAGTTCAGGGCAATGATACTATACAAGTATACTACGAAAAAGTTCAGCATTTACTGTGCACTATAATAACGTACGTCGAGTTGCACGAATCTGTAGAAACTACTGTGGAAGCAAAAAGAACTCTTTATAAAAACTTAGCTTTGCAGACATTCTTGAGGGGTTTAGACGAACCGCTAGGTTCTAGGGTAAGGTGCATGCGACCTTCATCTCTCGAAAGTGCTCTTGAATTTGCCCAAGAGGAATTAAATGTTCTCTATTTACAAAAGAGAAATAAACCTCTACCCGCGAAGAAAAATCTATATAATTTTTACGAACAAGCAACTAATACTACTAACGCACAGCAAAATTTCCGTTCATCTGCTCGCAATTCACCTCACCAACTGCAAAATTTTCGTTCATACATGCCACCTAATTATAACCCTACATTCCAAGCATACCCCAGTCCTCAAATTCGATCCTTTGGTCCTCAATATCCTCCACAGCTATGCACACTACCCGTACCACTAGAACAGTACAGGCAAACCTATCCCAGACCTCAAAACCCCACAAAGACCCAACAAATGTTTAGGGCACCCCCTACCAATATGTCTACTGGATTCCGAATCCCACCTCGAGCTGCCCAAGTACCTCAAATAAACCAAGCGCCCCAATATAATACCCCAACACCTATGAGTGGTATTAGTCACCCAGTCGCGCGTACTCTCCCGCCCATGAACTACAATGGTAAACGTAACCTTACACCAAACCTCCCACAAATTGGAGAAACCCATTTCAATGAACTCTTAGACGATAATACAACCTTAAATTTTCACGAATACGATCCCAATGTCCAAAACTTTGATCCTGCTATCGATACAGATTATCTTCGTAATTGTATGGTTGGCCTTGAACTTGATCCAAATCTGAACCCCGTTGAAGGCACTGCAGAGCAAAATTTTTGCCCAGCTATAGAAAAGAATGCCCCCGTATAGAGTTGAACGTGCAAAGTAAACGGCATTTGCCCTATATCCAAATTAAAAATCCCCCAATTAAACTTTTGATTGACACCGGGGCAAACGAGTCTTTCATTAGCCCAGAAGCCTACGAAAAATTTTACCCCCACATTCCACTGGACTATGAACCATTCCTAGTTACAAATACGCACGTGACCACCCAAAACTACTACTCGCTAACTGTCCCTTGCTTTGAGGAATTAAATGACAATGTCCCCATAAAATTATTTCTCTACAAATTCCATAACTTCTTTGATGGTTTAATAGGTTGCGAACAGTTAAAAAAGTGGAATGCAAAAATCGACCTTGCTACTCATGCTTTAGAGACAGAATTCACAAAAATTCCTATCATTTCATATTACAATCCTCAATGCTTAAATTCTCACGAAATTACTATACCGGCCCAAACTACTCAATTAATTAGGGTACCTACTAACATTGCACAGGGAGACATCTATATTGAGGAGCAATCAATTTCCGGGTGTAACATTACCGAATGCATATCATTCGCCGAAAATAATCAAACCATGATACAAATTTCAAACCCGTGGGATACCGACATTGTAATACCTATAGAAAATCCAATATGCGCACAAATTTTTAATGAAGAAACTTTTCCCATAAGCCACGTAATTGACACCACCTCACGTACCTATACCGCCGAACGAACACGTGAAGTCTTATCGCAGTTGCGCATAGAACATTTAAACGCCGAAGAGACAGTCAATTTAATTAATCTTTGCAAAGAATATGCCGATGTTTTCTACCTAGACGGGGAACCACTTACCTTCACTAACGAAATCAAACATCATATCAGAACCATAGATGATAAGCCAGTTTATAGTAAAACCTATAGATACCCTTACGTACATAGAGAAGAAGTACAAAATCAAATAGAATCTATGTTACAGCAAGGTATAATTCGTCCATCTTCATCGCCTTGGAATGCTCCGATATGGATTGTGCCTAAGAAGAGTGACGCATCTGGCAAAGTTAAGTGGCGATTAGTCATTGACTTCCGGCAACTAAATGCGAAAACAATAAATGACAAGTATCCGATTCCCAACATTAACGACATATTAGACAAGTTAGGCAGGTGTTTGTACTTTTCTACATTAGATTTAAAATCTGGATTTTTACAAATTCAGCTAAATTCATCCGATATACCGAAAACAGCATTTAGTGTAGAGCAAGGCCATTTTGAGTACATTAGAATGCCAATGGGCTTAAAAAATTCTCCGGCAACATTTCAACGAGTTATGGACAATGTCCTTCGCGGACTCCCAAACTGTACTACCTACATGGACGATATTTTGGTATTTTCAACGTCCTTGCAAGAACATATAGTTAACCTACGCGCCATTTTCGACCGACTTAGAAATTCAAATTTAAAAATTCAGATGGATAAATCTGAATTTTTCAAACATGAAACGCCTTATCTCGGTCATATTATCACCACCGATGGTGTCAAACCAAACCCGTATAAAATTTCAGCCATCCTAAATTATCCAGTCCCGAAAACTCCCAAGCAAATTAAGGCATTCTTGGGTCTACTCGGTTACTACAGACGTTTTATACCGGATTTTGCACGCATTACTAAACCTTTTACATCGTGTCTTAAAAAAGGTGCCAAAATTAATGTAACTCCAGAATATTTAAGCTGTTTTGAGCATTGCAAAACTCTCCTTACAAATGACCCCATTTTTATATACCCGGATTTCAGTAAAGATTTTATCTTAACTACAGACGCATCTAACGTGGCCTTAGGAGCAGTTCTTTCTCAAGGTCCTATCGGCTCGGACAAACCCATTGCCTATGGGTCTAGAACTCTTAACAATAGCGAAATTAATTACTCTACTATCGAGAAAGAATTGTTAGCAATAGTTTGGGCTACAAAATACTTCCGGCCGTACCTTTTTGGCAGAGAATTTAAAATAGTTACCGACCACAAACCTTTAATTTGGCTTATGAATCTAAAAGAGCCTGGTTCACGTCTTACAAGATGGAGGCTCAAGTTAGCAGAATATGATTACACTATTGTTCATAAAAAAGGAAAAATCAATACTAATGCAGATGCTCTCTCACGTATTCAGATCAATCATAATGAAACTCAGTCTTTGTTCGTTAATCACTCTGATACGTCCTCTACATTATCAGCCGAGGAAATTAGTCCAACACTTTCCTACTCTACTCTCACCGCTACAGGCAACAGTCCAATATATTCATCATCTACTCTTACTGCACATTCACCCACGAACATAGAACCAAATCTTGCAATGCAACATTCGTCACCTATTTTTACAGCAAACTTACCTCCATTCAAAGATACACAGCATTCAACACAACATTCATCGTCCGCCTTATATGCTTATTCGGCTCCACAAAATATCATACACCAAGCACAAGTACATACAGCCTCACCACGTTCTCAAACCATACACACTAGCGCAGAAAATCCCGTTCTAGATATTCCGATATCCGATGAACCTTTAAATAAGTTTAAGAGACAGCTGGTAATCAAAGTAATAAGCGGTAATTCTAAAACTAGACCAATAGTAACCGAACCTTTTCAGTCTATGCAAAGAACTTCAGTAGAAATTAGCGAACATAATTTGCATAGTAGTATTATAAACATTATAAAATCTCACGTTGATCCAAAAATCCGTACTGCTATTTTAGTAAGCCCCATCGAAAAAATGCTCGATATAATACCAATCTTGCAACAAACTTTTGAAAGTTCATCTGTAAACTTAGTTCTAGTTAAACATGAAGTAGCCAATATTAATGACATCTCGAACCAATTAGATATAATAAAAAAATATCATGAAGGCCAGACTAATCATCGCGGAATTACGGAAACCTATCTTTCATTATCCGAATGTTTTTTTTGGCCCAAAATGAAAACCGAAATTACAAAATTTATTAACGAATGTAACATATGCAGATGCGCAAAATATGACCGCAACCCAGTGCGCCCACAGTTCAGAATTGTACCCCCACCAACTAAACCGTTTGAATTAGCACATGCGGATGTTCTAACCGTTGACCATGACAAATATTTAACTATTATAGACTCATTTTCCAAGTACGCTCAAGCCTACCTTTTACCCGATTGTACCTCACCTAATATATTAAAAGCACTTTTACACTTTAGTACACATCACGGTTTCCCTTTAAATCTAACAACGGATCAAGGCACCGAATTTAACAATCAAGTCATGTCAGAATTTCTCCGTTTGCATAATATAAGACATCATATGACTAGTGCATATGCATCTAATGAGAATGGTATCATTGAACGTTTCCACAACACGCTTTTGGAACACCTACGGTTACTAAAAATTCAGCACAAAAATGAACTCAGTCGAAATCTTATACCGTACGCATTAATTGCTTATAATAATTCCATCCATAGTTTAACAAAGTGCAGGCCATTTGATGTTATTTCTGGTCACTTCGACCCTCGAAATCCTATCAGTTTAAATATGATGGACCGATATCTTCAAACTTATATTCAAGAACATCGTGGTCAAATGGAAACAGTTTATAAAATTATTCATGATACTGCATTATCCAGCCGCGAAGATATAATAACTCGACGTAATGTCGATAGGGAACCAGTTTTAGACTGTGAACCAAATCAAATAGTTCACGTACGTAACCCAATGGCAAGTAGGCAAAAATTAGCACCTCGTTTTACTCAGGACAAAGTCGTTAAGAATTTACCTATACATATTTACACCGCAAAAAGTCGTGGCCCGGTCGCAAAATCACGGTTGAAGAGACCACCGAAAAAATGATGGTTTTCGTATCATTGTTTCAGGTACCTATTACTGCTGCCAATTTTCGTAGTTGGTGCTCAAGAAATACGCCTCGATAGGCTTGATAATGGACCGGGTATACTACCCTTTAATCTGGGTGCTACCAAAATTATATCCCATTTTCATATATTTTTACAAGACATTAACCTTCAAGAAATCGAGCTACATGTGAACGCTATAAAATCCCAACTTACAGATACTTCTTATAAATTATCCCAGACAGACAGCTCCCTCTTTACGTATCAAACTAGGCACCTATATGCGAAGTTAGATAAAGTTATAATGCAATTAGATACCTTTAGGCCGTTTAGAACTAAAAGAGGTCTGATCAATCCTTTAGGCACACTTATCAAAAGTATTTCCGGTAATTTGGACAATGAAGACGCCCTGAAATTTGAAAATGCATTACGAACTTTAAATAAAAATGATCAAATTTTGTCGCAATCATTGAACAAGCATATTACTTTTTATAAAGAGATGACGATACAGCAGAATCAAATTATCCGAAACATTTCATTAAATCAGGTTAAATTGGAAAGGGCTCTTACTTTTGTCATGAATATGACTAATGATAATGAGCGCATTATTCACTACGCTCACCTTGTACAACTTTTTGCAATATTAAGCGAAAATGTTCAAGAACTATTGAGCGAAATTGACAGAATAGAGAATATATTGGCTTTTAGTAAAAATAAATCAGTTCATCATTCCGTACTTTCCATTAAAAATTTAAGAAATATCATAAACAAATTAAAACGCACTTATAGATCTGATCAAATAATTGACATATACATCAGAGATTATTACGAAGTTCTTAGCCTAGCTTCATACTTTACAGAGTCGACAGTTGTAATAGTCCTAAAGTTCCCCATTATGTTTAGCACAGACTATCAATTATATGAATTATGTCCCGTTCCAAATAAGGACAGCCTAATTATAGTACCAACTGCACCTTATATAGCGTCCAATTCTCAGGAATATGTGTATATAGAGGCAGAATGCCCGAAGGTCAATTCCTGGCACATATGCGAGCAGAAGATTGTCCACCGGATCTCATCAAGGTCAGACTGTATTCAAAAACTTATACAATCTCAGGAGATAGATGGAACGTGCAAACCCACGCCTATCTCTCTGACTAAGGAGGCCCTGATTGAGTTGGATAGCTATCATTACATAATTACCTTCCCCAATAGTACGAAGGTTCAACTATCCTGCGGTAAAGAGCGATTTGTAATGTTACAAGGCAGTTTTTTGGTCAGCGTCCCTCAAGGCTGCAAGATTAAAACACCCGAACTTAGTATAATAAACCTGGACAATAAATTAGTCGGAAAACCATTAGAACTCATGGCTCTTCCACACTATGAAACACCAGTAAAGACACGGAGCTTCACCTTGAAGACTACGGATTTAACCAGCCTTCGAAAAATACAGAACCAAATCACTTCACAAGATGAAATTAAAGTTGAAACACCGGACACTATCGGAATCTACCATACGACAATTCCATTCTACATACTTATATTATTTGGCACATGTGCACTAAGCATCATCTATGTCATTCGCCGCCGTCGAGCTGGGAGAATTAACATTACCACACAGACTAACACCGAATTATCGGAAGATGAAAGAAGAGCCGCAACTTTTGGCGTCAAGGTCACCAAATAGTTGCTCATCTGGCAGGGGAGGTGTTACGATGCCAAGATGCTGGCTCAGCACACTTGCAAACAAGCGCGAGGCATCAAATTCCATGAGTAGCGCTTCCCACGGTAACGACGAGTCCCTGGGCTTTTTCCAACCTAACATCGGTGGGAACAGACACTCGCGCTCATCGCGTATAGTTTTACTACTTATATTCTACTTTTAATTTTGATAATTTTTAAGAACTTTTATGAACTTTTGTGAACATTTATTAAACTTTTTTTATTATATGAAACGGACTTTAATCTAAAAGTTTCCCGACACGCCCCACTCACGTATCTCACGTCAATCTTTCTTAGTCGGTCTGTGTATGGTGACCATCTTAACATACCGGGTTTCCTCCGTGCTTTGGAAAGCACGTTAAGTTGTTGGTCCCTGTTGTAATTTATAGATCTTTGGCAGTTGTTACGGATAGTCAAAAGCCAGTAAATCTGACTCCAGTCTTACCAAGGAGTACCTTGTAACCCAGTTGATGGGTTGTGGAGGTCTGGTAGGCAGCTGCTTCACGTTAAATACTGGTATTCAGCTGAATCCGGTTTGACTGGAAGCCGACCCCAATATAGATGGGAAAAGATTAGGCAGATGATGAATCTTTCTAAGTCGTTTTAAATTAGAAGAACCCGGTGTTTCCAAGCTGACTACCCTGAGCAAACACACCGAATGAAAAAATGTTTTGTGTATTACTTACGTCTTTATCAGGATTTACGAATGTAAAGATTATTATCATAACGTAATACGTTCACCAGATGAGGTAAGCGACCACTATGACCTCAGATATCCTCAACGACTTCATTTTCGCTTTATCTTCTAAAATTCATATCGGGAGTAAAGTACTTCTCCTGCCTCTACACTTCAGGCTTGAATACTGTTTTGTTCGCTCTCTGAGAAAAAAAAAAAACAGAAAAGTAAATATTTGCTACGAAACTTTTTATTCAAAGGTAGGAGCAATAACTTTGGATTTTTTAGGAAGGGAGGCAAAAAATCTGCGTTCATTTAAAAAAAATTCCCGATAGGGAATCGCCGGTCGATTCTGTAGAAATGTCAAAGTGAAGGCTTGGGTGAAGTAATCACGAAGTGAGCTGTCATTCCATCTTGATAACATGGATTAACAATTCAATACGTGATATTTTAACCAAGACTTTACTGTGAGATATTTCAATCAACCGGCTGGAGATGTTGTTATTTAAAAGGTATGAATGGAATTAGCGATCAAATATTTTGAGTATAATTTGATCATAAATCTGGCAACACTTATTATTTCGTCCTTAACTAAACTCAGGGTAGAACCTGTTTCGGGAAAAAAAATATGTACCAACTGGAACTGAAATTTTTCGATTAATTCGCAAAAAGGATATTCTCCTTTTAAATATCATATCAGTACCATTCTAGACCACAGAATCTCTCATCATCAAAAGAAATTTCAAGCAATACGCTTGAAAATATTAAATACATTCTCAGATGTATTTCGCGGTTTATTAAAATCGCTAAGCCGGTTTTATACCTTATTTTAGGGTTCCGAACATCCGTTAGAAACGGAACCCTTATAAGATCACTCGGGTGTCTGTCTGTCACTTTTGGGGGTCAACTAGAAAATTAAAATAAAAGTTTTTCAAATTGTATCATGTGACATATCAAATGAAAGCGCTGTAATTGATGATGAAAATGTTTTTTTTTAAATAATTTTAAAATAAATAGTTTTAAAGTAATTCAAAATATTAGACCAAAAATTACCATTCACCCCCATATCTCCGAAAACATTGAGCCTAAGTTATAAATTAAATTAAATTAAATTAAATAACGTTTAATTCGACCAACAAAGGATCATAGTACACATTACACAATAAAATGAAAACAAATACAATGAAAATCATAAATATCAACTCAAATTCATAAATAAATAAAGAATAAATTAAAATTAAAATTAAAATTCATAAATTTAAAATAAAAACAGAATGAAATAATAATATAATATAAATACAATAAACTAAAACCCAGACTTGACGTGTAACTGCACACAATGCCATAGTATTGGGCAGTCAGTCCGGCTAGCCAAAAAAAAGCGGCGGCGGCGGTTATAAAGAAAAACTTTTTTACAAAAAAAAATATAACCGACTTCCAAACAAAACACTACAAAGTATAAAATAACCTTAATTTCGGAAGTCGGTGTCTTTGGTTTTGTATCTTTGTTTTTGTTGTTTGTGTTTGTGACCATACTCCTCCGAAACGGCTTAACCGATTTTGATGTAATTTTATATTCTCACTTGGTAGGTCTGAGAACAGATTGTTATCTATTTTTCATCCCTAAGTGATAAGGGTGGCCCACCCCAAATTTTTTTATTTTATTTTTCGGACAGATTTTTTTATGGAGTGGCATTAAAAAAACATATAATTAACCCAAAATTTTATACCTTCTACCATCATCTCCTATTTTTTAATAGCGATATTAGGAATTTAATAACTTTTAACCCCTGTCGGTAACTGATCAATTATCTCTGATCAGCTATTCCCGCTAGACGTCTGACGGTGTCACTTATCATTCAGTAAACAGCTTGGAGTAGGGATGAGATCAAAGCACCGGTCACCTACCTGTCTCTCTTACACAATAAGCCCTCTCACACTTTCTTTACTGTTTTCGGTCAATGTTATTGTTTAATCTCTAAAAATAATTTATATGGCAAAACAACGTTTGCCGGGTCAGCTAGTTATTTTAGAGTTGTGTTCGTAATTGTCAGAGCGAGGTTTGTATGAAAGAAAAAAATAATAAAGTTACCAGTTGACGGGAGCGAAGCCGCGGGGGATAGCTAGTATTATTTATTTATCAGTCAAAGTGTGAGTAAAAAAACTAACGTAATACACGTTAGTTTTTTTGACACCATGAAAGTCGATTTGTTGAAATTTCGATCGAAATGTCGATTTTAACTGTGCATAGTTTATAACGTCTAACGACAAACAATGAACAAAACCTGAAAAAAGTTTTTGCTATATTAATATTACTGGCTGGTATAATTATCATCACCCAGTCTTTTTTAAATATTCTTGTCAGGGGCATCAGATGCCATGACGTATCATGATTGTCATTATGATTTGGAAATGTTAAATTGTAAAAAGAAAAAATACCACCGACTTCCAAAAAAAACACCACAAAGTAAAAAATAACTTTAATTTCGGAAGTCGGTGTTTTTGTTAGTTTCTTCGTATTTTGACACCGACTTCCGAAATTAAAGTTATTTTTTCTTTGTGGTGTTTTTTTTGGAAGTCGGTTGTATTTTTTTGTAATTTTTTTTTTATCTATCACTTTTTAGTGGTGCCCCACACCTAACAACACCACTGCAAAATCGCAGAAAAGCAAAATACGCAATTTCAATTATAAAAGAATCATCTAAATAGTCAAATTCCAGGTATTTCGATTTAAAATCCAAAGTCCGTAATCGATTTTGAAATGATTTAAATGGGACCAATCTGCAAGTATATGCTTTCAGATAAAACAAGAATTTTTCAAATCGGTTCATAATTGTCGGAGTTATGAGGTAACAAACATAAAAAAAATATACAACCGAATTGATAACCTCCTCTTTTTTGGGAAGTCGGTTAAAAAGAAGTTTGTAACAAGAAAACAAAACCTCGCCCACCTAATTTACGTAATCTTTATCAAAACTTAATTATAAGTTTTTGTACAGGCATCAATTCTAAAAATAGATCCAGTAAGTTATGTTGTTCAAGAAAATTGGTCATCTACCCACGCAGTATTGAACTTGAATGAAAACGGCTAGAAATTGTCATTTCATACAAGAAATCCCTATAATTTAGACAAAGCAACGTATGCGTGGGCACAAGCAAACATTATTTTTTTTTACTTGATATTAGTTTGCTCTTCACTCTAGTCTAGGTCAGAGATGACAGAGACAAAGTCTACGATAGGGCGAGCTTACCCAGAAGTAGCCTGTTCACTCTAACTTTGAAAAGATTAGGGTTGTAAGCATTCAGAAACACAGACGCAGGTAAAGAGTTCCACTCGGAAGCGCTTAGTGCGAGTTGGTGGAATAGCAACAAGGTAGGGATGGTAAGTTACAGTGCGTCTGGATGTCCGATGGTAGAAGGGGGCTGGTGGGATGAGGTCATGGAGTTCTTGGGCACACTCTCCGAAGTGCAATCTATAGAAGACCGACAAGCAGGCCACCTTGCGGCGATGGGCCAAGCTGTGTAGCTTGGCATCTACCAGTTTTACGTCGCCAATTAGCCTCTTAGCTCTGCGTTCCACCGAGTCAAGCGCGGCAAGCTGATACTTAGCTGAGCCATCCCAAAGGTGGCTGCAATACTCCATGCAGGTTTGGACTTGTGCTTTATATAGAATTAAAAGCTACCCAGGCTTGAAGCTGGGTATCGCTATCGCTTCACCCTATTTAGGATGCCCAGCTTTTTGACTGCAGTTTGGGCGTTGCACTAAATGGTGGCACCGAAGTTGATGTCAGCTCCATGCCTAGGAGTTCGAGCCGATTAGTCACTGGAACAGATGTACCCCGAAAAGTAAGAGTTTGGTTGAAAAGACACGCCTGTGTTTTAGTAGCGTTAAATGAGAGCAGATTGTCGTCACTCCATTGGGAAGCAAGGCTTAAGGTCAAAATTGTCTGCTCTACCATGGCCTCTCTCAAGAAACGGACTTCATCCCTGTATTGCTCGTGACTGTGATTTTAAAATAGTACATTGCTTTTGGTACATTGCTCACACGCATATAGCATAACCATTTGTAGTCATACACCCGTCATTCTAATGCTTACGCCTGGGGCCCGAGTCTGCTATTACAATAGTGTCAGAATGGTCGATCACTGATTTCAAAATGGTTGATTTTGACAAGTTTGGTAATCTACTAACATAATGGCATCATAATGGCGTCATTATGACATTCCAATGATCAATCACTGACTCGCCATTGAAAGAAAGCCATAGGAATGGTAATCTCGTACATAATGACAGATTTAGTATTTACGAACTTCTCACTACTTCAGATTGCTTATAACACTAATAAATAATAGGTATGTAAAACTAAATAGAAATAAAATCTGGCATGAATAAATGCTCAAATTTAGCTCGGTTTTATAATAATTGCAATCAGGCATTCCTACCGCAATTCTATTACGAGACCATTGACGTTCCAGTGACCGGCCACTGACGTGCCAGTGACCGTGCGATTATGAATTTAGCAGATTACGAACTTTTAGCAAAATAACAGTGGCATGACAATGGGATCGTGTCGGAATGACAAATTTATAAAAATAGCAGACTCGGGCCCCTGGTCGCGTCACCATGTGTTCTCACATCTTATCGTTAAGGACCATGATTTAGATATTCATATTTTGCCAATAAATGTGTGTTGTAAATAATAAAAGTTGAATCCAGCTTGTTTTTTTACTAAAAAAGATGGATTTACATTTCTAACTAGTTTTTCTGAAAGACTTTGCAGTTGTACCTACTATAGAGAAAAATACTTTTTGTTTGCTCTTAAAATGGAAATATTTTTACGTCTTCAAAATACTTTTACTGTGTCATAACATTTGTTTGGGTGTAAGATAATATTCCTTGAGTGTGTGTTCAGTTATACTGAAATAACACCAACCAAATCGTTTTCCTGGAGGGAAAGTTTCACTTATTGTACAAATTCAGTCAAAACATGTCAAAATCGTTTTTTTTTTTTTTAATTTAAAACCGCAATACTATGGTCAATTGTGAAATCAGGTATTTCGGCAGGAAATTTTAAGACAAAATATGAATGGAATTTGTAATAATATACTACAAAATTATGTATTAATTTTACGTAGCCGACACACAGGTTAACAGGTTCACAGGCACATAACTCTGATCAACAACATTGTTGGAATAACAGCCTTATAATTCAATTAAATTGCTTTATGATGCTTTCCTTGTAGAGAAATATGTGCTATACTAACTAGTACACTGATTTTTGGGTTTAATATTATATGAATTTACTAGCTACTGGCAGCGGCTTCTACCGCGTGATCCCTAGGGAACATATTTCCCGGATGAAAAGCGGCCTATGACTAGATCCCAGACTATAATCTATCTATGTTTTAAATTTAATCAAGATCCGTTCAGCCGTTCTGGCGTGATTGAGTAACAAACAACCAAACTTTCGCATTTATAATATTAGTTAGATTTAGTCGCAAACATTCTACTAGTGAAAAGTTCAGTTTTGGCTGTTGGGAATTAAAAATATCTAACAATGTGTTAATAATGAAAATATGGAATAGGATATTTCAGTCACAAAAAGTAGCTGTGAAATGCAATATCCATATTATGTAACTGCTACAGAAGTAAAATAGCTACAATTTATAAAGCTTCCGGAAAATTTTCCTTTATTGTTTGATAGAGACAGAGAAAGGTATAATCATTATAGAAAATTAAACTGGCTGTGAAATATTAAGTAACTGCTACAGAACCGCAGTTTCTACAAAGGGGTGAATTACAAAAAAACAAATTTAAAGCTTTGTTGAGGTTTTGCACTTCAATATCATAATATTGGTTTGTTAAGAAAGCAACTGTTTTTTTTTTATGTAAGTATATCAATTCAATAAAACTGGAGAACGGAAATGCTGCAAACAAGATTTAAATAACGTAATAGTCCTCTTCAAAATTTATGTACATTTCGGCAAAATAACGCAAAACCGCAAAACAATCGACCATGATAGCATAAACAAATAACGGAGAACAAACAAAAACATTTAGATTATTGTACAAAACAGGAAAACGATGCAAGAAAGTTAAATAACTATTTTGAAAAAAGAAAGAAAGTGTTTTTATTTATATTTATATTAGGGACTCGCACCAAACAGATAAAATATGTAAATTAAATTAAAACAAACACTATTCACTGCACTTAGGGAAGGCGGTGTTATCCGTAACAGTAATTTCTTATAGACAGTTGAATGTATTTGAAATTGTATAAAGCACACAATAATTATGTTAATAAGCATGTTATAAAGTAGGGGAGAGTACACTGATGAAGAAAATGCTTGGCTCAATGTTGGTTCGCTCCACAACGACTAAGGCACAAATTTTGATTAAGATGTGAAAACGTTGTTGGACCTGCTCAAGATTTTAAAACCATATTTGCATTATATAGATTCAATTGCTGTTACATTCTATAATTTAGTTTTTAATAAATTTTAAAAAGAAATTGAATATTAATTGAAAAAGTGTTTTTCACAGTAAAATTAAATTGAATTAATGAAACCTCTGCCAAATTATTGCAAAGCAGTTTGTTGGCCGATATAGCTCCTTTTCTCTAGTCCATGTAAACAGAAGCACACAGAAGTACAAGTTGAAATATTCTCAACAGTTAGGCTGTGATAAAACACATTGAAGAGCTACCATAAAATCGCCCCACGAAATCGTCATAGTTTTTACTTACTGAAGACTGATGCTACTTAAGTTATCGTAGGTAGCATGAATTTAACAGACTAAATCATTCAAAGCAGTGTCAATGTCAAGGTTAAAAATAAAGGCATTCTTTCAACGCGTGTTAAATCGTTGATGGCTCAAACCATTAAAAATGTGTGACAAATTGTTCCAAAATTTGTGAAACATTCAAGAACAAAGCCCTCCTTTTACAGTAATAAATATTCCACAGTTGAGACAGCTGTTTCTAAATGACACTTTAATATCCTTTAAATTTGACAGCGTTCACTCAATCGTTTTCAATAATAATGTTGATTATAAGTTTCATTTCTCGTTAGTGGACAAAAATGTCGTGAAAAGCGGTTTTTAAACACAACTTTTCTTTTTTGTCAGTGACTTCGTACGCGCATATCCCGTGTTTTCCCTTTCCCGTAAGAATTTTAGAAAATCCATTCTAAGTACTCCTTTACACTCTCTAAGTAACTTATGTACATGCCAATTTTCAACTTCCTACGACCAGTTGTTATGCCTGTGCGATATCAGTCGGTCAGAAACGGAAGAATTCTAATAATAGGAAATTGATAAACCAAAAAGTCAGAGCCTCCAGATGTAAGTACATAAATTCAGAAACAAAATGTGTGGGAGAGAGTAGTGTAAATATAATACTATGAAGGTAAAAACTTCCGGCAATCTTTCAGTATGAAAATACCGACGAAAATAATCAATTTTTACAATTAATGACCCTGAAAATCACCGGTTTAGGATATTCCAAAGGATAGGCCCAAAAAGATTCATCATCCTGCCCTTATCCCATGTTACTTGAAGTCGGCGCAATCATGGCGGTTGTTCCATTCTGCCCTATCAGCCGTCACGATATCATTAACTCCCCTTTATTCAATAACACTTGTACAGAAAACATACGGTGGATTACACGATGAAACTAGATTACGAGCGAATAGGTTATCACGTTTGCACCTCGTGCGCAGTCTGTCAAACGAATGCCAGCTCTCACGACGTAAGCGCAGACTTATTACTACCCTATTTGGGGTTACCAGCTCATAATTTAATTTTCTACCAATTTAAATAAATCACATTTTTTAAATTTAATAGTTACTATTTCACAAAATTACACAATCAGTTTTAGTACAGAAATTTGTTTATTGTTTACGTAATTTAAATGTTAGAATCTCCTATAATTTAGCTGCGTGCCGTCATGTTCATAACTCTTTTAGTTAAATGCGATTCATCCTTACTCCTCACATGAACGTTAAAAGGGATTCGGGATTCGCTTGACTTGATGAGGACCAAGACAAGCGAATCCCTTTTAAATTTTGCGCCACTTTTAAACTACCTCTAACTAATTTAGGTATTTATTTCTCTCTTTATCCATTTTTGTTACTCCACACATCTATCTTAACATTTTTATCCCTGCTACATTCAATCTCATTTCATCCGCCCAGATAGATTGCCGACAAAATAAAAAACAGACTGTATTAGCTTTAGTCGTGAAATCGTGACGTAAGTTCCAAGTGCTTTAGTTCTGACACCGATTCGATTTGAAGCATGATATTTATGGAGCAGTCTACCAAATAACAGCTTTTGAATTAGTAACACACAACACCACTCTGCACTGATATTTATGTGTGTAGATAATAAACTTTGTCTCCTAACTACGTGTCGCAATAATCTTTCTTGTTCTGCGATACTTTTGTGTCAGACATAAGTTTTAATTGCTCGGGATATGAAAGCGTTGGCAAAGTTAAGAAGCCACTTACTTAGTATTGGAAGACGTCTGTGCAACTATTTTTATAATAAAAAAGAAATGAAAACCTTTTTATTATTTTTGCAACAGCGACTGAACGAGTTCCTTAAAAATTCAAAGTGCGGGCTACTAGGCCATGTGTTGTATCATTTAAATAAACGTAATTTGCACATTCTTAAACATTATTTCTTCATTTTTTTTAGACCGCATGGTTATCGACATTTAGCGAAAAATTTAAAAATTTGACCTCTCCAACCCTTATCTCCGAAGTTTGAATAGAGAAAAATCTAAAATTATTCTATGTGATAGGAGTTTATGTAAAGATTACAGGAAAACTAAAACGATGTCTCTTAATAGAAAGGTTAGAAATCATCAACAAAAGTTAAATAAGTTCCACCAGTGGCCAAGAGATGGTGCTGATCTAAAACTGCAATATACACTGCAGTGGTATAAATTATCTGAAGAATATAGGCCTCGCCACTGGAAACTTAAAAAAAAAAACACGGGTTACCTGATGGTATGTAACCTTCGGTGCGCGAGTCCGACTCGCTCTTGATCGGTTTTATATAATAGTCAACTTGGACCACAAAAAAACCGCAAGAAATTTCGGGAAAGCTATTAAATATAACTGACCTGTGGCACACTCAAGGTTAGACCTCCTCGTCACAGTTACTAAACTGTGCATCGGGTAGGTACTTCACAGCAAGTCATCAAATGAGAACGAGTATGAAAGTACTGAGATACAAAGTGAACATCTGCAGGAACTTGAACTATTTGCATGCTATGTTCCCGGCATACCACTGCACGGTAAAGGAACACGCTGCCTCGCCAGCGATGCAAAAAACGGTCACCGACAAGTCAGCAATACTCAGCTGAAATATTAAACTATAATATGTCGCTGTCCAGGACGGTCTCGCTCTACTTCGATTCCTTTTACCTTTCTGTATACTTATGATCATCGCAACATTCCCGTAATACGATAACACAGCCATAGTCAAAATTAAGTACACTTGCTCTGATAAGATGTGCTTTTAGTCAATACTGGGCGTGATCCAGACACATGACTCGAGTGCCATTGTATACGAAACTGTTATTCGTGGACTCATCGACGTTTGAACCGTTCAAGTGAAATTTTTTCAAACATTTTTTTGCGGGCCGTATGTAATAAATAGCTTGTAAGAACAGTTCCGACCGAACTGAATTCCCTGTGAACAGCCAATTCGCTCGGTTACAGCGCGTCATCGTCATATACTGTGGTATATATTTGCCTGCGCTGTCCAGGATTCGTCATACGTCTTCAAGTACTTACTTCTTTGTTGATTTGAATTAAAGAAATTAAGCGTATTAATTTTTGACATAAACGAGTAATTAAAGGGTACATAATAAAAGGGTATAAATAACACATTATAAACTAGATGAGGCCGGTGTTTCCTGGCTGACTACCCTGAGAACGAAAACACCGAAACAATCTCAGAGGTCAAAGTCTCTTTTAAAGTTCATACAATCGTACTGGTCAAATCATGTGAGAACCATGTAGGTTAATGTCTGAAGTGATTTTCTGTTACATGGTCCTTATATTCAAAATACGTTATAATAATGAAGATGATATAGATCAGTGACTGTTGTCTTTTGAAGAAAGAACCACACAGATTTGAGTAGGTTGTCCAGTCTGTGCAAGCCTTGGTCAGTAGTCGATTAGAGCTAATTGACTACTGACCAACTTAGAACCAATAAGGAAAGGACATTTGGGTAGACCATAAAGTTCCCAAGCTGCCAAACTATATTGTTCAAAATACTTCGAAAAAGTGACAATAGTGAATTAAAAAGAAAAAAACTTTACAGTGTAAGTATTAATGTCTAAATAAAGAATACAAAATAAAAAATATTATTATTGATGATGATGCTACATTTTTATTATATTTTATTACATCATAAACATCGGCGAGGCTAAAATGGAATTGGGTGGGCCACATTTACAGGATGCATGAGGACAGATGGGCCATGATCGTCACGCGGTGGGTGCCTGAAGACGGACGTCTTAACCGAGGCAGGCCTAAAAACGCTGTCGTGACGAATTGGACTCATTTCTAACGGATTGGCCAGGAAAGACATCGGACAAAGTTGGCTGGGAAAATATGGGGAGGACTTGCCCAGCAGTGGGACAGCACAGGCTAACAAAAATAAAAATCATATCAGCTGAAAAACGTCCACTGCTGGACATAGGCCTCCCCCAAGTGTCGCCATTTGCATCCAGCGGCTACCCGCGACGGTCACTAGGTCATCAGTCCAGCTTGTGGAAGCTCCATCCAAAGTTGCGTCTTCCGGTACGCGGTCACCACTACAGAACTTTTCGGCCCCATAGAGCATCTGTTCTACAACTAATGTGCCCCGCCCACTGCCACTTTAGTTTGGCGATCCTTTGGACTAAGTCGGTAACCATGGTTCTCTTGCGGATATCATCATTCCTGATTCGACCTCGCAAGAAAACTCCAAACATAACCCTCTCCATTTGCCCTTTGAGTGACTTTTGATGAGCCTCATAGTGAGCGACCATGTTTCAGTTCCATAAGTCATTGTAACCCTCAAATGCTAAGCAGAGAGGCAGATTATTTTTACTCTTCGGTCTTCTGTACAACCTGCTGTAGAGTATGTATTTGGTCTACGGTGCAGAAACATTTTCAAATTGGCTCGTTCGGGAGGCAAAGAGTTATCAAACCTGCACGCGAGACGGTTTGTTATAACTCTGGAAAACAGCTTGTAGAGACGGCTTAGAAGTGAGCATGGGCCTGTAATTCTTAAGCAGGGCATTGTCGCCTTTCTTGAAAAACAATACCACCACACAGGTTCTATGCTTGTGGCGTTTCTCCCTCGAGTATGACGGAATTAAACAGTTCCTGAAGGGCCTTAAGGACCGTATTTCCAGCCGCCTTCAAGTCGACACGACTACGTGACGTACGTGTTGTTTTTAAGTTGCTTCAGAGCCATCCTAATCTCATACAGGCTGACGTATGGGATGTCGTCGGTATAGTGACGGGTCAATCTAGCTCTTGCGTCGTTAGCTAGATTCGTAAAGGGTTTAGTCATTGACGTGGATAAACTGTCCATAGGATGTGTCGATCTCTCTCAGAAGCTCCGATTTGGTGGATATGGTTCTGCCATCGGCGGTTTTCTGTTCGTGAGCTGGCTCTCCCTAATAGACAGATCCCTAGCAAAGACACGGGAGCCCTTACTCCACTCTATTGCGTCTTTAATCATTTCAGTATTAAAGCAGCGGAGGTCGCTTTTCAAGGACTTGTAGATACATTTACTAAGCCAGTATATGCATGCATCGTGTGAAGGCTGCAGAATCATCTTCCACCTCTCCTTCATGAGCTTGAGAGTAGGAACAAATAGCCTCTTGTTTTAATAAGTTCGGTGAGTCATAAAGAACTTGGCCGTTTAGAGAGTTTCCACGAACCCATTTTGTTCACGGAGCTTCCTAGGCAGTCGAAATGATTCTGAAGCTCAAGCTGAAAGAGTTTTAGATCTGGATGTGTGCTGGACGGAGCGTAAAACTCATCAATCGAGACCTTTCCAGTTATTAAGGTTCAATGTGCCTCTCACCATGCAGTGATCACTGCCAGTTTCCATTTTTTGTACTCACTCTTTCTAAAGAAAGAGGCCCTGCTTCTCCATAAATTGGCTATTAAGTGTGCTAGGTGATTCCGACGTCCAAACTGCCTCACTCGCAGCTCGTCACCGTCTCGTTTGCCCAGTTTTGCGTTAAAGTCCCCAATTACCACGATGATGTGAGTTTTATGACCATGTATGGCTCTGGATATATCCTCATATATGGTCTCTATTTCGTCGTCGAGGTGTGTCGAGGTTGGGGCATAAACCTGTACAACCTTCAACGATCAATCCTGACGATATTCTGAGTATAAGGTACGCCATCCTGATCGACACACTCTCGATGCTCACCAAAATTGGACACAAGGGGCTTATGAATGATAAACCCGACACCAGCCTTTGACTTTTGATAACCCTGCCAGAAATAGAGCAGATTGCTGGATTGGACAATTATCGTGTCCGTGTCGTCTCTCGAACTTCAGTAAATCCGGTCGGTCCAGAGTGTTCTCGTGTTCAGTGTTGCCAGGTTCAGTCGTCGGTGTTTGTTCGCGTAGCCGGGTTGACTCCAGGAACTATTCGCACCCCTTGCCTTGCCGTGACCTTGACCGCTACTTGAGTCAAGGGTAGACGGGCTGCCAGGCAGTAGGTAATGTGTGACGAAATTGCATTTAATTCCGCCAAGCCGGTTCCATCATCGAACCACATAAGACGAACGGCGATCCGCCACCGGTACATGGTGGACATTCCACCCACATGCACAAAACGTTTTGGGAACAAATTCATAGAGTGTATAGCAAAGGAGTGGAATTTCCTGCCGGAATCTATGTTTCCTGATAGCTACAACCTGGAAGTCTTTAAGTCAATAGTTAAGAGTTTTCTTCTAGGCAAGCGTGCTCCATCTTAGACTGCATCACTGTGAAATTTGACTTTGAGCCTCTTGCAGCTGTTTTTGCAACAAGTATTTGTGATACAGAGCTTGTTCATACTGTGTACTGTCTGAATCCGTCCACAACAAGCTGGAGCCTACCCCATAGGTTAAACATTACTTTGAACAACAACCTCGAAAACAATTATATTTATTTATTGTAGCTCTCTACTTAAGACAATTTAGAAGTATATCTTTGATTAAGCAGATCTTGTTAGGAAAGATCTGCTTAGTCAAAGACATACCTACTTCTTTATTCAAAGACTTATCTCATTTCATTTCATTTTTTTTTCTAATATCATTCACATCTATCTACCGACTCATCGTATAATTATCATTAACAAAATATAAATGTTCTTGTTTCCGTGTCGTGAGCACTGTCGTAAATGATAAACGGACGTCTGGCTCGATTCTCGCAAAGCAGCTGAAGTGGCCATTTAATGCCTCAGTTAACGGCAGCCTCAGTGAGAGTGTACTTGCCTCGAGGCAGCTTAAATTGGGTCTCGGCTTATAGATTAAATCCATTGTTATAGTAAGTTTGGACAACTGAGTCAAAGAAAGATGAAAATGCTTTACAGTTTTTTTAAATTGGATTGGAACGTGGCATATTTGTAAGGATTGAAACGGTAAACTGTTTTCGTAGCTTCAAAGTCATCTTGATTATAGATTTTGAAAAACAAAACATAAGTTTACAGGTTTACCCTTTAATAATTTGGTTTTCTCCTTAAAACCATTTAATAGCGGAAGTCTCGTTTGGTTCGACTACATATATGCCTCAATTTTCATATTATCATATGAAAACAAATGATTTGCATGTTTGTTTTTTGTCCCTCAACATCGCCGTACTCCTCCCAAATATGTGGAAACTATAACTAAACACAACCTCAGACAACAACCTCTTCGTTACATATTCATGAATGTACAGGAGCATGTCTATACATCTAGTAACTCGGTCCAACTTGACAATACAAATATCATGCATATTCAAAATAGTTGTATATTTTTAAATAATTTACCAGCGTTTTTCATGTTTTTTTTGTAGCGATTTGCGTTTTGATTGGATGAAACATTGGTCGTAAGTTTGATTGGGTTCGTAAGTATTTTACTTTTCGATCGAATAGTACTAACATAACTGTACAGTGCATAATAAGAATAATTTAATGCTACTTTTTAAAGTAAACTATTATTACTAACCGCGACTTCATTCGCGTGTATGTCGGAAAGTAAAATGTCGCTAGGTAAGATTTCAAAAATAAGATAATAATATAATATATGTACAGTAATCTCTTCAAAGTTAGAGTAAACAGGCTCCTTCTGGGTAAGTTCGCTCCATCATAGACTTTGTCTCTGTCATTTCTGACCAAGACTAAGGTCAAGAGCAAACCCATCACAAATAAAAAATAAAAAAAACAGTAAACATCTAGCACAGCTTGAATTCTCTTAGAATTTGGAATTTTGGAAGAATGTCATGCAAGGCACTGGCTGTATCACCTCTTCTGATAAAATGCCGACCAGACCTAGTAATTTTTCGTAATGAGAAACGTTTATACGTCATACATGATGTTAAAGAAAATTGCTAGGATTGTTATGACGCGATTGAGCTACATTAAGTCAGCCATGGGAAAACCAACCAGAAAAGAAGTCTATCCCTGCAGCCGAGAGAGTAGAGTTCGTTATCCGCTCAATGTTAGACTCCCATTCTGTCAGTTGTGCGTAGGTGTCCTGGATAAGTTAGTCAGCCTAGTTCCGCTCAAATTCACAGATGTCTCCTGGGTATTTCACAGGTTCATACTAAAATGAGTGGCTATTATTAATCACAAACGTAGTATTATTTTAACGATCCTGATATAACATGCCCATGATGTATGACGATCATCAAGACTACTCTGCTGCCTGTCCCGATATTCCGTCAGGTATATTATTTATTTATTAGCTTAAATTTCCCTCTACACTCTTATTTTAAACACTGTATCTTATTCATGTATAATTTATACAATATTTATGTTTTTGTTAGTATATGTACGTTAGTATATTTATTTATTTATATTTACGTTAGTATTGTTAATGTATGTAGGGGCCGCTTTTTGCGGTATAAGCCTCCTCCAAACTTTGCCAGATAAATCTGTCTTGTGTCAGTCTGGGCCATAAGTTTCCTGTGGTCGCCACGATGTCGTCACTCCATCTTTTGAGCGGTCTGCCCTTCTTCCTTTTCTTGTCTTGTGGGTACCAATTAGTTACTGTCTGCGACCATCTCCCATCGGTTATTCTTTGAATGTGGCCAGACCATTTCCATTTTAGTGTTAAGATCTGTTTCACGACGTCTCGAGCTTTGGTTATTTTCTTTATTAATGAATTTCTGACTCTATCTTTCAATTTAATATTCATGTAACTCCGTTCTGTGCCTCGTTGGCAGATTTTTAACTTTTGTAGTTGTGACTGCTTCAAAGGCCAGGTTTGGCACGCATAAGTAAGAACTGGGGTGAGACAGATGTTCATCGCGTTGTTCTTTAGTTTTGTAGGAATGGAGCCTTTGAAAATTTCTTTTAAATACCAGTACTTGTTCCATGTATTCTTTATTCTGCGATTTATTTCCTTTTCTGTACAGTTTTTTAAATGAGATAAGATGTCCTAGGTAGGGTCTTCAACATAACTTATAGGTTTCGATTGTATAATAATATTTACTTGGTCACGGTTGGTCATCATTTTAGTTTTTTCCTTATTCATCTGTAACCCGACTATTTCGCTTTCTTGGATAAGTGACTCTATCATGTAGTTAATTTGATACGGATTATCTATCAGTAGGACTATGTCGTCCGCGAACCTGAGATTTGACAGGAATTTGCCATTGATTTTGATCCCAACTTCGTTCCACTCGAGGTTTCGGAAGATAGATTCAAGGACTGCAAAGAAGAGTTTCGGAGAGAGTGGGTCTACCTGCTTTACACCTCTCTCTACCGGGAATGTTGGTCCTCTCGTTTCCAGGCGTACCCTCGTTATGCTATTCATGTAGATCACTTTCATCAGTGCTATGTAATCGTCATTTATTCTTTGCCGGTTTAATGCCTGCCATATATTTTTGGGGGCCGAGTCACCCGCGTCCGTAGGAGAATAACCTTCAGCGAATCCCTACACGTGGTCCCCGGGTGGTGCTAAACAGGTGACACTAACCGCCTCCGTGGTCTAGTGGTTATACCACCTGATTCAGACCCAGAGGTCCCGGGTTCGATTCCCAGCGGGGGCAAATTTTTTGTTCGGTTTGGTTGGTGGTAGGACTTGTTATAAGTCCGCCTGGCAAGCTACCACCATCATGTCTAAGTCTGTCGCCATAACAACAATGTTAAAAGCATTGTTGTGTTCCGGCAGTTTGAGGTATGATAGCCAGTTCCTCTGTGTAAGAGGATTCCGGGTGAAACTCGCTTCCATCTTCGGCCTAATCATCACTTTCCATCAGGTGAGATTTGGGCCAAGAGTTTCCCCGTTTTTAATAAAAAAAAAAAAAAATATAGAGTCATGGGAAATAGAGTCGAAAGTTTTCGAATAGACAATAAAAGCGATATATAATGATAGGTTGTATTCTGTGGCCCTTTCGGTTATTATTTTTAGCGTGTACATGTGGTCTATCGTAGAGTAACTTCTCCTGAAGCCAGCTTGCTCCACAGGTTGGTTCTCGTCAATTTTGGGTGTTATGCGTTTTAGTAGAGTGGATGCGAAGACTTTGTAAAGGCAGGATATGAGACTGATAGGTCTATAGTTCGTTATCAATTTGGAGTCGCCTTTTTTGTACAATTCGTTATTTCCGAGCATGTCCATGTCTCTGGGATTTCCTTAGTTATAAGTATACGGTTGAAAAGCTTGGTAAGTGGTTTTGTTATTTCGTCTTTAGCAGTTTTGATCATTTCGTTTGTTATGTAATCAAGCGCGGTCTCTTGCCCGGTCTTAGCTGTTTTATAGATAACTCTATCTCACTCTCTAAAAAAGGTGGTACTGTTTCTTTATCTAACTTTGACGTCACAATTGTTAATTTAGTATGGTTTTTATTTGTACATTTGTATAGATTTTTGTAGAACTGTGTAGCTATGTCCATGAGTTCCAATCTGTTTGTTACAGTCGCTCCTGAAGCATTTTGTAGTTATGTCATGAGAGGCTTGGTAGTTTCTAATTTCTTGAATGCTTTTCTTATTCCACCTGTTTCTTCTTTCAATTTACTAATGGTATCAAGTCTCTTATCTCGAATGTTTTGTTTGATTTTTTATGGATTAATTTATAAAGTTTACTCAGGTACAGTTTTTCTTCTTTAGTTTTCCTTTTTTTTTGTTTTTAATTTATATTTTTCAACTTTCAGTGACCTTACTTCTTCCGTTATAATATCTAGATTTTCTCCTTTTCTCTTAAAGTAGCTTTTTAGTAAAAATGACTCTATTTTCTTATTATACTGTTGCAAGCTGTAATTTTCGCAGTCTGATAGGGATGGTGGCTCTACGTTTGTAATGGTATTATTTATGTCTAGTTTACATGTGTAGTTAATTCGAGATTTCTTGTTTATTTCTACATTTACTGTGATTCTGATCATTCTGTGGTCACTAGGGTGTTCCAGTTGGCTTAGAACTTGTACGTTTTGTATGTTTTTGGTGATATTTGTCGCTATGAATTCATTTTCGTACCACGTCCACCGAAGCTTATTAGGTTTTTTGAATAGGGTATTGGCTATTTTTAATTTATATTGCAGACAAAAGTTGATGAATGTTTGCCCTCTATTATTTCTGTCTCCATATCCATATTTCCCCATTACCAGGTATTCATCCTCTTCAGGGTATCCTATTTTTACGTTCATGTCTCCCATATTTTTTTTTAATTTTTTGTGCATGTACAGGTTTAGTTAGATCAGAGTAGAAGTTTTCAATGTATCTCTCTGTGGCTCTCTTGGTAGGTGCGTATGTTTGGATTATTGAGAAGCATGTTCCATGTATCTTTACTTGTTAGTATAGCAACTCTCTCGGATAAAGCGATAAAATCTTCTGTTGCGTGTTGTTTCCTTACTACAAAGCCACAACCAACACCTTTCTCACCTTTTTTTTCGCCGTAACAGTAGAGTCTGTATCCACCCCTGTCTTCTATATTGTACCCCACTCTTCTCACCTCAGCTATACCTATAATGTCCCAATAAATTTTGGATATTGCATGTTTAAATTCTGCGACTCTAGCTACATTTCCTAATGATCTAATATTACATGTAGAGATGTAGTATGTTCTTTTTTTCTTTTGCTATGTTTGGAGGGTGATCGTCTACAACCCCCGCGGTGACGAACCGTTCTGGGGGAGGTTTGTTTGCGTTGCTTTTTCTGAGTTTTGTTGTTTTTGAGGGTACGGCATTATACGGCCGTCAGGTATATATCACTAGAATAATAATGATCGAAAGCAAAGTAAAAGCAATAATAGGCGTTGCAGCAGTCGGTATCTGCCGATTCTGCTTAGTCACGTTGAAAATATTCTGAAACTACACTAAATGTGTGCATGTTAACAAATCTAATACAAAATGTAAACAAATGATCGAAAACATATTAAGTCTTTTGTGTTGTAGGTTGATGTTGAACATTCTAGTTGTTGTATTTGATAAAAATAAATAAGAAACGACATATTTAGTCTTGTTTTTTTTATATAAATAGAATACAATGAAATAAATAAGCTGCTTGCTTAGAATGATTAGAAGAATTTTGTTCAAATCCCTTCAGCTATAAACATACAACTCAAAGTTTTATGCCTGGGGCTGTTATACTCATTATAGAAGTTTTGAACTGAGTAACTAAAAAACAATTTCAAGATTTATCACGAAGTTTATAAAGAGTTATAGCCGGAATATTGGGAAAAAAGGTAAGCAAGCTTAAGAGAAACAAATATACATGTGTACTTCTCTTTGAAAATAACTTATGTTACCCATCGACAATGATTTGTTTCTCTTTTATCTCAATGAGTCTATTTTGGTTTAATGTAACCTTGCCAAATCTTATGATGAGCGCTATCATGGCTTTTGTTTTTCGTGGTAACATTATACATTTAACCCGGAAAAAAGTCATAAGTTTTTATTTCTTTCCATACTCAAATAAGTTAAATCTCGAATATTACGTTAATTTATAAAACGATACCTACAAAAAGGTGATTTTTGTGATAAATAAAACTTTGTATTCAATAATTTAACGATATTTATATGAGTTTTCACGCTTGCTTGATTTTTTATTTTATTTGAGATAGGTTTGCTCTTGACCATTGTCTAGGTTTATTGAAATTAACCGATATCAAACCCGTATCCTAAAAAAAAGTATAAAAATATTTTTACTTGAAAATAAGGTAAGTAATCGACTAACTTGGCAATCACAGAGTTCGGTTAATGATGTTAGTTTGGACAAATTTATTTGTTGATACAATCTCTATAAGAGGAGCGACCTGTGTTTACTCTAGCTGTTTGCGACGCCGGAGTCATATTTATCTTATATATATTTCCAAAAACTGTATTATATGACTTTTATTTAATATTATTATTCTAAGACGTACGTTTATTGGCTTTCAATTATATATATATATGTACATCTGTTACTTTGATTTGTTTTACATTTATTGATCTTTAGCCCGTATTCGAGTTTTCAAAACACTTTACTCCAATTTTGGAACCCGATTCTTTTGATTCCTCCACACTGGAATACGAGTTAACGACTACAAAAAGTTGTTACAGTACGAATGCTTCGTCAAAGATCAACACTACTAATTTTGACCACTGGCAAAGCACTGAAATCTGTCTTTGGTTATCCGCATTTGGGTAACCGAAACGAAATAGCTCAAGTACATTGTCCGAACCCTGGCGAACTGGACCCGTTCATTTACACTAAGTACTGAACTTAGCCGATATTCTGATTTCTGTAGGCAATCAAATTTAGGCCAAGGTACAAAGCAAAACATTTTCTGTGAGTCGTTTTGGCTAATAGCTACCGAAAAATGAAGTCCGCTTGTCCAGTTGTTATTTTACCCAAAGGTAGTAAAATAATTCTGGCAGCTAAACAAAATAAAGCAAATACTTCTTTGTATAGCACCTAAATATTAATAGACCAGAAACATTTGGTAAATCAATTTATTTATAAAGCTTTATACTGTACTAGCCTAACTAAATAATACTGTTCTAGATTCTATTTACTCTTGCTTGTTGTTAACTATAGGCTTGTTTTAAACAACGTTATTAATAACATAAATCAGGTTTTAAGCATGCAAAATATTTGATCACAAACATTTATTAAATTAACCGTTATGTTGATCGAATTAAGATAGGATAGGCAGATAGATTTATTACTATTTGCTTGTCTCATTAATATGTCTAATACATGGAATTGAAAAACTTGGTTATTACATTAAGTGCCTGTCTATTCATATCAAACTGGTATACTTTGATTTAGAACTTGCTTAACTTTAAAGAGAGCAAGAATTAAATACTTCATGATGTACAAGGACTGTGTGAAACACAAAACAAAGATGTCTCTTAATGAAATAATTAGACAGATAGCGTTTTTATATCTTTTTGTTATTTCATAACAAAATAATCGAACATCGAAGTTTTATAATAATTAGGTATGACAAAAATATTCTTGTTATAAAGTAAAAGGAAACAGAAAACAAAACAGATATAAATATATTCATTTTTCAATTTCGCTTTCTAGCAATTTTTTTTTGCATACAAAAATAAACCAAAAGAGATGAAAATCAGGAAATCTAATTAAGTGTAATATCCGTGACCTCAATATTGCACAAAGGATAGTGAAATGGCTCTGAGAAAATCAACTTTATTTTAAGTGTACTGTCTACCTCAAAACAAGTTAAGATTAAATAAGGTTTTTTTTATTTGTTCTTCCAGTTTTCTGAATACTGTTGTGTAAACTGGGCTAATTATTTGACAGTAAGAAGATAATTATTATATTTCATCAAATAATTTTCTGTTATTAACAAATTCATGTTCATTTGTATTCCAAACATAAACGAAAAGGTTTTCAAAGTTAAGCAGCCTTCTTTTTCAAAAAATAAACATGCCGATCGAAAATGAACTACTTTTAGGTTTAAAGAATCTTTATTTCTCATAAGAACATGTTACAGTTCACTTAAATGAGATTTAAATTTTAATATAAATCGTCTAATGACGAAGCATGCAGACTGTAGAATAAATTAAATTACAATAAAAACGCTTGTGAACAACAGTAAACAAAGCGAAATTGTCGGTAGTTACGAATAAAACAAGTTAAAACAGCTGGCCAATTTGATACCAAGGTACCCTCATAAATACTGATTAATTTGTGAGGAACACAACTAACAATGAATCGAACTACTGACTGATTGAATATGTTTGTGTGCTAGTATAGTGCATGTACATGTACGTTTGCTTGTGTATGCCTACTATAGTCTCGGAGACCGCTGATCTATTATGAATTTGACTTTTTATTTTATTTATGTTTTGTTACGTATGTTTTCTGCTGTTATGCGTTCCTAACTTGTAAATATTTAATTGTAACGTACTCACAGTGATTGTGGTTAGTTATTACATTATATATGTATTTATTCCATGTGTGTAACTATTCTAGTTTTATTTTGTTCAGAAGTGTGTGTTTGTTCTTTTTTTGTTTTTAAGTGTAGTGCACTCTGTGTACTTATATTGATTTATATTGTAGTTATTGCATATACATACCTTTTGTATTTTTATCATTTCCGTTGGTACCATATAATATAAACCTGCATAATTTTATTTAAGAATATATTATGTACTCAAACGTTTATATTTATAGTAAGTTCATACGTTTATCGCCGTTTTATTGTATTTTTTTTTTTCTATATGCGTTTTTTTTTTTTTTTTTTTGTTTATTAGTACTTTCTGCTGTTTGTTGTTTGTTGGGAACGTATGTATTTATGTAGAAATTACCTTTTGCAGAATATATTCCTTTAGTTTCCTTTTGTAAATATCAATACTTTTGCACTCTTTGATTTCTTTTGGCAATTTATTATATAATTGGACGCCTTCATATAAAAAATTCTTTTTTCCATATTTTACTGTTCTAGGAAAACGAAGAACTAGTTCGTTTCTATTTCTTAAGTTATGTGTGTATGTCTTTTTTGTAAGTTTGATTTGGGTTTTCGCAGTATTATCCAATATCTTTTTTACTAATACACAAATATAGTAATTGTATAATTGACGGAGATTGAAAAGTTTAGTTTTTTCATATAGCTGTTTGGTAGGTGTTAAGAAGTCATAGCAATATAATCGTTTTATAATTTTGTTTTGAGTCCTTTGTAGGTAATTAAGGTTAGCGTTGGATGCAGATCCCCAGATCTCAATCAGGTATTCTAGATTAGATTTTACTAATGAATTGTAGATTGTGCGTTTTATATGAGGTGGTAAGCAGCTTTTAAAAAGTCAATTCTCAAAAACACTTTGGTTCCTACTCGTACCAATCTTATGTTTTCTTTTCGAATTTGTATTTCGAGAAACGTCGTTTAAAAAATAAGAAATTACAAGAAGAACAACAAGAATAAATAAAGTATGAAATAAGTATTAGGAATCCTTTTCCTAATACTTAGTAAACGTGATTTAATAATACGAAATAAAAGTTTCAGCATTATAATACTTCAGCTATTCAGACGTTACATTTTTTTTCTGTTTTTAAACTCATGTTCTACAGCAATACTTTCGTGAAAAAGTTCGTACAAGAACAAAAATATGTGATTCTTTAGTAAAAACGAAAATAAGCAACTGTTTAAAACAAGAAATCCACGCTTCTCCACGTGTATTGGCCACCGAGATTAAACTCCAATGACTCCTAGGCTAACTATCGATGAGCTATTTTCATATTGCTCGTGCCGATCCCAGAGATCCCCACAAAAAATTGGAAACGATACAAAGAGCAATAATGCTATTTCTGCTTTGTTTTTTTTTTTTAACAAGCTTTAAATGTAGCCAAAAATGGTAATCATGCAAAACATAACGCTTATACCTCATTGACGGATGTCAGAGGTAGGTATACTTAAACGGTCACTGAGATTTGTCTAGGTATATTTAAATTCCATGTTATCAACAGCGAGCCTTGTAGGCTAACCTAACATAACCTAATAAAAGCTTTTAAATCGATCTGGGGTATCAGGGGTTCCAAGTTCAGTAATCGAGCTAGCAACTACTAGGAGTCATATAGAAGCAAAAGCAGCAACATACACTTTTACTGAAAAGGCAGTAGACGTCTTTTTTTGTTTACGTTGCATGTACCAATTTTTAGTTACATTATGTTACAAGAATAGATAACTAATGATGATAGAATCAGATATTGTAAAACAAAATTCCCTAAGAAACACTACATTTACCAAAATAAAGTAATACATTTAGGATGTTGCTGTTTTTGCATCCAATAGTGTGGATAATGCTGCTTTTGCGCCATGCTTAGTTGGATGTTGCTGGTTTTTCACCAGTCAATCATGCACCGTTGGTTCGAATAGTGACACCTGATTGGTCAAGGAAGGATGTTGCTGGTTTTGCTACCAATCTCAATTTAGAACCTCTATTTTGTATAAGATGATGATGGTTTTGAAACGATTTTAATATTCGGTCAAGTAAAGTTGACGGAATACTACCATACTGCATAAAAAGTTGCCAAAATGAAAAAAAGGGATGTTGCTGCCTTTGCTTTTATATGACTCAGTTATAATATTATATTATGAGAACATGCTCAAATTAAGCTTGTATTCACATCGTAGATGTTAGCTTTTGAACGCGACTTTGTACGCGCATAGTATGCGGCTTTTATAATATTGTGCAAAAAAAAAAAGGAATTCCGACTCTAGTAGTCCCAGCACGTTCAAACAAACCAACAAATTCTACAGCTTCATAATATTAGCATAAATGTAGTACTAATACAATATGTGGTCAGGAAACCATTATTTTCAGGCTCTAGCAAGAATAAATTGCTGAATAGGGAATATGCATGAAGATTGAATTTGTCTGGAATATTTTTTTTCTAGTTCTTTATTTTCGTCACATTATAATTATCTAAAAGATATTTTTTTTAATTTAGTTCTTATTTAAACCGAAAAAAAATATATATAAAATACAAAATCAGCGGGGGAAATTTAAACTTGCGAAACGCGTCACCATTGGTCGCGGGTCGCGACCAATACCTACATAAAAGTTTAGTGTAATAAGGAAATAGGGTGCCAGATGATGGACCATAAATCAAAATGGCCACAGATAAATTCTAGCAATGAGTTTCGGTGGTTTAGTGGCCTGATAATCGTTTATTATAGAAGAACTATTTAATTGGACCCTGCCTGACCTCTAACAATTTACACGGCTTTTAAATGGCAGGGGGTGAATTATTGTTATTGTTAGTCTAAAATACTAATAATAACAATTTCACAGGAATAAAATTGATTTATTTTATGATGTAATTTTCGGCCAAATAATGTGACAAGATTGAATGATAGGTGTCAAATCAAAATAATTGACCAAGTGGATCATAATACATTCATTTTATTATCACCTACTGGCAATATTTTTTTCGCAGCCAAAAGAATCGTGTGACCACAAACGAAATAAATAGGTGTAAAATATACGCGACACTTGTGATAAATGCTACGTAAGGGTACAAAGTTTTTGTTACAGCTGAAACCTGAAACCATGAATTTAAACTTTTTAGTCGACACAAACTTGCTGACACCTTTTTAGCCTTAGGCACTTGTTTCACCGCCGGCGAGGAAACGATTAGCTATCGACTATTTGCTCGCTGAGGAAAGGGAAATAATATATATGTCGATCGTGCGTGAGTAAAAGAGGACATGCCTTTTTAGTCTATAGCTGGCTGTTCAATTTGCCTTACCATTAGTTGGACCCTTACCACTAGTTGGTCGCATAGACAAAATCTATCAAAAATTGTACTCGCTCAGCGATTCTCGCTCGGCGATGCTCGCAGGGCGTTCAGAACTCACCAACCGGTGGTAATTTTTACCCATAGCGCACTATAGGTAGAAATTACCGCTGTTTGGCCGGAGCGAGTGGTGCGAGTAATCGCCCATAGCACAAAAACACTCGCATAAAGCCGAGCGTCAAAACTATCGAAACTACTCACACGCTACTCGCTGCTCGCCAAGTCGTTTCGAGTTTCAAGCTTTACTCGCTGTTCGCTGACCGCCGGCGGTGAGACAATTGCGCAACTCCGCTTTAATTTCATGTTGTTTTAGAATAACGTAGGCATTTTGCGTTTAAAATAAGGTAGAAAATTGTTTGGTAAACACGACGAATAATGTTATGATTAAAAACCTAAAATAACTTGATTAGATTGACATGGAAGGACATGACATATTAGAAAACTAACCTAGTTTAAAAAAAAAACCGGATACTCAAACGCCCATTATTTCAGTGCAATTATATCAGTCGTATTGTTTTTAGCTCTTAATTTTACACTGTATCGGCTCTAAAAAGTAAAAACATGCTTATCCCTTAGCAATAGGCCTGTCGAAGTACATATTTGCATGTTTTTATATTAAATAGTTTTTCTGTACTAAACCCAGAAAACGGAAAAAGTTTTGTAGGATTTTTTCGGCTCAACAAAGGGACAGAAATAAAACCCCTTGACACTGCGTCGGACCCTAACACCGTTAACGCAATTGTTTACCCATTGAATTTTGCTTAATCTGCTCTGCAAACAATAATTCTAAAGCTTTTTTGAAGGCGTGTTTAATTTTAGTACAGGAAACCCATGTTATATTTTCATTACCTAGATATTTTGTAAATGACAAATAAAACGAAAGGTAAATAAGTTTTACACGCGCGAAATGAACAAGTGTTTACCCAAAATTGAATTTTACCGCAAACCACCAAATATAATTGTTTACAAATAAATCTCCTACTTGTAATAACAATTTTTGGTATTCAATTGCACCTACACAAAATCGTTATTTAATTTATTTCCACAAAATATTGGTACAAAATTTCGGCGTTGAAGTAAATTAAGTCCTAGTTATGTCGAGTGTTTTATGATATTACAGGCACGTCTAGTCCTCGTAACTATTGTAACTCAGAGTATTTTCATGGCAAAACTCAATTCTCAATACATTTATTGCATTCCATATTGTATTCATAGCTGGTAAAACTTACAATTAGTAACATAAGGTTCATAGGAACTAATTGTTTCACCACCTAAGAAGTGTCGCGCACAGTAAGACAAGTATCTAAGTTAGGAAGGAAATGGCATTTTTTGCAACCCAAATGTACACCAAACATTTTCATAATTAAACAAACTCCAAACAAGACAGTCAAAAATAAAAGTTTTATTGTTTTATTGTACAAATACTTATCTGCACAATCACCAAATCGTCACCATTTTTCACTTTCGTTTCATTGTAATCAAACATTGATCTTCAATTGAATAGCTGGGAGATGCATCTCCTTAATTACGTTTTCTTAATAAATATCTGCTTTTGATTTTATTACGTTTACTAACACAAAACATTGCTGATTAATCTTTTTAGTAATAAAGTAAAAACATAACTGTTTATCTGTTTCTGCCCAAGGGTTACATGTTCATTCACTTGTTCATAAAAACTGTGCAGACAAAAATTTTGTCTGTCTTTGACACACTTTCTTTTGTTCCTGCAAGGTTTGCAAAAGCCTAAATTTCAACAAAAATAAAACAAAGGAAAAAATCTTCAATAAAAGAGTCTCCCACCGAATACAAACAAGTGCGAGTTGGACTCGCGCACTGAGGGTTCCGTAAGCAGAAGTTAAAAGTAAAGTAAAAAAGTAAAAAGTTTTTATTTTGGAACATAAAAAGTTGGCTCAATATAAGGAAAACGATGATAGCTACAAAAGTTTATAACTGTGTCGCAGCTATCAACGCCCATCTAAACAAGAATACAGTTGTTCCAGACTTAAACTATTTGTGTTATGTAACATAAAATTAGGTTAAATTAGAGTAAAATTTTGAAGAAAGGTGTGTGGGAGAATATTTGTGTGTTAGCGAGTTTTTGTGTGTGCTTGTATAGTGTAAAGGGTGTTTGTGAGTGAGAGTTTGGGTGTGTTTCAGTGTTAGTGTTGGTTAAGTTTCCACAATTTTCTCAGTTGCATCGTATGACAATGACTTCAGCCACTCAGTCAAATTCCTTCTTAAGAGGGTACGGGGCAAATGATAGATATTTAAGGTCTTATTTATATAGTTATAGATCCTGGAGCTAACAAATCTGAAATGTCTTCTCGCTAGAGCTGTTCCACAGGGTATATTTTTGCAAACTCTGTCAGAGAGGCGCTTTGCAGTACTATAGGCTGGGTCGTAGTGTAACTGTTTGTGTTTTCTGATTACAGTCTGCAGTACAAAGAGCTGCCTTACTGTGAGGACCTTGCAATGATAATAGAGATCAGATGTCGGAAAGCGGATTGGTTTCTTTGATAGGACCTTTAGTACTGCCCTCTGCGCTCTCTCTAGACGAAGCATCGTAGTTTTGTGCGCTCCTCCCCACGAAGTCACGCAATAACCAAGTACCGATTGAGCGAGAGCAAGGTAGACAGTAATCAGACATTTGAAGTCAGCAACCCCCCTAAGTTTTTTAAATATGTAAATTAATCTTCGCACACGTTTCACTGCAGAGTCGATTTGGATTTTCCATTTAAGGAGACTGTCGATGATTACTCCAAGATATTTGATGTAGTCAGTTCGATCGATAGGTGTACAGTTGCAGGTAGAAAAATCAGTCAGTGTGCAAGCGTGAGCTCTGATTTTGAGGGAACGTGGGGGCTGGCTTAAAATGCCTGGGGTAAAGGTTATGAACTTGGTTTTGCTGATATTTAGCGTGAGGAGGTTGGTATTTAACCAGTACATAACCATGCTGAGAGCCATGTCCGCTTTATTAAAGGTTTCAGACCAGTCCTTGCCGTGAATTATAAGTGATGTGTCATCGGCATATGTGATAATTTTACAGTTTGGAAGAGACAGTTGGCAGAGTTCATTCACGTAAATCAGGAAGAGAGTAGGGCCAAGGACACTACCTTGAGGCACACCAAAAATGACTGTCTCCTCTTTGCTAATAAAGTTTTCAATTTTTACTACCTGTTGGCGGTCAGTTAGGTAGCTGCGAAAGATATCGTTAGCAATACCGCGAATTCCAATGGTATCTAGCTTGGAAAGTAATAGGGGGACAGAAACAGTGTCGAAAGCTTTAGATAGGTCCAGGAAGATGCCAACAGTTTTCTGTTTGTTATTAATATGGCCAATTATTGTATCTGTAAGCTCCAAAACAGCATCATCCGTAGACTTTCCAGCTCTGAAGCCAAACTGGTTGGCCGCTAAAATATTATTCTTTTGTAGAAAATTCACAAGCCTAATATTAATAACTTTTTCAAAAATCTTGGACAAAGTTGTTAGGACCGATATAGGTCTATAGTTAGAGACACTGGCCCTGTCTCCGGCTTTGAAAATGGGATGAACTATAGCGGTTTTAAATACATCCGGAAAAACACCTGAGGATAGGCACAGATTAAAGATGTGTACTAGAGCGGGGATTATAGAGTGCCTAGCAGCCCTAACAACAGACGCCGAGATACCGTCACAACCAACAGCACATTTTTCTTTTAGATTTAAGATAATTTCTTCTAATTCATCACAGTCTACGTCAAACAGAACCATTGAGCCAGATGAGGACAGCCTAACAGAACACGGTACTCTAGGTACAGGTTGAGTATTGTTGGTGGGAGGAAAAGGTTGCCGGATTTTGGAGGCTAGATTACTACCGACATTCGCGAAGTAGTGATTTACTTCATTGACTGATTGGGTGGGGTCTTCACAGCATTTCAGCAACTCCGAGGCTGGTTGTTTGTTGCTCTGATTCAGGTTTGCTATTTGCGTGATAAGTCGCCAAGTCTCTTTTGGGTTGTTTCTGGCCCTTTGGAACTCGGAAGTTTCATGGTCTTGTTTTAATTTTTTGAGCAGATTATTGCAGTAAGTTCGATAGCGGTTGAAAACTAGTTTGTGTGATTCACATTCAGGGTTTTTTAAAAAAGTCTTTGATAATTTATCTCTATGTCGTATACATCTCAAAAGGCCAGGAGTAATCCACGGTTTTTTAATACGCAGTCTGCTAGGAATTACTGAATAGTGAGTGTGCGATTTTATGGAAGTAGACAGTAGGGAGACGAGGAATTCGGCTGCTAGGTTTGGGTCATTACATTGAAAAATGTGGGAAAAATCTGCATTTTTCATGTCGTTTATAAGCTCAGGGATGTTAACTTTTGATTTTGATTTTTTTGGTGTATTAATTGTCATGTTTGGGTTGCAGAAAAGAAGAACAGGGAAATGATCTGTTATAGGGTCGTCAAGTACGAGGGTAGTGGCTGTGTTGGGGGATCTCAGCAATACGTGGTCTAGGCAATTTGCGAGTCTGGTGGGGAAGGTATGTGCCGGAAGCATTGCGTGTGATGCCGCAGTATTTAAATATTCATCAGCATTTGAGTCAAGACTGCACGGCACAATGTTTATATTTATGTCTCCAATTAGAGCGATTGTTTGGTATGTCGCAAGCTGGCGTAGCAGATCATCCAAGCTGTACAGGAAAGGTGAAAGGTCTCTATACGAGGGAGATCGATATAGAGCGATAAGTGCAAACTTGTTGGAAAATTTAAGGACAAGGCAATTTGCATCATTAAAAGAGGGGATTTCCATCGAACACTTTAACTCACTCTTAGTAAAGGCAACAACACCTTCGTTCTGGTTTTTAAATGAGGAAGAGTGTGTTACATACCCAGGTAAAGAGGGAATGTTTGGACATTTGCTAAGCCAGCACTCGGACAGTAATATTACGTCAAGTGAGAACTTTAATCTAGTTATTAGTACTAACAAATTATTGAAATTACAGCTTATGCTTCGAATATTTACGTGTAGAATTTTTAGAGAGCAAGATGAATTTATATAATTGCAGCTTAGTTCGGGCGAGCAAATGAATGAGTTAGAGACTGATACCTGCTCGATCTCAGTATTTATGGTGTTTAAATTATCCATTTTTTAGTAGTAGTTTAAACAGGGGAACGTAGAAAATGAGGGGAAAGTCAAACGTAATAGAGTACATACAAATACTCATAGGAGCAGCTCTATCACGCCACGTGTGAGATGAAAAAATTGAGGGAAATAGCTTGTGTGAATTGACATATTTTGTTGATAAAGTAAGTGTGACGTTGTATTTTTGTGTGATAATAAGTGTTATAGTGTAAAAAGTGCGGTTTACAATAATAAGGAAAAAACAAAACAAACGAATCAAAACAAAAGAAAAAACAAAACAAAAGTAATCAAATAAATTCGAAAAACACAATAATGAGTGAGCTACAGCTACAGAACTATGCTTGAGTTTGAAATTTTGAACTAAGACAGGATTTAGTCATGCAGCTTTCTGAATATTAACAAGGTCCGCTTCACTCTTGACTTCAATGTGCTTGCAGCCCACTTTTTCGCGAACGAAAATCTTGCCATGTTTGACCCAGCAGAATTGGTAGTCATTTGATTTGGCCGCGTCACGAGCCAAGAAAAAGAGCCTTTTGTTCCTTGCTGATAGGTTCTCAGAAATATAAATCTGCTTAGCGGGGCCACTAATTTTGAGGTGCTCTGTGGTAAGCTTAAAACTATCCCTAATGTGTTTTCTGAACTTATCGAGAAATTCCTGTTTCCGTAGGACAGTGGTGAAATCTACTATAATTGTTTTGTTGGCCGGGTCTTTCGATTTTATACGAAAAACATCCTTTACTTCATACGGCTGTATTTCTAGGTTTAAAATGCGGCCAGTATTCATGACTATATTTAGCAGAGAAGCCTTAGTTTCTATTTGGTTGACTGGGATATTGCGAAATTCCAAGCAAGTTGACCTGGTACTTTGCTCGAAGTATTCTAGTTTAGCTTCCAACTTATTTATGTAAGATACGTTTTCTTTACGTTCCGTTTCTAGACGCTCAACTCGAGAGGTCAGTAGATCGAATCTGGTAGCCATGAGATCGACGTTTTCGCGGATTTGGTCAACCAAAGAGTACAACTTGTCGTACTTCTCTTCTTGTTGTTCCTTGAGCTGGCGAAACATTTCCTTCATGTCGGACATAAAAGTGGATAATCTGTTATCTTCATCCTCTTCCAGGCGTTTACGTTTTACATTTCGAAAAGTTATGGCAGGGGAGATGTTAGAGGGTGAGTCAGGATTCAGATTCAGACTTGGCTCAGATGAGCTGTGTGGTGTATACAGCGTAGGCTGGGGAGTGCTGAATATTGGCGTAGGAGTCATCGGCGCCTGATTTTTCTGCGACGGAAACGGCGGGGAGCGTTGAAGCGGCATTTTACCAATTTATGTAGACTTACACTCAAGTACCAGGCAGGCAGCGCAGTCAGGTGGTTTAAAAACGCGTAGCAGTCAGTGGTACGCTTAGAGCTCAGGCTGAGGTGGTCGCGATCGATGGATCAGTTGATAAAAGCTTTCCGTCCAGTGTTACTTGACCTCCGTCTATCCTGCACTCACAGATAGGTTTGTCTCTCTCGGCGTTCGTCAATAGTATACGCTCGCAACTAATTAGCCACAAAGTTCATTAATAAGTTGCCGTAAGTGAATGTATACGGGGCGGGGTCGTAATACTTTTGCTGTTTACTCACGCGCAGGATTAGTGGGCGTTGACTTCAAGCAGCACCGTAGTGAATGGCCGGCAACTCTTGCTAGTTTATGCACTCCTATTTTTTGCAACGAGTATTTTTGTCAGTATATTGATAAATTTATTTAAAAAGACAAAAATAAAATAAAAATTGGCAATTTAAAAGACGTCTGAACTGTTCAGAGATCCGCGGGGAAAGCCAGAAGTTGCGATTTACGATTTATGAAAAATTAAAAAAAACTACTCTACTTACTAGATCTCGTTCAAACCAATTTTCGATGGTAGTTTACATGGTAATGTACATCATATATTTTTTTTTAGTTTTATCATTCTCTTATTTTAGAAGTTAAGAGGGGGGACACATTTTTCCACTTTGGAAGTGTCTGTCGCGCAAACTATTCAGTTTAGGAAAAAATGATCTTAAAAACTTCAATATCATTTTTAAAGACCTATCCATAGATACCCCACACGTATGGGTACAACGAAAAAAAAATTTTTGAGATTCAGTTCTAAGTATGGGGACCCCAAAATTTATTGTTTTTTTTTTTTCTATTTTTATGTGAAAATCTTTATGCGGTTCACAAAATACATCTGTTTACCAAATTTCAACAGCGTAGTTCTTATAGTTTCGGAGAAAAATGGCTGTGACATACGGACGGACGGACAGACAGACATGACGAATCTATAAGGGTTCCGTTTTTGCCATTTGGCGACGGAACCCTAAAAAGTCTCCGTCTACTTGAGTGTCAATTTAAGTATTTTTAACTAAATTATTTAAAGGAGGAGGGTCTGTGTTCAGCTGTATGTGTGTTTATGCATGTTCACCGATTTCTCCATCAATTGTGGACCGATTTTCAAAATATTTTTTTTAATTCGAAAGCCTATAGTCCTGATGTGTTCCCATTGTCACCAAGTCAGAAACTGGTGGTGGGATCCCAGGAAAATTGAGGGTAACCTTAAAATTTTGTAAGCACATACAATGTTTATGCAGGAGAACGGCAGTCCGTACAGGCCAAAGGCACGCCAAATGCACGCTTGTGTATATTTACACGAAACCTTTTCGGCTATTTTTTTTATATATTTGAGATGGGTTTGGTCTTGACTCTAGTCTTGGTCAAAGATTACAGAGACAAAGTCTACGATGAAGCGAGCTTACCCAGAAGGAGCCTGTTCACTCTTTCTTTGAAGATATATGGGTTGTAAGCGTATGGAAATACAGACATTCTCTCTCTTAGTGGAACTCTCTTACTCATTTGCTGTGTGAATTATAAAAGACGTTTGGAAACGCTTAGTGCGAAATGGTGGAATAGCAACAAGGTAGGGATGGTAAGTTACAGTGCGTCTGGATGTCTGATGGTAGAAGGAGGCCGGTGGCATTCCACCGGATTGTGAAGTTCTTGGGCACACTCACTGAAGTACAATCTGTAGAAAACCGACAAGCAGGCAACCTTGCGGCGATGATCGAGGTTCAACGGCGACAAAAAAACTGGAGCCAAGCTGTGAAGTTTGGCTCCAAGCCGAAGTTCAGACTCGATTTCAACTCCATGCCTAGGAGCTCGAGCTGATCAGTCACAGGAACAGATATACTCCGAAAAGTAGAACGTTGGTCGAAACGACTCTTTTTTGCGGTAAAAAGACACGCCTGAGTTTTGGTGGCATTAAAAGTAACCAGATTTTCGTCACCCCACTGAGAGACAAGGCTTAAGGTGGCACTAGTCGCGGGCTCGAACTCAGTGGTAGGTATGGCCAAAAAGCACGCTGTCTCACCTCGCATCATGCCCGACAGAGATAGTACCAGTGATGAGCAGTTAGACGCTAGCCTTCATGCACGTCTAGTTCGCACGCACACAAACATCGTTCCGAACCGTTCCGAACTAAATCGAAGTTACACGATGCACACATACCGCCACCGCGCGCCGCTGCGCATAGTCGCTCGACGCTCGCCGAGAAATCAGCAACTACCTACCTAAAAACTCTTACTAAAATAGTAGGCGCTGTGTTATCGTTTTATACCTGTACGGCCCTATAGGTACCTAATATGGATTGCTTATTCTATTGTTATTATGTTTAGTTTTTCCTTGGTGGTAATGCAGCCGCCACGCCGCCACCGACAGATGCTTACTTGAATAGTCATCACAGTTTATGTCCGTAGTACTAGATACATCTACACTAATATTATAAAGAGGAAAACTTTGTTTGTTTGTTTGATTGTAATGAATAGGCTCAAAAACTACTTGGCCGATTTTAAAAATTCTTTCACCATTCGAAAGCTACATTATCCACGAGTAACATAGGCTATATTTTATTTTGCAAAAAAATAGGGTTCCGTAAGATATTTGGGTTTTTCGGACACAAGGTGTAAAAATCAACCAGAAAAGTTACTTATTTTGCGTACGCTGCCTAAACTATAAAAGATACAACCATAAATTGTTCTAATTAATTGTAGATCTTAGAAATATCTACAAAAAAGTCCGCGACACACTATACCTATCTATGTCGAGTGAGGCGCAACAACCATTTTTTTATTTAAAAATCTAGATTTTTTTTGGACTACATTTAAACGCGTTTATTTTACTCATGCCATTAATCCTTATCAAATTAAAGTATTTTATCACTAAGTACAGTTTATGTAGATCATATTTGGTCTTTGAATGATTAAAATCGGACGTTTGGTTTTGAAGTTATGGCGAAATGAAAATATTACGATTTCTACTGCACGGCCCGTTGCGGCGGTCACCAAGGCGGGTGGTGCGCGTGCGGGAGGGGAGTTTAGTTAGATCTATGTAAGGTACCCGCGCGGCTCATACGCGAGGTAGGTTGGTAACAGTTTTTCTCACGGTTTTTCTGTAGTGTATTTAGTATCAGCCTTGTATCAGCATTGCACCCGTGCGAAGCCGGGGCGGGTCGCTAGTACCTAATAATGAAATTAGTTCTACCTAAGTACCATCCTATAAATTGTTATCAAAATTACTTACTTACCTACCTGTCTTCTTAATTTTTAGGGTTCCGTAGCCAAATGGCAAAAAACGGAACCCTTACAGATTCGTCATGTCTGTCTGTCTGTCTGTCCGTCCGTATGTCACAGCCACTTTATTCCGAAACTATAAGAACTATGCTGTCGAAAACTCTAAACTTGGTAAGTAGATGTATTCTGTGAACTTACTACCTACCTAAACCTGTAGGCCGGTATAGTATGGATAGGGGTTCTAAAATGATATCGAGGTTTCTAATATATTTTTTTTCTAAACTGAATAGTTTGTGCGAGAGACACTTCCAAAGTGGTAAAATATGTGTGTGTCCCCTGTAACTTCTAAAATAAGAGAATGATAACACTAAAAAAATATATGATGTAATTACCATGTAAACTACCAGCGAAAATTGGTTCGAACGAGATCTAGTAAGGAGTTTTTTTTAATAGGTACGTCATAAATCGTAATCCACAACTTTGCTTATATTATAATATTTGTACGGAACCCTCGGTGCGTGAGTCCGACTTGCACTTGGTCGGTTTTCTATTTTAGTTACCCCTCTTGGTTGACACAGACGTGTTTAGATTTGCATTCATTATTAGATTGCTTTAAATTATCAGACAAGTGACACTTATAGATTGTTTACTTAGCTCCTAAATACCTACCTACCTAACGTTAAAATTTTAGTGTCTACGACGCCAACGGTTTGGTTTTATGGCATCTTTGCTTGTAGGTAAGTACCTACCTACGTTAATATAACAGTAGGTACCTATTAGGCAGAGAGCTATGTAAACTATGATGTTGCAGAATTTGTTCGAAAGAGTTACCGCGGCCCTGGTAAGTACGGTACGCAGAGGGCATTAGGAGGAACACGGATGGGTTTTAGTCAAGAAGAGTCTGACACTCCCTTCTGCTTCGCCCAAAGCGGGAGCAGTTATTTGGTTTCCCATCCATAAAAAAGTCTTGTCCGCCGCAAAAGTACCTACGAACACAAAATTAGGTTTGTCAATTGCAAGAAACTATTTTGAAAGCAAATAGAATGAACCCAGTAACAAACATTACATTGACCCTGGCTTGAACTTTGGATTTCGCTACCTGCTACCTAGGTACTCAACTAAACGAGCGACACGTTGCCGCTGGCGGCCGGCAAGGGCAACCTTTGTCGTTGGCTGTCGACGACGCTTCAACGACCACCAACGACGCGTGCAGTTGTCCCTGTCGTAGACGCGTGCGGCGGCGGTGGCACGGCGGCGTAATGTCGCTCGATTGTAAGAACGCTTAGCCACCGTACGCACGGACGTAAAAATATTCCGTTCAGCCGAGCGTTGAGAACCCAGCACTCAGCAGAGTTAATCACAACGCGTCAAAAAAAGACACCGTTTCAACTTATAATTATATTTATTTATTTATTATATACTTTATTGTACACCTCATAACAAGTACAGGAAAAACGTTTATAAAAACAAGTGTACAATGGTATCATTGGTTTCAACATCGAGAGTTGAAAATTCATTGCGCGATAGCATCCCGCCGCGATGATTTTACACTGCAGCCGGCAGCGGGCGCAGGCAGCGATTCGGTGTTGAAGACTCGGTCACGACGCCAAATTATGACTTTTCTACCCATTGTTTATAATATGTGGTTTTTAAAACTTTTTCAATGATTAAAAACAATGTCACGTACTTATGCAGCGTCCACTCAAAGCAACAATAACAATTTCAAACGCAAATACGGAGTCCAAACTTCAGTGCGAAGTCAAACAGATATAAAATATAATGTTGAAATCCAAAAATCAAGCCAATGAGTCAATATAAATTAGAGCGCAAGTATAGTCTACCTACGTATGTAACGTATGAACGACATAGGCCACAGGCCACAGCACACCGCAGCAGACACAGTCGTAACTTGAATACGCACGTGTGCGTGAGCATTGTCCCCCCGCACCGCACCGGGGGGAACATTATTCAGTGAGAGGCACGATAATTCATAGTAAAACGCGCGCGTAAAAAAATATGAGAAGGCCTTTCGTAAATCGAGTTTTATGAAAAACCTACTGCATAAATCGATTAAAAGTAAAAGTTATTGAATTCTTCGATAATTGAGCTTTGTCGGTACCGACTTAGTTTTAAAGATTTTACATTGTGTTTATTACTTATTTACGCCCAAAGATGCGTTAAAATTGGCAAGAAAAACGAAACTTTGGTGGCTCATAACTTTTTAATGGCGTTTTATTTTACCATTCTGTTTCCATACAGACAAAACTAATAATATGACAAAACGATATTATGTTTAACTTTTGATGTACTCTGTCAAACAGCGGAGTAATACCCTCCCGAAGTTTCTATGGAAAAAATATCGACTAGAGCCACCTTAAGGTCAATTTTGTCTGCTCTACCATGGCCTAGAACGAAATTACTGGTTGTTGCGCTGGACAAGTATGTCCGTGACACCGTACTGTCATCTACGAAGATGACAGTACGGTTACCCAACAAAACCAGGCTGAAGTAGGTCATTGATGTGCAGCAGGAAAAGAGTTGCAGAGAGAACAGACCCCTGAGGAACTGCCGCATCGATAGCCATGAGGTCAGAGAAGCAACCGTCAACGACTACTACAAAAACCAGCTGGGATGCCACAAGCAGGAAGCTTGCTGAGTAGATTTGCGTGCCAGACCCTGTCAAAGGCCTTCGAGATATCGAGAGACACGGCAAGTGCTTCGCCGTGTTTCTCGATAGCCTCGCCCCAGCAGTCTAAACCTAATTTAAGAACATTGGAATGTTTCAAAACATTAAATTTAACCGTTGAGAAGTTACAGGGGACCAAAAAGTGAAGATTTTGATATTGAGTCACTGATACTGACTCATTAAAATTATGAGGCAATTCCAATCATTCCAAAAAGTTTAAAATTTGGTGTAAAGGTAAATGTCATAGGCAAATCAGAAAACGGGATTTTTTTTAAAGTTTGAAATCAGGATTGGTCCTCATGACCTTATAATTTAATTTTATTTGTTTCCAACGACAATAAAATCTTCAAATTTGGCTAACAACAACTCTTGAGAGCATTTATAAGATTAAACAAGGATAATTATGCATTGCAAAAATTTAAAATGCTCGGAATTACTATGACTCCTATCATTTACATGGAAAAAGACATGATATCCCCCAAAACACAAGAAAGGCCAAGATCCTCTCCCCAAAAATTCGGCCTATAAAAGTAGTGAGATAAATAATAGGCCAAGCATTACTGAAGCTCGGAATAGTCCATGAATCTAACATGTGTCTTTTGAAAATACCAGTGAACATGGCAGATAGCTTGAATCTTTCCTGGCCGTATAAAAATTATGAAACTCTTGAAAAATCGAGTTTTCTTAAAAATAAAATCCTGTCTTCAACTTGGCAAATTTTTTAAATTATTTATAAGTCGACGTTACTTTCATGTCGTGGTGATAAGTCATGACTCAGGTTTTTCAGAGAACTATGATACGCTTATTTATATATCAGATTATTACATATTTAACCAAGTTTATCAAAACCTTGTGTGTCTTCTTAACTGTCGAGGGAAATAACCAGCCGTTTCTAAAAACGGAAGTTATCAAAGGTATCATTAGGACTTATTCATTTATTTCGATAACTTGTGCCATATCAAAGCGAGCGTCCTGTATTTGTACGAGTTCCATGGTTTATAGAAGTGCTAAACTTTTTTTCTAAATTCGTAGTAGTCTGTATTGTTATCTTACTTCTTATTAGTAGCGAATCAGAACATATATTTTAAAGCTGGACAGTTATGTCGATGTCGAAAACTTAGAACGATAATAAAATAAAATATACCTTTATTTAGTCTTACAACACTAACAAAGACATTGTAGGTAATAGTTTTAATCAACAAGCCATTTTCCGAGATGGTTGTTGCCTCAACAACTATCTCGAAACATGGCCTGTCCAGGGTAATCGTGATTCATAAGCAATATTTGTAGATATTCCACAATGTATAGGATTGATGATTGCACTTCTCTTGTTTGCAAATGTGACGTGATCAAATCCAAACATTTGGGATTTTTGGTAATTGTTTTCAGTGATAGAATGTCACTTTCAAGATCTGTCAAGATCCCAAGGTATGTTTTTACTTAACAGTTTTAATCTAAACTATCTAAAGCTGAAGAGTTTGTTTGTTTGCTTGAACGCGCTAAACTTATAAACTACTACTGGTCCGATTTGAAAAATTATTGCAGTGTTAGATAGCCCATTTACCGATGAAGGCTTTAGGCTAAATCATCACGATAAGACAAATAGCAGCGAAGCATTCATGGAAAATGTGACGCAAACGAAATTGCGCGGGTGGGTCAGATAGTTCATAACATTGAAGTTCAAAGTAAGCGGCTTAATTTACTGTGTGGCCATATTACCCATCGATAACCTAGTTTATGTTATACTAATGGAATTTTCTGAACAATAACATTTTTCCCTAATCTAGGGTTACATAAATCATGGGTCAATCTAGAGTAACGAACCTAAGTGGACATTTCTAATGCCCACCACTTAGGCTTAGGTGGTATAAAAAATAATAATGTGACTTACGTATGATGAAGGTAACAATAAAGTATAGGGATTTCTTTTATGTTACTCAAGATATATGTGAGTTGTATTTTTGACCATTCAGATAACTATGAAAGAAATGGTTCACGGCTGCTTTTGAAAAATGAGTATTTTGGGGAAGATAATGTTCTATGAAAGGTAAGTTCAAGCGGGGAGGTTATTGATGCTTGGATAGTGAGGCATTCGTCTCACCACCTGCAATCAGCTAGAAGCGAGTAAAGCTTGAAACTCGAAACGAGTTGGCGAGTAGCGAGTGAGTGGTTTCGATAGTTTTGTCGCTCGGTTTTAAGCGAATGGTTTGGTGCGATGAAAGATTAGTCGCACTACTCGCTCCTGCCCACACTATAGGTAGAAGTTATCGATATTTGGTGAGTTCTGACCGCAAAGCGAGCAATGCCGAGTGTTTGCGCCAAGGCAGTTTTTTTTTGACATACAATCACTATTCAAAATCAATGACGAACAACGATCAACAATGATTTTCCCACGTTAAACTGGACACATATTTTTCTTTTTTTTTCAATAAACAACTTTTTATTTCAAGCCAGTTCTAAATTTGAATAAAACCTTAGATAAGTCACCTTCTTGATTGCCATGTTTCAGAGTAAAGATCGTTCCATTTTTAAATTACACGACGGATATGAGTTTACTATGAAATTTATTTGGCCACTAAACAAGACAAATATCAATTTTTATTTTAAAAAATCCGGCGGTGCTCGTAGGTATGTATTTGGCCAGTACAGAAAATTCATTAATAATATAATAATTAAAATAATGCTCTCATTTCCGAGCTTTATTTAACGTTCCGTTATAACGACCATGTCAAGAAAGTTTGAAAATATTTGAAAAGTTAATCAGCTTGTTATACGTTCCAACATTACCTTTTAATTAAAATCGACTTCGGTCATTAATCAAAATAATCTTTTTGAAAACGTGTCAGTACACTCTAAAATTAATTAATGAACATTTTAACTAAATATATTTTGCGAAGTTTCTAGATCAAGTTTTTCTTAGAATTAAGGTTCAGCTCTTACTCGATATTGATAGGTATTCATAAAATTGTGGATAGGCTACAGTAAATTAAGCTGTAATTAAAAGTACACCAGGTTTAGGTATTTATTGATTTTTAGTTTACAACACTAACTTATCGGAGTGTGCGGATGTGTGTTTAAAACTTGCTAATAAAATATCGTTAAAGTTAAAATTTTTAATGTTAAAGCTATAGTAAATCAAGTTCAGTGTTGCTGCAAAAAAGTGTATTAAAAGCTACGCAAATCACTCGAACAGTCTACCTACGGTCGATATAGAAAAGACGGCTCTGTGGCCTTAATTCAAGAGCTAGATAGCATGAGAGCGAACTCCAAGAAGACACAAATGTTTGGCGTAAGTGCAAGTGGTGGATCCACTTCTAATTTGTCGAATTTTGAGGATGGTGAAGGTCGAGTTTACAAAGACTCAAGAAAAGGAATACCACATACTTTGGAATATGATTAAAAGAGATTTAGCACAGCTTTGTAGCAAAATAATGGGCTGAATAGTATAAAAGAAGCTATGAATGACCAAATTAATAATTAAGCACAAATCAGGAACAAAATAAGGCAAGATATTCAAGATCAACAACTGATAAACTAACAGAAGAATATAAGAAACTGCATAAATCCGTGGAAAGTATTATAACTGAACATAAAACTACACAAAGTAAAATTATTACAATCGAGAATGAGCTACATCAACTAAAAAGTGAAAACCGAAAACCTGAGTTAAATTTTGGAGCACAGCACGAGTTTTTTGTCGAAATGCAAGTTATACTTCAAAGGGAGAAGAACATAATATTATTATTAGTGGGTCTGAATGAACAAGATGTCATCGGTCTCTCCTCAGACATTGCGACACTGAAGATGTTCACAAGATTCTAATACAAGCCTACAAGGACTGCCCTAAGCTTTTAATGTCTACAAGATTAGGCAAATTTTAAAACTCAGTTTTGAGCAAAACGTAAATAAACCCACGTCGATTAAAATTAAAATGCACTCAAAAAGCATTATGAACAATATAACATTACAGACTGAAAGCATTTTCACTGCTCCTGACTGATAATAAATATCCTTATGCTTGATAAATCGCGCATAACCAATACTTCGTATTATGACTGAAATCTACGATTTTCCATCATAATAATTTTCTGTTTTATTTTTGCTTTTTCATCACCGTACGTGATAAATAAAAAAAGATTATCGTTCCTTTGAAAAGAAAAATGTTTCAATTTGTTTTTTTAGCGTGTTGGTTAAATGACTTGCTTCTGTAATCGGCTCGGAGCTATTTAATGACAGATATGTAGTCTATAGGCGAGATAGGGATAATAAAAAAAAAGATGGTGGGGGTTTTTTTTATTGCTGTACTAAATGGAATAAATTCAAAACGTATGAGTCAGTGGGAAAGCAACTGTGAAGATTTATGGGTTATCATCGACATCTCGATTACAAAGTCTGTCCATCAACTAGCTCTGTACGCAGTTTATTTGCCTCCGCCTGTACTTCGTTGAACCCTAGAACACTCTCGGACTCGAGTTATACCTACTATATTTGAACAGTCTGCTTTTAAGTCGTGTATAGTCGGTGACTTTAACCTAAGTCATATTGATTGGAACTTGGTAAGTGAGTTTTTTTTTTTTAGGGATGGGAAATCATCCAATGACTCCTCCCGCTCTGGGTGTAGCGGGAGAGAGTGTCAGACTTCTACTGACTAAAACCCATCCATGTTCCTTCATAGCCCTTTGTGTTCCGGAGCCACGGTGTCTCTTGCGAATAATCTCGCGACTCCGGCAGGCGTCGGCCCTTTCGGGCCCCTCTGTGTGCTGACTCTCTTTGAGGCGCGCGTAGAACACTAACGCACCGTCGACACGGCCTGTCGTCACTAGACGGACGGACGGCGAGCCACCCATAGCTCGCCGTCCACAGGCCCGCGCCTACGGTGGCCGGAGGTCACCAGGTGGCCCCCGACGCCCGCGGCGTCTACCACGGCGGCCGGGACGAGAGGGTCTCCTCTCCCTCTCCGCCACCTCCTTCGCTAGCATGACTGCTTCGCAGAAGGAGGCACGGCGTCCTATTCCTTGGTAAGTGAGTTGGATAGTGTAGTCATTTAAACAAATTATTTCAACTTAACAACATACCAAATAAGTCAGGACACATTCTTGACCTTGCATTGACTCACTTAACGTCCGGCATCGTATGTTCTGCTCCAAATCCCCTTAGTTTATTTGACATTTTGCATCTCCCAATTGAAATTATTTTAAAATCATATGACGACACAAGACTTCCGTAAAATAGTAACAAAATAATAAATTTTTAGAAATTAGATTATATTATGGTTTGTAAACACTTGAATGAGGTCGATTGGAACCGTTTATTTGATGGTACTCATGATGTGAACGATATGCTCAGTATAGTCTACGACAAAATTAAAAATATTATAGCAATACAAGACCCCCCACCACCTGTAAACATAAGAAACGCCCTCCTTGGTTCGGTGAAAATTTAATATGAACCTTGAGAGATAAGGAAAGGAAACGTCAGCGATACAAAACCTATTAAAACCCCATGGATGAGCTTGAACTAAAGTTGCTGAGTAAACGGTGCTCATAAGTTAACTGCTTACGGCGTCACTGGACCGTCAAGATAGTCTTATCTTGACGGTCGTTCCTTCCTTGTTGCTCTCAATGGCTACAAATCAAGCTCCTATAAGGTTACATCTGGCGTGCCCCAGGGATCGCATGTTGGCCCGGTTTTATTTAACTTGTTTGGTAATGATCTTGCCAATGAGTTGAAATTTTCTGAGTGTTACATGTACGCTGACGATTTAAAGTTTTGCAGAGTAATTGAATCAGACCTCGATGTTGAGCTGCTACAGAGAGATATTGACATGCTCGTGAGGTGGTGCGATGACAATGATATGAGCATAAATGTCAACAAGTGTTATCATGTGAAATTCACCAGAAAAACTAAATTGACAAATTCTGATTATCACATAAGTGGCAACTTAGTGCAGGAGGTAGAGCAAATAAGGGACTTGGGAGTCCTGTTCGAGAGACAGTTGACTTTTGTTTCCCACATTGAAAATGTAGTTAAAAAAGCCTCAAGAATGCTTGGGTTTATCATAAGAAATGTTACCTCTTTTCGTCGCAATAGGACCACTATTTTGCTATAATATAACTGTTTGGTTCGTAGCTCATTGGAATATTGTAGCATTGTTTAGAGACCTCACTATGCCACCCACACTCTAAGATTGGAAAGGGTTCAAAAACGATTTCTGTGGCATTTAGCATACTCTTTTTTTTTTTTTTTTTTTTTTTTATTTAGTAGGGACAAAAAACAGTTAGATGCTTCAAATAAACAAGAAAACTTTAAAACTAAGATCACAAACATGTAACCCACACCAATGTCCGCGTATTTACAAAAGAAATGGAAGTGATGGACTGTAGTGTAAGAGTTAATTAACAGATTAGAGATCTGTGATAGCTAGAATTATAATGCAATCAATTCAATTTAATTTCATTCAATGTTGGTCTACCGCAGATAACATATCTCTGTGACAGCCACATGTAATGTAAATAAATTCAATTTCAATTTAATTATCTAATACAATTCTAACCTATTCAACAGTAATTCAATCAAGGTTAAGAACCCATTGGCCTGGCACGCGACGATGGCAAAAGACCGGACGGTATGTCTTTATTTCCATGGAAGATGGGTAGGCCTTTAGTGTGGGACGCTACTTGTGTCGATACTCTTGCGCCATCCCATCTTCCTAGCTCGTCGTGCTGTGCTGGTTCTGCGGCTTCGGCTGCTGAAAACCTCAAACGGCGGAAATATAGTAGCCTTATTGGCAACTACATTTTTGAGCCGTTTGGGGTTGAAACTCTTGGACCGTGGGGTCCGAGTGCTCACGTCCTATTTAAAGATCTTGCAAAACGCTTAGTTGACGCTTCGCGTGACCCAAGAGCTGGCTTTTACCTTGGACAGAGGATAAGCATTGCCATACAACGTGGCAATGCAGCCAGTCTTTTGGGCTCACTTCCAGTCGATAGCGATGGGGACGAATTTTTTGATGCCATTTTTTAGTTAGGAGTTTTTTTTTTTCTATTTTAAGTGTACATAGTTTGTTCTTTAAATACATTTCTGAGTTTTTTAATAAATAAACTCCAGGTTAAATATATATAAAATCATCAATACTGCCTAATTAAATAATTTGATTCAATTCAATTTTGTCTATGTAATAATTCAATTTTATATTATATAATTTACTTCAATATCACTTAACCTTAACTTCCGATCTGATTTCATGTTGTTATGACAAAATAGCTATAGCTCTTTTTTTAAAAGACAGGTTCGATAGACTAAATATGTCAAGCTCCATAAAATGGTTATTATATGTCTCAACAAGGCGACGAAGAGGTGCACGTACTCCAGCGTTAGTTTTGCACATGTCCGTGTGGAACAGTCGTGGCACGCGCACCCCCCGTTGGATAACAGTTCTGGGCACTGCATAACATAATTTACTAGTAAGCTCGATACAATCGAACTTATTGTTACATAATCCATACAGTGTCATTACACCCAGAAGTAGTCGACTAAGAACGCCGTATCGCTTTAATAGCTGCACGTAAGGAACCTTTGAATTACAGCATTTATAGTTCATTGAACGTAAAAATTTATTTTGTACCATTTCCAATCTAGAGCAGTATTTGTCATAGAATGGGCTCCAGATCTGGATGGCATACTCTAACTGGGACCGTATCAATGTTTTGTACAACAATAAGAACGTAGATGGCCGCACAAAGTCACCCGAAGATCTCATGACGAAGCCATACATCCGAAACGCTTTGTTCACTATATTATCCACATGTATGTCAAAATGCAAGCGCGAGTCCAAAGTGATACCCAGATCCTGGACCGATGTAACTTTACCCAAACATGCGTTATTAATGCTGTAACTAAAATTTAAAACATTCTTATTTTTGGTAAATGAAATGGTATGACATTTTGGAAGACTGAGATGAAGCTTATTTCTAATGCAGTACGCGTAAAGCCTATCTAGGTCGTCCTGCAAGAGTTCGCAGTCATGTATACTCTTGCAAGATCTATATATCTTAATGTCATCTGCATACATTAAAAAATTTGAATTTATGAAGCAATTTTTAATATCGTTAATAAAAAGAACAAAAAGAAGAGGACCCAAAATGGATCCCTGTGGAACACCAGACTCAACCACAACAGGGTCGGACTCAAAGCCATTAACTACGGTCCTTTGGGTTCTATTAAAAATGTATGAAGCGAACCACCTCAGCAAATTGCCACGAATTCCATTGAAGGCAATTTTTTCCAAGAGCAGTGAATGATCAACCTTGTCAAAGGCCTTCTGAAAGTCCGTGTACACAGCGTCCACTTGAACTCGTTGATCAATTTTTTCGAAAAGAAAATTGGTAAAATTCAATAGGTTCGTCGTGGTTGAACGACGTTTGACGAAACCGTGCTGTTCAGGTATAATAAGTGGATGGATATGGGAATACAAGGCACCGTGGACAAGACCCTCAAAAACCTTAGACAAGGTGGAGAGGATTGAAATGGGACGATAATTCTCTACGTTACTCTGGTCACCAGTTTTATGAACGGGAGTGATAAAGGCACGCTTCCAAATTGCGGGAAAGACACCCTCGCGCAGACATTTGTTGAAAATAATGTGCAAAGCAGAAGACAGACCGTCACAGGTTTTTACAAGGAAGTTGGGTGGCACGCCATCAGGGCCTGCTCCTTTAGAAGGATCCAAAGATTTTAATTTCAGTCGTATAACCTCTATGGATAGGTAAATATCGGTTATGCAAGACGAGTTATCTGCAAAGTTATCAGTAGGCTGCCATTTGTTAGGATCAAAAGTAGAAGGCATGTAAACAGACGAAAAGAAGGATGAAAACATACTCTTCCGGGATTTCTAAAAATATTCAATCTTATAAAGAGAGACTCTTGCATTTCAAGATGATATCCCTACAGAAGAGGAGAGACTTACTCGATTTAGTATTTATATTTAAAATTTTAAGATATAAAATTGACTGTCCCCAATTCATCACTTGCCTAGCCTTTTCTCAACTATATTGGGGTCGGCTTCCAGTCAAACCGGATTCATCTGAATACCAGTATTTTACGTGGAGCGGCTGCCTACCAGACCTCCACAACCCATTAACTGGGTAACACAGTACTTCTTGGCAAGACTGGTGTCAGATTTTCTGGCTTCTGACTATACGTAACGACTACAAGCCCGCCACACATTCCCAACCACTGCAACTCCTGAAAGCCAGAATCAACAGTGGCGACCACCAGAAAAACGCCGAGCTAATGAAGCCCGACGAGTCCCGGAGAAACGATTCAACTGTCTTGGATCCCGCATCGAAATTAATCAGAAAGTACAGCGGAGGAGTAGGAAAAAATATATGTAAAATATACGTAACGACTGCCAAAGATCCCCAATTATTGAGCAGAATAGAATTCCTTGTGCCCACGAAGAGCCCACGAGCTCCTATAACCCCCTTACGCCCCCTTCTTCGCAGAACCGTTCTCGGTAATAATTCTCCCAGCCCCCGTCTATGTAAATTATTGAACAGCTGCAGTGATCTTGTCGATGTGCACTCTGACTCACTTACTAAGTTTAGAAGTATTGTATTGAAAAACTTGTAAACCCATTTTTAGTGTTAAGGCTCGCATAATCATTTTTAATATTTTTTCGTAAGAAAAATAAAAAAAATAGTTACCTATTAATCATAATTATGTTCGGAGAGTAACTTCTTTCAAGATTTTAATCAATACCTATCAACACTAATGTAATGCATGTCGTGCTTACCTGTAAGAAATTGGTAGGTATATAAGTTTCTGTGATGTATTTTTATACTAGCATAATTATGTGTATTCAATTATTGGTGAGTCAAATAAATAAAATAAAAAACTCTTATAATATAACTCAGTAGCCCCAAGCAGTATTGAAATAACACTATATAATTTGTAAAAATTCATTGCTGTACAAAAATGTGTTTTTTACATTTTTTTTTTTTTGCAATGATGATCTAACTGGAAGAAAAAGTCTGATAAAAAGAAAAAATTGAAAGAAAAAATATTAACTTTAAACCACAGAGCAGCTAGCAATTTGTTATTCAGCATAATATATTGCATTATCATGACGGAATACAGTTTTCTGAATCATATTTAAAAATAAAGACTGAAAATAAATTTATGTAGTATCAAACTCTGTCTAAATAAGTTCAACGTACACATTGTATCGCTGAAGGCGATCAAAAACGTCAACAGCGACACTACCATTGTGAAATAAAATAGAGCTTTGCACATAAGTTTAGTTTAAATTGAAGTGATATAAATCATAACTATATGTCTTCAAATAAAAAGTATGAAACTGCATCTGTTTTGATAAAGTATTGAATCTTCCAAGCACTTGATCGAAATTGATTCCTTAGGTTACTAGATGAAATGGCGGTAGGTTACGGAAACAATTATTTGCAACCCATTGCGACCTCACATTATCATATTAACGTAATGGAAAGATCTCTAGAACAATGGTAAGGACTGTTGTCTTGATTGGATCAATGTCAGGCCACAGATGTTAAGAGATGAATGACTGATACAGCTGAGAGGGATGTGAGTTTACGTGAATGAATAGAATAAGAAATGAATAAGTGTAGTTGTTGTGGCATGTGATGTACATGAGTGAGGAATATGTCGTGAGGGGAATTATGAGTGTGAATGTGTATGAAGGACTTTGCGACGCACTGTGTGGGCAGAAGCGACTAGTTTCAGAATTATCGGAGCTGAAGCATGAGGTCAAGTCCGCTCACGGTACTATTGTGGATTCCCTCTGCTCTAGAGAGAGCAGAATCTGAAAACAAAAGTAAATCATGTGAATGAGGTAAGAGAAAAACCAGATAAACGATTGATGGATGGTGTGGAAAAAAAGAATGCGGTGAATTTCGACATTACAACAAATGTAAATGTATGAAAAAAGAGATTATGTGCCAACCTCAAGTAAATTGAGATAGGGAGAAGTAGGTAGTATGATTTATTTGCTATGAGTATGTGGGATAAGGGTTTCTGTAAAAGTAGCCACATATTGACATATCATGCTTAAGTAAACAGTTTTTGCTACCAAACGCTTACATAAAATAAACTCGACTCGACATAAAAATGTAATGCAACGTCGTGCAAGAAGCTATTTTAAAAATGAGTTCAATAAAGTACCTACACTACATTGAACTCATCTTTCATTATCAAGTGTTAGTTTTCAGAATCACTTTATATGAAGAAAGAGTCTAAAATGAGTAGGTTGGGTATTTGGGGATGCCCTTGATGCGTCTTACGATGGGATTGATGATTGGGAGACGGAGTGAAAAATCAACTTGCAGTGAATAATGTATATTGACAGACGGTAACAGAGAACTATATTGATTATGTATAATTAACCTAATTACTTGATAACACAGTATGGACTAACGTAGTTCATGTCTCACGAGGGTTGAAGAGTGTGACAGGGACGCCAAGGGTAGCGCGTCGTGTCTCTTGTGTTGCCACTTAACAACAGCTTTCAAATAATTGGCTAACACGGATAAAAACGAAATTCGAAAGAATGGCATGCCAGCGATTGGCTGACATTCATTTTTATTTTGCTGCATAATATTTTACGGACAAGTTCCCTATTGTGATAGTAGATCAGCACACTGTCTGTTTTTCTATCATCGTCTTCCTACCTATGAGTTATTCTGGATCCCCTGATCTCATCCCCTGCTAGTTTATTATTTTTTAATTTCTGTGAGTACTTTAAAATTTGTCCCTCTTTTTGCTGGAGATTACTCCTTTGTCAGGTAAGTATGTACAGTCAAGAGAAAAATAGCAAAGTTAAAAATCATGCAATAGTTATTCAAGATACGAGCGTGGTAAGTTGGTTTTTACAAACGAGTAAATGAATATAACTGTACCATAGTCAAAATTATATAAGTACCAATTTCTGCACGTGTGTCATACAACATTTTTCAACACATTTGCGAGCAAACAGTACATCTGGTAACTAAGCAAACTTTATATTTTTAGAAATCAGTCAGATTGTCGCAGAATAGAAAACAATAAACAATTATACTGATCCCCCTGGGGATCAAGTATGAAGTATCTGACCGGAATAACTCTGCTCTATCTATACCAATAAATAACTTAGGATCACCTGCAGTACTAATTTTTTTCTTGAATTTTATCATATTAATCGTCAAACTGTTACTGACTTCTTTTTTTTGTTCATAAAAATCCTTGCAAAATCAATCCATCTTCTTTAATAAACTTCGTTATTGTTTAAATAAAATGTTATCGTTAACTCTAAGCCCGTATAACCGTCAAAAGTTTATTATTAAGTACTTTTGAGTATAAGCAATCTAAAAGACAAAGTCGTGGTATTAATGTTTGAAGTGAGTTTCTATTTGTTGCTTGTCTTAAGTTTCTACTTGAAACTTATTAGATTGGAAATAAATCATTTCTTCATTTATTACGGTTTCTACTATCAATATCACTGATTGCTTTGGCCAGCCTAAATCAAATAACAATATTGGATATTTACTAATAAAAATTTCATTGTTTTTTAATCATTTTACGCTAAATAAAATTTATGTAAAAAAACTTTACTTAGTATAAAAAGCTTTGAATTCGTACAGAAGTTAGTAGGTAGCTGTGGATTTCAAAAGTAAATATTGTTTTGTCTAAGAATGGTTTAATTTAAACTTAGTCCTCGCCAATCGCCAGATTAACTTATTGAGAACACACAATTTTCTACTGAACAATAAAATTATAAGTAAACACATAAAAAAAAAACTTTGTGGTCACTAGCATAAGCTGATATTTTTTTATTAAGAAAAAATATTTGTTGTGTGTTTTCTATAGAAAAACCCTGTTTGAAATCTATACTTATAATAAATCTGTAGAGAGGTCAATTCTGTACATGAAATATATTTCCAAAATAACTATCAGGGGGTGATAAGGGATCGATACTGATGCCAAAAATGCAATCAGTAAAATTTTTGTCTGTCTGTCTGTCTGTCTGTCTGTCTGTCTGTATAACCGTTATAGAAACAAAAACTACTCGACGGATTTTAACGAAACTTGGTACAATTATTCTTCATACTCTTGAGATGGTTATAGTATACTTTTCATCACGCTACAACCAATAGAAAAAAAAAAAAAAAAAAAATGAAAATGTGAAAGTTTGGTTGTTTGTTACTCAATCACGCCAGAACGGCTTAACGGATCTTAATGAAATTTAGAACAAAGATAGATTATAGTCTGGAATAGCCCATAAGCTACTTTTAATCCCGGGAACATGTTCCCTAGGGATCACGCGGGCGAAGCCGCTGGCAGAAGCTAGTAAGAAAATAAAACTATTTTTTAAACAAAACTTGAGAGGTGTCAAGGGACACCCGGATGGAACGAAGTTCCTTTTATGTATTATGTACAAAAAACCTGTATACACTCAACAAAAACACATTAGTATCTAATATCCTATGAATTTTGATTCTGACTTTGACTTCTGACTTTGAGTAACGAATTTGAATACTGGCTTGAAGAGAGAGAGAGAGACAGAGAGAGAAACATGCGCACGCCGCACGGCTTACAATAGCTTAATAAAGCAAAAAGTGTCGCTACAACTTTTCGTCTGAATTTTTTCCGTATAGCCCCCTTTCGCAACGCGCGATAAGGAACTTCTTTCCAAAAAATGAGAAATTAATCAGAATGTAATAAGGGTGAAGTCAGGCGAGCCAGCAGGCCAGTCTAACCTTGTGATGTGGTATTTTTGGAGAGCAGCATTGACTCGTTGAGCTCGATGTGCGGGCGCATTATCATCGACCAGTACAAATTGGTGCCCATGGTTTACTCGGAATGAAGTCATGGTTTACTCGTCTGCTGTCATGAAGCCTCAATAGGTGATTCAAAGGTGTTCTAGCTCCAATCATAATACCACCCCAAAAGGACACGGATTTCCCGCCCTGCTGAACTGTTCCAATTCGCCAACAAAGAGACAGTTTTACAAATGTTTTCTTCTTCATCTTTTTCATTTTGTCGAAGCCTAGCCCACTTCAATCTCTGTAGTTGATATTGCCGGGAATTCAGAAGCGCTCGCCAAGACCTCCATGCTCGTAATCCAGCCTGGTGTAAACAATTCCGAATGGTCTGAGTGCTAACTTCAAGCCCAGAGGCGGCCCAAACTTCTGTTTTTATTTGAGTAGCATTGATTTTTGGGTCACAGGCTGCCAGCAATCTAATATAGCGCTTTTGTGCAGCAGACCAAACGGTTGGCCGACCACTGCGGGGTCGGTCAGCTAAATTACCGACCTCTGCAACGTGGTCACGACACAGGATTGGGATATAGTAACTCTGCGTGTTATTTCTCTCGTGATGTATCTTTCTTCCCTCAAAGTTACTATTCTTGCTCGTAAAACTGCTGATAATCCTCTTGGCATTTTTTAAATTATAACTTTCCGTGAAAAAGTATTTTAAATCCGTTAAAATTGACTTAATCAGAATTCTGAATCAGCGTAAGCTAGGACTGAAAGCCTTTTTATATGGAAAAACAATTGAACTATTTTATTGTTTTATATTCTAATTCTATATACTAAAATACAGAATCCAAAAAAGAAGAAGACATTATAGTATACTGTATAGTAGTATACCGTAACAAAAGATTTTTCGAGTTTTCAAAGTGATCGCAAACTTTGCTTGGTGTGTGTATTTACATACTTATATTTTATTGTTTTCATTATACTCATAACATACGAGGTGCGGTGCATTTTCTATGGTGTCAACATTCACAGTCAACCTGTATCACAATTTATTATGACAGTTTGACTCAATTAGAATTTAGATTAGTAACGAACTATCGAACTGTTTTGCATGGACATCGACAACAACAACAAGTGGTCAAATGATGACATAAAATATGTAACTTTCGTCGAGTTATATTTAGAACTAGCTTTTTCCAAGTTAAGGAAATCCAATCCTCCAATATTAGCTTCATCAGCCAATAATTATATTGTTTTAGAATAACAACTAGATATCAGCATATGCTATCTAGGACATGCGTCATCAGCAGAGATGATTGGTTGCAATAAAACTAGTATATAAGATCAATATTCTGTAGAATGAGATAAATCTTGCTGTAACGGGGTACAAATAAAGTCTATTTTTAACCGACTTCAAAAAAAGGAGGAGGTTCTCAATTCGGACGTTTGTATTTTTTTTTAATGTTTGTTCGGGCATAACTCCGTCGCTTGCCAATCGATTTTAAAAATTATTTTTTTGTTGGAAAGGGTATACTTCCCAAATGGTCCCATTTAATTTTTTTCAAAATCGGATACGAACTTTGGATTTTAAATCGAAATAGCTGGAATTCATCTACTTGGATGATGGTTTTATGTCATCCAAGTAATCGAAATTGCGTATTTTGCTTTTCTGCGATTTTGCAGTGATGTTGTTAGGTGTAGGGTGCCACTAAAAAGTGAAAAATAAAAAACTTTTTACAAAAAAAAAAACTTTAATTTCGGAAGTCGGTTTTCTTGTTAGTTTCTTCGTATTTTGACACCGACTTCCGAAATTAAAGTTATTTTTTACTTTGTCGAGTTTTTTTTTGGAAGTCGGGTTGTATTTTTTTGTAAAAAGTTTTTTATTAAATTCTTCCGTTGTCGCTTACTTAATTCCGATTACAAAACCGGTTCAGTACTTTTAAAAACATACACCCTGCGATTTACTATTTTATTACATGTACAGATTAAATAATTCCCCAAAGTCCGATACAACGTTTAACAGAATAAACGCAATACCTTAAAAGGGGTCCCTTTTATGGAATTGCGTTATTTGACGAGGCGGCACAGGGTTTAATAATGATATGGTATCATGCGGCGTCCCACAGGACTGGAAGTTTTTGGCAGAGAATTGTGATTCCTGATTTTAGCCTGAATGAAGTTTCTAAATTACAAGTTGTAAGTGGCCCAACGTTTTTGCCTTAACTTCCCTCATGTAGGCATAAATATTTAGATGAAATAGGAAAAAAAATACTTAAGAACTGAAAATTACAGAAATTTTCAGACACAGATTTAGTTGTCGGGCCTGAACTGCAACGGTACGTAGAACAGTAGGTGTGACCAGGATCAGTGCAAACCGGATCCAGAATAGAATAAAACTTGTCAAAAAGATACCACGACCAGATAGTAACGGACCTGCATAGTGTAGGTCGTTACTATCTTGTCGGTCGTCCTTTAGGTAACAGAGTTAACGAAAAATAAGGAGTATATTAGGAATGTAATAGGTCTGTAGCGTTCTGTAGATTCTGTCTACGTCCTCGGAAAAAAGGTTTTTTTTTTATGAAAAGTGTAGGTGTATCTATATCTATACTAATAAATTATAAAGAGGTAACATTTGTTTCTAAGTTTGTATGTTTGTAATCAACGTTGTATTGTTTGTATGTAGGGGGTAATCTCAGGAACTACTGGTCCGATTAGAAAAATTCTTTCAGTATTAGATAGCCCATGTATCGAGGAAGGAAATAGGCTACATATCATCACGCTAAGACTAAAAGGAGCCGAGCATTAATGGAATATGTGACGCAGACGAAGTTGCGTGGGTCAGCTAGTACAGTATAAAAATAAAAATTACCTATCTTTTTTATTAACTTGGTTGATTTAGGTTCCACAGATTTCTAAATATAATTTTTACTAGCTGATGGCAGCGGCTTCGGTCGCTTGATAAATTTTATCCTAAGAGCTTCCCCCAAATTTTGTAATATGTAGTGATAGTGATATTAAGTTAGAACAAACAAGTATGATAAAAGTATCCACCGAATTGGTAAAAAAAGAAATTACGAAAGCACACATTGCGTCAAAATTTTTGTAAAAACAAATAATGAGACGCAGTGTGTGCTCATTAGCTTATTAGGTAAGTACATGTTGTTGTATGAGAAGTCCCTAAAAACTTTTGCCAAATTCATTTCAGTACTGTTACGAAGTTACGACGGCAAGCAGGTAGTACCCAATTATGCAAAATAATCTCATTAATGTAATTATAAATGAAATGGTGATAACACTCATTGAGAGTTCTTTTAAATGTTTTGAAGTTTTAATTGTTCCTTTGGGAACAGTTGTTGTACTTTTAAAAAGTAGGTGAAGGTAATTGCGTAGCATGTACTTCCCTATATACAACAAGCAACCTTCGGCTCTAACATCCAGATAATTAAAAAAATCAGACATTTTCAAAAGCATAACATTAAAATAGCATGAAAATAAATCACGAACTCAGGTTCCAATCTTCTTTTATAACAGAATTAACCGCTCTCTAAAGAATTCCATGAAAATCGAGGCTTAAGAGCAAATAGCACTGAAAGAGGGAAACTTTTCTCCCGGACACGGTATGTGTTTGATAAAAGGTTTAAGTCTGCAAATGAAAAAAATCTTTACACTACATTCTTGGCAATAGCAATCATTTTACCTGGTTGAAAGGAGACTAACATAAAATAGTTTAAAAATATTTCTTATCTTCCAATGCATGCGAAAACTTAGATCGATTTCGTTGCGGTGAAATATTAAACTAAGCTCCAAAAATGATCAACTGTAGCTTTGGGATCCGAAAATATTCTTGTATCTTGTGATGTAGTGTGTGTAAGCAAGTATCGTAAGTATTATTATGTATGTGTGTAACCACACCTTATTCAGGATTAGCTAAGTAAGCATTATGTTAAGATCGTGTACGCTCAGTCTATGTGATCGGACAATAAATCGAGACGTTACCGAGTGCAAATGTCTTTCATTTACCACGACACTTCATGGCGACCCTGCCATTCAAGGTCACACCGCGAGTGAAAATTTGGACGAGACGAGAACGACGACTCCGACTACTCAAACGAGAGAAGAGACGATCATCGCGCAAACGGCTGCTGGTAACGGGAAAAATAGTGCAACAACCGAGCAGTTCTACTCCAGCATCAGCACGTCAAATATCCTCCTCACGCTGATTACAATCGTCCTACTGGCGGCGGCAGGCTATGCTGTCTGTAAATGTTACAAGAAGATGCATGTCAAGTGGATGGAGAGGCAAATGAACCGCAGGTCTATACGTCGCAGGCAGACCTCAATGTATTTCAAGAACGCTCCCCGTGATGATGTCGCAGCTCCCGGAATCCCGTGCAAGTAAAATATAAAAAAAAAACAGACTAAAATTAAGTTGCCGTGAATTAAATTGTGTTGGGTCAGTAGCTTCAACATGAGAGACTACACAGTGTTAACATGAGGTTGAAACAAAAATGAAGTGCGCTTAATTTTAATACGTGGACTATCATGAAAATAAATACTACAGAACTTTAAATCGATATACATAACGCCAAGTGATGCCACTGTAGGCATATGATTTTAGTAAACTTTACCTATGATTCAAAAATAACGATAGCGTGCGATAAAATATATGTTCGAGTTATTAACAAGTAAGTAATTAGTATAAGGTTTTATTGTAATAATATGTAACAGTTCATAAATCGTGCACGGTGACTCGCCGAACCCGATACCCTGCGCCGTGTATGGAATGTTTTCGCATTGCTATCTCTGTTTAGAAGACAGTTCGAAGAAATGTAATGAATATATTTAGTGACTAGAATGATGACATTACATTCCTTAGTTTTATTTTTAGATTATGGCCGATGATTTTAGCAGAATATAATATGATGATTTAGTGGACATTAGTAAATATTTAATAAAGAAAGGACAAGCTAGATTTAAGGGTTCTATTGCGATAAATAAGTTGAAAGAGGCTAAGAAATTATACAGTGAAGCGCAATTATTATACTCTAAAATATCGCATGATTTAAAACCCGAATTAGTGACACAATTATCTACCATTTTTGATAATATTAAGAGTATATTTTTAAAGATAAGTAAATTGTGTACTTCCCCTGTTAGTGAAGGTAAAGTAGTAAGAATGGAATTCGACATTCGAACGGCGTGTAACTTGATTCCCCTTATGGATGGTAGGGAGGATACCACAAAACGGTTGATTGATGCAGTGGAAATGTATGCGGATATGTTAGACGACTTAGGACAAAAGCTTTTAATAAAATTCGTAATTAAAGGTCGCCTATCTGAGAACGCTAAGCTCCGTTTATCGGATAACTATGACACCGTTTCTAGTTTAATTCAGGATTTAAGGAAACATTTATTAACTACAAAATCTTTTACCGCTATTCAGTCCCGCCTCCAAAATTTGAACCAAGGTTTTAGGTCAATTGACGAGTACGGTTCTGAATTAGAACAACTTTTTACCGATTTAACCATCTCACAAGCAGACGGCGATTCATCAAAGTTCGCGATTCTAAAGCCATTAAATGAGAAAATGGCCATTAAGAGATTTTCAGATGGATTGAAAAGTTCAAGGCTAAGCACCATAGTGACCGCTCGCAACTATAGTAATCTCAAGGACGCCATACAAGGTGCTAAGGACGAGGATGTATCAACGCCTTCTACGTCCTCTAAGCCAGACGTCATGCAGTATTCGAGAAGAGGTCGAGGTAAGTTTACACCTTTTTCAGGACCTAGGGGTCAAGGTCAACGTGGTCGCAATTATGGATCTTTTAATAGTTATAACCGCCGTGGTTACGGAAGGTCATTTCAGGATTCTTACCGCGGTAGAAATTTCTCACAGGCGAATAGTAACAACAGCCGATATTACCATCGTGGTAACAGGCGAGGAAATAATATCAGCCGTAATAATGTATTTTCAACGCAAGCAGTACGACCCGCGCAAGCATCGGCGCAAGAGGTCATTTCCCAAAATTCTAACGAAAATGAAAGTTCACAAAATTTGACCAAAAGGCAGTTTTTTCGATTTTAATAATTATATTTTGGCTTGTAAGGGACGATGTCAATTTGTAACATTTTATTGTCATAACAGAAAATATTCATTTTTAGTAGATACGGGTGCGTCAATATCTATTATTAGGAAAAATGAATTACCCGATTCGATGCGTATATGTTATGATAGCACTACTATAAACGGCATTGGAGGACAGATCAACTCTTTGGGATATGTAACCTTGAAACTTGTTACAGAAAATAATGACACGTTTTTTCATAAATTTTACGTTTTTCAAAATTTACCTTTCAAGGCAACTGGTATTTTAGGCTTAGATTTTCTATCTACTTATGGCTGTAATATCGATTTAGCTACCAACGTGTTGGTTGTTAATCACGCGGGTAAACTACTTTATTTACCTATTTCGCCTAGACTTGATTTAACGTTTACTAATAATAATTGTCTTGTATTACCGGCCCGAAGTGAAACGACCCATTTCGTAGAATTAGATATTGAAGCGGAAGATGATTATGTTGTTTGCTCGAGAGAGATAGATAAAGATATTTTTTTAGCAGGAGCTATAGTTAGGCCTAAAAATCGTAGGATACCGATCAGAATACTAAATATTAGAGATCAAGAAGTAAGATTAGAAAACTTCAAACCGGAAGTAAAATTTTTAAGCGAGTATAATACTTTTTCTTTTGAAAAGTCTAAGGCCAATGCTAATAGGGCCGAAACTCTGCTAACGTTGTTGAAATTAAATCATCTTAATTCAGAAGAAAAGAGTTCTCTCGAAACGATTTGTACTAAATATTCAGATGTGTTTTTTCTACCAGGAGATAAGCTAGCCACCACCAACGTTTACGAACAAACCATAACACTAAAAGCAAACGTTAGTCCTACATATGTTAAACCTTATAGATTACCCCAATCATTGAAGCCAGAGATTGATAGACAAATTAAACAAATGTTGAAAGACGACATAATAGAAGAGTCCTCCAGCGAATGGAACAGTTCTGTACTACTTGTTCCCAAAAAGTCTGAAGGCTGTAAAAAGTGGCGTTTGGTAGTGGACTACAGAAAACTCAATGATGTAATAGTCGACGATAAGTTCCCGCTACCAAACATCACCGACATCTTAGACTCACTTTCAGGCTCAATGTATTTCACTCATTTAGACTTAAATCAAGGTTATTATCAAGTTAGTTTATGCCCTGAAAGTCGTAAATATACTGCTTTCTCTACTAGCACGGGTCAGTATCAATTAAAGCGTCTTCCAATGGGACTAAAAACTTCCTGTAGTAATTTCAGCAGAGTAATGTCCATAGCTATGTCTGGTCTGACGTATGACAAGTGTTTTATTTACCTAGACGATTTGATTATTTTTGGGCGAAATTTAAATTCACATAATAAAAATTTGATCGATGTACTCGAAAGGTTAAGAAAAGTAAATTTAAAACTAAATCCGGAAAAATGTCAATTTCTAAAAAAGGAAATATTGTATCTTGGACATTTAGTTTCTGCTGATGGAGTATTACCAGATCCAAAGAAAACAATAGTTTTACAAAATTACCCGGTACCCAAAAATGTAGATGAAGTGAAACGATTTGTAGCATTCTGTAATTACTATCGTAAATTTGTACCATCATTTGCACAGATAACATTGCCTTTAAATCACTTGTGCAGAAAGAATACAGTTTTCAATTGGACAGCCGAATGTCAACACTCTTTCGAGACCTTAAAACAAAAGTTAATTAGCCCACCCATACTTCAGTACCCAGATTTCTCAGAAGCTAACGAATTCATAATACAGACCGACGCATCAGGTGTAGCGATCGGTGCAGTTTTGTGTAACAGTGACCTAAGACCCGTAGCATACACTAGTAGACCATTAAATAAGGCAGAATTAAACTACCCCACCATACAAAAAGAACTTACTGCTATAGTCTGGGCAATAAAGTACTTTAGGCCGTATATATTCGGTAGGCATTTTACTATAATGACAGATCATAAACCACTCATTTATTTGTTTAGCATGAAAGATCCCGCTAGCAGACTGTTGAAGATTCGTTTAATATTAGAGGAGTACGACTTTAAAATAGTGTATGTGCAAGGGAAGGATAATGCAGTCGCGGATGCATTATCTAGAGTAAATGTGACTTCTAGAGAATTAAAAAGTATGAATGAGAAAATTTCGGAAGTAAATGTCATGACTAGAGCACAAAAAAGAATAATGGATGAGAAGAGTAAGAATGAATCACCGCCAATTAGTAAAACCGCCGACGAAGGGTCTGATCAGCCTAGAGTCGTGGAATTACTGAGGAAGCCGAGTGATGTCGTGGAGATGATTTTGCTAGAGAAAGAAAAAGTGGAAAAATATAGAAAAGATAACTTGATAAGTGCTGAAGACGAGTGTCTCGCTTACATCCCTAGTAAAATGTTGTTATGTGTAAACCTCAACTTTACGGCACATTTCTCGCGAGCCGAATTTGTGACTAAGTTAGAGAAGTTTAGCTATAAAATAAAAGTAAAAGAAGTATGCATAGTTAAAAATAATGAAAATGAAGAGTTTATAAAAGGTTTGTGTAGTGAAATACAAACATTAAAAGATTGGACCGGTCCGAAAGTATGCATACTAAGAGGAATAGAAAGAATAGATAACGATAGTGAAAAACAATGTATATTAAATGACTTTCATTTACTACCTACCAGTGGACATGCTGGAGTCCGCAGAATGACTAACAACATCAAGAGACGATACTTCTGGCCAGGTATCGATCAAGATGTTCTTGATTTTGTAAAAAGTGTTCCACATGTCAGAAGACTAAATATAGTAGGTACACAAAACAGCCGATGACGATCACAACAACTGCGTCGTCAAGTTTTGAAAAAATATTTTTAGATTTAGTAGGTCCTTTAGATAAAGACGAGGATGGAAATTGTTACCTTGTTACAATTCAATGTGAGCTAACTAAATTTATTGAGGCATATCCTATAAAAAATAAAGAAGCCGTAACTGTGGCAAGATCATTTATACAAAATTTTATTTTACGTTTCGGTATACCTAAAGTTATAGCTACTGATAGAGGTTCAGAATTTATTGCAAGGACTTTGGTTGAAGTTTGCAAATTACTAAAAATTGAAAAATTAACGTCCACAGCATACCACCATCAATCGATCGGTTCTCTCGAAAATGCTCATAAGCATTTAGGCGCTTTTCTAAGGACTTATTCAGGCGATAACGGCTATGACTGGTCACACTGGATACCATTTTGGTGTTTCAGTTATAATAACACCGTCCACTCAGAGACGAAGTACACGCCCTTCGAACTAATTTTCGGCAGGAGATGTAATATTCCTAGTAATATTAAGAATTGTAATAGAATAGAACCATTATATAACCCCAATGATTACTCTTTAGATTTAAGATATAGGCTACAAGTAGCGCTAAAAGAAGCTAAACATAATTTAGACATAAGTAAGCAAAATAGAAAATTAGCTTATGATAAGAAATGTAATCCAGTTACTTATAATAAAAACGATTTAGTTTTAGTCAAAAGTGAACAAACACAGAAATTGGATAATATTTTTGAAGGCCCGTATATTGTGTTAGAGGATATGGGCCCCAACGTCAAAATTCTAAAACAAAATAAAATCGAATTGATACATAAGGACAGAACTAAAATGTTTCATAGTAAATAAGATATATTTGTATTTTTATTTTTAATAGTTGTCGTAATCATACTGTAAAAAAAAAAAAATTAAGAGCTCTATTTTTTTTTTTTTCTTATACCCCCGGAGGTGTAGTGTGTGTAAGCAAGTATCGTAAGTATTATTATGTATGTGTGTAACCACACCTTATTCAGGATTAGCTAAGTAAGCATTATGTTAAGATCGTGTACGCTCAGTCTATGTGATCGGACAATAAATCGAGACGTTACCGAGTGCAAATGTCTTTCATTTACCACGACACTTCAGTGACTTAACATTCCGATGCCAGTGTAGCGGTCTTTCGCGAAAAGACAACCCCGTAAAGCTCAAGACCTTTCAGAGACACGTAGATTTAGAGAGATTTTTTTTGGTTTAAACTTCTTAAGCAGCGTTGAGCGCTTCTCTTGGGATGGGTATAAAATGTTAAATCGCGTTAGGACACGTAACCTGATCGAAAATTCTTAAGACGGATGATTCAAACGTTAATGTTCAAGTTTTTGCTTCTACCGGCACTCTCGGAGTGCAACCCGTTGTTTTTTTTAAACTGTTTTTAAGAATAATTACTATGAAGAATCTGGATTTCGGTTTTTAGGACGGATCCCTTTCATCTCATAGTCACACTCATAAATACCGGTTTTTCTTTAAATACTCAAAACTTATTTGAATTCCACAATGAGTACATATTATGTAGGTGGAAAGTTAAAAATTGTCATCATTACGGACCCTGTCGGACACAGCAAAAGGATTTACATGCGATTACGAAATACGTTTCAGCCACTATAAAGGTGTGTTAAAGATTAAAATGTAAAAATAACATTGATTACGATACTAAAATCACTCTTCAAGATGTTTCCCTTTCATGGCTTCCTTGTCGATAATTTTTATGTCTGCCATCTGTATTTGATGGCAATTTTTTTCTCACCTATATAAAAAGTATGTTTTTTTATGGGACAAGCCCGCCACACATTCCCAACTACTGCAACTCCTGAAAGCCAGAATCAACCGTGGCGACCACCAGAAAAACGCCGAGGTAATGAAGTCCGACAGGTCCCGGAGAAACGATTCAACTTCCTTGGATCCCACATCGAAATTAATCAGAAGAGTACCGCGGAGGAGTAGGAAAAAATAATATATTTATTTTTTTCCTACTCCTCCGCTGTACCATTTCCACTGCCATTGATACAAGATTCCAGTAATAGGTATGGCCAAAACGCCTGAATGCACGGAAATTTGTTCTGGTTTCTACAAGGTCCGTATAGTAAACTACTCCAGATGTAACCTGAATACTATCTAACATAATATTACGTTCAGTCTGCCAAAGAATACACTCCCACAAGATGTGATGTGCGAATTTTTCGTATTCAAGGTCAACTGTAGAGCATTGACATAAAGGTGAAGCCAAAAGCCTAAAGGAAAATAATTTACTCTTAAAGTTGCCATGACCTGTTAGAAATTGGGCAACACAGTGATTCACTCACGAACAGATGGAAAAAACTGGTGGAGGTGTCGGCCCTTGATGGAATTTTCCCTCCTACATTGCCATTCGCATAAAAGTTCCTCCCAGACGTCAGTCTGGGGTTTTAGTAATCTAGAGATCTTAGCACGGTCGCGTTGCGGTAAAAACTCTGGGTCCGTGATCTTTCTAGCGTATAAGTACATTGCAGCACGCCGCTGCACCTCAAGATCGACTGGGAGAACACCGGTAAGGCTTCAGTACTAACCGTCCTATACTTCAGAACATCAGTTGTTTTTTCAATGCCGGTAGTATGTTTATTATTTACTTTAATGTTCTAAACGTATGCAAAGTCGACCGGTCTGTTAGCCTTTAACTCGTGATACAAAGGAGAGAGATATAAAAAGTCTATTAAATCTATAAATTAATTGTGATGATATTTGGCACTTAGAACCACATCATTCTACCCATAAACCTAACCATAATGTTTCCCGGCTTTGGCAAGTGTGGACAGCTCCTGTCGATAGGTGTTAAACTCGGCCTGCCATCTTCGCTTAGGTCTGCCATATCGATAGCCATTTTCAGGGAACCATAAATTGATGTGGTTGATTTAGTTCGAAAATCTTTTGACATGCTGTGAACGCTTCGTCTCAATTCTATTTTAAGTTGGCTGTTTATTGGGCACAGTACCTAATTATATTTTGTTTGGCTTGTAACAATGTTGGGAAAATATTGTCGTGTAACCACCTATAGGAATAGTTTTAATAACATGTTCTAATATTGTAACTACGAATGTAGGTAGGCATTGTTACATAGGAAAATAATTTCTGGCAAGTCACTTTAATTATAATTTGACGGGAAATTACGACTTGACACCGAAAGTGCTTTTAGTGGGGCGGTGACATTTTTTTATTATTGCTACCCGCTTTCTTTTACTAGTTACGTTATTTGAAAATTCTAATTAAGGCACTTGTATCACCGCCGGCGATCAGCAAAAAGCGAGTAAAGTTTGTAACTCGAAACGAGTTGGCGAGCAGCGAGTAACGAGTGATTAGTTTCGATAGTTTTGTCGCTCGGCTTTCAGCGAGTATTTTTGTGTTTACTTGCACTACCCAGACGGGCCCGCACCATCATTATAGGTAGAAATTACCGCTGGTTGGTGAGTTCTAACCGCCAAGCGAGCATCGCCGTCATGAAAATTATTTCACTGGTTATAGTATGGCTACAGTATTGCTGAGACAAAAAACGACAGTATCGCTGAGACAACTTTCTATAAACCATTTTTGAGGCCACCGCGGTTTAGAGTTAGTCAACAAGCAAGCCTTACTATTTTTGATGTTTAAAAACAGTCAGTTTTTAATACATACCGCGTGTATCTGACATCGACGCACAAACGATTTCCATGGGTCCAGGGCATGATTCTGGACACCCCGGGGTGTGAAATGTTGGAATTTTTCAACGGTTCTTTTCTCATTTTTTTTCAAGAGTACCACAGGTAGGTATCAGCTCAGCTGAGCTGATATCTATTTGTGGTTTTATTCAGATTGCTCTTTTTAGTGAAAGTAGTTACTTAATTATTTTTTTATTAAAAATCTCATTGTGTTAGGTCAGAAGTCGAGTCACCCGAGTCACCCGCGTCCGTAGGAGAATACCCTTCAGCGATCCCTACACGTGGCCCCCGGGTAGTGCTAAACAGGTGACACTAACCGCCTCCGTGGTCTAGTGGTTAAACCACCTGATTCAGACCCAGAGGTCCCGGGTTCGATTCCCAGCGGGGGCAAATTTTTTGCTCGGTTTGGTTGGCGGTAGGACTTGTTCTAAGTCCGCCTGGCAAGCTACCACCATCATGTCTAAGTCTGTCGCCATAACAACAATGTTAACAGCATTGTGTTCCGGCAGTCAGAGGTATGATAGCCAGTTCCTCTGTGTAAGAGGATTCCGGGTGAAACTCGCTTCCATCTTCGGCCTAATCATCACTTTCCATCAAGTGAGATTTGGGCCAAGAGTTTCCCCGTTTTGCATAAAAAAAAAGAATAATGATTATGAGCAGTCTAAAGTAAAAAAACCCTTGAAAAAAATGAAAAAATGAGAAAAAAGCCGACGAAAAATTCTTAGTCTAGGGTGTCCAGAATCATGCCCAGGACACATGGAAATCGTTTGTGCTTCGATGTCAGATACACGCGGTATGTATTTTTTTTTTTAATAAATTAAAAACGTTGCCCCACACATTTTACAATTTTGTTTGTTTATTTATTATTATTTATTTATTATATGCTTTATTGTACACCTCATAACAAAATGTTATTCCTATAAACGTGCTTACGTGCTTTTAAGTTTATCAAGTGCTAAATAAATTTCTTAATATTCTTTCTTTTTCGAAAAAACAGCAAAGCTTAAGATATTTGCCATTTCAACGAATACAAAAATAAATTGCTATCATAGCTTTATACACAAGTTGTTTGCACACCCTACAAATTCTATATGATACTATTAAGTTGACTAAACGCTTCTCAGATCAGCTTTGAATTATTACATCATTCTGTTTTATTAACCCCGGGTTGAAAGCGTGATCTATGTTTGTTAATCAGGTTGGCGGGTTGGAGCCTCCTATAAAAAATACAGGGTCCTGAGTGGTGATTTTAGAGGATTGACAATTTTCTACAAAATTTTCTCAAATTGCATGATCATGTTGTCTGTTAACGATCGGTATTAACTGAGGTTATGATCGGCAACACCGATCTGTTAATAATCGAAAGAAACTATGCATATTTGCAATCGACTAAAACACTTCTATCGGCTGCTACGTATACACGTATCCGGTTTCATTCGAGCACGTGTAGATCCTCAAAAAACTGAACACCAGGCTATTATTTTTAGACTCTGTTGAACCATCCATTCCATCATATTCAGTAGTACTGCAGAAAAAGCGCCACACGATTTATGACACCTTCGTGCGACAAGCAAAGGTACTAGTGAACAAAAGCAAACCACTGGTCTATTTTGAAATTGACATTTGACTCATGGCTTGATTTATAATTTAGACTCCATTTTTTACACAAATCGGCTTCCTCGACTTGACTCGTTTAGAGGACGTATAAACTATTAATATAAGGTTGTTCGCACTTTCAATTTATGTGCGTTTATGTCTAGAGAATAACAGCCTCTACCGTCGTTCTGCTAGACAGGCCCATTAAAATTGGTAATTATTATACACAGTAATATTTTTATATTTTTAGATGATACAGACATAAATAAGTTTTGTTACTTGCTATACTAATATTATATGATACCTACAAATCTGCTCTGATTGGTGAGTGCCAGTGCACACCTATTGGGCAGATGATGGTTTTGAACGAGCGTCTCTCAACCCGGTGTTTATCGTTGTTAACCAACTTCCCAAATAGGAGGAGGTTCTCAATTCGGTTGTATTTTGTACCAATATAAAAACACATAGCGTGAATAGTACCTACACTTAAATTGTTTATTGTTTTACTTGTTTTAATAGACAGTCGTCTGCTTGTCTAAAAATGTGTACACTGTTTCAGGCCCTAAGATACATTTTACGGTGAAAAAGATCACTATAAATCCACTTGTCACACATTTTTCTTTGAAATACATTATAAAGATTTATAATATCTCCCGCGTACTTGAGTAAAGTTTGTTGAGGTTGGCCTCTATACACGAAAACCGGTCAGAAGGAGGGTTACTAAGCATATTTTGGTCTACCTACATAGAAAAACCATTTCACAACGTAATACCTATTTTTAGGGTTCCGCACTCAAACAGTACCCCATTACTAAGCCTCTGCTATCCGTCTGTCTGTCAGCGAACTGTATCTCAAGAACCGTAATATGCAGGCAGGTGAATTTTTCACAGATTGAGTATTTCAATTGCCGCTATAACAACAAATAATATAAATTGAGGTTCATGATACGGAACCCTACGTGTGCGAGTCTGACTCACACTTGGCCACTTTTTTATTTGAAATGACAAATACTAAGAGTTACCAATTTTTTTACTTAGATAAATTATTATTTAGATTTACTCGTATGTAGGTGCTGAGATAAATAATCAATCCTGTTTCAATAGTTTTTATACAATTTAAACTGAACTCTATTTAGTTTTCGTAGTATTAAACGATTATTTCCCCCGTTGAAATAGACCAGACGAGTCTTTACAAAAAAATGCAATTGATGGGCGCCATATTTCACTAGAATTCCAACTCACAATGAACCAACTCACAATGTCTATGCCATTAATATCTTTTGAAAAAATTTAAAACAATTTCACACTTCAACAAAACAGATAAATTGCATTTTCACGTTCCTGGTTTAATTTAAAATTTTCAGAATAAACGGAATTGAGTTGTGAGTCGTTCGTGATCATTTTCACCATTTGTTGGCTAAATTCACCATTCCAAGTATAGCTCGAGTGCTGCTCGTAGTTATTTTATTATGAAGTAATATTTTTTAAAGGTTAAATTTCTTAGAATAAAACTATCAAGGCCGATTTCTGTCATTGTAATTATAATTAATAATAATTATGACTTTTGTAGATTTATATAAAATAGATATACTACCAGCCAAATGTTTGATTTCATTACTTGGTCTTTAATTTAAACGTATTTTATTGATTTAGTTTTCTAGCAATTTATAAAGATTAGACCTCTTATTATTATATTAATACCAACTAGCTGATCGAGCAAAAGTTTTTTGCAAAGCAAAAAATGTAATGAATATTATGTGTAAACAAAAAAAAATACCATAACAATCGGTAAAGCCGTTCCGGAACAGTTCAATAACAAACACCGTGCCACGAGATTTTCATATTTAAATTTTTCAGTTTTCAGGTTTCTATATTAAAGTAATATTTGAGTAGAAAAGCATAACTGAATCCATTTTCTACTAGTTAAGGCCGATTTTTCAATAGTCAGATAAATTTTATGAGAAGATTGAAAATTCCGGCTTGACAGCTTTTGCATAGAAAAAATGTAAAAAAGCTATATTTATTCTTCTGTTAAAAATAATCAGACGAATGAAAAATCATTCCTTGGTGTCTCCATAGGCATCTGAGAGATTACGTCTGTTCAGAGTGATAATATAATGTAGATAAAAGAGTTTTCCTACCAATTATCACATATTTCATTGATTTTTGAAATATGCGATTGACTCTTTTGTCAAAACAGAATCGTTACGCAGTTATCTTGTTAATTGACGCCTAACTTATGAATGGTTTAATTTATCAACGAGACATGATGAATCGATTTAGGTATCCGAATTGTGTGGAAAAGTTGTGAAAATGTATGTAATGTGTATGTGTGTGTCTATGTGTGTAATGTGTGTGTGTGTATAGATAGAATGCTAGAAATTGGTAAATTTTGTAAAGTTAGACTTTAAGCTGCCAAGAATGCGTAAAATTTATTTATTTATTTGTCTAAGGCACACCAACAACTTATTTACAAAATTAATATTTTAATTTGTGCCGTCAAGGGTCCTCTGTAAATAAGTCACATGCATGCATATTTGCACAACTCACTTCAATTCTACCTACATACTATATTAAAATTTAAGCAATAATAGTAAAGCAAAAAATACAGTAACAAATTGAGAGTAATTAAATTGAATTATAAAATTAAAATGTAATGAAATTAATAGAGTTTGACCAATTAGAATCATACAATTTTACTTGAAATAAAAAATTAATGTAAAATAACAAAACATAAAATTAAATAATATACAAAAAAAGTGAAAAGAAAAACATTTAAATAAAATTGACAATACGACACTACAAAATTTGACGTACTTGGAATAATTCAGACCCGCTATTAGAAGTTGCGCTGTATTTTCTAACTCTTGCACTTTCTATCCGAGTCAAAGATATTTTATTTTATTTTTTTAGCGCATTTTGACAATCGGTACTGCTGATAGACGGTTGTTTTGTTTGAATCCATTGATAATCATTGGTAAGTGAAAAGTAATACTAAGTAGGTATATTGATTGCGAATAAACCTTCGAAAATTAAAGTCACTTTGAAAAGCAATTCACTACATAATGTTTTGTGAACCTCAATAAACATTTCGTATATAACATAAAACTATAAATTCTCCTAAAAACCTATTAATCTTAACGTAATTCCCTCGGTGATGCTACACCCGCCCATCGATGCTAAACCTACACCAATTAGAGTATTGGGTAAGACTGTAGATAACCAAGTTAGTTAGACTTTAGTTGTGCTCGATCTCAATTAACTTCAACTTAAATATAGTGATCGACCTTAGACATTAAACAATCTGGGTTTGGTACAGATCTTCTATTCTTCTTCTTGCACATATGAATGACGTAAGGCATGGTACAGCGGTCCCGGTCAAACTATAGTACAATAGATTATGCTTGAAACAACGCCAGCAGTGCTAGGGTACGTACATATGTAGGTACTTCCTACATTCTGTGTCAGTTTACGTCTCGGTATCATGTTAGCTTTACAAGTACTTTAATGATCTAAATGATATTTACAATTTAACAACAAACATTTAACCATTGAAACATCAAAACTACTGATAATATATATTACACGCTCTCTTGTTCCGCCTTTATGTATAATCAACAAGCTTTATTACACTGAAAATGTCTGGCAAATTGCCAATTTTCTGCTTGTTGTTCAAAAGAGAAGTGAGTTATAGCTTGAAAGTTTATATAAAGAAACAGTTTATCGTGATGAATATCCACGACAGATAAAACAAATGACGGTGGAGAATGAGCTACAGTCCGACAACGCGACCTATTGTTTTTAAGGTGAGAGGGTCCAACTTAATCGAATGAAATTCGTGGAAATCAAAGCCAACACTTCTTTTAGAACCGAGACACATTTCTTGACATTGAACGTTTCTTTTCTTGCTATCAGATTTTCGCCTACGGGTACAGATTTACACGTCAGGTGATTTATTATGACGGGCCAGTCTTATGTTTCCCGACCGTTTTTTGTTCGGAAACCGATTTACCCACATCATGAGAGCTTGTTCAGATAAGGCGTTTTGTCACGTCACATGCAGCTGAGATAGGAGCCTATTCAAATGAACGCATTTTTAGGATAATTCCAAATTTCGAGAAAAAGTTATTTCACGAAACTCATATTCACATTAAACCTATAAGAACTCACATTCACATTAAGTTATGAATTTTAACCCTTGAAATTATCGTTCACCATTTTTGATTTTTTAGATTGCTACTAAGAGATATTATACAAATCTGTGTTTTTTCATCTAATACAAGTGTTTTGTCATGTTAAAACACACCTAACACTAACGAGAACCATCGTACAACAAGTGCTGCAATATACCAGAACATTACATGTGACTGTGCATACTTTTAATAGCAGCAACTTAGCATATTGGTAGTATCGTTTACGAATTTGTAATAATGCTGGTACAATATATTATGGTCTGGTAGGCAGCCACCCCACTTAAAATACTGGTATACAGTTAAATCTGGCTTGACTGGAAGTGACCCCAATATGTTGGGATAACAACCGCAAGCATAGATTAAAGAGAGAAAGTTTGCAGTCAATGTTTCATTAAGAGCCCTATCACAAAATTGCACTTTTACTCACAAAACTGTCTGTGACTCACTAATTAATTAATTTAATTAATATCTATATAAAAAAAAAAAACATTTCATAAGCACTTTGGTTCTTTTGGTACAAAATGAAAGAAAAGTGAGGCCGCTACGAACTAAACTAATAACCATTCTCGACTACCCAATAAGCCAAAGTTGTCTAAATATTACAGTTCCTAAGAATAAGAAAACGAAAGTTTGCCATTGAACGCAAAAGATACAGTCAAATTGTAATAGGCCTATTAAGTAAGTTTTTAAGTTAATAATGTAACCATAATTATGTGCACTATCTCCCGATGGCAGGTATTTAATTAAACTTAAAATTAAGTAATTGGCAGCTATGCCATTCAACGTGGCAATGCTGCCAGTGTTCTGGGCACTTTTGCCATTGACAGCGATGTGGATTATTTTTTTGATGCCCAATGATTTATTTTGTTTTTATTCGCGTTTGTACATAATGTAGATACTGTAGATTTATTTTTAGTTTATGTATATAAAATTAACTGATCTTTCAGTTCCCTTTCAAACAAACAAAACTAAAACGAAATATGTCTATTAAACGAACCTTCTTTCTAACTTTTGATAAGTTTACAGAAAAACAAACCTTATTAATGAACACTATTTCAATCATCATACGACAGTTGTATAAGTCCAGTTAGATTCTTTTTAGGGTTCCGTACCTCAAAAGGTAAAAACGGAACCCTTATAGGATCACTTTGTTGTCCGTCTGTCTGTCTGTCTGTCTGTCTGTCAAGACCTTTTTTCTCAGGAACGCGTGGAGGTATCAAGCTGAAATTCATATCAAATACTCAAGTCTATGGTCTCTTGGAGCTGTGAAAAAATCAAACTTCTAAGTCAACGCGATCAAAAGATACTCCCGTTTATGCCGCAAATTTTCGACACTCGCAAGGGAATCAAAACCTACAGGGTACTTCCCGTGAACTCAGAATCTTGAAATTTGGTACGAAGCAACGTCTTATAACACAGATAAAGGAAAAATTGCGAAAAGCATAAATTTTTAGTTACATCATATAATAAAAATATTTTTAATAATTTTAAACTTATTACCCCTTTACTCATGAACGCGTAGTGGTATTATATTGAAATTCTTAACAAATACTCAAGTCTATAATATCTTTAAGCTGTAACAAAATCAAACTTCTACGTCAACGCAATCAAAAGATACAGCAATTAAAGCCGCATATTTTGAAACTCGCAACTACTCGCAAGGGAATCAAAACCTAAAGGATACTTCCAGACGACCTGGAATCTTGAAATTTGGCATGAAGCAACGTTATAAAGTACACATATAGGAAAAATTCCGAAAATCTTAAATTTTTAGTTACATCACATAGTATATTTTTTTTAATAATCATAAACTTACTAGCTGACCCAGCAAACGTTGTTCAGCGATTTAAAAAAAAAACAGATGTTGGCCGATTCTCAGACCTACCCGATATGCACACAAAATTTCATGCAAATCGGTTCAGCCATTTCGGAGGAGTTTGGAAACAAACACCCATAACTTTTACTTATATAGGTACCTACAGGTTTGTACGGAACCCTCGGTGCGCGAGTCTGACTCGCACTTGGCCGGTTTTTTTATCTGAAGTACTGAAACAATATTTTGATGATCACAAAAAACATCATGTTTTATTTCACCACATTATTTTGACAACACTCCCACAGTTTTATATTTGGGACCTTTACGATGTACATAATTACCAGAGAAATTACAATTTCATGGAAATAAATTAACTTCTGTACCTAAACTCGGTAACAACAAGGAATAACTTCGTAATCCGTAAGTGGGCGATTAATTTGTGTGCCTAAATTACGTCACGCGTATGTATTAGTTATTGCTGTAATAATATTAAAGGCAACAGTTTATTCCCACGGTTTCGGAAGCGTGCGTTTTTCAGGACGATATTATGTTATTTTGCGATGTTGACATTCTGCGGCGTCGTTGACGTTTTGAGAAGTTGTTGTTTTGCAAAATTTACATTTTACGATGTTGACATTATGCAAAGTTGGCAGTTGTCGTTGATTTTGCACTTTGAGAAGTGAGCATTCTGCGTCAGAACCCGTGAAACTATTCGAGAAGTGTGCTGTCATTCACCAGTAACGATGCACGGATCGCCAGCTCAATCTTTATTTGCTCACATCAACTAAGTAACTAAGTTTTCACTGTAAAATGTACCCTGGAAGTAAAAACTGCTGGTTCTTTTTTTGAAGTCTAGGTCTGGATTTCAAACTCCCGAATTTGACTTCAACAAAGGAAGGCTTTCTGAATGCTTTAAAAGCATATTAATCAATAAGTATATTCGGTTTTTATTTACATGAAATACTAAAATGGTATTTGCTTTCAGTACCTAATTGAGTTAAGAGATATTTCAAAACAAGATTTACGTAAACGTATCTTTCAACGTCTTTTTCCTGATTGCCTGTTGAATTGTTAAGTCTAGGCGCGCATGGGTGTATTTTGTCACCGAGACAGTATATATCTCTCTGTTAGATGTATGTACGCGGACAAGAAGTCACCAGTGCGCGCATAGCTTAAGCATATTACGGTTAACAATAGGCTTGGCCCTCACAGTCTGAATTATTGGCGAAACGTGAAGGTACAATGTTATTTAAAGTCCCATTAAAATAGATCGACAACTAGAAATCATTCATTCATTGGTATTTTATTATTCATATTATTATTAAAAAAAAGAATATAAGAAAGATAAACTCAGCTAATGAAAATACACTAAAATGCCCAATGCATGAACACATTCATGTGTTAGTTGTTACATACTTTGTAATGGGTCCATTTTTACGTACGCCGATGATACTGCCTTAAGGCGCGTCCCCGAGCAAAACGCAGCGCTGGCCGATTTTTGTGCAGTTTTTGGAGCTTAAACTCTTTATCCAAAAGAAACATCAACTTATAAAAAATACATTAAATTTCTACATAATCTTGGCTTCAAAATGGTAGATTTTTATTTTTTATTACTTATTTTTAATGTTTAAGTAATCTCCTCACAACGAAACTACAGAAATGAGAAAGAATTACTGAAAACATGCATCGTCTCGAAAACTAAAGATTATTTTGATTTTGTACTTACACTAATGGATAGGCAATTTAATTGTGAACATTTTGGTAGAAATTTTTTTTTCAAACAACCAAAATTCGATTTTATAAAGATTTTATTCAACATTCTGAGCTTATTCGCTACTGTTTCTCTTGCGCTGTTATTGAGGCAAAAAATGCTCAAGGTTATTTGGTCAGGGTACGGCCTTAATATTCCATGGGCATTCCTGGGAGTCCACATTTCAATTCGCACAACTAGGACTTGACATAGTTACTGAATGGTTGTCACGGAACCGACTTACTCTAACTGTAGATAAAACTAAGTTTCTTACCTTTTCTCTGTCAAAAGTTGGTAACTTTCAGAATCACAATTTTCAGTGACTGCACACGCTTGTAATGTATCTGCAATCACCATGCAGCTGTCCTCATCTAAGCCGCATGGAGACTGTAAGGTATTTAGGTGTTCAGATAGATGACTCATTATCATTTCAATATCATATAGATTTACTCACCTCCAGACTGCGCAAATTGATATGAATCTCCGCCATGTGGCCGACACACAGGTGCTTAGAAAACTATATCTAGCTTCTTGTCAGTCAGTTGCGCAGTACTGTATAGTTGTTTGGGGTGGGGCAACGAAAACACATTTGTTAAAACTGGAACGTGCCCAAAGAGCGATCTTTTAAGTAGGTTGGTCCCTTCCTTATCCATTTCCTACCACCGAACCATTATAAAACTTGTAATGTCCTCTATATTCGAAAATTGTTCATTCGAAATCTAATTCTAACAGTCCACTCGCAAAAATTCCTATAATCTCGAAAAGTTGAATGCCGTGAGACGAAAGCATACTGTATGTTCGTCCATTCTTGTCATTCAAAGCAAGCTCAACGTTTCTTTTATTTCCTTGGTCCTTATGTGTACAACAGAGTTAATACAATCTTACATATGTATTCAAAGGTCAAATGGAAATGCAAAACTACTGTAAAGAATTTTGGCTGCTGGATTTGGACACGAAGATACAGAAAATATCATCCAGACCATTAAATGATGTTTAAATAAAAATCCTTCTCATAATCACCAATTAAGCACGAATCGTACGACTTACATGCACATACACATCACACCCTCACACACTACACACACCACATATACAATAACCTTAACATAACATAACATCACCTTACATTACAAATATAACCCACACTTCTATTATATAGACTTAACTCTCTATCAAAACTGTTTGCTTCTAGTGTTATGTATAATCTAAATGATGCCGTAAAATAGAATAATTCTTAAAGGGGTGTGAGCCTGGAGATCTGTCATACAGATCCTGAACCTAGTTCAGACTCCAGCTCGCACAAAGGTTCTAGCGTAAGGCAATACATTAATGTTATGTATAAATTACCTACTAAAACAATGTACCTTTTTCAGAGAAATAAACTATATATGTTGTTGTTGTTATATTGTTTGTTAATTATCTAATAAATCCTGATACTACAAATGTGCAGGTGCACGTGACCTAGTCAAGTAAATCCATAGTTCTAAGGCTCTAGTCTCTGTATGAGATTTTAAAAAGTGACCTTTTTTTAAAACGGTGGTGAGCTAAAATAAGCGCTTAATGTTGTAAATGTCAATGTCAGCAGAGTTTTTATATATTAGCTGAAAGCGACCAGGTCCGTCATAAAAGAATTTTGACCACAAAAATTTAAACAACCCACTGTAGATATAAAAAATTCTGAAACACAAATAAAAGATTTACCCTTTTTTCATCTCAGCTCAGTGAAATAGAAATAACTGATATCGACAGAAAACTGTAGATTTCGGGAAACATTTGAATTTTTATGAAGTCCGGAAAATGATGTTAGATTAAGCTTTATTTATGGTCTCTCTAATCTCAGGGATTGGCTAAAGTGGTCTTTATAAGCCGGGTAAATTGTAAATACTCCACGGAGGATTTCCTTTTGGGAAGACTGTGTAGGTGTTGTGTAGCTGTTAGCGAATGTTATGAATTGTTGAATGAAATGTGACGACAGATCATTAAGCATGTTTAAAAAAAAATACTCAAAAACCCGGCCCAAAATTGCTCGTTTCTTTTTATTATTTAGAGAAACAATTTTTTGAATTAGTGGTTTATATTAAATTAGTGCTCAGTGCGTTGCAACTGTGACTAAACGTTCAACAGTTTCAAGCGGGACGTTATATTTTAACTGAAACCATGAATAATAACAAAGACTCTTTTATTTATTTAAAAAAGGACCTAGGTTTTCATTTCGAAATTCATTACGAAATACATTCACCCAGAGAAAAAGTTGGTATGTGGGTTTCTATGAATGTTCATGAATGAACAACGCTTTTACTTTCCTGCCTTTCCTCATAAAATGCGAACCGTAAAGGAAGGATTTTATTGCAGGCTGACTTAGTCTTAATTACACTGTACAAATGTATTTTTGCCCGGAATAAGGACTACTAATACTACGGTTGTGGAGTCACAATCAGTTTTTTTAAAACTTTAAAAATCTTCTATTACCCCAATAAAACAGTTCAATTATTGTTTTTCCATATTAAAAGACTTCTAGTCCTTTTTTATGGATTGGAAATTCTTCCGCTTGAGTGTTAAGTGTGTGTGGAGTGTCAGACTCTTACTGACTAAAACCCATCCGTGTTCCTCCTAGTGCTCTTTGCGTTCCAGGGCCGCGGTGACTCTTACTAATAAATTCCGCAACCCTAGCAGGCCCCGTCTACTAGGAGGCGGGAGAAGGGAGGAGATAGGGACCATACCCTTTAAAAGGAACAAAAAACCGATGAATAAGACAGATGGAAAAATACTACCCCAGGGTGGCACCAGCTGCTCAGCAGCTGGATCCGTCACGTCTACTTTGGAGGCATTATGCCCCTCGTATTCTGGGTGGGGGGGGGGAAGCAACATATGTCTTCCGATTGCCAGTGGTAACTCCCAAGCCGAGGAGGCTCCCAATCCGTAGGTTCCTTTCAGGAAATAATCGGTTTCAATTGGAATAAAAATAATAATCCCGACAAAGGTTCGGATATGCGTAGCGTGGGCTCGATTGAGCATCGAGGAGATACGGGGCAGACTTTGATTCTGCGTCCGGCGTCAACTCGGCGAGCTGAGCCCCCTGCCATTTAAAAGCCGTGTATATTGTTAGTGGTCAGGCAGGGGCCAATAGCTCTTCTATAATAAACGATTATCAGTCCACTAAGCCACCCAAACCCATAACGTTTCATTTTTTGTTTCCATATTCTGCAATAGTACTGCTCCAATCGGGGATTGTCCTTGGGAATACTTTCAGTGCATACAGGGATAATCGCCGGTTGGTGCCCCATTACATTTGAAATGTATAACGGGGCCTCTGCGAGTTGACTTCGGCCCCTCGTACGCCTACCAAAGGACCGGGTCTCCAGGGACCCGAGATAAAAAAAAAAAATAAAGTTTGGCGAGTTAGCTAGTTGCTTGTAACATTTCTTTCCTTTTTCGTAAGATACGTATCTATCAATCCTTAATAAATTATACTGAAATGTCTTATTCCCTAATTTGAATCTAACATCACCAAGTAAACATAATAATAGCAAGGTCGTTAAAACTCTTACGAGAGTAAATAAAATTGGAAACAAAATTTCTACAATACTATTTACTCTGAAACCCAAGAGGTGCAGCGTAAAAATTTTAAAAATAAATAAACTATTAACTTTTCTAAAACTAACGTCTCGTGTTTTAAAAATGAATTCTTTTCTTGAAACTGCAATAAGCTAAAACAAACATTAATCATGAACACGTAAGTTGGAGTTTTTCAAAATCGATAATTGAGAGAACGCTCAACACACTTCCAACGAATGAAACCATAAAAATACGAGTGCGGGTGGGGGGGTTAAAATTAATATAGTTAATTACGGGATTGCTACCATGTACCTTTTTATTTTCGAGTTTCCGATATTTCGGCACTGTTGCAAGCGCCATGATCACCATATTTTCTTTAAAACGACAAAGAGCAAATTGTCTTTAAAAATTGCTACCTTTTGTGACCTAGGAAGTTCCGTTGGTTAAAGTTTCATGGATAAAATCGTTAATTTGGTTATCGCAGTCTTACTCTGGTTAATGATGTTTTATATCAAAATGGGTAAATGGGATTTTGGGACGGGGATCGCGGTCCCGGACTGAGTGGTACTATAGCCCTTTATCATCGACTTGATACGATAATGAGACTTGATTTTCAAAAATTCTGGTGTATACACAAATTGACTTTTCGGTTATTCATTAAATAAATGCAAATTCTATTATTTTTTGTGTGATTTACTTATTTGAAGTATTGTTTTATACCTGTATGTATGTAACTTGAACCTCGCATGCTTACTTATGGGTATACTGTGACTCAAAATCAAGGCCGCACGATCGTGTGAGTTAGGTGATACGTACTAAATAGATTAATAATTTTTTTGCACCTAAACATGATTTTCCTGTACGTATAATCGTTTAATCAGGGATATATCTTTATTTTTAGGAAAGCTCCTCTAGGATGACTAAGTTAGCATTTTGGAATGACTCGGAAATTGAGGAATTTGCTGATGATCATTATGAAAATATTGTTGCAAGAGTCTTAGATCACCTAGAAGAGAGTGGATCTGGTTCTGGCGATGAATCCTCCTAAGTGGATGGGGCACCACCACCTATTCCAACAACATCCAGAAGCAGGGGATCCACTAGAGGCAGATCAGGCAGGGAAACGTCAAGAGCAAGAGGTAGAAGAGCAAAACTGTTGATTTTTTTTTCAAGGACATTACATCAAAAGTTTAAAAACTCATTATTTGTATCGTTAATAAATGACTGATGATTATAAAGACTGTTTAATTAATTTAATTTTCATTTAATATCAAACCAACTAATAGCCTTCAACGGTTGACTTTATGACCAAAATGTCTATGAGAAGTATCAAGACAGTTAAATTTCGCTCGCTCCTTCAGTTTAAGATGGCGGCTTACGCTATGACCCCCGCGAGCAACACAAATTAAAATATTTTCTACTCCACCGTTTTTAGAGCAAAAATACCTGCATACATCAGTACAGTATACTGGTATTTTTGCTGCTTTACTGAGTTAATAAGGGCTTCCTATCAAGGTAGCCCTCATTAACTCAGTAAAGCAGCTAAAGTGTTAAACAGACAGATTAAGTTTCCAAAAACTGAGAACTTTCTTATTGATACAAGAAATGGTAATATTATCTATACTTAAAGCAGTATCGTATCATGTAATATTTCCAAAGTTACTTAAAATGCTCTGTTGCTGCTTTCGTTAAGAATTTTTAAAATGAAAACAGGTTTGGAAATTCTCGATAAAACGCTCAACACACGGATGCCACCGTCAATGCGGAACGCGGTTGTTTTTCTTTTGTTTGGTTTCGCTCGACTTTTCACACCACAGTGCACCCGGTGTGAAACGTCCCTATCTTTAAGCCGTAAGCGAAGCACTTAGTGTGGAAGCTCTTTTATGTATTTAATCGGATTCAAAAAGCTAATTGACTCTATCTGATCTATAAACTACACGAGCTGTATGTCTGTAATAACTGATGTGTAGATGTTTTTGGTTGAAAAATTTTGTTCATTTTGTTTTCATCAAATTAACAATCTGGTAGATTTGTAGATTGGCATCAGGTTAAATGAGATTTATTTTGTAAATCAAGTATATTTTAGGAAATATCTGTGATTTAATACCTTTTCAAAATAATAGTTTAAACCGATAAAGACATAGTTTCTCGCAGCTTACTTATCTCAGATGCAAAAAAATCTGTTGCGCTCAGTGCTAGTGTAGCTTTCTATAAATGAAAGAAAAATCGTGTCTAGTTTTTTGTCACATTGCAAATTACTATGTTTTACACTTTTTGCTACTGTCACGCTATCATTCCGTCACTTTAATACTTTGCCACATTTAAAAAACTTTGTCCTCTGCCAACAAAGCCTAGTAAATAAAAGCCAAAATAAGTTGGCAGCTTGTAGTATAATATAATAATATTATGCTTATTACTCCTGCCATATTATTTTTCTTGCCCAGTCCTTAACTTTCTCTAGGTTGAGTCATCGAGTTAGGTAACTTAATGGCTTATTTCTTTGACAAATTTAAATACCTGGTTCAAATATGCGAGTCAATGATAAAACATTAATAATTAATAAGCAATTAAGTAACCTTTTTTTTTAGGCATGGGAAATAATCAAATGACTTCCCCCGCTCTGGGCGGAGCGGGAGGGAGTGCCAGACTCTTACTGACTAAAACCCATCCATGTTCCTTCAGTTCCCTTTGTGTTCCGGAGCCACGGTATCTCTTTCGAATAGTCCCGCGACTCCGGCAGGCGTCGGCTCTTTCGGGCCCCTCTGTGTGCTGACTCTCTTTGAGGCGCGCGTGGAACACGTACGCGCCGTCGACACGGCCTGTCGTCAGGAGACGGACGGACGGCGAGCTGCCCATAGCTCACCGTCCACAGGCCCGCGCTTACGGTGGCCGGAGGTCACCAGGTGGCCTCCGACGCCCGCGGCGTCTACCACGGCGGCAATTAAGGAATGTCCTTTAGTTTCAGATTTGCGTTTGGTATGACGTTCCCTACATCTAAACTTCTAGTAAAAATCTCGTGTCGCGGTATTTGTTAGCGAACTCCTCGGCCTGACCAAATCTTCTTTAATTTATTGTGTAAATATTTGGTAGGTCTGAGAATAGGTCGTAGCGTATTTTATTTTTATTTGGCCAAACAACGTTTGCCGATTCAGCTAGTAAACTATATTATCATAATTTATGATCAGAATTCTGTATTTCCAAATCCTGGGTTCAAAATCCAAAAAGTAGAGCGTATTCTTTACCTTCAGTAATATTTTGGTTCACTAGTCGTTTGATAACAATCGGACGGCAAGCCTGCTAACTAAGACAGGCATATTAATTTTATACAACGGCGAGTTGGTAAGGCAATAAATCATGAAAAAAGAAGTATTATTATAAGAGGATAGGTGGGAGCTTCCGTATGAGCAGAACTGAGACAATAAGCTCTTTTGCATGGTACGGAGATAACCGATTTAAGTCCTAGCAATTCGTGTATTGTGGTGGTCCGTTGGATAAATTATTTGAACAAAGAAAAAAAAATCAGGTCAATTATTACTTCAATTTATAGATGAATTTTTGAGTTACAAAACCTTATAATAATTTTAAAAGAATCAATATAAAATGGTTAAATATGTAAAACTAAGTAACTACAGCAATTAAATAACTTAAATATTTGAGCTGAAGTTATTTTAGTAGTTATACACACAGACCTAAATCTCGGTTAAAAAGTGGACCCCAAGTAACTGATGTTTGACCTTGATAACCCTTTCGGATATCCAATTAAATTTTGGGTCAAATAGCACCCCTTTAACAATATTAATAAAATGACATCAATGTGGGTGTCGGTTTCTGCCATTGGCATTTTCTTGGTACTAGTATAGATTACTCAACTTATAACTATAACTCGTACAAGTTACTGTAACACTACAAACTAGTACTACTACTGTTTATATGCACATCTCTTATTTTTATATTCAAATGTAATAATTGTCCAATTTTTCTTATGTTATGATAATAGTTATGTATAATACAAATGAAATGTTAAACAATGGGATATGTTAATTATTAATACTATATTTATTTTTAATCTTTCAATGAGAAGGTTGTGCATACCTATAAGTAATGTATTTACACAGAATTGAAGACTTGTGATTACCTATTATTGCTATAATTGTAAATATGTCGTTGGTGTGCCTTACTTAATAAATAAATAAATATACAGAACAAAAAACGGCAAATGGAAGTCGTACTTGTGCACGAAGGGTTCCGTACCATTAGTTAAGAAAACCTTTTCTGTATGGGTGTCTTTTTTCCAACTATCCAGCTCTTACGGTTCTTGAGATAGGTACAGCCCGCTTACAGACAGATGGACAGACCGACAGCGGAGACTTTGTAATAGGGATTCGTTGAATACCCTTTAGGGATGGAATCCTAAAAAGTCGTAGGAGCGTCAAGGTTTTCACAGATTCCTTGTTAAACAAAAAAATACATTTTTGTCAAAAAATGGCTCTTTTTAGGGTTCCGTACCAAAATGGTAAAAGGAAACCTTACGGTGTGACGTCTATCCGTTTGTCACAGTTGGATATTTTAAGAACTACTGTAGCTATAAACTTAAAATGGAATAGCTCTATTATTTTTAAAATTATAAAGAAATAAAAATGTGTATTTTTTTTTGCAACAGCTACTGAAAGAAGTTCATATGAAAGAATGCTATTTGTGGTTTTTGATTTTGGACAAAACATAAAAAAAAACATTCCCCCCTCCCCTTATCTTCAAAGTTTGCATAGAGAAAAATCTGAAATTATTCTATTTGATAGAAGTTTATGTAAAAACACATACAAATTAAGTAAATTTCTCTAAATAACACAATTTTATTCAAAAATCATCCACAATAATTATAATAGTTCCACTATCAGTCAAGAGATGGCGCTGGTCTAAAACTGCAATATACACCATTGTTTTAAAATATACGCGTCACCGATAAATATTTAATAACATCTTACGTATTGTATTACGGAACCCTCAGTGTGCGAGTCCGACTCACTCTTGACCGTGAATACGAATCTTCATTAATTTACCTGCAAAATAATAGTCCTATCACACAGCCTACGTGGGAATGTTCAAAGGTTGCTAATGTATATGGCCTTCACAGGTCAACGAATATAAGTACCTACTTGCTTGTGGTAAATTCGGGTAGAAGGATTTGCTTTCATCTAAAGTACTTGTGTAGATAGTAACAGTTAATGTTCAGACCATTTATTTACAGGATAAACAAGCGTGTGACTTAAGTGCCATTTACACGATGCGAGTTTCTTACCTCAAAGATATGATTCTCTATTTGAGCTATATTTATTTATTCTTTCAAGAATAACTCAGTTTATATACCTATATTATAAAAAATATGAAAAGACAGCATAAGTCCTTGGAAGTCAGGTGTAAAAAAGAGAGTATGGAGGACTGGGAACTTTACTTTTGCTTTTGACTCTACCAAAACTTTTTTAGGGATTAAGTGGAATTCTTTTTTACACCTGATATATCTACTTTTCCAAAGACTTTTGCTGTCCTTTCATATATTTCATAATAAAGGTATCTAAACTCAGTTATTCTTGAAAGAATAAATAAATATATTTCAAATAGAGAATCGTATGTTCGAGGTAAGAAACTCGCATCGTGTAAATGGCGTCTTAGGTACGGGCATCTAAGTCAATATTATAAATTTAACTTGACGCTATTTGTTCTGGAACCACTTTTGCATATTACTGCAGTTAGAGTGAGTAGGAAATAATATTAATTTAGTTGAATTCATTATCATCATTATCATTTCTGCCGATAGTACCTACACTATTAGATAGAGGCCTTATCCAAGTGTTGGCACATCAACGAATTTTGTGCGTCTTGTATCCAAATGAGCAGTCCATGCTCGCATCCCGCGGCCTTCACCAGGTCATCAGTCAACCATGTGGGTCTTCAAACGCCGAGTCTTTCAGTACCTATGCGTAAGTTAAAATAAAACTTTATCTACGATGTTGATTTTTTGTTTTTGGTTGGATGAAGTCGCTAATCTCAAGAACTATTAGTTCGAATCGAATAATATTTTTAGTGTTGAATAGTATAATACATCTACGCTACGACCAATGGAGCATTAACACTTTTTCCACTGTAATTCTGATGTATTAGACTGCACTGCATCTAATGTTTCTACTGAAACAAAAACTTATAGAATTTGTTACTTGACTTACGTAAATTACCCACTTAAACTTAGTTCGAAGCACTTTCTGGGAAAGAAAAATGATTGCTTAACAAATATTTAATTTTAAGATATTAGATAACATAAGATAAATTCATTCATTCATTGTTTTTGAAGTTCTTTGTATTTTATTAAGAATGAGTTATAAGGAGAAGACGCCATAGTAAAATCATGTAAAGACAATCAACATTGTGCATGGATGGGTTTTGTGCTCATATTTATTAGCTCATATAGATAAACTGGATGCTAGAAGAACAGGATCTATCAATGTGGTACCTACTTGCAGAGGTCTTAGTCTAGCAATACATATATTTCGCTTCAAATGATGACGATGTTACAGTGAGCAACTGCACATCAACTTAACTTTCTTACTTACTTGTAAATCACCTTTACAATCAAACAATTTAGTTGGGTGACTAAAAAGTTACCTGATCTGAAAATGTTCTGTCATTTAATGATTTAAACTACCAACCCGTAAATTTTAACTTGTTCACTAATTTCCAAATAATGCACGAAGTCAACATTCAGAGGGCTAAAAGCAATTAGGAGAAAATGACTCGGCAATAATTAACAACAATGCGTGTCGCTTTCCCAAAACGATTTATCAAAGTGCCTCATATATATTTCCACTTAAAAACATTCAACTATAAAATCGTTCTGGGGACTAACGAGAAAATTATTTTGAAAATAGTATAATTTAGAAAGTTTGTCGCAGATTTGAGTAGGTACATAATTACAGTCCTGTTATAATAGTATTATGAAGTTCATGTTGAAAGAGGCGAGTTTCTGAAAAGCCTGGTAGGTAAACTGTTTAAACCATTATAGGTATTATTTAAGGTGACTGATAATGTTTTTTCTGTTTCTGTACTCCTTTTTTCCGATTATCCGTCAAAAATGGAACCCTTATAGGATCATTTGGGTGTCTGTCTGTCTGTTGGTCTGTCTGTCTGCCACAGCCAGTTTTTTTTTTTAGTTTTGCGGTCAAACTAGAAAACTACAAGAATAAGTTTTTCAAACTGTTTCGGGTGACATATCAAATGAAAGTGCTTACAGTGCGGGTTTTAATTATATTTTTTCATAATTTCAAAAATAAACAGTTTTGAAGTTATAAAAGACATTGGACCAAACGTGACAATTCCCCCTCCACCTTATCTCCGAAGTTACTGAGCCTAAAATTTTGATAAAATGAAGATAATAGCTTCATACCTGTTGATTACAGGAAAATCAGTAGTGTTAAAAAAACATGTTAAAATAATTAAATTGGTTTGGAACCCTATGCACGCGAGTCCGACTCACACTTGGCCAATTGTTTGACGAAACGATTATCCAAATAAAACAATTACACAGAAGCTAGCTATGAAATAATCAGATCATGTTATGTTCCGATCACAGTTCAACGTTTTTGGTCCAAATTAATATAGCGCAACCCTTTGTACCGATTGCTTTGAGAGAAACAGTGAACATGTGTGAGCAGATTAAAATAGGAACAGATGCAGTTTTTCTACAGTAAAAAAAAACAGATACCTAGCTTGAGCGACTTCTAAAGCTAGGTTTTTGACTAGCTTCTACACCTAGATCAGGACAATTTTTGGATTATTTTGTAAAAGTTTAATTAATTCTTGATTAGCCATAGCTTCTAACACAATTAACACGGTTATTCAGATTTCCTAAATAAAATTAAATAGCCAACAAGTTGGATGACTAATTCAGAATTTAATAATGGCAACAAAAACGACGCTAAAAGAATTGAACCATATTTATTCGCAACGCCATGCCTGTTGTCCTGCTGGCACTTACGTCGTCTTTGCATTTTTATGGTTGTTCGTAAATGTTTATAAAAGGAATATATGAAGATTCTTTTGTTCTGAGAACTCTGTTTTGTGCAAGTGGGTCTTAATCGGTTCCGAGTTGAATTCCTTTTCAATTAATCAATAATCATTAAAAACTAACAGCCAAGTGCCAGCAACCGTTCCGGCCCATTGTTTGGGGCCGGTAAGAAATGGCCGGTACCACAGATAAAGTTCGTGTACCGTTGTCGAGAGTGGACTCGTTAAAGTACCTTGGGTAAATCTTGACCACTACCCTTAGCTACAATGAAAACATTGAGAGGAAGCGAAGGGCGCTGTTTTGCGTTCAGCATAATAATGCTTTCAGGTGTTTGATGGTGCTGCCTCGCTTTTGTAGCGCATCAGGGATGTTTGGGGAAACGCGCATCGACCAACATCTAAAGAGGCTCTCGTTGGGCAGCTGGATCAAGAGCTTGATCCAGAAAGCAGTACTCCTGGACACGGCGCTTATAGTGAGGAGGTTCCTCTTTCGGGAGCCCTGACGACCGGTAGCTTGGACCCTGTTCCCGATATCGGTGGGCTACTATTTTTATTATATTTTTTAATAAAGAAATAAACAGAAAAAAAGTTTTGTAATGAGAGAGGACACTTTTATTTTTGTTGTGTTATTATAGTGACAATGGAGATACACTATCGGTGAAAATTTCAACTTTCTACCTATTACGGTTCTGGAGATACAGCTCGCTGATAGACAAACAGACGGATGGATAGTAGAAGCTTAGAAATGGGGTTCCGTTAGTTACTCTTTGGGTATGAAACCCTAAAGATTCGTTAACCAAACAAAGGCAAAAAACGTGTTCATCGCCTTAATTTAAAGAAGCCTTAATCTAATCTCTTTACGAAAAGATTTACGTCTTCAGTATCAGATTTTTAAAAAGAAAGATGGTTTTACTCTTGATTAAAAAGCGCGTCAACCAAATTAAAGCAAGAAAAATTCGTACTTTGTTAAATTAATTGAAGCTCTTGAAAGTACTTCGGAAGTTCATCAAGATGCTCAGACAAAATTGTTTTCAACTCACGAAAGCAAAATTAACAGGCAATTTATCGAAACTTCATAAAACTCAGTTCAGTTTCTCCAAGAATTGGTTACCGATGTTTGACTTTCAATGAGGGCTAATACTTATTGTTGTTAAGAAATAATAAATAATTGAAATGGATGAAGAGATATAGTTGAGGAAAGGTTTCGGAAAGGTCATCAAAAGTTTAGAATTGCCAACCAACATTTCGTTTAGAAACTTTTGATAAATAACTCTATCGTTATTTCAAGGCATAACATCCTGCAATATGATAAGATTACACCCATTTATTCTCAAGAGAGTCGTCAATTGTAAAGCTTGGGTATGATCCGCACTATATTTTTACGACGATAATACAATAAATGTTGAACTGGTTTCCTTTTTTATCACAAATAGTTGCCTATAAAATTGGTTTCATATCACATCATAAAGTTAACAACGTCTCACCTTGTAGGCTTGGATGAAGTGAGTATGAAGTGAACTGTCATTCCATGTTATTTTTCCATGCAATTTCGATTACTTGGATGACAAAAAACCATCATCCAAGTAAACGAATTCCAGCTATTTCGATTTAAAATCCAAACTTCGTAACCGATTTTGATAAAATTTAAATGAGACTAATCTGCAATTATATCCTTTTATAAAAAACAACAAGTGAGAATTTTTGAAATCGGTTCATAATTGACGGAGTTATGAGGTAACAAACGTAAAAAAAATGCCACCGAATTGAGAACCTCCTTTTTGGGAAGTCGGTTAAAAAATCCAATGATGCAGTTTTTGTTTTCACCAAATCGGGCTCGAGACTCCTTTCAGTGTTTCCACATAGTTTTTGATTTGGCCTTTGGTAAACTTTAAAAATTCACCTTGTAAATGGAACAGCGCTCAAGATTGGTACTGTTGCGCAGTCGATTTCACCAATGTTTTCAAGGTAGTTCCTTTCTTGAACCACCTTAAGCTAAGTACTGCCTTTTTCTAACCACAGGCTGTGGTTATAAAAAAAAAAGATTGATTAGATAAAACATTTTCTATTTTGCATTCTACATCTTTGTTCACGTCGGTATGTATGTCTATATCTATTGCGAGGATCGACCGGAGGACACGGTGGAGCACAGTGTACAGGTGTGCCCCGCTTGTGCGGAGCACCGCCGTGTCCTCGAAGCGGCGATTGGCGGCGACCTCTCGCGTCCGGCCCTGGTTCAAGCCATGGTTTGGAACGAGACGGAATGGGACGCCGCCACCTCCTTCTGCGAAGCAGTCATGCTAGCGAAGGAGGTGGCGGAGTGGGAGAGGGAGAGATCCTCTCGTCCCGGCCGCCGTGGTAGACGCCGCGGGCGTCGGAGGCCACCTGGTGACCTCCGGCCACCGTAGGCGCGGGCCTGTGGACGGCGAGCTATGGGTGGCTCGCCGTCCGTCTATCTAATGACGACAGGCCGTGTCGACGGCGCGTTAGTGTTCCACGCGCGCCTCAAAGAGAGTCAACACACACAGGGACCCGAAAGGGCCGAAGCCTGCCGGAGTCGCGGGACTATTCGAAAGAGATACCGTGGCTCCGGAACACAAAGGGCAATTTTTATTTTATTTTATTTATCGTTTAAGCCAGGCATTAGCACCCATAACATTAAAAATTCAAAACTTAAACTAAAAAACCTTAACTTACTAATAAAACAAAACTTAAACTACCTACTTACTACATAAAACACATCAAGCCAAAGAAAACGCACTCCCCCGTAAAATCAGTGAGTACATTTACTTTGGCTCCCTCAGTACATGCACCGTAAGAAACACAGCTCTTATTATGGCATTCTTGCTTGACTCGACACGCGCAAGGAACGACGCCCTGAGCTTCCCCATAAGCGCATAGAAGTCGGTAACTCTGTTCTCAGCAAACATCTCAGTCGCACTACACCGCCAGGGCAGGTTGAGCATGACCCGAAACGCGTTATTGTATTGTACACGAAGAGTGTTGTATGCACTCTTCGTATACTTGTACCAAAGTTGGCTGGTGTAGAACGACTGACAGTAAGCCTGGAACAGAGTTATTTTTACTTGCTTCGAGCAACGGAAAAAGCGTCTGTTTAGCATATTGCTTCTACATGCAATGCTACGTCTTTGCCTCTCTAGATCATCGTCATATTTTAGGTTTTCCGTTATAATATGTCCGAGATACTTAAATTGTCTAACTATTTTTAATTCTGAGCCACACAAAGTAATTGGCAAGACCTTATCAGGGCCATTGCCGTGTTTGAAAATCATTACTTCTGTCTTTTTAGTATTATAGGTTAGTTGGTGTCGAGCTGCGTAATTCTCACAAAGAGAAATGAGTTTTCTGAGGCCATTGACCGAGGGGCTGAGCAGAACCATGTCATCTGCATAACTGAGGTTATTTAAACATTCACCGCCAATATGGCATCCGACTCTGGTTCTGCTCAGTTCCTCAATCAAGTCGTTGACATACAGGTTAAACAGCACCGGGGACGTCAGGCCACCCTGTCTGACGCCACTCGTCAACCTATACGACTCCGATAAGGCGTTATCCCATCTGACTTGATTGCTTTGGTTGTTATACCAATATTCAAATAGGTCCACTATTTTATTCGGCACATGCGTTTGTCTCAACTTGTTCCAGAGTATATTATAATTAATTGTATCAAAAGCTCGGCTGAGGTCTAAAAAACATGCATATACTGTTGTATTTCTAGTTATGTATTTATGGATGGTATTTTTTAGAGCAAAGATAGCTAGGTCAGTGGACAAGCCCCGACGAAATTCAAACTGTGCATTATTAAGCGGAATGTTCTTTTCATTTAAATGTTTCATAATCAGGTTTTCGAAAATTTTTGATATTATGGTTGCGAGTGATATTGGGCGGTAATTAGACGGACTGGATACATCACCGGTTCTGTTTTTTACGATGGGTACAACGGTGGTTTTCATAAAGTCATGAGGTAAGTAACTGTGGTCAATACAAGATTTAAACAAGAAAGCAATTTTATCAAATAACACTGCAGGTGCAAACAAAACATGTTCGACACTGAGCCCATCGTGACCCGGGGACTTGCCGCGTTTCATACCTCTAACACACTGAAAGACATCCTCAACTTTGACGTGTAACTCGGTCAGTTGAGCGGGCGGCGCCACCTCCGCCGCGCTCGCGGCCGGCGGCGACGCGCGCGGCGGCGTCGGCGCAGTCCCCGCGGCACCATGGGCCGAGCAATGAAAGAACATGGATGGGTTTTAGTCAGTAGAAGTCTGACACTCCCTCCCGCTCCGCCCAGAGCGGGGAAAGTCATTGGATGATATCCCATCCCTAAAAAACAAAAAAGGTATGTCTATATCTACCCACTCATATAAATTCTTTTCTAGCTATAAACTCCCAATTCAATGGAAGGTTTCTGTTCACTTGAACTGAACATACTTCATTATATTGCAAGAGTCGTTGAAAGACTGTTACGTGTTTTTCCAAGACTTTCCAAGACTATTGAGAAATGCCATTTACCTATGAACTATGTATTCGTCTTGTGTGAACGTGGTTCTTTTGGTAGTGCCTCGATAGTATTCATTTATCTTGTTTAGACTTTTATAATCCAGTACACAAGCCATATTCGTCATAGTAAATACTACGGATTTGTTTTGATGAATGGTTTATTTTCAAATCGAAATCACAACAAACTTCAGAGATGTTTTTGGAAGAGAGCTTGATTTGGTCTTATCCGGAGAAGCAGTAAGTTTCCTTAAGAAGAAATTAACTGTTACATAATATGACGTATCAATCATGTCCAACTATATTTTTATTGTGGAATCATGATCATCATTTCAGCTGAAAGTTGTTCATAGCAAGACATTATTTATTATTAATTAATTAATTTGGGTCTCCAACAAAAGATACACACATCTAACATTAAACCCAGTTATAGGAGACCACAACATGTACATATAACTAGGTTTACATTATAGGTATGTACAAAATACACACATACAAAATAAAAATAAGATTTTTACAAAATTAAATTAAAGTTAGAATTAGAATAAAATTATTTTTAAATCCCTCAGAAACATACTCCCCGGTGAAGACTGCCCAAGTCCTCAATACTGCCTGCTGTCTAGCTAATACATCAATACTCTTGTTTATGGATAGCATTGCAATCAGTGTGGATTACACTATTATAAAAAAATAGGTTTCATGTTAATAGCTGTTCAAACCGTCAAAGTCTGTCCTAAGTCTAATTCAGACAATTATATTCTTTACTCAATAACAATTTATTTGTACTAGTTTTAAAGACGGAGAACAAATTAAAAGAAAAGAGCTTTGGCAATTTCCTCAAAGCGTAAAAATAAATTACAATAGTAAAAATGAATTGCTTATAATCAGTAATAGCTGAATGTGTCAGCAAATGGTAATAGTGTTGCTGAATTCTTGGCCAAATAAAAGTTCTAACCCGCTAGAAACCCATTTATTTTCGCCAGATCCCAATACGCTGAGAAAAATAGATCTGCGGATCTAAGGCACCTGTCTCACCGCCAGCGAGGAAGCTATTAGCTATCGACAATTTGCTCGCTGTGGAAAGGGATAGAAAATATAGATCCCGTGTGAGTAAAAAAGACACAAACGTTCAAACTGCCGGTTTGCGGCTCTTAAAAGACAAGACAAGACAACAAGACAAGACAACAAACGACAAGACAACGAAAAGAGGACAAGAGCTATCAAAGATTGTACTCGTTCAGCGACACCCGCTCGGCGATGCTCGTTTGGTGGTCAGGACTCACCAACCAGCGGTAATTTCTACCCATAGTGCGGGCCGGAGCGAGTATGCCGAGTAAAATCCTGTCCCACAAAAACACTCGCTGAAAGCCAAGCGTCAAAATTGTCTAAAATTTTCACTCGCTACTCGCCAACTCGTTTCGAGTTTCTAGTTTTACTCGCCACTCACTGATAGCCGGCTGTGTGACAAGTGCTTATAAATACCACTTTAGTAGAATCATATTAGGATCATAATATTAATCGTACAATAATCTATCTAACTTCCTTTTCATCTTTATCGCTAAAGCATTAGGTTCAAGGTTGATTGGGAAAGTTTGATGTGCTGGCCGATTCTGCTAAAGTGGCCTTGTTAGACCCCTCTGTACTCAGCATAGGCAGAATCAATGCTGATAGTTTTCCTTCAGCTAAAAATTCTCGGCTTTTTAAGAAATTTTTGGAGAATTTTCAATATGTAAAGACTGTGACGTTGCAAAATCATAACGTCGACTTTTGGCGACATCTCTCGGATTGTCATTATCGACATATCACGTTTAGTTCAAACTCAGTAAAGAGATGGCGCCAAAGTCGTATAGACATGAGTATTTGAGTTAAAGATTATTAATTGACACAATTAAAAATAACAACACAGTTAAACGATTAAAATATAAAATATTCGAAAATAAAACTCAAGTATTCATTTCAGTTCAAATTGGATATCGATAAATTAATAAGACTAGGCATTTTAGTCGAGAAATCGTTTATGGTCACAGAGTTAGATATCTGTGGGACTGTTGTTTCCGGGATGGCATTTTTTCCAAGACTGCAAGACAGACGACATGGAATAGATCGTGCTGCCTTGATTTGACTCGCGGGGTCGAGTTCCATTTGCTCGCAGCCTGAGAAGACCGATGGAGTCGCAGCCTAATAATTGCTAGGCCTTGTTCTGGAATTTGATGGTTAGACCCACGCCGCACGTGGTTTATTTTCTATTGCCTCTTGAGATTTGAGTTCTTGTGTCTGATTAGGGGGATATTGTTGCAGGTTCTGGCTTTTGACGCTAGCCTGTAGAGGGACGCAGATGTCTCGTTTTGGTGCGTGTTGATTTTGGTTCGGCGGGTGTGCGGACAGCGTGGCAGACCCATTTGCCGAGGTAGGCCACACGCATTTCCACCTCGCTCGAGGAGGTCCATGAAGGTACCAACGTGTTTTATTCTTCTGTCCCCGTTCTGAACGATATCTTCCCCGTAGGTACGTGCTGTGCGCGTGGTTCGTGTGATAAGCACAGAGCTGATGCCAAGGGGTTATTGACTCGCTATGCAAGACCGCTATGTAAGATCGCTATAAAAGACCGCTATAAAAGATCGCAAGTAGGAGCTAATTTATTAAGCTATTTTGAGAGAGAAAGTGAACCTCACTGGTCACTTATTGGTAGAAAGACCATGTAATTGAGGGGTTGGTATAATTTACAGTGTATGTTGTGTCTCGAGGGTTGAACATAGTCTTTTCTGCATAGAGCACAACTAATACAAGCTAAAACAAGCTAAACAAACTAAAACAAGCTTTCAGCTTGAATAAGTGCTGCTGTGCCGTGCGACTGTGTGTACTGCGATATAGGGCAGTAAATTCCTGCTTGTGCAAGGATTAATAAAAAGCAAGGCCGTGCAAAAAAAAACTAAAGCGGCATTTAATTAATCTACTACATTTTGTTTCCCATGTGGAAAGACGAAACAAACTAAAATTGAATTTAATCACCGGGGAAAAACATAAGTAACTCTTGATTAATTTTTGTTCAATTTCTTACCACCGTTCAAAGTCTGAGATGCAATCTTGATTATTAAAAAAAAGTCATTTAGTAATCGTTATTTCAGTCAAAAAGTCAATGTAATTACGAAGCTAATCGCATCTGGGTGATGTTATCATCATGCAAACAATTTTTGTTACTCTTTCCTACTACGAATGGTGTTCAAGAGTTCATTGTGATAGTAAAAATTTTACTCATCATCGTTTTTCTAACATTCTTCCCTGCTGAGGTATCTTGATAGGGTTGACTCATAAAACAGAGCTTCTGATGGGACGGTATATTAGAAGGTAAGAACATATTCGTGCAAAGGCATACAATTAGATTAGGGCGCATAACTCGAAACGGATGTACTTTACAACTGAGCTGCCATAGTAACTATATAGATGTCTAAAAATATATCAAAAAATCTTTACAAACAAAATAGTGGCGTTAGAGTGCCATAAAAAAGGCACTAGTTGCCCATACATTTCATGATTCAGAATCTTTACTCAATTCTAATGTTAGAGAAATAGTCAGTTTTTTGTATTCCTACCTAGTTTTAACGACTAAAATTGGTATGACCAATTTATGATTTTGTATTGCTTTTCCACAAAAAGTATAGGAAATTCCTGCACAAGATTTTAATTTTTAAATTGTTATTAATTTGTTGGTATGTTTTGGCATTTCAACACATATTACAGTAATTTGCATTTATTAAATTGGTGTTCAAAATGTGAACCCACTCGGGTGTAAATATATTCCATAAAAAACCAGTTGAACTTTAATATTTATTTTTATTGTTTTAAGGGTGGTTTATATCAACAAACAACAAACCGAAACAATCTGTTATAACTTATAACGTTAGAAAAAAAACATTTTTTTTCCCGTTTGTCCACAATATTTGTCTACTTCTGCTCTGTCTACGTAATTCTTCATGATAGATGACCTAACGTTTGCCGATTTATCTGAACAGCAAAAAAGGTAATGGCAAGATAAATAAAATAGGTTCGAAGCACTATTCCTAATGAAATTAGGATTTTGACAATGACAAAGCGCAGAAAACCCACAAACCCATATTTTTACTGTAATTTAATATAGACAAAGGTATTTTTATCTTATCCTTCTTGTCCAATGTAGGTACATGTATGTATTCATCTATTTTTAGCATCGCATTTTTATGGTTACGAGAATAGACAAACTTTTCTTCATTCTACGCATGTTTTTTGTAATTAAATATGTATAAATTTATAAGACTCATTCTCAACTTGCAAGCAGATATTGACAAATACCTAGTTGCCATTCTTTTTATTTAAATTATTATCATAATAGGTAAAAATATAAGCTAAGTCTGGTAATAATCAAAACAAAAACTTACAACAATAAGTGATCAGGGGTTTGTTTAAATTGAGGTTAAAATTAAAGTATCTCGGATACCCAAAATATATGTATTAATATTCTGATATAGAGAAACCAACTCTGCTGAAAATAATTGTTAAATTTATCTTTTCGTAGTTTGATCGGAAGACTGATTAAAACATGAATGGTCACGAATGCTAAACAGAAGTTTACAAATAAACGCTTTTAGTTATAGTTAGGTCCCATTGAAGGACCTAACGACATGACACTATTTCTAGTTTACAAAAACTGTCTTTGTCTATTTTTACGAAAGCCCAGATGCTAATAGTTTTAGGGATTTTAGATTGGGCTATCAATCTTACCTGAAAATGGAAGAAGGTATACCGTGTGTTTAATGAAAAATAATAAGAAAGACGTAGGACTAAGTAAAATAAATAAAATAGGTACTGACATTATCCTCTAAACAATTAATCATTTCGGAAAAAGGCAATCAGTTTACTACAGACATTTTATGAAGATCCATTCAGACGTTTTGACATGAAAGAGTAACAAACATCCTTCCATCCATTTGTGGATGGTTGTTTGTTACTCTTCACAAAAACGAGTTTATCTTTATATATAATTCTACCCTACGTGTGTATGTCACTGAACTCCTCCAAAACGGCTGGTCCGATTTGAATGAATTTTTTTGTATGCGTTTGGGTGGCGTCCTGGATGGTTTAGATTCACAAATCAACCCGAAAGATGGCGCTGCAGTCGATATCTAGGTCATATGCAGGACAACGTCTGGCGGGTTCGCTAGTATCTTTATATTTTTTTATTGTATTTTCAAAGTGATGTCATCTCTGTTGGTGGGTGAGCCCAAGCTTCATACATTTTTGCCCATGATACGTGAAAGAGTAACAAACATCCATCCTCACAAACTTTCTCTTTTGTAATATTAGTAGGATTACCTAGTTGGATATTTTTTACGCATAATATGTATGTATGTAGAAAAAGGTCTGATAAAAAAAATTATAACTGGCAAGTAGGGTCATGTATTGTACCTATGGACGCTTTTACCTTTGGACATTGAGTATAATAAAAAAACTGGCAGTACTAAAAATATAATATTGCAACACAGTGGTGGCATTTTTATTTTCTAGCAACACCAGTGAGTGGCGTGACGCTATCGGTGTTGTGTGCAGTGTGAGGCCGTTTTGGAGATTTTTGTGTTGAAAACTAAGTTTTCGCATGATCTTTCTGATTTTTTACTTAAATAATGCTTGGATATATTTTACAATTTGATATCGTTCACTTATCTGTAGCTAGTTTTATTTAGAAATCAAAGAGAAAAGAAAACAGTTTCTAACCTAAAAAACAAAATAATAACGTTTTTTTTTAAATGTTGTGTTGGTTGTACCTTTGGACATGTCTTTGTTTGTACCTGTGGACACGTTCAAAGGTACTGGTAAGGAACTGTTTATGTGTTCGAACTGTTTTTCATTAGATGACAGTGATAATGATCTTTCTGCAGAAGATTTATTTGATATGGTTCGTGCATCCAAATAAAACTCGCAAAATACACTGATCTCATTTAGGTATACCTGCCTAGTGCCTACCTGTCTAACTAAAATGTTCCTACTTGAGATTATATTACGAAGAATTTATTTTGTTAATAAGAGCTTTATGATCGTTAATTCTACGTGTTATGTTAATAATAAGCGCTAACTTATGATGATTACAAGACTGATTTAAATTAAAAATGTTCTGTTTTATTTTGTCCAAAGGTACAGACAGGGTTGTCCAGAGGTACAAACATGTAACGTACCTTTGGACAAAACTGCACATTTAAATAATTTATTTTAATTAAATAAAATGTTAACATTAGAGCTAGTACAAAAAATACAGTAACATTAGATCGTATGGCGTACAAAATAAAGTAATTTTCATATAGATACCTTGAATATATACCGAGATAGGTTGTTCGAAAGTTCAGGTAGTCTTAAATGTCCAAAGGTACAATACATGACCCTACAGCTTTATTTTGATAAACAAGTACTGCTGGTGCCAATGAACAAGTAAACGCATTCAGTTATAACCGCAGTCGTGGCAAACATGAATATGGATTTGACAGTGTTGCTTTCCTTAATCCACGTCATTAGCATCCAAATACTGAAACAACTATCAATTTTTCGAATGCACTGAATATTTCTATTCCTACAGGACATGCAATTTATGCAAATGAACGCAGAGTTGAATTGTATAACTAGATGTCTGTATTATAAGACCTTGAGAAGTAGGACCGGAGACATATTAAATTGTATTCGAGAAAGACTGAAACGTTTGAATGCGAAGTTTACATAAACTTGCTGTGACTATGCATACTATTTATATAATGATACTATTTATAAATCTTTAAATTTTTACAACAGTTGCAAAGTTGATTCTCAATCGTTTTTGCGAAGGCAGTTGCTTTAAACTTGAAGTTTCTCTGAAGAACTCACTTTGACAATTTAAAGTAAGTAGTAAAGTAAAATAAGTAAATAAGAAAAGTGATTTATTTTATTATGTTGGCAAATAAGATCGTGCTAGTTGCACGATACCAGGAAATTATTAAATCAAAAGGTAATCGACTGCACCAGTTTCTGTGAGTTGAGATAATGATAAGGAATCATTATTTTTTCTTCTTATTGCTCTTCACCATTTTTTATCTCATAGCTTATCGAATTACTCAAAAACATGAATAGATTTCATAACAAAATCCCGAGTCTGAAAGAAAATAAAAACATACAACTCGAGGTAACCCTAGGTACACAAGCAAGAAACGCTCTCGTATTTATTCTAATTACCACTAGCTTGGTCGGACACATCTCGAGCCTTTGAGTCAACAGTATACTGCTGAAGACTGCAATGCTATGATTCCTTTGGATTTCCAAGAAAATTTCTTTTTATAGGCGACCTTTTATTTGTATTTTTAACCGACTTCCCAAAAAGGAGAAGGTTCTCAATTTGGTTGCATTTTTTTTTTTTTTATGTTTGTTACCTCATAACTCCGTCAATTATGAACCAATTTGAATAATTATTGTTATATCTGAAAGGATATACTTGCAGATTCGTTTAAATCGTTTACGGTGTTTGGATTTTAAATCGTATTAGTTGGTTTACTTGGATGATGGTTTTTTGTCAACCAAGTTATCGAAATTGCGTATTTTGCTTTTCTGCAATTTTGCAGTGGTGTTGTTAGGTGTGGGTGTACCACTAAAAAGTGAAAAACAAAAAACTTTTTACAAAAAAATACAACCGACTTTCAAATAAAAAAAAAAACACTACAAAGTAAAAAATAACTTTAATTTCGGAATTCGGTGTCAAAATACGTAGAAACTAACAAAACACCGACTTCCGAAATTATAGTTATTTTTTACTTTGTACCTAGTGTTTTTTTATTTGGAAGTCGGTTGTATTTTTTTGTGTAGAAAAGTTATTGTTTCACTGTAGTATTTTTCTATTTGCGTTGTACATATCGACAAGGGTACCAGAGTACCATACTCATACTGGGTTTTTCGGTCATCCAAGATCGTGAAATCATGTTCGCAGCCTACCTGGGTGTGCAATCGATTCAGTTTTTTCCAAATAGGTTACTGCAGTGCAAGACCGGGTCGCTTTTGGTTTAAAGAATTTGTGGGTTAGTGGATATTTGTAGTTTCCTTATCACAGTACAGTTTAATGTAGTCTATCTTGGATTGTCAGCAAAAATCGAAAAGAGCTGTTGCGGATTTTTCGGCCTAACCTAATAACACGTGAGCATTTGGACCCCACGGTCCAAGAGTTTCAACCCCAAACGACTAAAAATGTGGTAGCAACCACATTTTTATTACAACACAAGGCTATTATATTTTCGCCGTTTGTTTTCAGCAGCCGCAGCGGCAGAACCAGCACAGCTCGACGAGCTAGGAAGATGGGATGGTGCATGAGTATTGACACATGTAGCGTCCCACACTTAAGGCTTACCCATCTTACATGTAAATAAAGACATACCGTCCGGTCGCTTGCCATCGTAGTGTGACAAAACAATGGGTAGTGGTTCTACGAATTTTCACATTCGCTTCGCATTCGCATCTCAATCGCAAACTGTCAAAAATGTATGAAAATTAAGGCTTTTTTGACAATTTGCGATTGACATGCGAATGCGAAAGTTATTTAAAAATTAGTAGAATTGGCCCTAGCGCCTAGCGCGTCGGATAATGTCGTTGATGTTTGCGTGCCGTGCTATGCGACCCACGGCTGGTGACAGCGATAAGGAAAGTTTTAATTGCCTGATAATCTTTTTACTTCAAACCCGTGAAAAGTAAGAAAAAGTCACAAACTGAAAAAGGGATTACTATTTCAAAAAAAAAGTGCTACGTATTCTTGGGATCAATGTATGAATCAGTCAAAATTAACATTCAGTAGTAGTCAGAAGTTGAGGTTTCTGCTCGGTTAATTAAAAGGCAAAACACGCAACGCTGTAGTATACTATGTTTAGATGACGTATATAGCGACAGAACTGTAGGTTGAACAAAATACTACTTTGGACTTTATTAATATGATTACTCAGTCTTGTTGGGCACCGCATACCGCAATATTGTGCGTTTCAATCAAGAGAATTCATGAACATGTATTTGATTAAATCTAACAAAAACCACTTTCTAGAAGAACACTTGCGATAAAAAAGTCCTATTTCAGTTCACGAACTAAATTTCGTTCCCTGAAGGGCACAGAACCAAAAGTACATTAACACACCAAAAAAAAAACACTTTTTTAAAATAGTTCAATTATAATATTTACGTGGTAATAAAGTCTATGTTGACAAGTTAAATATTTACGAAACGTAAGGTTAACATGCAACTGGGGTGTATTAACCCTAGTACAAAGCTGCATAAAAAAATAATGTATTTTATGTAGCTTCTGCCAGTGGCTTGTATGCGCTATTTTCGAAAATTATCCCAAAGCAACATATTAACGAGATCAGCAGATCGCGATCTCGTTCCTTTCCCTACCTTCTTACCAATGAATTCCCAACCCAATTTTGAATTGAATGTTTCTTTCTTTCCTCCTCCTCAAAGTCGAATCAAGTTGATATAACTCTTGAAAATTCATTATAATCTGCGGAAGAATGTCCAGTCTGGGCCGAGTTTTACAAGGACAGGCGGAGGTGGTTCCTACCCCTTCTGGGGGAACGACCATATCAATTAGGATAATTCAGGAAAAATGAAAATTTTACCAGACTAGGGTAACTGAGTAACTCTAACAACAACAACTCAGGTTGCCTCCGCTAAACGCTAGGTTAGAAATTAGCGGAGGCGTATTTTTGAATTCATAAAAAATAAATCCGCCTCGAGCACTTAATAATCGTATTATAACGCGATTATATTCAATTAAATCAAAAATAATAGTAAACAAACAAAAATAACGTGCGATTCAATTATTTTGAGATAATCCACACAAAGAAAAATGGTCTTACTGAAAGCTGGAGAAATTAATAAATTACAATTGAACAATTACAAAGAAACCTTTAAAAGTTACAGATTTTTGAGACGGCTAGACCGGTTCTGGTTCACAGAGCATCGGCCCAAGCTCACGGATATCGCGTATGTTCAAAGCACATATGAACACTACTTTTCTATCCAAAACTTTGTTAGTAAGAAAGGCCTGGCGGTTCTAGGATCTTCGAAGATAATAACTGAAGACAAAGAAAATATTAACAGCCAAACTGTTCAAACTTGGGAACACTAATTGGCAATTTAAATTCTAAGTACAGAAAGGGCCTAAAACCGTCCTTTTACGACATTATCAGAAAGCTTTTGTCGCATTGGCCTCTAGAAATAACACTTTGCAAAGTGGGCACTTCAATGGTTTTAACTGCAAATCATAAGTCGTGTTGGGGATCATCAACTTATAAACTACTCGCTAAAATCTTGAAGATTGGGTAATTTGAATCAATTTGTTTAATCTTCTCCCAAATATGGAGGATTATATTGGGGTCGGCTTTTAATTAAACCGGATGCAGCAGAATAATAGTTTCGAACATATAGCTACTGCCTATCTGATCTCCACAATCCAATAGCTTAGTATTACGATTTCAATTATCAAGACTGGAATCCGAATTTGTGGCTTCTGACTGACTACCATTAGTGACAGACAACGGTGATCAAATTGTCATTTGAACATCTTTGTCAGCCGGTGTTTGACAGCCGGAACCAACGGTTACGTGCTTTTTAATGCACGGAGGACACTTGGTATGTGAGGTCAACCATCCACGGACTGCCCAGCTAAGTGTAGCTTTACCTCAAAATTTGCTCCATGCGGCTTTTATTATACTACTAGCTTCTGCCAGCGGCTTCGCCCGCGTGATCCCTAGGGAACATGTTCCCGGGATTAAAAGTAGCTTATGTGCTATTCCAGACTATAATCTATCTTTGTTCTAAATTTCATTAAGATCCGTTAAGCCGTTCTGGCGTGATTGAGTAACAAACAACCAAACTTTCATATTTTCATTTTTTTTTCTTTTTTTCTATTGATTGTAGCGTGATGAAAAGTATATATAATACTATAACCTGCTCAGGAGTATGAATAATAATTGTACCAAGTTTCGTTAAAATCTGTCGAGTAGTTTTTGTTTCTATAACGGTTATACAGACAGACAGACAGACAGACAGACAAAAATTTTACTGATTGCATTTTTGGCATCAGTATCGATCCCTAATCACCCCCTGATAGTTATTTTGGAAATATATTTCATGTACAGAATTGACCTCTCTACAGATTTATTATAAGTATAGATATAGATATATAGATAACAACGAGCTTCTCTTCGAGAGAAAATTTATTGTGACTCTATAGTACATTACTGCAGCAGCAAAAGAGTGAAATTGATGGACTTACGTGTGTGTGCCTCGGCTACGCCTCGGCCCACATTTTGACGTTCGTCCATCAATGCCTAGTTGCGGGCAAGGCTTGTATATTACTTTTCTCAAATAATGCGCGGAAATTAAATACAATTTATTAATATAATGTATACTTTTAAAAATCAATGTCGAACATCCAACAACATTAATAATTCCCTCGTAAGAACGTTCATTTTTTATTTCAATAAATAGCTTTCTATTTGCAAGCCAGCTCGAAATTTAAATAAAACTTTTGATAAGTCACCTCCTTTTTTTTAAGGGATGGGAAATCATCAAATGATTTCCCCCGCTCTGGGCGGAGCGGGAGGGAGTGTCAGACTTTTACTGACTAAAACCCATCCATGTTCCTTCATGTGCCCTTTGTGTTCCGGAGCCACGGCATCTCTTTCGAATAGTCCCGCGACTACGGCAGGCATAAGTTACCTCCTTGGTTGCCATATTTTGGAAGAAAGATCCGTTCCATTTAAAAAATACACGATAGATTGTAATGTGTTTACTATGTAATTTATTTGGCCGCAAAACATGACAGATATAGATTTTCATACAACTTTTGCCGGCAGCTGCTCGGCCAGTACAGCAATTTTGATTTATCTCGAAGAAGGTTGTCAAAATAATGCCCACATTTCCAAGCATGTTTGAGAAAATAATATTTTGCCCAGAAAAATAAAGCCAAGTGTCCTACTGAATTAATTTGGTAGCTCACCATCATCACTTCAGTGTCACCACGTCGACCGATCCTGTGGACACCAGCTTAGACAGTACAATGTTGAACATGCATTTCTTAAACTCCTATGACACACAAGTTATTGATATCCAGCTTCCATTTTTCATCCTTTGAGGATCGGCACTCCACCTAATCTTTCACTAAAAAGATCGTTCTCGACAATACATTTATTTTTTAAAGTTGTTCAACTATGTTTCAACTAATCGAGTGAAGGGACTGGCTTCTTGCGGATTGCAAAAAAGTGATTCTTAAACTTAGTGACGTATTCGTTCAGCCATTTTCTATAAGATGGTGCTGTTCGCTAGCTTAAGTATTCTTTATAGGATTTTAATTAGACTTTTTTCTGCTTTCAAAATTGAAAAATACTCAGTGTAGCAGGTAAATTATACTATAACACTTTTTGTTATGTGTTGTTATACGATAGATTAGTGAAATAACAATTTGTTGTATAGTAAATATTTGTGTATTATTAAGTTAAAATAGTTTTATAATAAAAAACTAGCTGACCCGCGCAACTTCGTCTGCGTCACATTTTCCATTACTGCTCCGCTCCTATTTGTCTTAGCGTGATGATATATAGCCTATAACCTTCATCGATAAATGGGCTATCAAACACTGAAATAATTTTTCAAATTGGACTAGTAGTTCCTGAGATTAGCGCGTTCAACCAAACAAACAAACAAACAAACAAACTCTTCTGCTTTATAACATTACTAGCTGACCCGTGCAACGTCGTTTGCGTAACATTTTTCATTACTGCTCCGCTCCTATTGGTCTTAGCGTGATGATATATAACCTATAGCCTTCCTCGATAAATGGGCTATCTAACACTGAAAGAATTTTTCAAATCGGACCAGTAGTTCCTGAGATTAGCGCGTTCAACCAAACAAACAAACAAATAAACAAACAAACTCTTCTGCTTTATAATATTAAGCTTTCGTTCTACAAATCGAAAAATTTGCGTTTCTTGTATGTGGAACCACTTGATTTTTATTTACATATTATTATTTGTAATTTGCGGCAACATATGAAGAACACCACTAAAAAAATTTCAACAATAGTTGAAATTTACCTATCATGAGGTTTACTAATCTTTGGTTTCGGGCATGTTTAGGTAGTGAAAAAAAAATATATCAATTTTGATGTGACTTTTTTAAAAATACTTATTAAACTAATGGTTCAATTGATTTAGTAATCATTGCTGTCGTATCTACATTGGTAAGGTTATTATTTTTTTAAACAGTGTTTTTAAATAAAAAGGCACATCAAGTATACAAAAAAAGACCGCCTTACCTTTATTTTACAATTTTCTTTTTTCTTTCTAGTATAGAATCTGTTATTCTGGAGACTTGTATGGGAGAAATGAGAGTGTAATTTTTTTTTTTTTGGGTTGGCAATATTCTATTGATAAGGAAAAATAAATTCAGACCAGATTACTTTATCAAGTTTATTTTCAACTTTAGGCATAGGGTGTAAATAAAAATCAATTTAAAAAATACTACAGCTCATATAATCGAAGTTACACTTTCATTTCATCAACAATGATCACAAAAGTTTCATTATTCTTTTGTTTACGCACCGCAAAGAACATTCCGTTGGCATACAACTTAAAAATTATTGAACGTATTATTTAAAAATAATTTTACTGGAACCGTATTTTATTATTTTTTACTTTATTTACATTATAATTCGCAAATACAACTGGTATTTACATTTTTATTTTATACATAATGTCTTACTGATTTTCGCTTATTATTTACAAATTCTATGTTTCTTAAACAACATTTTGGTCAATTCTTATTTATAAATAAATAGTTTTTTATACTTTGAAATTTAGCTAAAATTGGGACTCACTCGCAAAAGTGTTCGATAGGTGTATCAATACTTCTAAATATCATTGAAAGGTATAAATTATATTCTAGTCGGTAGGAATAGAAGAGTTCAATTGATAAAATATAAATAGTACGATTACAAACACTTTTGTGAACAACTTTCCTAGACAAAACAGACTATAAAGCAATTAATCTTAGTGACTAGACTCTTTAAAATTCTTCATAATGGGGACAATTCATTAGGCTACTGTTAGGTAAAGACCGATAATGTAAATACCTAGTTTTACTAAAATGCCACTTTTTATATTTTAAATATTGTGCGCTTTGGATTTCAAAATGGTCTAAGGAAAAAATAATTGGAAAAAAAAACGTCAGAAAAAGATGAATTAAATAATAAATTATAATTTATTTTATTGAAGACACGATGGGAAAGACAGAGGTTAAAATGAATTATTCAAAGCAAAACACCGAAAGTGGCAATTACTAGTTAAACTGTAGGTAATTATGACGTGTAAAAATGTCGAGGTAGTTACAAACACTAGGGAATATAGAAAGTATTTTTTTAAAACACAGTTTATGAAAAATTTTAGGAAAAGTTTTAATAAGATGGGTAAGATATTATTTAATAATAAATATAATGCAGTAAATATTTTAATTTCTACACTAAATCTGTCGTATATCTAAATATACTAGTTGGTGTTTTTTGTATAATATTACGAACGATTAATTTATAGGATTTATACCCTACCTAATTATTACGGCTATTGTAAAACAACTGAAAAGAATGACATATTTTGCTTCTGAATGTAATTCACTAAATTTTTAGCTAAGTAATCGGTAGTAGTGTATTTCAATGAACCATTTGTTTTATTTAAATCGGATAGCAGAAGTTTTTATTTCACATTTTTATACTACTTAGCAATAAAAAATGTAACGTGTTTTATTTTTTCTGTGAAGTTTGTATAAAAATATTATTCAAATGCCTGCAACGGAAATTCTTATCCAAGTGACCTAGAATCGTAAAATATAATAGCATTTAGCATAGTGGTGAAAAAGACTAGGTATTTCTGTACAGTGCTTTTTCTGAGAAAATTCACTTACTACGACGTATAATTCATCATTTACATTAGGTAGTTGATATTTCAGTCATTACAGCATTCGAAAACAATATCCTGGATTACAAATTATAACATTAATTTTCATCCATCGCTCTTCCATTTTTATAGGTATTTTCCAAAATTAAAATTTTCCATTTTCGTTGAATGTTGTATTTGCTTTTTGTTTCTGTACAAGCAAATTTGTTTTGCAGTGTTTGATACAAAATTGTAGTGCTTGTAGTATTGATAAGGTTCTAATCTTAATCTGACGCATACCTACCCCTCTTGTATCAGCTAACGTAAACAGGCCGTTAATTCTATTTGGAGTCGATCTATTTCTATTTAATTTTAATACATTAATTATTGGTCTAATATATGTAGTTTTAACATGCGTGCCAAATTACCTGCTATTTTATTTTAGTTTAAACTTTTGACGTCTGAAAAATCAGTGCAGATTTGTTTGAGCAAAGTCCATGATTATATAGGTTTTGATACAATATTTTCAATGCAAAATCCGATGTTTTTTTTTAATAGACTTAAGATGATTAAACAAACATTTTAAAGGAAGGGAACTTTTTAAAATTAAATAGTACAAACAAATTGATCCCATCATACAAATCGTACAGCTACAAAATTCAGATATTTACTAAATATTATGCTCTCAAATTTTAGATTATCTATTTACATTCATAAGTTATTAAGATAATAAAACTGAATTATCGAAATTTCGTAGTGTTTTAGGCACTATTTAGACAGCCATCAATCTTATGTCTTATACAAAGCTTTACTTAGGTCTAATTCTTAGAAAAAATTGTTTACAAACTACATGTCAATAGGCAGGTAGTAACAATTCAATTTACCTAATCATTATATCTAAAAGTGTGTATACAGGTTTTTCTTAGAATATGTGAAACTGTTTCACTTCGATAGTTTTCGAACAATTTAAAAAGAAACACACTTAGCTTATGCCAAACCACGTCATACGTAGCCATAATCTGACCTCAACATTTATTTATTTAAATTTGTGTCGTTGTCTCTTTAAAACATAGTTCACTTTAGTGTTAAATCTCAATAAAACTTTGTTATATAGAGTTTTTATATATTTAAAATATATTACAAATAGAGTGGTCAGATCATCGTATTCATAGTTTTGTATAAAATATATTTCAATATTACCATTCAAATACTATCGAAGCTGACATTTACAATTCTAAAGTAGATGGAGTTATGTATAGTTTTTATTTCATAGCTAAATCTGGCATTGTGATATAACTTTCTTCAAATCGTGTTACTGTCCATAATATAACGGTTAATACTTACACAAGGAACCGAAACCAATCTATAGTGACCACTATGTGTACTTTACAGTAAATGCCTATGCAGTCAGTTTACTTATTAACTGCACAATATAAATGCAAATCTATGTGTTTACTATTACTTTTTAGTCACTATATTTATTTTTATTACTGCTATTGTGTCTCTGTACATTAAGAAATCTATGAAAGTGACTACTCTTAAATTCGTTTCCAAAGACTTCTCAATGCCATAATGTCGGTGGCGTTCACATAAAACCTTAGTAAAAACACACTCAGCTTATAAAACAGTGTTATTGGTTCCTCGAACATCAGATAAAACGTGAACAGACGTGTAGGTAATAACTACCTAAACTAATGCTGATAATGTATTCAAAATATCGTCTAACGTAATTAGCTAAAGCGTCTATCGATAAAGCATTTGTATAATCACAACAGCAAGTCCGTACCGCCTCATTTCTTTTCACTATCTAAACAATATCACTAGAAAACAGTCTGGCACATCCGAAACTTTGGGGAACAGCGAAGAAAACTACGGCTGACCTTGTCTCGCACCGCGGCGTGGTCCTTCGGCTTGCCGAGAAAATCGTTTCACTTTGATCCGTTCATCACCCAACGCAAGATAAAGATGTCGAAAATAGTTTCAATAAACGAATTTAGTTCGTGTCGATATAAAAGTACAAATCTTCACATGATACATTGTTCGTTTTGATTTGCAATTTTATGAAGAAAAAATTTACTGTTTAGATTTCGCGTGCTGTTTTGTGAGCTATTTTGTATGAATAACATATTTTCAATTTGCATATCGTGGCTTGTTAACCCAAATTATTCAAAATTTTTCGTGCAAAGCGTTCATTGAACTAGTATCTTCAAATCTCTGTCTTCCGTAGTAAAACAACTTCCCCGGCAATCTCTTTCGGGCGTAGTCGTGAAGGGGGGGTCAGAGGACGGGCGCCGAGTTTCGTCGAGTTCAGCACAGGAGTTCGGAGTTGGAAGGCGGTACTCAGCTGGGTAGAGGGGGCCGAGACGCGTGTGGGGCGGGGCTAGAAGGCTGCGGCTGCGCGGGCGACGGCGAATGCGTTGTTGTGCTCTCAGGAGCTGAATGCGTTCGCCCCGCCGGCTGCAGCACTGGGCTTGGTGGCCACGGGTGTGACGCTGTTGCTAGTGTCCTGGAAATGAGATAGAACATAATGAGCAAGGGTCCACAAATCCACATAAATAGATTATTTAAAATAGCTGACCCACGCAACTTGGTCGGCGTCACATTTTCCATTAATGCTCGGCTCTTTTTAGTCTTCGAGTGATGATATATAATCTATATCCTTCCTCGATCTAATACTGAAAGAATTTTTCAAATCGGACCAGTAGTTCCTGAGATTACCCCCTGCATACAAACATATAAACTCAAAACAAATGTTACCTCTTTATAATATTATAGTACCTATAGATTAGTATAATCTATACTAATCTATAGGTACCCTCTTTATAATATTAGTATAGATATAACCAAACTATTTGGTTGAGTTTGGGTTTTAAATTGATAGACTGCAGAAAGTTAGAACTTTTTCCTATGGAGCTACCATAGCCCCCTGTCGCCATTTCGAGTTTTTTTTTTAAGTTACATGCATATATGGGTAGAGAACACTTAAGCGCATAATGTATCAGTAAGGTCTTGTCTTCTTTCGTATAAATTTGCTTCTGACTTTCTATATTTTTCTTAGTTTTAGTATAACTTCTTTCCATAGCTTTTTGGCATACAATATTTATATAGTAGGTATAACCCTAAAACTAGAGCAAAATAACATTATAGCCCGTAGCCATGACTCGTTCATTTCTCCGTTACTTGCTACCGAGTCACTATGTAACTATTTAATATACGTTTTATAATATTCAATACTAGGGTGAATTCTTCCGTTTCTTGTTACTGAGGTACTTTAAGCGTGCTCTGAGCTTATGATTGTCTGTGCTTGCTGATGTGATCCCTGACCTATTGCATCGTCTCACATCTACCTAGCTTAGAACTAGCCGTTACATGAATAAACTGTTTAAGCCTGTGGCAAGCATTTCAATACTTTGTATCACCGATGTTGACTCACCTTGTGTAAGGCGTAATAGTAGATGAGGGCGGAGTAGGTACTGCAGCAGTGTCGGGATGCAGAAAGTTTCTTCTCTGCTCCGCCCGTTCCCAACACTGCTGTAGACACCGAGCCATGACGTCTGGTAAATTATTAACTTGTTCCTGAAACATATTGTAAAGTTGACTTTAGTGCAGTGAAAAACGATGAAACAAATTTTTAATTTACTACAAACCACCTCAAAAACTATTTTTGTTATCGCTTAATCTAAATTTGGGTTAGTAATCACTTCAAACGAGCATAACAGGCATAAATCTAGCTACAGAAAGGATAGAATAATCTTTTTTGCGTGGAAATATAGCTTCATACCAACTACCGAAAACTTTGTGACTATTTTCCAATACTACTGAGAAATAAATCACTCACACAAACCTATAACACCTTGTTTTATTACCTCTGGTTCCAAACGTTCCGTAATGGAATGTACTTTAGTTGCCATTGTGGCATCGTCTTTATAAAAGTTACCATTACCTGTAATGAAGTCAGTTTTTCTTCTAAACTAGTCAGCCTCTCTTCTATGGTGTCTTGCCTCGTACTCATATCCGAAACAATCTCGTAGACTGTGTTCTGGGTCTGTAATAGAAAGGGGTCCTAATATCAATCGCTTTGTAGTTCATTATTAACTGTAGTTGCTAATCACTAGTTCGTGTTAGTGTAGGAGTAACTGTATCTATGTCTGTCTAATGTGTGTCCTGTAGTTTTTAACGAATGTCTATAATATTGTGCATGTCCTCTTTTCTTTTGGAAAATATTGTGATTTCTAATTCTAAATCATGCACGTTTTAGCGGGAGATTTTTCTATCAGCAAAAATAATTTTGATCTAAGAAATGCATGCGCAAAGCAAGTGGCCAATGGGTCTGAAACATTTTTTTGTAGCATGCTATGATTCAAATTCCAATGCGGTTTTGATTTTACAAACATGGGTTTCTAGCTTTTAAAGGACAGTCGGTTTAGAAAAGGGAGCAGTAGAAATCTATACAACATCATAGAGGACTTCTACCGCTAATTCTATGTTTTGCATTCCTAAAGTGCTAACTAGGGTTCTACCTCTAAATGAGTGTATGAGTGTAGCAATAGCGGTAAATATAATTTGTGGGATTCAACGTACCTTTGCCATATCTGTTATTGTATTGGCGTTGTCCATCAGCTTTCTTTGATCCATCTTTACTTTCCGCAACCTGAAATGTAATAATGGTACGTTTCTATCAATTTATCAAGGCTATACTTAAAAACACTTAGGTATTAGTTGCATTATAGGTACTCATTTCATTGCAAAAACTAAACATATTTTAAATCACAGGAATAACATGACTAAAGCAGCTTCCGTAAGTATTTACTAAAACTGCCATTTTTGATGTATTTGTAGGTTTGCAGTTCTTGTAGTAGGTATATCAAAAGCAATGATTGATAGGTTAATATTGTTATCACAACAATACTTACGCATAAATAGCTAACAAAAACTTTCTTTGATGCGTTCTCACTCTTCCAGGATGGACTCGTTTCACAAGTCTCGTGTGTTTGTATATTAACCACGTCTCCCGAAGCACGTTGGCAGCTGCATTTTTCAGCTGTAAGTATCCATATATTCAATCAGACAATTCATTAATTCTTCTCAGTATAACCAAACACATTATGACAACACAATGGTGTCCAATGTTTTAAGCTTTCTGTGGTTCAAGCTATTAGTTAGCTCAAATTTGTTATTCAACATTATTACTTAGTATCAATTTATTTCTTTATTAGTTTCAGTTATTTAGTCTCTAGCGAAGTGTCGCTAATTTTGTGTAAGTTTTAGTTTCATCTAATGTGTGTTACTCACTGTGTCAAGCATCAAATTTAAGCAGATTAGTATCGTTATATTTTTATTTTTTTACTTTTTGTTTAGCATAACCTAGCAGGTAAATCTTACCTTCAAAGTGTCCTTTAACTGTTACTCGAGTAACAGTCACCTTACCTTTTTTGTTAGCTGGGTTTCCATCATGAAGTTATGGACATGTTTCTCCGCTCTAGTTAACTCTAATTTTCTCGAAGCAACGGTCACTAATAATGCTGTACATCCCGCCCCCTGTTAATTAGATTAACAATAATTGTGATGAACTTATATCACAGCAATACTTACTCTTTTAGTAAGTTGTGTGTCCATCATGAAGTTATGAACGTGCTTCTCGGCTCTAGTTAATTCTAATTTTCTTGAAACAACCGCGACTAATAACGCTGTGCATCCAGCTCCCTGTTAAGTGAATACCTTAATGTAAAATGCAAGCGAACGTGTAGAAGCATTCAAGAATTTGTCATTCCAATAACGCAAGTTCGAAGGCTAAAAATCAAAAATAAACTATAATTTTTCAGCTATGTGCTATCATTTAGATTATTTATTATTGTTATTAAAAATATTTTTATTGAGGGTAACAGATACAATAAGACTGTTAAAAAAGCGATATAAAAGTATCGCCTACTATTGTCTCAGCTACCCTCTTAGATAGCTTGGATATTTTAAAAATTACTATTTATATTTGGTTGGCATTATTTATTCATTTTTCTTATAATTATTAAAACTTTTGGTGCTGAAATGCAGAACACTATGCAAATAGAATAAAAGAAGGAAATGTCTTACCTATCGATTTTTACGCGATAATTTCATAAAATCTTTAGCTTCCTTCTTTTATTGTAATTTAAAGTTGTTTAAAACATTTCACAATTTGTCATCAAACACGACAGTAATTTGAGTGCATTTCCATCTAATAGGTGCACAAGACTGAATCAATTCAACGTTTACTTCCATTTTAACATTAAGAACATCTAATATCTCTTTAAGTTTATCAACATTTACACAAACACTATTTTAGGTGCATTAAGGTTTATTATACACTTCTGTATTAAAATAATTTTAGGAAAAGTGAGCCATTTTAAAAACAAACGTATTGTGCAATCCAGTGAAATATTTAAGTGAAGAGAGAGCTAGAAATAGTAAGTTAGGAGAAATGAAGCATTCCATTCTACAAATTATATAATTTCTAATAGCTGGTTTTAACAGGGAAATGGACGTAAATTTATTTAAAAAAATATTGAAACCGTACTTATATTATTGATAAAGGTATTCCAAATATTGCTGTTGCCTGCAAGAACTACGAATAAAATTATACGATAGTAACCCTATATTCAAAATATTGTGTAAACTGAGTGTTACAGAAGTAGTGACATAATACAGGTGTGTGTACATAGAAAAAATACTGCATTCACAATATTTCAACATAAACATTTCGTGTTACAGATATCTGTGAACATCAATATACTTCATAAATATATATTTATAACATCGAATACACCGACAAAAAGTTGTGATTTAGCGAAGTTCTCGAGAGTGTGAAGCATTTTAGTGTGGTGTGTGAATTTGTTTGGTACATTGAAACATTAGTGTTGACTGACTTCCACATCAAACAAAATCAAAGCATTGCATATAGGCGAAAGCATTCCAACAGGGTTATGTTGGCGTGATTTGGCGCACATCGACAATCAAATATATTATTATCAGGTTTCGGATAAATACTATTTATTATCAACTGCTTGGATACAATTGTGTCAGTCAACACATACAGTTATAAAGTTTGTTTGTAAGGAACTTACCATAATGCCGGTGCTAACAGCAATACCTCTGCCGCAATATGTGTTTGGCACTATGTCACCAAAACCGACGGAGAGAAAGGTAATCGCAATAAGCCACATCGCATTCAGTAGGTTAGCGTGTTCTTCGTCGTGAAACCTGAATGGTTAATAAATTTCAACGCTTTACTCATTGACCTGTCTACCCTAAAGTTCGAAGCGTTTTGATAAAGAAGTGTTCATTCACAAACCCTACCTACTGACTTGTCGCACGCAAGCCAATCCCTACACGCGTAGTGGATTAAATGTGGAAAGAGATGAAACAAAAGAAAAGAGAGAGGGAATCCGTGTGAAATTGAAGAGTTTGACTTTGATTAAAATTGAACTGTGAAATTGCTTCAAACATAATTGTGACGTTATTAACAACACATAAAATGGCTCACCTTTACCAACCTAATATAGTGTCACCTAGACAAAGCAAGATTTTGTAATTTAACCATAATAAAAACTATCGCAAAACTTGCGATGCCTAGTACAGTTCACTCCTAGCCACACAAAACGTATGAAAGATGTAAAAATTGAAAAACCAACCCAAAGTATCCTACTATGTTTTCATACATACCACCATACCGCAGGTGAGGGTAATGCCACGGCCGCAGTAAGTGTTGGGGACTATATCACCGTAGCCAACACAGAGGAACGTTATAGCTGTCAGCCACATTGAGTTTAGCAAATTGGCATGGTCTTCATCGTGGAACCTGAGAGCCAAAATGCCCGACAAGAACCACAGATAACCGGTTGTTTCTACTAAAGTCAATATACTTAAGTACTTCAAAGATACATAAAATGTATAATTTTAACAGGGACCTCTAAGCAAAGTTTTTGTGGCAAAATCAATGGAAAAGACACGTCTATTTAAATTTAGGGAATCTATTTTAAATTTGATAAACATTAACGTGATAAAGAACTCCTAATACACAAAAGAAAATTTTGTCATGCCTATGGAAAAACAAAACTTTCTTACTACACAGACATTGTACGTACTAATACCGAATATAAAGATTCATAAATACAACGTGCATTCTAAACATATATCTGGGTCGAATACCAAATAATTATAGATACTTGTAGCCATGCGTGATTTAAATTTTAAACCTTAAATGAAGGTCATGATAACACAGATAAACATTTAGTAGATAGATTGGCGAGAAGAGAGAAGGAAAAACACGTAAAAGTGGTAGAGTTACAAGCAAGTTGCTTCGATCGGGAAGAAAAGGTAACTTGTTTGATGCATGATATGATAAAGTGCAATGGTTCTGTGCATGTTGATGGTATGTCAGAAGCTTTATCTAACATTTAGTGTGTTGTAACCTAGAGCCATTTTGTGCGTGATTAAACTCTTATAGTTTGTTTAATTTATATTTGTGTCGGTTATTTGCAATATAATTTATTGTGGTAAGCCGTGCTGTGATTTTTATGCTGCTTTGACATGATATAGATTCACGATATCTATATCGAGTCTCATTGTGCTGTTCTAATGACACCATTTTAATTCAAATTAAATTTTCTATATAACCACAAGCATCCTGTCTTTACAAAGATTTGTTTTATCGACTACATCTAACACATCAACTAACAAAATATACAGCACTTGTGATCTCAATACATCTTACAAAAGCTACATTTTGCAAAAATAGTCAAAGTCAAACTCTTGTATATTTGTGATGATTATGATCCTAGCTTCGCTACATTAACTCTCCGTAAAAATTTTAACGTAGACATTGAAAACAAAAACACAGTGGGTACAACAAGCAAAAAAAAATATTTACAACGCCACAGTACAAAAGCATTAGCATGCCCACATAGGCAATACACCAGTGATTTTCAAACTTGATAACTTGAGTGTCAAACATAGAATGTGGACATCAAACTAAACGATGGAAGCGAAGTTACTGACTGAGAATTATTAGGAACGACTTTTAATGAGAAAGTAAAATTTGGAACAAATTGAATGAGCAAATCAACTTCCCAAATACTATTACAGGATTGGAATACCCCACCCAATATTTTGAACACATATTATTACGCAAATTAAGATAACGACACATAAATAATAACGATACCAACCTTTCACACTGCCGAAGCGTCCAGCTTGCGATTATCCATAGCGATACCATAAAAACTAATAAAACAGTGCCTGGGCAAATTGTCATAAGTGTCTTCAAGACAAACCTGTGAACAGATAACACAAATGGGTATTTTTAAATCGCAAGGTGTCTGTCTGTACAAGATTGATTTTACAACTTTTAGCAGAGTCTCTATAAAGACTTAAAGATTCTGTGGATTTTAAAGGCAAGCTTTTTTTAATCTTATTAATATTTGTAAAATAATTTATACATTTACCTAGTATTAAAATTAATTCTGTTTAAAGCTCCTATACTCCTAGATGAAGCATCCGTGAATAATTTACTGTGAAGCAGCATGACCCTGCATATTAAGTAGAGTCGAAAGAACATCGGCAGAGATAGTGTGACATCATAAGGAACCTGGAATAAGAAAAGCAATCACTTAGTAAGAGTACATTTTGTAGGAGGTGCAAAAGATTCTGAATCGGCAACCTTAAGGCACGCGACAATATTATATATGACAATATATTATACAACACGGAATTTGAGGTACTCGTAACATAAACATTTCAAGTGATGTCATTAGAAATTTTGTGAAGCAAATGAAACTATGACGTCATGTGCTTTGTGCTTTAGTGATGTAACATTTAGCACATCAAAACAAAAACAAAAGGTTTACAACAGATGTGTATTGATACCAAGATTGATAAACTATTGCTAATTTACAATTTTTCCAATTGATCGAAAATTAAAAATCTTAATTTTTCCAGCGTTAATGCCCACGTCACAAATACAATCACACAACCTCTTAACCACAAGTATCGTGTAGTTTTTGGTTAAATATGCAGCGTAACTCAAAAAGATTCACTAATTCAATATTTTCTAAAAATTCCTACATGCAAACAAATAAAACAAGATCGAACAATACGATGCTATGTTAAATATTACACGGTTGAACCAAATTGGTAACAAGGGGCAAACAATTGCATTGCCATAATCAAAGGATTCACTTTTACCCAATCTGAAAGACTTCATTCCAATTGCAAGACAAACGTGAAGCGTGTAATTCCAGCATAAAACAAAAACATCAATGACATCAACTATCACAATACCAATTTATCAAATTCACATACACAAAAAATTAACAGAGTTCTGTTCGTACATAAATTGGAAACATGCTCAAGACGAGGACTCTAACATCACTTAAAACTTTGTAACACTTCAACGCAATTAATACAGACCTGAATTTGCTTATACATCGTGCCCTAAGAAGAAAATTTAAAGATGAACATCAGTCAGCAAATAAAGTTCAAGAATGAGATTTGATAGAGAATAGAATGAAAATAATTATCAAAACTTAAATCCATTATAAAATTTACACCAGTTTGAAGAATAAAGATGGTTTTCTAATGAGTATCTATCCGTGGCCTTTGAACTCATTGTCTCGTACCAACTCATTTTCTATAATAGTCAAGAAATTAATAGTAAGAATTTTATAAAAAACTCCATTGAACTACATAAATACTAAGAAAAATAAAAACTATGACATCTTCTAAGTAGATAGAATGATAGCAAACTTGACTCGAGTTTTTAACAGCAAACCTGCATCAATCGTAAAATTGATAAACAACATAAAGAGGCCAAAATGCTTGAAAGACAGCGATATCTACATACCTAGAAATAACAAAAGGAGTAATTATAAAATAATTATTTTGTACTTACTACTTCTACGCCTATGACACCTCCTTTGTTTGCAAGTTTTGTGGTCCAAGTAAAGGTATATTGTCCAGGAATAGGATGCACGGCGCAAATAGCAAGCTCGAGGCCAATTTGTGCTATTCGCTGCCACGTCATTGCTATCCGCCAGTCGTCTGCGCAGTTGTCTATCATAAATAACTGAAAACCAATAAAATATAGGTAAGCAAAACGGAATGTGTTGACGGAGTTTCAGCAAAATTAATTTTTGAAGTCGCATGTGTTCAAACTTCGTAACTTTCTTAATAAAAATCAAAAGCTCTTTTGTTTATAAGGAGTGCCGTGAAATTGCTTTATTGATCCGTTGCATGAAGGAGACGGAAATTAATTAAGAAACTTTCCGTCTCAGAATCTTTTAGAGGCAAAGTTTATTAAGTTCGATTTGTTACCTGTACTTCTAAAGCGTGATACGCGACGATTAGGCCAAGTAAAATCACAGTCGACATTGATATAAGCGTCTTCAACGCCTGCGAATATATTGACGCCTGAAACGAAGTAGCGATAGTTAATGTCAACTGTTTTCTAAAGAAGGAATATATTAATAAACTTGGTACATTACCTTAGTATATACACCCGCACTTGAAAGTTCATTTTCTATAACCATAATTATTATACCGAACATTCCCATTACTAAAGCGTAATCACTTATTCGTTTCCTTTTTTCGAATAACGCCTTTCTTCTACCTAACCTGCAAATGAAAACACAATTTTTATTTAGTATCTTCAATTTATTATGGAGGAAACTTATTTCTCTACGGGGCTAACATCAAATTTCAGAGGGAGTTCAAAATTTACGAGGTACCCAAAAGTAGGTCTCATTTGGCTTAGATCAAAGTTTTCGTGCCGACGTCCAGTATCTTGGGATTAGGCGGTATTGATGAGGGCCCATAGCTATTGATTGGTACCTCCCAATCTTCATTAATTCATCAGTAAATTGGTCTTTAAAAGGATTAACTTCTAGCTTCGGACGGTTGACATTGTAGAAAATACTTTCGTTATTTTGCGTTAGCATTTCTTTGTTTCTGTTCAATAGTAAAATTATACACATAGTATTCAAAAACATTATTGAGATATATTGTACCATCTTCCTTTTTAATTTAAACTACTATTATTTTGTAATACTAGCACGTTTGAAGTACGTGCCTCTAGTAACATCGATGCATCTCACGTTGCTACCACTTTCGGTTCTGATTACTCCATAATAGGAAAGATCACGAAGAGAACCTATACATTTCCCGATCTATTATCACATTCATGTAATATGGCCAACTGACATAGCAATAACAGTTCTAATAAACCTTGAAACTTTCTCAGAAGAAGCAAACGTTGACGTCAATGGTACTATTTAATAAAATATGACTAAATTAATGGTGATAACATCAATAGATACTGCACTTAAATATTCTGAAGACAAACAAAATCGATGCGACCCTGATGCAAGTTATTTCCATTTGTTCAAGGCTGATAGGCATTATTAAAACGTCTCTAGCTGGTATTCGCTTTATGAAGCGAGTTTTGCATGATTTATTAATTTGTTGGTTTAGAATAGTCTTTATCTGTGAATTTTAGCTGTATCTGGTGCCATCTAAGAAGATACTGGTTTATCATCATATACGACGTCTTCATTTTTTTTTTTAAAAGGTAATTTTTTTTTTTTTTTTGATCAGACGTTTCTTCACAATAGCTCATCATTGTCTAACCTTTACTCAATTATCTTAAGCTTCCAGTCTAATCAGATGCAGCTCATTGTTTAACATGGAGTACTTACAAAAATGCCAGTCGCCTGTTAGACCTCCACAATCTATTTCGTCAAAACAATTTAAATCATTTGTCAACGAACGTTCAACTTCGCGTCTACAACAATCCTAAATCAAGACACTGAATTACATAATGATTATTCACTCGTAAGGTGAACTCGTTGGTGTGAAAAACTCACTTTGCATATTATATTCCTTTGTATTTACCAAAGGTCCTAAAAGCGTGGGTTCGCTGATACAATGCTGATAGGAGCACGCCTGGAACCCATAAACTACCATATAAAGTGCTGGAAAAGGATATCGGTTGGTATGCCACTCGTATCTGTGTAGAAACACAATGTATGTTGGTGCTGTTGAATTTTTATGGGCCTATGTATAGATAGAAGATCGTGATTAGGAGGTACTTTTGCTATAAAGAAGTAAATAAAGTAGTTGAAGCTTTAACTCATGTGTACGTAGGAAGTCATACATTGTAATTATGGCAGAGCAATAAATAAATACAAATAAAACAAAAACATTAAATCAAATGAGCGATGAATCCGATTATGCTGCAAATAATATAGCCACAAAGGATTTAAGATAGTAAGTATTAAAATATAACAAGTGTATTCTATTTAAATAATGTTAACGTAAACAGTTCCGCTTGACTTGTTATACGAATAATATTTGCACTGTTTATAACAGCTAAATGAGTAATTGAAATTTAAATCGTTTTTAAAAAGCAATCATGAATTGAAATGATAATAAGGGTAGTATAAATAGGCACTATGAAAATATTTGCAAAACTGGATTTAAACAATGTTTGGAGATTACCATTTTATTGATTTTTATCGTTGTTGACTAGAATGCGGCGCCTCTAAAAACTTCTGAATCTGAATTTTGACAGATTTTTTTCCGCTCGAAAGCAGTTAAACGATTCTAGTTAAATCTGGGAATTCTACATGTAAATAAACCTTTATTAACAACCCAATGCGAACAATAAAGAAGTGATAATTCACACACGACTCAGTCGCCTCGATAACTGAAATAAATATTTTGATATTTTGAAAATAAAATAATATTGTTATACCATAAAAATAAATATATGCATATATTAAGAAACGTTAATTTCTTCTAAGTAAACAAACAAATCCAATACGGGTGACTTTATTTTTACCTAAAACGATAAACATCACAAATGGCCCTCTAAGAAAACTTTATAGTCAGTCGTTATGCGCCACCCTTTAACTGATCTGAACGAAATGATCAACATAACACAGTTACGTCTCAATTCCACTGAATAGACTCACCTAAACACCCGTTGTTTTGAAGAAAACCACCTATTTGTCATAACTACATTGTACCTTGACATGGCGGACCACGTAGGATGATACATCGTTATGTATTCAAGTCTCGGGAGAATAAACTCGTCGGTTTTCGACCAAGGATTGACCCTAGCTTTATTACACAGCTTATTAGTTTTATATAACCCACGAGACTTAATGAAAATAGTAGGATCCGATATCGGGAAAACAATGAAGTACGCCATAATAATGATATGTTGTATTAACTGCGGTTTTATTGCTCGCATTTTACGAATGGCATAAGGATTCCTTTTTATGTTGCTCGTAAAAGTTTCTTTGGCAGATGATGTGTTATTAATATGGATAAACCTTCGCCTTGAATCGCGATTCTGTATTTTAGGATTAAAATAATTGTACAAACAAAATAAGTTGGAATAATAAAAAAAAAACTTGGAGAAACAAACACAAACAAACTTTCACAATAGCCCGAGGCACTGGGCTGATTTAGGAACTTTATAGAACCAAAATCACTGAAGTATAGAGTTTATTTGACACTAGCTGACCCGCGCAACTTTGTCTGCGTCACATTTTCAATTACTGCTCCGCTCCTATTTGTCTTAGCGTGATGATATATATCCTATAACCTTCCTCGATAAATGGGCTATCTACCACAGAAATAAAAAAGAATTTTTCAAATCGGACCAGTAGTTCTTGAGATTAGCGCTTTCAACCAAACAAACAAACAAACAAACTCTTCTGCTTTATAATATTAGTATAGATATAGTATAGAAGATTAATTTTCATTTTTTTATTATAAGGTATGAACTGATTACGATGAAACAAAAAACTTAATATTACTACAATTTACGCACAGTTTATTGTTATGTATAAAAGTTACGTGAAGTAATGAGACCAAGTGCACATAACCCTAATTTTACTTCTGGAAAACTTTAAATTCTAATATCTTTTGATAGACTGAACCGATTGCAATATACCAAAAACTAAATGTTACTTCAAGTTACGCTCAATCCTTGTGTATAAAAGTTATCTACATTGCTTTCGCAGATTTTACGTGATGCCCGAACAAATAAACAGACAATCAGAACAACAGACAAAAATTTGAAAAATGCTGGAAATGGGTTCTATTGGTTGTTCTTTAACACCCTAGCTATTTTTTTTTGGTTTTTTATTTCAAGTACAAAAATCACTTTTCTACAATTTTATTATATGTATAGATAGCTATAGATAACATGTGATCAAAAGCTTCACGCACCAAAAATCATCAAAAGCCACACAAATCCCAAACTTTTGAAGTGCAATCCGTTTTGTTTAACTTTAAATATTGATACCTATCCATATTTACTTTACTCCCAAGTTGCGTTTAAACACAGCGTTTCAAAGCGAACGTTGGTCCACTGTGAAATGGAAATTTCATATTGAAATCAGACCAAAACGGCGGGTGTATAAATCTTTCCCTGGTTTGCGGTTCGGAATCGTGGTTGATCTGATCGTGAGTGATGGTAGGCATTATTTGCATTGTGAAATCGAGCACTCAGAGTTTTCAGGTAAAAAGTTATAATCACACTAGCTGACCCACGCAACTTCGTCTGCGTCACATTTTCCATTAATGCTTGGCTCCTTTTAGTCTTAGCGTGATTATATGTAGCCTATATCCTTCCTCGATACATGGGCTATCTAATACTGAAAGATTTTTTCAAATCGGACCAGTAGTTCCTGAGATTACCCCCTACATACAAACTTACTAACAAATCTTACCTCTTTATAATATTAGTATAGATATAGCAGCTGACGAGTGCTGTAGTGTGCGCGCATAAATAGTTAACTATACTATATGTGCACCCCAAAGCTATACACAGACCTGAATAAAGACTGTCTTTAGGGTTCCGTACCCAGAAGAAAATCAATGAATCCCTATTCAGTCTGTCTTTCAGCGGGCTGTATCTCATGAACAGTAACATTTGTTACCAGAGTGTCAAATCCAAGAAATTGTTTGTTTTTTGGACCGGAACCCTTCATGTGCGGTTCGCACTTGGCCAGTTTTATAGAAGCTGTTACAAAACAGCCTCATAACAAAATCTAGTGAAAATCTTTTTTGATACAAGTCAAAACTGTTTGCAGACAGAACGGTTTGGCTCTGTCTAAAAACAAATAAAATTCGTACGAGAAGAACACGAAACGTGACGTAGCCGTTATTTAGTAGAACCCTCGCAAAACATTGCAAATTGGATTTTTTAAGCCGCGTCTGTTATTTTGCTGAGCAACAAACGATCGGGAAAATACATGGCGTTAATTTGCGTTTCGAATTCAATTGGCTCGTGACTTTTAAGATCGTAATTGAGCACGATACGTGAGTGTTAATGATTGTTAACGTTTAAAGTAATTTTATAATAATTATTGCACTATTATAATGTCTTCTTGTCAGGATTTTTACATGTGACTAAAACTTTTTTTTTGTGTGTGTATTTTGTTTTATAGTATCATAGAAACATAGTCTGCTAGCTGTTATTTTTTGTTTTGTGTCATATATTAATTACTTTAAATTCTTCTCAGTGTATAAATTCTAGTTCCTAAAACGTAACAGACAGATGTGTTGCTGCGGAGTTTGTTGGCCACTTCTTCTCCACAGCTAAAACACTAGGAAGTGGTGATGGGCGGGCGTTTTGGGGGACTGTCTTTTGTAGAACTTGACGTTCAAAAAGTGCTGGCTCTCATCCTAATTTGAATAAATGACTTTTGAATTTTTTAACGAAGTAAGGTGATTGTGTAATATTTAAAATTACTATAAAATAATTTAAAATAACTTATTTTAATATTAAAACAACATAACCTGTCATAATATTAAAATAATCCTTCCGTTCTCAGTTCCGAAGGTAAACACGAATCCACATGACAGAATGGAAAGCTCAGCATTGTGTGATCTTACAAAGACGCTCTCCAATTATGCTGAAGTGCCAACTTTGTCTGCTTCAATATCATTTCATTGATCGACTTTTGAAAAACTCTTACTGTGTTCAAAACTTCACGATTTTAAGACTTTCTGTGGATATTCTTGACATGCATTGTTACCTATTAGAAGATATTATTGAAATTTTGTTTTATAAACTAACAAAAATTTCCTTCATTAATATTTTAAGTTAAAAAATAATAAAAGCTTTTATTTTTTCTTCGTTAAAAATTGCTTAAAAGCTCTTACACATACATATTATCTGTACTTTCAGACTGGAACACCTTCAGAATTGGAAGCAAATCTCATTGAGAAAACACAATTCGTCCTCAAAAGGATAACACAATATCCTCGCGCCAGCTCCCTATCACGTCTGAACATTTGATCTCAGGTACAATTTAACTCAATATAAAAACATCACGCACATCCACTCCAATTACAGCTAGAGCATTGGACACTAACCTATATCCTATATTGGGTTTGTGCTTGGCTGTCCCCCCGCCCTTGTACGTGCCGCCGCCAAGCGCTCGTTCTTCACCGAAGCGCGGGTACTCGCTGTGCACGCCGACTAGTGCGACGCCGGCTTCTTCGCCTCCCGCGTCCCTCCCTCCACCCGAGTACGCCTTCATCGCGCCCGGGATCGAGAGCGTCGACACCGGCTTCCGCAGCTGAAATACACAGTAATACACTGTCAGCAAATTGTTCCAAACCACCAAAATTGAAATCTCAATCCGAAATGTACACTGTCGCATGTTACATTAAAATCGCACTGTTGAGTTCGGTGAGTCTCTCAAATCAGTTTCGCGATATTAATGTTTTGATTCAGCTCTATATTTAACAAGTTTATTTCAATCCACGATGTCTCATCTCCCGCATTAATAAATGTGGACTTCATACAAATTCAGAAATAAATATTCCGCGCTGAAACTTTTCGGTTAAGACGATGTTGTATTCAACCGTAAAGCTCCTCGTAAAAGTAAAGATACACGAGTTGTTGTATTTTTGAACTCATAACCGTTTACCCTTCTTAACATAACAATGTCCGTTATCCTCTAAAACGTAAGGCTGCCCTCGAGGAAATACCGTCATATCCTTGACCCGAGATTAATAAAATGAGGCTTTATGGAAATGTCGAAAACCCGACAATGAAAATGGTAGTACTATACTAAGAATCTCTCCATTCATACGTTACGCGTTCAGAAGATGCATTTAGTTGACCAAGGTTAAATACATACTATATTTAAGCTGCGCAATTATTCCGTGACTAATGAGAAATACTTACTTAAGTCTTGTGGCTCCAATTAAGTGGGGAACAGAAACATTTTTGAGATATTACGCAAATAAAATTGCGTGCCTAACTCAACTCTTAGTTGGTAAGACATGTTTGTGCGTAATTAAAATTTTCAGGATACTTGAGTGCCCCAAGGCAACGTTGGGTGAAGCAAGGACGGAGATGTGACGTGCTACAATTTGCTAAATAGCTCTTTTCTCTTTTGACCAGCATGTTTCTGCCGGCAGCTAATTAGATTTATTATCTACGTGTATGCATTCCGTTTGCCGGTTTGGGTTAAATAATGTTTTCCTGGTTTCCATTAGCGTAATCTAATTGAGACAGTTTATCTCCTATACATATCTTTGAAAGCTTTTACTTTTGTGGTGTTTGTTTGAGTTGTATTTTCTGCGAGTGTGTTCGTTAAAAGATGATTTTATTCAGTAATAACATGTGCTATGTACTATGCTAATTGAATTCTTTCAAGGTCATCTTGTAGGTTGGCAGGTTTGTATTCACCGGAGCGTCTGTTTCCGTCATGTTAGGTTACAGAATTCAAAGGTTACAGAATCCTCAAATTAGCCAATCCGAGCGTCTAGACGTTCAAATCGACCAACCATGACGTCGTGTGCAGCAGCCTTAATTTAATCTCGTTGTAACACGATAAACCTGGATCATTGCGTGTATACTGCTTAATTAAACTTTATGAACTTGTATGATGTATTCAAAATACGTCTAACAACGTCTGGTTTGAATATTTTAATTAAAGTAGCGACCCGTGGACTGTAGCTTATAATGCATGCTACAACGGCCAGTTATAACTGTACCTAAGTGAAAACCCTGTAAGCGAAATTCATGATATGCTTTGAGCTTGGAGTTTTTTATTTTAAATTTTGTTTAAAAACATCTACCTATAGTAAAATGGTTTTTTTCTTTGTGCAGTAGTTACCGGGGATGATTTTGAGAAGAAATTATTTTTCATGATATTCCTTAATATTCTCTTTGACTTGTGTTCTTGGATTTACAGATCAATTATAAAGCGCAGGACTTAATAACAAAAATAATTGAGGATCAACATTTTCATGTACGCCCAACTACTGAGCGCAGTTGGGGTAATTATTTCGATGTTTGCGGTTTCAAAGAGAGATTTATTCAGAGATTTTTATTTCCAATTCCCAATCAAAACTTCAATATCTTCCACATTACACTTCAGCACACGTTATTAACATCTACAGCTTCGAGTAATTAATTCTAGAAAATGTAGAGCAAGCAATTTCATACTTAATTACTTATTTACATACGGTACTTAATTGCTTCAGGAAAATTATTCACTTCTCGAACTCAGCAGTAGTAGGGCAAGCGTAATAAGCAATTCTCGGAAACGCGTTCCTCGTAGCCCAACACTAATATCGAATAGATCTGCGGTATCACGTCGCCAATTCGGTTAAACTTGGGTGATCCGATCGTAATGGCACCATTCGTATAAACTGTCCTCGCTAGAACTACCCGTTTACTCTTTCCTAGATGAAATATCGGAGAAAACGAAGATAGTAGGAATAGCGGCTCACTGTTTTTACTATAGCCATGATTAAGGAAAAGTTTCCTTATCACATCGATGTGTACTGAGAAATTGGTTCTCTAAAATACTAGTCTTATCCTTTTTATTTAATACTAGCTTCTGCCAGCGGCTTCGCCCGCGTGATCCCTAGGGAACATATTCCCGGGATGAAAAGTAGCTTATGTGCTATTCCAGACTATAATCTATCTTTGTTCTAAATTTCATTAAGATCCGTTAATCCGTTCTGGCGTGATTGAGTAACAAACCACCAAACTTTCACATTTATAATATTACTCGTTTGGTGTAAAGCGAAATTATAACCATATTCCCCTCGACATTATAATTATTAAAGGATATTGCAAACTGTCGTAAGCCGTTTTCCGAAGCTACTCGCTAGCCTCTAGGCGCCAAGCTAGCCGCCTGCCTGTGCGTTCGCGACCACAAAAATAATCCTTATAGCATGATTCAGTATTCACTCGCGATGGCTTATTATTAGCGTTTTTCATGTATAACTTTGGTGTTTCTATACCGATTTCTATGATTCTTTTTTTATGGAACAGTTAATAATGTTAACTATTATTAATGTTAATTAGGGACGACTGAGAGTTTTATAAACGTAAGAGTAGACAAATACAATCAGAAAGCTTCAAACTGCTAAGCTATCGGGAGTTACACGTGTTATTGTTCGTCAATCATAAAAGATAGACATATGCTGTCGTTGGATATTTTTTATATAATTTTAAGGAGTACATTTCCGTCATACATGATTTCTGTGTAGCTTTCACCATTAACGTTGCACACGCGACGGAAGCTTAAAAAATGGAGTAACTTCTCCCGTTTTCCCAACATTTTCCTTCACTGCTCTGCTCCTATTGATTGTAGCGTGATGAAAATTATACTATAACCTGCTCAGGAGTATGAATAATAATTGTACCAAGTTTCATTAAAATCCGTCGAGTAGTTTTTGTTTCTATAACGGTTATACAGACAGACAGACCGACAGACAGACAGACAAAAATTGTACTGATTGCATTTTTGGCATCAGTATCGATCCCTAATCACCCCCTGATAGTTATTTTGGAAATATATTTCATGTACAGAATTGACCTCTCTACAGATTTATTATAAGTATAGATAGAAGATAGATAGATAGATGGGTTGCTCTTGACCCCAGTCTAGGTCCGAGATGACAAAGACAAAGTAGACGATGGCGACTTACCCTAAAGAAGAATGTGTCTTGATAAAATCATGAAAATTTGTTTAGGCTGATTGTTTTGCCGTAGTAAAACAACGCAACATCAAAAAAATAACTCTATTCTTGGAAACACTCTTTTAGTATGCAAACATTTTCATCAAAACAACCACACTATAGAACTAACTTTAGATAACTAAAAAACAAACAAAACTGAATTAGAAACGTAGAAGCATAAACGGAACGCGAATAATTTTGTCTTTATATTTAGAGTAAGCACATTCATTCATTCACTCATTCAACATTCACAACACGTAGGAGAACTTTTTCGTTTCCCGTCAAAACTTTTCGAACTTTTTTTGTTATTACACATACAAAAATTTTACATTTAGATACGCGTAGTCCCGTATGTTTTGGGAAATGTAAATAAACGTCATATTTAAATAATGTGTGTCAAATGTCATAATAATATATAAATCAATGAAAATTTAAATCTGGATATGATTTTGCCTAAAACTTAGTCTCGAAAAATGGTGTAGTCAAATAGACTTGCACTATTATATAGAGCTTGTTATTTATTGCATGGAGGCAATTTTGGCAATGGTGCCCTAGACTGCATTTTGTGTATTAGCCATTATGAAAACATGTTTGAGGTATAATATTTTTATGTTTCTCCACTTCACTTCTCTAGTTTTAATTCCATTATTTTTCTAATTTGCTTAGGTGAATTGGCGACGAAAGTGGCGACTGAGTCAATTGCAACGGGGGAAGTTTAAAAAAAAAACTGGGAATATGAGCCGTTGGTTATTTCACCCTTCACAACCACCATAAAGCTGTAAAAATGCCGTAAAATGAAATATATTGTTTCTGAACTCAACGCGGAAGTATATTTTGCTGCGCCCAAATCAACCCTAGTTGCTCGTCTAGTCAGGTGACGACATATTGGGGATTGAAGCAAGACTCGAATACAAATGGCCCAGATAGGAAATGCTGACGTTGCCTTTGAGTTTTGGCAAACACTGATGACTTTGATCCTTTAGTGAGATAATATCGTGTGTGAATTGAATCGACAATATGGCTTATGTTTGTGTGTAAGTTATGTAAAGGCAAAGCCTAGTTTTTAATTAGGAATTTGAACTTATATTAATGATCAATCTAAAAATTTAAGTTTAAGTTTGACAAGTTCATATTCAGAAACCGGATAGGTTGATCTAACCTGTCTCAAAAGTGCTCTTTTTAAAGTGTAAAAAAGTTAATTATTATAAAACCTCTTTGTTCTAAGTTTGAGTCTGAGCATTGTTCCTTTAAAATATACTTTTCTTCTTTTTTTCTGTGCCAAAAGTCGCTAACCCAAGTTATGAGCAAATGTTTTGGAAAATTATGACAGTTATAAAAAGACAATTGCGACGCTCACCGCCACCGGTTTTAAGCCAAGCGATGAAAATTATTATTGTCAATGGTTTTTATCGTTCAAATTTTAGGGTGAGGCAGTATTTAAACAGCAAATTGAACTTGTAATTGTATGGTAAACAAGTCGTGATTAATTACTGCCATAATTTTTGGTTGTAATTAACGTTGTTATAATTTTAGCATGCAAAATTTCCAAATTGAGCAGAGAATATACATATTTATTGTACGGAAATGTGTTACATCAAGCGTGTAGGCTATATCGGCTTTAATTTGCGTCTCAACTAAAGAAAAAACGGTGTAAAGTAATAGTTTCATTCATACCTAGCTGATGCCCCCGGCTTCGCCCGCTTGACAAATTATATAAACTAAAACCTTCCTCGAGAACCACTTCCATTGGCAAAAACAAGTTGAAAATCGATGAAGTAGTTTTTGAGTTCAGGCGGAGGACTGTTTTATAATATGTAGTGATGATAAAGGAATAAAACTCAAAAAAGAAAATGTGACGAAGAAAATAAATATTTGAGTGAGCAAAATAATTTACCTAAGTGTTGGCAGCAGAAAAAGATAAATGAAAGGTTCACTGCTCAGCTAAGCTACTGATATTATGATAAACTACCCAAGGATTTTGGCAGATTATGAGGATTATTGGACTATTGGAAATAAAGACTAATAGCTGCCGTTAGATTGAATCTTTTGAGAATTGGGTATTATGATTCTTTAGAATAAGGCTATAACTCACATACGCGTAAAAATGCAAACAAGCATTGTTTTCAGGCATTTTGAATAGAAACATTTCAAAATATATGTAACAAATGCCAATTGTGGACACCAGTTTTACTAACACTCGAATAAAATAATTATGTATGTCCATAAGATGCATATTTCTACAATTTTCAGACATAAACGACGGACAGTCGTTGACAACAGATGTAATGATTGTGTAATTTAGCACACAAGATACCCCACAACGAAACAGGCATCCAAGAGGCTATAGACATTCTCTCAGCGGTAGCGTAGCGGAGGCGATTGTCGAAACGTCTAAACTTCTTGTACTTAGCATTTCGACATTCGCGTTACCTGATAGAATGACACTTGTATAAGGTTTAAGCACCAGATTGACATATTTCTCTTTTCATCAAACGAACCAAAGCCGTCTGACGACGTTCCATCTTCAAAATTATCTGACTTCAAAAGAGCGTCAAGCGTCCTTGCAATTTGTTGAAGAAAAACCGCTAAGATACTGTTGGGGACAGGTCTGACTTGTAGTGTTTAAAGTGCAATAAAGTGTAGAAGACGACAGGTAGTTGGCTCAGCGCCCACAAGCATTTTCAAGTCTGATTTCAACAGCATTTAGTTGAGGTTAATTACTAGTACACAGGGACACTATATCTCTGAAATACCTGACCAAGAAAGTTGTTTTCTTTCAGGGTTTCGTAGCTGAAGGCAACTGTATTACTGAGCCTACGCTGTCTGTCCGTACGTTTCATCAGTCAGCGGGCTGTATCTCATGAACTATGCTAGGTAAACGGTTGAAATATTCGCAGAGAGTGTGTCTATAAACATACTCTCTGTGAATATTTCAACCGTTGAAAATAACCGTATTTGTATATCAGCAATACATTACTGATGTACCAACAAATATTTAAATTTAATAAAAAATAAGCATTGGTCAGTTTTTGTATGACTACTAGCTTCGGCTTCAACCGCGTCATATTTTTTTTTAGAATTCCAAAAAAATCGGAATGAATAGATTGATGGATGTATGGATGGATGGCCGGATGTGTGTTACTCATTCACCTCAGAACACCTGAAAGGGTCTTCATGAACTTTGGCACAGAGGTAGACTATAGTCTGGAATAACACATAGTATCCCGGGAGTATGTTCCCTAGGAATCACGCGGGTGAAGCCGCTGGCAGAAGCTAGTATAAATATTATATACTAGCTGACCCGCGCAACTTCGTCTGCGTCACATTTTCCATTACTGCTCCGCTCCTATTTGTCTTAGCGTGATGATATATAGCCTATAACCTTCCTCGATAAATGGGCTATCTAACACTGAAAGAATTTTTCAAATCGGACCAGTAGTTCCTGAGATTAGCGCGTTCAACCAAACAAACAAACAAACTCTTCTGTTTTATAATATTAGTATAGATAGTATAGATATTATGGCAAAGCTTTCTCTTATCGAAATAATAGTAATTGGATCAATATTTCAAGAAATCACCTACTTCAAACTTGAGATTGCTTAAATTTTATCTCTAGAAAATATTATTATAACCCTTTCTTTTCCTTAGAGTAGCCAAACAACTCTTCTCAGTTGATGGATATACAACCTCTTCAAATACATCATCTACCCGTGTACAAATGATTGATGAGCAACGACCCATGCCAAGTATATTTATAATTCTGCCCAGTATATATTTTCCTTTTCCCGATTTTCCAGGAACCACAGCCTATTTATATCATGGCACAGTGTAAATGCCTTGAAACCGTCAACAATGGTTACATATTTACCACGAAAACCTCACACTGGATTGAACATGATAATCTAATTTTAGAATACTATATGTGTATTTATTTATATCGCACGCTGTAGGAACTAGGCCTTTGGAAAAGGAGCATGTTGCTTTCAATAATTCAAGTAATATTTTATACTGCATTGATAAGTTGGTCACAGTTTAAAAATACTTTGCACGTTATTGCTTGGTAGGCTGCCTTTTTATTTACAAACGTCATGCAATAAAAATCCTTTTGCCCTCTCTTGAACTCTTACTTCACTTACTGGATAAGGACGTATGTGATAAAGCATTCTATAAAAGACAAGTTTTATAAAAAGGAAAGTAGAGTACAACGTTGCATTCTTTATTTTCAGCACAACTTAGTTTAAGCTTAGTTGCAAAATATGTTATTAGCACAATTTCCGCAATTTCAGCATATTCGAAATGTGAACTTATTTTGTTATTAGAACTTTACATCATATTTCAGACTACATAACCACGGAGCTAATTTTGAAGCTGCATTGTTCGGTCATATTATAAGCTTTTGTTCCATTAAAATTGGGTTAATATCTCCAAAGTTATTGCGGCTAAACCAGAGGCTACTAAAATTTAAAAGAACATAACAAAATTCTTCCATATTGTTCAACTAGTCTGCTTTAGAATGTTTTACGACCCCAATCTGGTGAATATCGGTATAATGGTGAATATATGTATAAAGAAAAAACTTCTTTATGATTCTGCCCAATGCAACAATAATGACCACCCCGTTTGTCTTCACAGGTCGGGCAAAAAGTGTCACCGAGTTTTTGGACCAGAAATTTGGCACTTACAACAGTTGGTCCTGCGCCTGATGTCTACCTGGTCGTATCTGGAATGCCGTGCCGTTGGATTGTGAGAGTAAAGGAACAGGGAGAGCATCTGTGTATCCTCACACACTTGTGATCTATAATCCATCGCCCTTTCACCACCGGAATAGCAGACGTACTGGCAGGGTACCATCCGTGCTTGGTCGATTTCCCGGATAGTCGTACCCAGTGCTTTTCCTCTACATTTATTATGCGTACTGCTAAAATGTGGGACTCTCTGCCAACGTCTGTGTTCCCATCCACATATCCGTCTGCCTTCAAAGCAAGAGTGAATCGGAATCTTCTGGGCACGCTCGTTCCATCATTCCATTCCATCAGGCGTGATTGTGGTGAAGAGCAAGCCCATTATTAAAAAAAACCTTCACTTGTTATTCACCTGCCTAGAATTATAATGAAACAGGAATTTCAAAGTCTAATTTCTGACTACAGCACAAAAGAGAAATCTGACTTAAGCCCAGCATTTTCGTGATTTAAACTGCAAGAGAAAGAAGCTCTTATGTGATTATGAATTATTAACCCTGGTAGGGTAAGGAAAAGCGGTGCATTTTTCTTATTTCGTTTCAAGAATCAGCAGTTTTGTATAACGATACTGTTTTGTTAACAGTCCACTAATTTAGACAGGGTATATATAATAATACTGAGCTCAATGAAATCTTTTTCAACCACAGCCTGTCTCTCAAAACATGAATAAAAAAAAATCTGTTTTACTTTAGCCTGTAGACCTGTCTAAATTTGACATTAAAATAGGGATTGACCCGTTGTTAACTTTGTTTTGCGCGATATGACAGATATTTTTCCTATTCAGCACAGATAAGCTCTTCTTCATTTTTATTCTTTCTCGATCCCAGTCATCACATCATTATCTGCCTTGCCTTTTCCCAACTACATTGGAGTTGGCTTCCAGTCAAACTGAATTCAGCTGAATACCAATATTTTACGTGGAGCGGCTACCTATCAGACCTCCACAACCCATTAACTGGATAACAGGGTATTTCTTGGCAATACTGGAGTCATTTACTGGCTTCTGACATTCCGTAACGACTGCCAAAGATCTACAAATGACAGCCGGGACCAATGGCTTAACGTGCTTTCCGAGGCACGGATCCCAGTCTACACAGAGCCTTACAAAAAACCTATCCACCTCGTAGGTAATGGATGAGAGCCCCAGTGATATCAATGTAAGATACGTAGCTATTTCTAGAGTAATACATTACAGACTTCAGATTAGGATCACAAGTAGTGGCCTAAGCTATCTATGTAAATACGTGTTCTGAATATAAATGTTGTAATGATTTACAGTTTCAATTATCATTTAAATGCCCTTAAATGATACATGGTTCAAGGTTTTGTCTCGTTGATGAAATTTAAAGTGATAAGGGCTTGGAATTGGACCCTTATGACATTCTAGAATTATGAATTAATCAAAGTAAAGTATGGTAATTAGGAACGGTTTACAATGTTTGTAACGTAGCAGCTGTAATACATCACTGTAAGTAAGGTTATTTATCAAGCTATTACGCCTAGGCTCTTAGATATAAAAACATTTCAAGCAAGAAAGTAAAGGCGTATAAGAGCTTTCTCTGAAATAGACTTCATGATATGCGAAAAATGTTTACTTTTATAATTATATAAGCAAAACAACAATACAAACTTTATACATAACTAGCTGATGCCCAATTACATATAATGACAAATTATACACTGAACGACACACGCTGTTGCGAATTATTTTTCCACTGCCTCACAGGTTCGAAAGCTCATGGACTCGAATGAAGTAGTCGCGAAAGATTGTTACATTGTTAATAATAATATTAAATGATAATGTTGACACCGAATTTGTTAATTTTATTAAATTATTGCTTAAATATTTTTTTGTACACTTTATGATTAAATAAATCGAAATTACAAGCATTACAAGCATTTGTGGTATGTTTTCAGACTTTTTCCAGTCTGTGTTTGAACCTAGTTCACCTTCATTGTCCGATTGGATCACGCCTACACACTGTAATGCCAATGTTAGCTTGATCAATAACTTGCATATTGAGGAAGACAAAATACTTAGAGAGTTAAAATTACTGGACCCATCCAAGGGAGCGGGCCCCGATGGGTACCCAGCTCTGTTCTTTAAGGCCACCGCTGGCAGTATCTGTAAGCCACTCTTTATTATCTACAATAAATGTTTAAGCGAGGGTGTTTTAACAGATGAATGGAAACGGGCTAACATCACGCCTGTGCACAAGAATGGCTCAAAACATGACGTACAGCAACACCGGCCTATTTCAATTCTGTCGGCCTTGTCAAAGCTTTTTGAGAGACTCGTACACAATGAAATCTATCCAATATTCCACAACGTCATAATCCCAGAGCAACATGGATTTGTTCAACGCCGTTCGACTGTTTCAAATTTATTAATTTTTTCCAGTTATCTTTTTGAGAACATGGACAAGCGGTTGCAAGTGGACGCGGTCTATACGGATTTCAAAAAGGCTTTTGACAAGGTCGACCATGATATCCTACTAAATAAGATCGCATTTAATGGTATACGAGGAAATTTGCTGCGCTGGTTCTCATCCTATATTAAAAATAGAACACAAAAGGTTGTCGTAAATGGTCATCAGTCTGAAGCAGTGCATATAACTTCGGGTGTCCCACAAGGTTCAATCTTGGGTCCATTGTTGTTTATTTTATATATAAATGACATAAACAAATGTTTTAAAAATACTAAGTTTCTTGTGTACGCTGATGATCTAAAAGTTTATAGGTCTATACAGACTGTAGAGGATTGTCGACTTTTCCAACAAGACCTGGACCGTCTTTTGCGGCTGATTATTGTCTAAACAATAAACTACACCTTAGTCTCTCCAAGTGCAATTACATCAATTTTACAAAAAACAAAACAGTTATTAACTTTAAATACTCACTGCACGACACAGCACTCAGTAATGTTTCTACTGTGAGAGACCTTGGTGTGTTAATTGACGACAAGTTGTCCCTAAATCAACATGTGCAAAATATTGTAAACAAAGCATTTAAGATGTATGGTTTTGTTATGAGATCCGCCACTGAGTTCAAGCGGGTTTCCACATACCTTTACCTATATAAGACCCTTGTACGCTCGCAATTAGAATATGCCGTCCCTATTTGGAACCCGTTTTACCAAAAATACATAGACGAGATTGAAAAAGTTCAGCGAAAATTTCTACGAGCCATGCATTACAGATGCTACAAAACGTTTTTATCGTACTCACAATTGCTGAATAGGTATGGGCAGGTCAAACTAGAATCTAGACGAAATTATCTAGAGGCTACTGTTCTGTATGGAATTGTTCGTGGAGCTTTTGATTGTATTGATCTCACGAGCAAAAATTTTATAATTTTAATTTTATTGGTATTGTTATTTTCCTATGCTCAAAATCAAAATTTAAATGTAATGTTATGAAAATTATCATAAAGCAATTAGAAATGTAAGCTGGTCTAAATTTTATTATTTATTTTTTATTATTAATTTTAGTTTTAATTATTGTTCTCTTGCCAAGAAATCGGTTATCAACATTTTGCATGATGTACCTAAACAATTATTATTAATGTGATTTTATTGTTTTGTATTACCTTTCTAGTGGCACTCATGATCATATTTTTTTTTCTGTCAATTTGCGGATAATGTAGTGGGCTGCAGTATTGTAAATATCTTTAAATGTTTTTCTTTGTTCCAACACAAATATTGTAGCTGTTTGTTGTCCCTGAATAAATAAAATAAAATAAAAATCGAACATACGAGGCAGTGAAAATGTTTTTCGAAACAGCATCTTTCGCGACTACCTACTTCATTCGAGTCCATGAGCTTTCGAACCTGTGAGGCCGTGGAAAAATAATTCGCAACAGCGGCGTTCGAAATAACATAGGGGACCCTTTAGAATCTACCTATAATCTTTGGGTAAGCGATTTTTAAGTTACGAAAACTACGAGTAAAACAGCAAATAGCTGAAACAATATTGTTACGTCAACAAAGAAACAAAAGTAGGTCTCACAACAATACACAAGGTAACTAAACGCCTAATTGACGGTACCTACCGTTACAATAAATAAATTCGTTTATAACACAAATGCCAGAGGAAACCAGTAATTACGTATTACTTTTTTATGAAGCTTGCCTCGAGCTCGAGTTGATCGATAATGACGAAAATAGGCTAGCATAGAACTGGAAATTGAACTGCAAATGTCAGATGTTTTGCTATTTTCTTGACGGTTGCACGTGGGCTGCTGCACGTGAGGTGGGCAAGCTTTTCGAAATGCGGTGCATTTCTGTACGTAATTCGGTTCTGTTTTAGTTACCTATCAATTGTACAGTCAATAACGGATATGCGTGATCTGGTTATGTTTTTAAAATTATTGTACACTAATTACAAAACAAATTTTAAACAGTAAATTATAAAGTTAATGCTTATGCAACAATCGATTACGAACAAAGTAAAATTCTATCGTTGATAACACGAAATTGGCGAAAGTCAAAATGTTTGGTACTTATAACGTGAAATATCGGTAGTGCCTGTCAATCTCAAACATTTCGGACTTTTTGACAGTCGTTATTGCTTGTAGAATGACACTTTTTCTAACATTACTATTTTTTTTACTAAACACATGCTTTTATTTTATTTAGGTCACTGTGTGACTCAAAATATAACTGAGATTCTGGGTGCTCGCAAAAAACTGAAAACTTGTTTCTTAAAATAATTGGCCACTTTAAATGCTTGTCACAATCGCTATGTGAAGTTTTTAATTGCATAGCTACTTTTGACGACGATTGTACATTGACATGTTAGTACTATGTATCTATAGGTATCTACATACATAGGGTAGATACGTGTGGGTGGGCTCCGAAATGATTAGTGTAGGGAATGTGGTCAGATTATACGGGACTGATTCGAGTATGAGACACTTGGATACAAACACGATACAAGTTGCGGGTGAGCTTACATTAGCCCTGTATTACAGATTCATAGATAGGTGGGCACTAATATTTATATCGGTAATCTTCTTATCAATTAGGATGTGGTAGTGTTAGTGAGTTAATAAATAAATACCTAGTCATTAGAACTGACATTTTCGTGTTTCATTGAAGAAGTTTTATGATTAGCTTTGAGAACTTGATAGATGAAATAAAAAAACAGATACTTACTAGTACTTGGTTAATATGAGTTTAATAGGATTTTTTTAGGAAATGTATTAATTTTTCTCAATTAAGAGCCACGTTTCAGAAATATAACAACGACTTCATATTTGTGTGGTTTCTCTTTACGAAAAGATTCCTCTGGTTTAACATTTATGCCATTTGGCGTAAGCTGTAAATAAACATTGAAATTCGTATTTGAAAATTACCACTTTGAAACTTCGAACGCGGAATATGAATTGAGCGAGGCCCATAACCACAATGACGTATTAGTTTTATATATCATTGCATAACCATGAGAGCTTGTGCGACCAACATTCCCTGTTACGTCACTCAATTTCGAAAATGGAATCCGTGTACTTATATATACGCAAATGACGCGTATTTTGATTTTAAGTTTCAACCTAGTTAGGTTGAGGCCAATTAAAATATCATCAGAGTTCTTCATATTCAGAAACTTCACTAACAAAATGACAAAGGCAAACATACTATCATATCATATAACTGCGAAGACACATTAAAATATTCAGAAAACATGTTATAAATTTCAGTTACATACAAGTCGTTACTTTGTATAGCTTCAGAAAGTAGGTACGTTAAGAAATCAATTATGAAACCACCTAGTACTTCAAGTCCTGTAACGACCAATTACTTACTGAAAGAAATATTACCGATACCCCCTTTCTGTAATAATTGGTACGCCTACGGGGTAATTGACTACGTAAACTTTCAGGGAGGTTCGATGTTGATACAAAAAGTTGTATGGAAAAGTGGTTGTTTACTAAACCTTAATTATGGTTTATGCCATTCATCTTTGTCTGGTTTTAGCCGACATTGATCATAGTACCCACTTGGAGACCCGAGTGGATGATGGATGAGCGATTGGTACTATCACATTATTCAGGAGTCTAGTACGCGAAAGGTCGGTGGCACTTCTAAAGTACTTCACAGAAAGTTTTTTTTGCAAAGGATCTTCAGATTCATATTATGATTTTGTGAGAGGGTGAATAAATTAGCTTTTTCTATGGACTATCACAAGGCAATATAACTCAATGCCAAAGGAACATTTTTAGCCTCGATTTAAACATTAAAAATTCAAACGGAAGAGTGTATTTAAGGATTGAATCAATATCATTAAAAATGTAGGTGGCAATGTTACCCCGCGTTTGTGGATTGTTTAAAAATAGTCTGAACATTTTAATCGATACGAAACCTAACAAAAGTCAAGGTTAATTAACTCCCGGGAGGAATACCATATCGCAAAATATGGAGTATTTAAAATATCTGATTTCAGCAAATTAAATGGTTTTGGGAACGAAACAAATAATGAGTATTACTCGTGTGGAAGAGACTTTATAAATGCTGATAATACAATATTGACAACGAAAGTCAAAGTCAAATAATAAGTACCGATTAAAAAACTGAAAAGAACTTTTGATTTTACTAACATTAATGATGAATGATGATTTTTGGTAGTATTTTACCATTAACCATATCATCCTCATCATCTGCCTAGCTTTTTCCCAACTATATTGTGGTCGCCTTCCAATCAAACCGGATTCAGCTAAATACCAGTCCTCCACAACCCATTAACTGGGTAATACGGTGTTTCTTGGCAAGACTGGAGTCAGATTTGCTGGCTTCTGACAATCCGTACCGACTGCGAAAGATCTGCAAATGACACTGACAGCCGGGACCAACGGCTTAACATGCTCTCCGAGGCACGGAGGAAACTCGGTATGTTAAGATGGACACCCATCCACAGACCAATCTTAGCAAGCGTTGCTTAACCTTAAAGATGTAACCATTCGGCTGTTAATCTTTAGCTCCCATAGAAATCATCCTAAACTAGTAAAAGGCATACGGAATTAAATGAAGCCAAAATCAAGCCTAAAGATTACTCCTGGTATTATCGGCATTGCCAAAATAAATGAATGGGAAACGACAAATTAGACTCTCGACAGTTTTATTGTTTTGTTTACTAGGATATTTTTTTTTCTTCATTAGGTAGTACGTAGAGATATGAAATAGTATGTGTTAACATATTGACTTCACATGTGCATAAAATAGAATTTTATTGGAATGGTTGCCTTAAAATATTTCCTCTCAGTAAACGAGTAGTCTATACAAAAAACACTAATTTAATTTAAGAGTACCTACAATTTTTGGACAAAATCATCAATGATGGATCAAAATTTTGAACACCTAACATGGGGATTAACTGATACAGGCACATACTGTGAAGCTTTATAGTATATCATTCCTAGCATTTCCAATTTTCCAGTAAATCACAGGGCATTCAGTGTGCAGATTTTAGAATATGAAAATGTTCACGGAATAACATTTTAATGTGCCACAATGCGTTTAACATTTATTTGGATTTGTCACCGGAAAATTGCAAACTCCGCAAGATTGTAAAATGTCACGTGAAATAGTTAACTTTTTTTTTCTAAATAAGACACGGATAAATTGGAAACTATTGAATTTGGATGGGATATATAATATACAAAAGGTTTTTTTCGTAATACAGGGTGTAAGGGACAGCCCTACACAAACTGATAGGGTGATTTCAGGATATCGTACTAAGTTGACCGGTACATGAAATTATTTTACAATACTCAATACTCAATAATTTATTGCATTCCATATTATGTATTACAAAGAAGGTTTAAAATGGTAATGCGTCGTTCATTCGTTTTTTTTTTTTTTCATTTTAGCTGTGTTATTTACATTAAGAGTGTGTATTCCGTCCACTAGCGCCGCCAATCGTTTTTTATTCATTGTGGTAAATTTAAGACACGTAGATAAAAAACCGCTCTGTAGTGCACTAAAGAAATGTATCTATTCTTTTTTGACAGCTATTTTTAATACATAACTCATGGCTAAATAGCCAAAACGGCAATTATTGCTAAAAGTGGCCACTTTTAGCAAAAATATCGACTTTGGCAACTATTTATGTTCTAAAGTACAAAACATAACTCTCAAAACATAATAAATACATTCTTCAGTGCACTACAGAGCGGTTTTTTATCTACGTGTCTTAAATTTACCACAAATAATAAAAAACGATTGGCGGCGCTAGTGGACGGAATACACGCTCTTAATGGAGATTGGTATACAGATAATGTAACTTTACATTGAAGTAAAGTAATAAAAACGGAAAAAAAGAAAAATAAAATAAAAAAATCTGAGAAAACTTCCACTGGAATATGATTCAAAATAAGGAGCTGATTGCACCCTGTTAATTTGTGGAGGGCTGTCCCTTACACCCTGTATATTGAAAAAATTTAAACTATCAAGATTTATCACAATCTTACGGAGTCTACCATTTTCCGGTGACAGATACATAGTTTTGCATTGATTTATGATAGAATGAAAATGTTTGTCTTTATTCCAAAATATGAAATTCATCCTTTCCTAACTGATTCGGTGACTGAGTGAGTGATTAGCAGACAACGCACAGTCGAAACTAGCGACTTTAGAGAGGTAGGGTATAGAGCACTATGAGAGGATTTCCCGAAATTTCTACGGAACTACTGGTTCGAATTGAAAATTTATTTTATTCTTGGTTACCCTATTTACAAAGGAAGACTACATTTATATAACATACCAGCTGACCCAGGCAACTTCGTCTGCATCACATTTTCCATTAACTCTCCGCTCATATTTGTCTTAGCGTGATAATATCCTCAATAAATGGGCTATCTAACATTGAAAGAATTTTTCAAATCGGTCCAGTAGTTTCGGAGCCTATTCAATTCAAACAAAAAACAAATAAATCTTTCCTCTTTATAATATTAGTGTAGATATAACACGCTTCGAGAAAAACGAGCAATAATGCTAAATGCGACGTAGATGAAGTTGTGCGGGTCAGTTAGTCTTCTCTATAAAACTGTGCATAGCGTTACGATTCTCAATAGAAACATACACTATTTAATAAATTGCTACGTCATAAATTAAGTATATTATTGTGAAAATAGATCAATATAATCAATGATTGATTTATAAAGTCAGTCCCCGTTTTTGAGGACCATTCATCTGTCAATGTCACGCCTCCAATCGAACCTATACCTAATGAATGGAAATGAGAAATTTATTCGATCTTATTATTAAAGCTCGCCAAACCCAAAGACTTCCTTCTTCGGAGCAGAATAATAAAAAGAGCAAATTGACGATAGGTATTAAATAATTCTATGGCCAGTCATGAATTCTATATCTATTCATCGTCCTACCCTTATTTCAGTTTATTTGAGATTGAAAGAGTGCTATCGGCCTTCATTGCCAGTGTTTGCTTCCATCCTAGCGAAGTTTTATCGCCTTTCACACAGTCCATCCATCTCTTCGTAGGTTTGCCTCTTGTCAGATACATTTAAACTTAACACCTTTTCATCACATAAGGTTCTTGTAATATTTTCTCAAACGGCAATAGATATGCTTTGAGTTTCCTTGCGCGATAGAATCAGAAATTAAGATATCCGCAATATAAACAAGGTTACCGACATAGCCCGAAGTATCACCAAATTTAAGTGGCAGTGGGCAGGGCACATCTGGAGTGGCGTCTATGTACCGAAAGGTGCAGCGTTGGAAATCCTCCCACCAGCTAGGTGGACCGATGACCTGGTGAGGGTTGCGGGCAGCCAATGGTTGCGAGACGCACAGGACTGGTTGTTGGGGCGACATTTGAGGAGGCGTATTTTTAGCAGTGGAAATTCGACTGATTTTCTAATCTTTTCTTTTTTTTTTTTGTTTTTATTCTGTTTGATTTTTTTTTGTTTTTTTTTTTGTTTTTTTATTATTTTTATGTGTTTTTTTTTTGATGATGTTATGATTATTGTCTCGCCAAGTGATACCTACGTCATAACTTCATGATATCAACATCACCTCATAGATCCTTTAGGTTTCACTAAGACTAAACAACACATTATGTATAATTAATGCTTCATTAAGCTGGTTTCAGACTACGCTATAATATATAGCAAAGAGTATTTAGCTCATAGCACAACAATATCGCGCTCCATACATTGTCAATAATATAGTATAGTACAGTGTGAACGTGTCCAACACTGTAACAATGTATGGTGCGCGATATTGCCTTACTATGAGCTATATACTATATATGCTATTATATTATAGCGTTGTCTGAAAGCAGCTTTAATGTCACGGATTAGAGATTCAAGAAAAGTCATTTATCACGTATTAATGGCAAATCTTTGATGATAATACAATTTGGTGGGACATTATCTAACTCAATACGAGTTTCTCCTTATCTAATTCAAGCTTATCTAATTAACTTCCCACGTTCTTAGTATATTCTGGAGCTTACTTATAGGTATAAATATAATATAAGGAGGTATCTTAATATAATATGTGTTACGAAGCGTAAAATTGTTTGTATCGTAATTTAAAATGGCCAACAACCCTTTTCTCTTGGACATGGGTCGGTCTGCTACAGAAATATTATTAAATATTCAAAGTGACATTGTATTATGTCTATTAATAAAATTTAAATGACTAAGGTCACTGACAGCTGCGTATATATATTCATGGATTCATAAACCAAGACAACGTAAGTATGGTTTAGAGACTTAATAAATGTTTTTAAATCAAATGAGTATTTATCACCACCAGAGTATAAGTAGTGTTTCAGAATCACGAATGGTTAGTTCATATTGCTGACATCGCTTTTAACGGAATCGCAAGCCTGAAAAGTGTCCAAAAAACCCAGCAATCATAAAACAGGAGACGCTGAGTGCCCTGCAAGGAAGATAGCGGAATTCAGATACATTAATTCCGTCGATTATGAGGGCGCCTAGAGCGTCATACTCAAGGCCAGATTTCCGGACTTACACCTGATGCTGATTCAAAAAGAACATTCCGCTGTGATGACCTACTTCCCCTGAATTTGTTGCTGTTTAAGTGAATTAGCCGTCCAGTACAAAAATCAAACACAATTCAATACATGAGTTGCTATGTGAAAATTCTGCAACATTGACTTAACCCAGTAAACATTTCTGCTGACGCCAATTGTTCACACTGTGTATGAGAAACTAATGAAGTGTTAGAATTAAGTAATTTATATGTAAACTAAACTTAGCTACAATTTTTGATCTTTATTATTAATTTCAGGGGATATTTGTTTAATTAAGTAAATTAGGTTAGTAAAATAAATTAACATTACTCATTTAACAATTGTAATATTAAGTAAATATTGTAAAAAAATCGAAGGCAATTTTTTGTACACTGTTTGCGCCCTTGCCGCCTGTGATACAGGATCCTCCTAGTACAGGCATCTAAAATCGTTTTACCTATATTATTATCTAAGATTTATTGTTTTATTGTACCAATTTGAACTTTTGAATAAAGATTTATTATTATTATTATTATTATTATAAATAAATCCGAACGCAAGCAAGCCAAGTGATTACAAGCATCAGCAAGCCTGCTTCCTTCCATTACCAAATTGACATCGAAAACCATTTTGAATCTGCACATACAAAGCCCATAAAACACCTCGGTTCAAGCCCTATTATTTATCAACAAAAGATCGTTGTATGTTTAGGTGTATCAATACGGGCCGCAGGAGTAAATATCATAAATCAGCCAACAAATAATGTCCGATAGCGTCCATCCAAACGCCCAGATAACTCGTAAACTGGGATACAGCCGCAAAATATGTTGGGATAGACCATTCACTTGGAGTTGGACCGTTTCTACCCTGAATCAAACAGGATAAGGAGGATATTACGACATAAATTTTATTTTTACACCACCTGGGAGACTTGTAGTGAGATCAAGTACAAGAACTAATAATATAGGGTATTAGGTCGATATAGTTTGGGATGAAAGGGTTGAAAAAATTGATCCAAAATACACAACTTTAGAAATAACTCAGCTTATGGCATCTTCAGTTTCAAATGAAACGTTTTCATCAATAGCTGTACGCTACCCAAACATAATAAAAACTAATATTATAAAGCTGAAGAGTTTGCTTGAACGCGCTAATCTCAGGAACTACTGGTCTGATTTGAAAAATTCTAACAGTGTCAGATAGCCCATTTATTGAGGAATTATCATCACGCTAAGACAAATAGGAGCGGAGCATTAATGGGAAATGAGACGCAGACGAAGTAGCGCGGGTCAGCTAGTAATAAAAAATAAAATAAAATGTCTTTTATTCAACCTAGGTTGAGGATCAGCACCCCTGTACTGCAGTCAAGAATAATTATGATAACATTAAACAACAACAATAAAGAAAGCAGTAAATAAAGTAATATTGACATTTTTATATAATTTTTGATTCTGTAATCGATTCTATAATATGCACTATATTTGCACGCCATAATAATTATGTGGCAAACATGTCAGAACCTTTTCTTTATTTGTAATCCTGCATGCACGTTTCTTTAGTCTTGTATGTGTACACATGTTTGGGCAAAATAAATTTGTCTTATCTTATCTAGTACCCCTAACCGCCGCCGCGCCCCAACTTGTCCGTCAACACTAGGAGTGGAGGAGGAAACACTAAGAGTGTTTCATTCAGCTGGTAACAAGTGGTGCAACCGAGACCCTAGCAACACATCTGTCTATACTCAAACTATTTACTACATAGACTAAAAATAAAATAAAATATCCTCAAGTTTTCACACCATTTCCAATGCTCAACAAATCGAGTCACTTCTGTATCAGAAATGGATATTTTGAAAGAAGCAAACAAAGCTATAAATCACGCCTACGACGCCAAGGATCTGTGCAACATGGCAAAAAATGAGAAGCTAGTGAGGCGGTGTATTACCTTCTTTCTTGTTAGCTATGATTGTCGATGGAAGATAAATGGTGAAGACAGTATTGGTTATGGGTTGAAAATGTCTTGTGACGCAGTTGCTAGAAAAACTTTGTGAATAGAACGCAGAGAGAGGGTTTTTAAGACAAACAGAAGAAGAAAGGATAACATAAACTAAAGACACTTGATTGACTATTTTATTTAGCACTTCATATAATAGACACATGCGTTTATCAAGTAGGTAATAGCACTATTACTCAAGGACTTTAAGATCAGATTTGTTCATTGCCACTTTAAAATTTCATTTTTCTACAAATAGCAATATTCTGGATTGGCGCCAATTCGATACAACTGTTTAATTTTTAGGAAACGAAAATTGATCATTTTCAATTTGCTACTTCAGCTCATAAAACGGATATTTCACAAAGGAATATATTTTGTGATTTATTGAAACTACAAGATATCTACGAGATCAAAAGAAATTAAATGCAATAAGTTATTTAAACTGAACATACTGAACATTTTGAGTGATATATTGAATAGTCAAAAATTTAAATATTTTTTGACTTGGTTTAAATTATTCTTCTAAATCGTAATTTTTATGATACATATTTTTACAATTGCGTGGCAGCTAGGTTTGTATTTTGAACCTGTACTTTCACTCTAATCTGTTTCAAACTTGTTCAAAATCAGTGTAATCCTTTCAAAATAAATTCATCTTTTATCTTGCTATAATAAATGTTATCTTTAAGACTTTATTCTATTTTGAGCGTCATCTTTATGTTCCAAGTTTCTGTTATAAACATGTGCTTATAGAATAAACCAAAATTAACAAATAGTTTCGAAGTAGGCAATTATGATCTTATCTTAGTAGGTACCACGAACCTGACTCATCTATTTGATGTGTATCTTCCCGAAATTTGATTTATGTTCTCTTCGGAAGTTCATCCACGTACATCTTATCAGATTGGTACCTACTATGTTTAATTTTAAGTTGGCGATATCACAGGCTGCTTTCAATTTTGAGAAGCAATCAAACTTTGTCGACCATGAAAAAGATATTGCGAGATTTTTTTAATAAAAACTGACAGTACTTTTAGGTGTCATTTATTTATTTTCCTAACAAAAAACATACTATAGTTTTAATAATAAAAGATTTTTCAACATTAATTGAAAACGTCAACGATATCGTTAACTGCTTCTTTCATTAAAAGTAACGTTTGTTATGTTAACTGAAACTTTCATTAAAAGTAGCGTTTGTTATGTTAACGGCTACTTTCATTAAAAGCAGCAGTTAAAGTTGACGTTTTCGATTTTGAAGATTTAAAAATCGTAATGTTTATATTTCAAAAATAATTTATTAATACGGAATAAGATTTTTTCTGATATTTAAACAATGCTAATATACGCATTTAAAAAAAAAGTAAAAGTAGCTAATGATTTACAACTGGTAATAATAGTCATTTAGTCCTTTAAGTGACACTATCGGCTTACACGAATTTCATAAATTACTCGGTTAGAAAGAATGACTTTAGACGATAAAAGTTTAACTCGTAGGAAGGCCATGGTCATTATGAAGTTTTTTTATTGCAGTTAAATACATCACTTTTTATAATTTTTAAAACGACTGCATGTCTGGGGCAAAAAAGAACAAAAGTTTTGTGTTTCTTCTATTATCGGGGTTAATGGGAATAAAATTAAACTAGTTAATAAAATCTAGTGTAAGGTTTTTAATTCTTAATATGAACTTAAGCAATACAATCCGTTTTAGCATCTCTCGTATTTCATTGCGAAGTAAAGTTGTATTAAAAATAGCAGACGAGAAGGGAATTCTTCAAAACAAACAAAATCTTCTCGGTCCAATTTTTCACAAAAGCTTTGAAATGTTAGCGTTTAATCAAACTGCATTAAAGCCTGAGCACTAAGTTTTTCTGCCAACACTGTTTGTCTGAGTTAACGAAGCGTGACTGCAGCCATATTATTATCAATGTGAGGTTCTACATCTTCAAGAAGATTTTCTGGCTTTTTCATTTTAAACATTTAACACTTTGAAGTTGACGTTTCTTATTTTCATATTTATTTTTTATTTTTTTATTACTTTATATTATTTTAAATTTATATTATTTATATTACTCTACTTAACTCATCATTGCATTTTACTTTGTTCAGAATTTCATACTCCATGTTTTGTGGTTACTTGTGTCTAAAGGCACCAAAAGTTTCGATAAGTCATTCGTCCCCTAAAGCCCAGGTGTTCTTTATGCTTCATTCAATTTGAGCTGTTCGAAAACTTGGAATGCTGTCACTGGCATGACAAATAACTCCAATATTTTATTATAACTGTTAGTCCATACTACGAACTATTCAATTTCGAACATTAAACTGAAACGTTTTAATTGCAGTAATATAAACTTTGGGTGCAAACTAAACCCAGCTTGCTACTTGCATAGTATGTGCATCGTATAACTAAAACACAACTTGAATGACTTTGTGTTTTGGTATTGTCCTATCACAAACTGTAGATTTGAAATTGTTTAAAACTAGGGCTAATTTGACTTATTTTTGACTACTGTCAAAAATGTATATGAATTTAGGCTTCTTAGCAAGTTATAACTGAGATACGAATGCGAAAGTTGTTTTAAATTAGTAAATAGAATTGGCATTCAAATGTTACTGTTTTTTGAATGAGATAAATATTTGACGAATTGACCCGAAAATTGTTAGGAACATGTTAGGTAAATGAAACTGGAATGAAAAATCTGTTTCCACGATCAAAAATGTGTAGACTAACAAATCAACAACTACTGCAAACATAATAAGCTTTACAAATCTTGTCAAAACCAAAACGTTTACACTGAAGTGAAGATTCAATTTGTACCTTAATCACACATAAAAAAATTCACCATTTTAGCTTAACGTGTTGGCACTAACGCACCATGTTCTGCTGACGCATACTATTGTCGAAAGTACCAACTCTTTTTTCAACAAACTTCTTTAATGCGGTTGAGGGAAAGCTAAAATTTGAATTGAACGTCAGCTCGCATCCTAAATCCAATACGTTACTAGATACTACTGCATGTCATCGAGCGGTTTCTATTTTTGGTATCGCGCCAAGCCTGTTTTTTTGCCAGGTTTTAGTGGCCGTTTCCCGTGCTAGGGAAAATATTTCAAGCTATCGTATAGCTATTAGTTACCTTATGCCACGTGCCTGAGCACGGAAGCGAAAAGTTTGAATCGGCAATCCAGGATTTATAAATTACTGCACTGCAGTAAGTAGATCTATCAGATCTGTTTAACCATTTTACAAATAAAATCTTATTTTTAACTGACTTCAAAAAGATGGAGGTTCTCAATACGTCGGAACCTTTTTTTAGGTATGTTCCCCGATTACTCGAAGATGGCTGCATTAATTTGATTTTTTTTAATTCATAGGGTGTACTTCCCAGGTGGTCCCATAATCACCAAGTCAGGATGTGATGATGAGATACTAGACAATTAGAGGGAACACATCAAATTTTTAACCGACTTCCCAAAAAGGAGGACGTTATCAATTCGATTGTATGTTTTTTTTTTATGTTTGTTACCTCATAACTCCGACAATTATGAACCGATTTGAAAAATTTTTGTTTTATCTGACAGATTGGTCCCATTTAAATCATATCAAAATCGGTTACGAACTTTGGATTTTAAATCGAAATAGCTGGAATTTGACTATTTAGATGATTCTTTGATAATCGAAATTGCGTATTTTGCTTTTCTGCGATTTTTCAGTGGTGTTGTTGGGTGTGGGACACCACTAAAAAGTGAAAAATAAAAAACTTTTTACAAAAAAATACAACCGACTTCCAAAATAAAAACACTACAAAGTAAAAAATAACTTTAATTTCGGAAGTCGGTGTCAAAATACGAAGAAACTAACAAAAACACCGACTTCCAAAATTAAAGTTATTTTTTACTTTGTAGTGTTTTTTTTTTGGAAGTCGGTTGTATTTTTTATAGGCATAATTATTGTTTTAGTAGTTTTTGGAAGAGTACTTTCTCAGCGTGTTCCCATTTCAATATGGTGAAGATCTGATGAAGAACTTCGGAGATAGCTAACGGCACTCCCCAGTAAATGATAGCAAATAGGCCGGGGTTTCTTAAACCTCATGTATGTCTACTCTTTACCCCAGTTCATAAAATAACATCACGCCGGTACAAAATAAAAACTTTTTACAAAAATACAACCGACTTCTAAAAAACGAAACACTACAAAGTATAAAAAAAAAACAGAATAAAGTATAAAATAACTTTAATTTCAGAAGTCGGTGTCAAAAAAAACAACCAAAAACACCGACTTCTGAAATTAAAGTAATTTTATACTGTGTAGTGTTTTGTTTTTTGGAAAGGTTTTATTATCTGGTAAAAATAATGACTGCAGCTCTGTCATTTTTCAACCAGTAAGTCTGTCATAGATAAAACCTACTTGTTTTGTAATTTCCGCTGGTTAGTATGGATAGATTCCAAAAAACTTATTTACATAAGTTTCAATAGTTTTAATATTTTTTACATTAACTAAACTGAACGACAAATGTGGCTGATCACAAATCTATATTCTATACTTAATATTATAAAGCAGAAGAGTTTGTTTGTTTGTTTGTTTGGTTGAACGTGCTAATCTCAGGAACTACTGATCCGATTTGAAAAATTATTTCAGTTTTATATAGCCCATTTATCGAGGAAGGTTATAAGCTATATATCACGCTAAGACAAACAGGAACGGAGCAATAATGGAAAATGTGACGCAGACGAAATTGCGCGGGTTAGCTAGTGTTCTATACAAAGCTGTATTGCTGTTTATTCCTCACACAAAATGTATCAGTCAGTTGAAAAATCGTTACTTAAACTACTTTTGTTACAAGCATTTATCAGCAGCTTCTCTTGCAAACACGTCAAAAGCTTAAAATGCACAAAGTTGTAAGGGAACATACCAGAATAAAAAATATCCTTTGACCTAATAATAGGACCAGAATGATGATCTAACCGTATGCCAGGTTTCATCAAATCTGTTAAGTGTGATTGATCAACAAACATACAGGATTTAGCATGCATCTTAATGTTAACTACATATAGTATTCCGTGTAATATTGTTTTCCAAGTTTAATTCAGCTTCAAAGTTGTTCATTTGGATATTACGGGAACATTTGACAGCAAATATGTTAATTAGGTCTTGCAAACAAACCGATTTGACCTAATTACATTGATGTGATTTCGACCTGATAACTGTGATTTGGGGTTTCGGAGCTGAAGTCAGTGTGTATGATTACCAGAAGTTATTGTTTATAATAACGAAAATAGATCTATTGTCACAGATTTTTGAGGAAATATCAATTTCCTTCTTCCTAAAATAATGTTTTTATAATCATAAGTAAACTGCATATTTAGTAAGTCTACAGTTATTTAGTTTAGATTTCTTGACTACTTGTATTCCTTATCAATGCTTACGGTTGTATATTAATCATACTGATATCCAGAGTATATTATATCTAATTTTAGGTAACAACAGTGATTTAGGTTCATTTAAGGGATAAGTTATTCTCAGCGAGACATAGCAAGTTTTAATAAAGTTATGCCTGACATTCTATGAGAATGAGATTAAAATCTAATTTAATGTTTCATTTAAAACGTTATCTTGCTCATCTTTGTGGTAGACGTATTACTTTGTGTCAGCATTTCAATTAAAAAAAAAATCTCTCTCTATTAAATTAGTTTACAGTTTTTAATTAAATTTTGTGGATTGTCTCATCGGTCTAGTAGTTGAAGCGTTAAAGTTCGGAGTTTTTGAATTCAGTTCCCAAGTTGGCCAGTATTATTCGGAATTTTCTATAAGTAAATAACCGAAAGATTCTGCATTCCAATTTAAAGTGGGACTTTTATTTATTTTAACTTTATGTACTATTATACCATAATTATGTACCACCATGGGCGGACTTAAGAGTGTGTATTCCGTCCACTGGCGCCGCCAATCGTTTTTTATTATTTGTGGTAAATTTAAGACACGTAGATAAAAAACCGCTCTGTAGTGCACTAAAGAAATGTATTTATTATGTTTTGAGAGTTATGTTTTGTACTTTAGAACATAAATAGTTGCCAAAGTCGATATTTTTGCTAAAAGTGGCCACTTTTAGCAATAATTGCCGTTTTGGCTATTTAGCCATTGTATTAAAAATAGCTGTCAAAAAATAATAGATACATTTCTTCAGTGCACTACAGAGCGGTTTTTTACCTACGTGTCTTAAATTTACCACAATTAATAAAAAACGATTGGCGGCGCTAGTGGACGGAATACACACTCTTAAGATGAGTTTTCGATCCGTAGTTACCCACTGCCAATTGATTTTGTTAATGTACTTAGCTCAACCAATGGTCAACTAAAACTGTATCAACATCTCAAGATTAATTTTCATTAGTTAATAACCAACAATTGATAGAAAAATGTATTTGAATGATTTTTTTGTCACAAGTTTAACTATTGGTTCAACCTTTGGGTTAAAATATGCGACTTAAAACCATACAATTTTGAGATGAATTATTATCCTCGTAGCTTAAGCACGTCTTGTCTGACTACCCCTTCTTGAAATACAAGCGTGATATTATAACTGAAAGACATAAAAAACTTGAACCACGGGTATTCAGCAAATGCATATATTTTGGAGGCATTGTGTCCATATATTCATGTCCAGTGTGCCAGATGGTTATCATTCCGTGAAATATGTTCCAGTAGATTTAGGAAAAGTAGAGTAACATTAAAATATAATGCTTTCACTCCAACTGCAGACCTATCAAATGCAGCAGTGGTGAGTATTTTCTTCTTCTTTGTTTAGTGTCCAAGCTTTTTTTTTTTTTTTTTTTTCTTAGTGTCCAAGCTAAGAAATGCATTACTCAGAAGGCAGACATCATTCATTTAGTAATGTTACAGATAGGTTTTAAGGTTCTGAATCCGAAGGGTAACCAACGCAACCCCTACTACTAAAGCCCCTGCCGTCGGCACGTCCGTCTGTCCGTCAACGGGCTATATCTCAAGAACCGTAATAGGTAGACAGTTGAAATTTTCACAGAGTGTATACACACGCTTTGCATGGAGTATTGCTGCCACCTTTGGGATGGCTCAGCTAAGTACCAGCTGGCGGATCTTGCTTCTTGAAAAAAATGAACTAAAAACCATAGTAGGCGCCAGATAATTGTGCAATACTTAACGGTCATTGTCTCACATACATTTATTGCCTTTTTAAATATTAAAAACAGGAATAAAGCTATCTGGAATCGGATTTTATCGTGATCCTTTACTTTCTCTATATTATAAAAAAAACAGTTTCTAAATTTGTTATTTAGGTATTTCGCAACTGATTGCAAGTTTACTGGCGCCTACCATAATATGATAAGAACTACAATTTTCTTTTCAAGGATATCTACTTACTGATAGATAATTTTGGTCACGCGAGTGATTCCTGGTTTGGGTCTGCGGGTCTAAAAAGGCCACTTTACAGGATCCGAAAGCACATAAAGCTACCCGTCACTGTCAATTTTTCCCAATCAATCTTGAATCTAATGCTTTAGCAATAAATATGAAAATGACAATTGACAAATTGTTGTATGTTATATTCATATTATTGTTCTAATAGGCTTAAACTAAAGTGGCCTTTTTTAGACCTGCTAAAGCTCACGCAATGTTTTTCTTTCCATTCAGTGTTTCGTTTCACGTTTTATGAACTTTTTTTCAAACTAGAAACATAAAACATTTAAAACATACCTGAAAACCTTTATGAGTTTTCAAAACATTATTATTTACAGAAAATGAAAAGTTTACCCGTTATTCACAACAAATTATTTTTAATTCACCAAACTTTTACGTAAAGGGGGTTCAACATAGATACCTATTAATGAAATTACAACTGCGTTAAATCACAATTTATTTGGCCTGTTATCTTTGTCAGTAATTACTGCAGCGAGGTCGTTGGCTTAGAAACACGTCTGTACAAAAATAGCTTTTATTTTGAAAGAGATATGGTTTAATTTTGTTTTTATGTTTTATGTTGTGCGTGACCAGAAAACGCCCATGTCATTTTTGTCATGGGTGCGGACCACTCTGACGATGAGACCTGAATACAATGGAGATTTTGAATTTTAACACTGAAAATGAACGTAAATGTTTTATTATTATGGAAGTAAACTTCATTACAACGATAACGCGTTTGATTAGATTAAATCGGCAAAACTCTCTGCCAAAATTCATCAAAATTGGTTTAGGAAAGCGTGAAAGCAAGACATACCAAAAATTCAGTATGGTTTTAAAAAAAGATCCTGTTCCCTGTCTTTGCTGATGAGAATTGTGCAGTGCACTAAAACTAAATAATCACTGATTGAGTACCTACACGGCACAAGCTAAACTCATTTACAAGTTTACCCGGAGATACCTATAGGAAATTGTTTTCTAGACTAGAAAATTGTTTCACCTACATGATAGCCATTCCCGCGAGGTATGTAACTCCTGATGAATGCAATTCCTTAGCCGCCCCATACTACTCTCAGGGGAAATTGATGAGAACTCCGTACGAACAACCCATTCATACATAGCTAAGACTACGTGGTAGCTGAGAAAATACGATGATATTATTATCTAAGCAGTAGCATATATAATACCACAATAATGTTAGCCATTCTCTTCTGCACCACTATATGACTATGCAGACTGCCATTTTTTAAATCGCAAACTAATTTTTAGGACGAAAGAGTCACCGTGGCCCTGGAACGTAAAAAACATTAGGAGGAACACGGATGAGTTTTAATCAGTAAGAGTATGACTCTCCCTTCAGTTCCACCCAGAGTGGAAGAACCAAGAAAATAATCTATAAGAAGGTTCTAATTCAATTCATTTTCACACAGATTCTCGAAGTGCCAAAATATTTGGGTGTGGTGATGTGACTTTTCGGCATGTTAATCTGATTAATTAGACGTTAAAATCCAAAAATAGTAACCGATTGCCTTCTGACCAGATTCGGTCATTACGTTCTGACTCCGAAGACCAGTACACAGTCAATCTCGAATGCTAGGGAATTAGCTAGCCTATATATGTAATTGATGTATCTAATTTATACCTATTTCTGGTCTTTATCAGAATAATCAAACAACTTCATATATAGATAAAAATAATTATAATTTAGCAGTCAATGTACACAAAACCACCACAAAACAACATAGTCTGACCCACATTAATCCGTCTACAACCGTAAACACCACTCATTGGCAGCGCATACATACATATTTGATAACTAAGCAAACGCCTTTTGAAATATGTATCTGTGCATGAAATAACTACGAGTGAATCAATACTTCCTTTAGATTGTCGCCTATTCAACATCACGACATGTCACGAGTGTGACGTCATACTATTGACTTATTAATGGCAGAGATAATGACTAGTACCGAGTCTGAAATTGTGACAGTTATATGAAAAGGAAATGCTTTGAGTCTTTATAGTTTGAGTTTTAAAATTGCTCAGTCATAGGACAGTAGAATTTTTGAAAGGCTGACGGAAAAACAACACCCGTCAGAACTTTCTCAAGTCGAAGCTTAGTAAAAAGTAAGGGTTCCGAACGTCTGTATAAAAACGAAACCCTTGTACAATCACTCGTGTGTCTGTTTGTCCGCATGTCACTGGCAATTTGCTCCCAATCTACACGTCATGCGATTCATTTGTAACTTGGTACACTTGTATGAACTTTTGTGACTCTAAGAAAAATAATTATATTTTCAGTTTGGAGGAGGTTTGGGAAAAAAATGTAATTATATAGACTGTGGCGTGTGGCATATAAAATGAAGGGGCTTATTTACTTGTTAATTTGAAAATCAGTAACTTTGAAGTTGTTGTTTTTTTTTTTTAGAAAAGCTCACGCCTTATTACAACAAGAAAGAAAAATGGGAACATTTGTTATAAAGAAGTGTTTATAAATTTTCTCCTAAGTACCAACAGTATGTCAAAAAAATTATAAAAGTCCCTACTGTATTTAAAATACATTTAAGTACGTTTCCAGATTTTAAGCTTAACATCAAACCACAGAAATTTGGTTAGCCTAAAGCCTGGAAATTCTCGCAACATAAAAGGTAACTTCAAAATATGACATGACTGAAAGAGCTAGTCTAAGCTTACACGTGCCTTTGAGGTGGAGTTACCGTTTGGTGGTTAATCTTATTATTAAAACGAATGTGCAACTTAGGCAATATTTTTCTTTGAGATATGAAAATTATTCTAATATAGTGTAATTTCCGGATAATAAGCGCTACCTACTTTCTTCCTTCGAATTTTTTTTTTTTTTCATTTTTAAACCGCATTCAATTTCAAGCCGCAACACGATCTCAGGGACAGTCAATATAAAAACTTTTCTTAATGTGACATAAGAGGAATATGTTGATTGAATTCATATTATACTCCAAAAACTTGAATTCCCTCGTTGCAAAATTGTTGAATAAAACTCAGACAAAAAGTTATCTTAGAATGGTGACCATTTTCTTTAAAAAATAAACATAATGTTTGTAAGAGTTCCTAACATCTATAAGAAGCGGAACCTTAGAGTTACGCTCGGGTGTCTGTCTATCTGTCCGTTTGTCACAGCTAGTTTTCTCCGGATCTACTGGATCGATTTGATTTTAATCCTAACACGGACATTATTTCGTAAAAAAAAAAACAATTTGAGTATGGGTAGCGAGTAAGAAGTCTATAGTATTAAAATAATATGTAACAAAGATGAATTTGTTTCGGAACCCTTTGCATGCGAGTATAACTCACACTTGACCAGTTTTTTTTTTTTGTATCATTTTGATTGAGTTCAGTGAATGCATACAGCAAAAGGTTACAAAGAATTCTGTTCAAAAACTGCACAATTTCCAGAATTAACTTATGAAGAGAAAGTGGGTCAAACTCTCTCAACTTATAATGCAAGGACTTCAATGGTGTCTATTCTGAGTCACTGCTACAATATTCTAATTCGGTCATCAACGAAGTTCTGGTATTATTCAACAGAAACATGAATAGCATAATTATTATTAAATTTCATAGTAAAAATAAAATAACTACAATCGGGATAAAAAGTGGGGGGGGAGAAGAACTCACTGTAGTCCGCAGCGCTGACAAAGGTTTAAGTGCTCTAATATAATTGCTCATCATTGACATGTTGGATGACAACGTTCATTTTTTGTGGTTGGATTTGCTGTAGTCGGGTGAAAGCCAGTCCTCTGATCACATAAAATGTTTAATTTTTTCTCAATTGACTCCGTGGTCGAGTGGTTTAGGCGTTTGCCTTGTGACGCGGTATTCATGGGTTCGATTCCCACAGGAACCCATACTCTGTAAAGTTTTTTCCAGTTTGGCTAGGACATTTCAGGGTTGAATCATGTGATTGTCTGATAAAAAAATGGTTCTGTGCTTCGGAACGCATGTATAAGCCGGTGGTTCCGGTCGGTACCGCCAAACAGAGGCCCTTGAGGTGGTGTAGAAACTCTGACACCAGGGTGTTAGACTTTACGGCCCACACTATAAGAAGAATTTATTAATTTTTTAAATCATGATATTGTTGTAATTTTATAATTCATCTTATAAAACTGCCGCTCATGGGCAGAGCGAAATGAAGCCTGTCAATATTTATGTCGTTTGATAAGTGATTCAACCTTCGGAGGAGTATGTTATGTTTTAACATACCAAACTGTTCTGGTCAAACACACTAGTACACTTGCATTGCATAATTCATTTTCATCTAGCTCAACGATCTAGTAGTCGTTGAGCTAAATGAAAATGATTTAATAAAAACCCGGCTGTGTCATAAAAACAGTCGGACGCGCACGAAGGGTTCCGTACCATTGACTAGGTAAAGCCCCCATTAAATATTTACTTTATTTTACTTTTATTATTTATTATTAAAGTTAAAATACAACGAGTATTTGGTGAATATTTCAAGTGCCTATCTGTTGCCAATATTGATATCGACCAAAAAAGGGCAAACAAATCGCGTTTGTTGTATGGGAGCCCCCCTTAAATATTTATTTTATTATTAGTATTTGTTATAGCGGCAAAAAAAACATAATTTGTGAAAATTTCAACTTTCTAGCTATCTCGGTTCTTGAGGTACAGCCTGGTGACAGACATACGGACGAACACACGGATGGACTGACAGCAAAGTCTTAGTAATAGGGTCCCTTTTTACCCTTTGGGTACGGAACCCTAAAAAAGTATGCAGGTAAAAATTTTGCCTCTATAACTTAAGATTTTACTGGTTTTCCAGATCCTAAAACAACGCTATTTTGGCAATAAACTTGAATTGACTTCAACTTTTGCTATAACTTCGGAAGCAGCAACTTAGTTCTCCCAATAGACCTTGATTTATTTATTACTTCCTCTTTAAAAAAGTCATTACAACAAAACAAAGCATTCGTTTTGTAAGACTAACGACCTCATTTATAGTTCCCTATTGTACAAACATTTTGCAGTTAGCATAAATCTGAACTAAGCCTTCTTCCCTGTTTTTGCTACCAAACTAAAATGGGACAAACCCCTTTCGGTCACCCTAATTACTAACAAATTATGCCACTGAGTTGATGGTCACTAAATGTGGTTTGTAAAACTGAGAGAAACTCTGTAGGTCTACAGTATTTTCAGATCGATCTTAATTATTGTTGGTTTATTCAGGTATTATTTCATTATTTCCTTTACGCAGAGTAACTTCTTGATAAGTCCATAAAAAAACTTACTTAATAATAGTGTTTTTTTTTTCTCGGGTCCCTTGAGACCCGGTCTTTTGGTAGGCGTACGAGGAGCCGAAACTAACTCGCAGAGGCCCCGTTAGAAATTTCAAATATTATGAGGCACCAACCGGCGATTATCCCTGTATGCACTGTGGAAGTATTCTCAAGGAAAATCCCCGGTTGGAGCAGTACTATTGCAGAATATGGAAACAAAAGATGAAACGCTATGAGTTTTGGTGGTTTAGTGGACTGATAAGAAGAATTATTGGCCCCTGCCAACCACTAACAATATACACGGCTTTTAAATGGCAGGGGGTGACTTGCACACTCAATGAATGGGCCTCCGAAAACGGTCGCTAACACAAAGTGACGAAGCGCCAAGGTGGCAACATAGCCTGAGGTGCTAGAGGAGTGGAGAGGTATAACACGGCTATCAGGACAATCCCGGAAGTGTGGTCAAGATCCCTACCAGCATCTTACTGGATTATACATCCTTCTCCCGAGCACGTTTGCTTTGGCGAATCTCCACTCAGACCGGCCGATTAAGGCAAGAAAGAGGTGAGAGCTCTGTTCCTCGTCAGTGTTCACTCTGGTCAGCCAATAAAGGCAAGCCGCAGATGAGGAACAAGACTTCTCCCGGGAGATTAGGTTCGTGGGGTCACTACTGCCCAACAGTTCGCCACAAAACTGCCCTGCGGATTGTATCTCTCTTTGTCTGGCCCCTCACCCTAGGTATGACCTAAGGTCCAACGGAACGCACAAGCCCCACCACGACGTCAACGTAGAGATACTGCGGTAGGGATAGTGATTTTACTTTAACAACGTTAAAAAAACGCAATCGTTCCAAATATCGATAGATTACTGTTGCAACTGATAACATTCAAGGAAACCAATATTTTTATTAGAAAATGTATATTTACCCGAGGCAACTAATTATAATGAATTTGTACCAGAATTTTGGAATCCAATGCAATTAATATTTGTCGAAATTAAAACGTTTTTCAACATTCAAAATTCTCGAAACATTTTACAAACAGTCATTTTACAATACCAACAGCTTCACCTCGATGGGTATTTTTAATCTATAACCATTTGTCTGCAATCCTAGTAACAAGATTGGTGAAATATTACCAAAAATATTGAAACCATTAATCATTGAGTGAGTACTCTTCCAGACTAATATTAATTCTTTGGTGTATTTAATTCACCGTGACGAGCTTAGGGCCTTGGCAAACCTTCCACTTTTAATACTGCAATTGACATTAACAAATACCTGTTTTCGGTTTCGAGAGCAAAATCGTGCGTTGCTGAATTCCTTCGACGCTGCATCGCGTTTTAGTGAAACCGTGCGTTTTTCGCATGTTCCGTAAATGCCAGTTCAACAGAATCTCTGCCACTGGCATCTGAATGTTTTCAGAATGCAGCAAACGTGTATAGGGAGTAAACTGTTGATTCCAAGTTATTGTATCGAGCTTTTATAAAATGTCTAATTAGGCATTCGCCAAATATTTAATCAGTGTTTCTACCAAGACTCGTATTCTGGTATGAAAAAGTGACAGCCTTTCACCTTGAAATTACCTCCCATTAAATTGCTGTTATTGATTAATTTAATATATGTATATTGGCCATGGCGTATGGCAGGTTATGGCATAAATTGATTACTGTGTTTTCAATTTTCATCGGTGTTTTACCACGGTTTTTAAAGTCTTTAAAGCGTTTAAATCGGGTAGTAGGATTATCGTTGTCAACAATTTTGTCATCGAATAAATATATTATGTAATATTTCATAAGGATCATTATTTCTTATAGCGTAATAAAACAAACTGTGAGCTTTTAGCGAAAGCTGTTTCCTGTTATTGAAAATGGAATCTCAATTTTTACAATGAAAAATTCTCGAACTATATCATTTTTAATAAAAGATTGCTTGTTTGTAAGCCCGTGCTCTTCTCGAAATAAACCCATTTCAATGCGACGCCTTTTTGGATTATTTTCTTTTGCACTGTAATACTTTTTCATTTTCATTTTACAATTCACTGCTTTAAAATGTTTCGAGCTCAAAATTCAACGAATAAGAAAATGGATGTATCCAATTTCCAATCATATTGAAAAACATAGTGAAAAACAGCCAACTTATTTGAATTTGTTTATTGAAGTAAAAATAGAAAATTTTAATTTGAAGTGGCCCCGATTTTCCGTTTAATTGAAACTCGGAGCGTAGTTCAGATTATGCCAAAGCGAGGACTGCAAACAGATTTTCGTTTTTTCACTTAAGATGGAGTTGATAACGGCCGTTTCTTAAAACTGCCTCAATGGCTCTCCACACTGAAAAGTTTTCACTAGACAAAGAGGTTTAACTGAAATCTCTGAGAATGCTAAGTGGGAGTACACACACGTTCACTTAGTAGTTTTAGCATGTACTCTACCATGTAAAAAAGTTGAGGTTTTCCCTCAAAGATTATTGTCGTTCCTCCCAATTACGTTAGCACCATTTTCAGAGATAAGATTCCGTTGACAGGGCATAATGGAAATAATTCTCTTGTCAGATTAAAAAAAGGTATTTGCATGGATTAAGCTTGGTTTAAGGTGACATTGAAAAAGGTTTCGCGGGATTGAGGTTAAGTCCTCGCTGTCGTCGAAATGTCGCACATGCTGCAGTTACGGTTAATAAATAGCTAAATCTGAATATGAAATCTGTGAAACTATTCAGTCGTTAACAGTCAGTTTTGGGGAGCACAGTTTGATAAAGTTATTCTACCATAAGTCACAGTTAATTGAACCCATTGAGTCCATTGAGTACGAAGGTGAACATTGAACAATTTGTAGGTGTTCGGAAAAGTATATTGAATCGTCGGGTCCAGCTGTTCACACTTAGGGTTATTGATTGCTTAAATAGAGGAAAATGTCTACAGGTAGCGTTTTAACCCTAGTTCAGGTAAGAATTATTTAGATTGGAAATTAGGGAATTTTGGAGCTTGAAAGTAAAAGGTTTTACTTCATTTTTACTCCTTTTATTTTGAAAAGTAAATAATGAAATGTATGTTAGTTTCCATATAAGCTATCTAGTTTTAACGTTCATCCCACTAAAGTAAAAGCTACTAAAAGTAAGCGTATACCCGCTTTGTTCATAGCTCCCTTCACGTGTAAGTTATTCGAGACTTCATTATTCATGCTTATATTCTCACTTTATTAGAACAAAGGAGCAGAGCTTTATCTTGCTGTAACAAGGTGAATTGCAAAATATTTGACTCGTGTTTAATATCGCCCGGTAGGTAGGTACCCAGTTGTTGCACTGCAATGAAAGACAACAATTTTGCTATCTAGAAATTCACTACAACGGACAAAGAGACATTTTATTTGAAAAGAGGATTTAACAATAGTATCAAATAACCCCGCAGTACAGAACATCGTTGTAGTGTGCCGTATCATATATGATTACCCGGTCCGAGAAAAGCGCTTATAGTAAATAAAATATATTTGCTGGTCATTGAACTACAACGCCAATATGACGTCACGTGGTCAGCAATAAAGAAAATAAACTATCGCCTAATAAATTAAGTGTTTTCTCAGTAGTTACAGAAAGCCATAACAATAAATAGGTTGTAACGTCCGTAGGCTTGTTTCCAAAGAATAATTAATACGTAAACGTAACGGAGACAAAAGTTGCATTAGTTCAGGGTTATAAGAGTAGCTGGGACAATCACCATTATATAGGATATTTTAGAAATGCGTAATCCTTCTGGGTAACCTCGCTCCATCGTTGACTTTGTTTCTGTCATCTCTGACAAAGACAAAGAGTCAAGAGCAAACCCATCACAAATAAAAGAAAAATCAAGGGTTAAGATCTGTACAATAGGTATACAATTTAAAAAATTACTTTCATCAAAAACTCCGACTGGAGTATGACCTAAAGTATGACCCTGCAGTTCTGAAGCAACCTGTATTTAGCGTACATTATTTTTAAATTCAAATAAGACAAACATACGAAAATCTAAAACACCTACACAACTGATTTATTCCAATATTTTTTTACATCCTGCGGTTAATATTATCTCATTTTCAGCGTTTTCTAATCAGCAGTTGGGCTTCAGTAATATATTGGACTGCCGTTGGTCTATACTAAAAAGTTTAGACCAACTGAGGTCCAGTATTTAACATGAAACAACTTCATATATGACCTCCACAACTCAGTTACCGAGTAACACGACACCTATAAGGCAATTGGTGATAAATTATCTGGTTCCGTGCAGAGTGGTTGTTGTGGTGGATTCAAGGACCGATCTAGGCAAGATTTGCTTAACCTTGAAAATCGATAAGTATTACTGTTAACGTTTAGCCATTGATTGTATCTATTATGATGTAAACAGCTGAATCAACTACCTACAATTCACTTTTGATGCTGACGGTACAACTCGACACATTGCTTCATAGATGGAACTAATCCAGTAGATAAACATATGTATGTATAACATCAAAGCAGTTTAATAAAGCAGGGGTCTTACTTTAGCGAAGTTTCAAACTCTGCTCAAGTTTGATACTGCGGTTTCGATCAACGATGCAATGCTAAGCCAAAGAACGTAATAATTTTGCAAAACCTCATTATGTAGAGGTATATAATCTAGTTAAGTTTGGAGATGTGGGAAAGTAGTAGTAACTCTCTTATGGCGTTTGTATACAGATCGACAATTTTGTACTCAGATTAAAGTGAAAATGCATTGGTGTATCTTAGTCGCATAGCAACTAAATGCGGTAGCCTTAAACTGTAGTTAGGTTATTCTAGAAAGAATAAAGGTGAAGAATACAATGTATTTTGTATAATAAAGATGTGAAGTTTATCTGTCATGACGGTTTTCCGTAGTGGTAGTAACTTTTATGTAGTGCTGTAACTTAAGAATTCAAAAGTTGATGAGAAAAACAATAATGTTTTCTATGTTTGTTGTGTTTGCTTTTACGTTGTTGAGCAATAATCATATTTTATTCAAAGTACATAATATCACAAGCAATCTCTTTCGAAAAACGATTATATTGCTTCACCGTTCCCTTAAACGATTTAATAAAAAGGATGTAATTTACTTTTAATACTATTTGCTATTTGTTATTGCCTTATATGTTATTTACTAAAATAAAGGTCTATTTCAATCTTTTTACAATAAAATTAAAGGAAACAATGATATTGCATACAAAAATGCAGCTGTAAGTTTTTTCTTGGCACTGCATTCTTATCAGCATTATGCAACCAAGTAAATGAGGCAAAAAATTGGCTACAAAAAAAATATAGTTTACAGTTTGAAGTGCCAACATATTTTTGAAGTTAAAACCAAATGCATAAAAAGATGAGATACTAATAAAAAGCTACAAAAGAACATAAGGAAAAAATGTATAGTTGCTCAGTTTTAACATAGCGTTAGCGGTCATTGTCCTTTGCAAAAATGTTATACATTAAAACTATAGCATGTTCAATTAAAATAAAATGGTGATCACGATAGATGTCGCTTTAGAAACACTTTTAAGCGAGTCTTCATTACAGATTGGGTCAGTGAGCGCTACTACCATGCTAAAACTATGAAAGATTGTGAAGCAAATAAAACTTATAAATTGTATTACAACAGAATGTAGAAAGAAGTTAAGGAAGATGGGAATTTTGAAACAAAATGCAGATAGTTGAAAATCGCTTCTGCGACCATTTCGCGTTATAAAAGTGTAATTTAACTCGCTATCTGAGTCGCTACTTCTCTTGGTGTAGAATGACAGAAGACAAAGGATTTGATTTTATCTACTGCACCGCGCAAAAGTGGTTAAATCTGTGGAATAAGAACGTCAACCTGAATTCAACTTCAATATTGAATTCAAACTATGTCTGTGTGTTTCTGACGTTTTTAGTGTGTTTTTCTTTGAGATCGGTTTGGATAACAATGTATTCGTTGTTCAAAGGAGAAATATCAGTGGTCTAAATACCCCAATGATATTGGTGTATTGACATGTCCTGTATGCATTTAATTCATATTATGAACTCACTATTACCACCCGTAGCTCCACCCACATGTATATCGAAAATTGGCCAAAGGAACATGTCCTCGGTATAAAAGTATTTTTGAAGTTATGCGATTAGATCATCAAGATCCGTTCAGCCGTTCTGACGTGATCGAATAACAAACATTCGTCTATCCGAACTTTCGCATTTATTATAGGTATCGTATAGATAGATACTACCTTGGCTCTACTTACTACCTACTACTCAACTCACTATTACCTACCTGTACCTTGGCTCAGGTACAGGTAGGTTCAGCCGGGGATTACGGAAGTCGCATTAGTTCCCGCGATCCGCAGCGTAGGTGGGAGATGGAACACCGGGGTGGTTTTAGTCAGTAAGAGTCAGACAGACCCCTCCGCCCGCCCCAGGGTGGAGGACATCCATGACGATTTCCCCCCGTAAAAAAAGGTACAGGCAGGTTAAATAAAATTTTCGTTGTCCCCATCGTTAAGACTGTTGTTTTTTTTTTGTGTATTGATTTAGTTCACATGTAGCACAAAGAGCAATACTTGCGTTTAATTTTCTTTTATGGAATCATTGTATACCAAAAAAAACTAGCGAATTTATTTTGATGAATAATATTTCTATGAAAGCAGATCAAATGCAAATCGCTCCTTTCTATAATATTTAATGTTTTTGTTTTAATTTGAAGATCACTTTACATTCACAACCTCGTATATTAAACCCGTAACCAAAGGTACCGTAACCGTATGTGTTTCTATGGCTCAGCTGTTATAAGCGCTACAATTTCATAGTCGATTGACTAATCATTTGAAATCGATGTAATCATCCACGATTGGAACAAAGGCCAGTGTAGTATATGAAGATATCTCTAATTATATGTAGTACCGTTTGAAGAGAAGGATGGCAAAATGAATGAACGAACATTGAAATATTAGAATATCAAATAAAAACTTTCGATGGTACCTACTTTGGCATTTGGATAAAAATCAAAAAGGCAATGTTTGACCTATTTTTGTTTGTGTTATTACTGCGAGCTGTGCCCCACTTCATTCAAAAGGCCTTCCTTCCTCTCTTCCACCTTAATCTATCTTGAGCAATCTGAGTCAAATACTTAAAGTAAAAGTCCAGCTCGTCTTGCCATCTCCTTTTGGATATACCGTTTTGCCAGTTCCTGATGTCCGGGACCCAATCTTGGTTATTTTCGCATAGTTCTCTTGTGGCATATGGCAAATATGGCCTGCTAAGTTGCGCTTCAATTTGGCAGCTGTATTTCTACGATTAATGTTTTGGAAGGAAGTATGCGGTTGTGTAATGCCGACTCCAAAGATACTTCAGTTCATTGCTCGCTGGCAGATCCTGAGACTTTTGACGTTCGTTAATTACCACGTTTGTGCTCGAACGAGCGTAATTTAATTTAATGTCAGTTGCAGCACTTGACAATAATTTTATAGTGGTTAAAAGTTCTAGGAAATTAATTATCAGATTTTCTTTTCATTTTGTAATCGTTTGTTTTACGCCACGGTTGGCAAAACAAAAGAAAATGTGGAACACCTGATATATTTTTTTAACAGAACAGAGGGCCGGTTCCACTAATTTTTAAACAGCATTCGCATGTCAATCGCAAACTGTCAAAACAACCTTAATTTTCATACATTTTTGACAGATTGCTATATAATTGAGATGCGAATGCGATGCGAAAGTGAAAATTTGTGGAATTGGCCCTCTGATCCAGTCTTGGTAAAACCACCATTAAATCTCTTCCATATAATGGAATATGGACTTCAATATGGAATAATTTATGAAAATGACGAATTTATGACCTTTTTATTACACGTGTGGTGGATGGCAGACACCGCCAAATGTGTTGACCTAGTTCTGTCAGTTCACATGTGGAAGTAAGCGATTTGATGCAATTTTTTCGGCCACGTACTTATGTAAGCCTGAAAACGTACAAGTTGTTAGCAAAAACGCTTAAGCGTCTTTTTCGGAAACCTTTTCATACTTATAATTATGATACAAGTAGGATTACTCGGGTCAAATGTCATAATCCAAATCATAACTCCGGATTTTGACATCGGTGGCAAAGTTGATGCAAAGTTCATGTAACTGGATTTGTTAGGGTCTGTATGTCACAGTCATGTCATGGTGCTCGTGACTTCCACTTTTAGTTCGAACAAGGGTACCCTTATTACTTTAGCCAAATGCTGACCCAATCTGTTTTAGTTTTACTCTAAGCTCAGCGCGAAAGAATAAGAAAACGTTTGCTATTGTTCCCAGTGATATAAAGGCGATCTTTTAAAAATCGATAGGTTCGCGTTTGAACACTATCTCACTAATTGATGTTGAGCGATGATGTGGTCGACGGTGGTATAGATTGCCTTGAAGTAATCCGTTCAATTACGGCTGAACCCAAATCCTGTTTTGTTGACTGGAGAATGGATTTTGAGATTTTATCTCTATTCTCCTGTCTCTCGTAAGCAGAGATAGTGATCTGTAGTAGGTTTTGCAGTAAATTAGTGCTATGTATTAATTCATGTCTTTAAGTCTATACACACACCGGTATCCCGCCGCAGGACCGAAGTGGCTAGAATGCGCTGACCGCTGGTAAAACCTTCTGTAAAACGGTCCTGGTGTGTGCAGGCCTTTAAACGTAATATATTGTCAAAAAAGTTCCCTTACAAGGTCCTACAATTGCGCAAATATTTCACAACTAAACTTGGAACATTTTAGCCAGTTGGCTATTGAATCATAAAACATCTAAAGTTGTAACCAAGTACGTCCAGTTCATCTGATGCGGGTAAATGTTGAAGAAAGTCGGCTTTCATCCTTGAGGGACGTGCCTCGGGTTACAAACTGCATGTAGTATATGATTTTCTATTACTTTGGCCTGAAAGCCGCCGCCGTCCAACTTTGTCTTTTGAAACGGCCGACTTCCATTGTGCCGGCAAACGAGCTTAATGACCTATTTTGATTCGTGTATTGTCAGTTAAATGATAGACTGTCGGTTTTGTTACAGAAAATGTGTATAGAAAACTTTTTGGGGCTATCAATTAAGGGAGCGTAAAATAAAATTAAATATTCCTTTGAAAAGAACACGCGTAAAAGTTAACGTGAAATTTTAAAATTTAACTAATTGAATTGAGATAAAACCATAAAACTGAAAAGAATTTAAGATCAATTTCCTTGTTAATTAAAAAAAAAAATAACAAAAAAAAAAAAAAAATATCATAGAACAAAATTCTCTGTCATCATGTTCACTACTTCGCTCAACTTATAAAAGTTATCTTGCTTATCACAGTTTTAACTTGAGCTGTCACAACTATTCCGCGAACCTTTTCACTCCAGAAAATAAAAGAAAAATATACATATCAATGAACAAACAAGTTATCGCCCTCTTCGTAGCTCAAATAGACTTGAACGCCAAGAAAGGCAATGAAAGCCCCATCAGTTGTACACAATAAAGGTCGACATTGCATGTGGAAATATCACAAAGATTTCTTGATTAGAACTTAAGTGAACGCCAATTTTCTATAGAAACTATGCAACAATGGCCGTAAGTGTTATCAGTCGTAGAAGTGAACAGCAATTATGGGACAACACGCAAGTATAATGACGATCAGTTATATTATGGTCATTGGTCAGTCAATTTTGCACATTACCTACTTATTTGTAAAGATTCTGAGAATTAATTGTGTGGCGATTGCAAGAACCAATAATCAACACTGTTTTTTTGTGATTCGTGTTATATTACTGAATTATATAGCTGCAATTTGTCATAAATATAGATTATAGAAACCATAACATTTGTGTATTATTATTAAAAATAATTATGTAATTACTATCATCAATAACAAAGATGTAAGCTATTTAAAGTAAAGAAAATATTTTTTTATTTGTTTTTTATTTTCCTCTCAGCAAACACGAGATCTCTTTACAAAAATATAAAACAATCATTCTATTTAATTTTATTATTTTAAATAAATTCTCGTTTGAGTCACTACACTGAACAAGACTTAGTTACCTTATAACCGACGCAAACATCAAATAAAGCCGAAACATCGCTCAGCATCCTTTACCAACAAAACAAGTTGCCTACATAAAATATTACCTCATTTCCTTAATGATCTGATAAAGTCATACCCCGATTAGGCTGAATTTTACCTATGCAAATTAAATTAAATTGCCGAGGCCACGCCAAAGTACGCCAAGCTTGTACAGAGATAAAGTTTTCAGCTCGTGCCTGAACACTATTCAGGCACGATGCCAGACTAGTTTTTAGACAAGTAAATGTCAGGGAAGATAGTGACTTCCTTTATTCCTTCTACACTTTCTTTTTAAAACTTAGTTAAGGTGTTCTTCGTGCAAAGAACTTAGAAGTTAATTTCGTCTGTTACTGGATATTTTTAGAAGTGAAAGAGCTTTATTAGAGCCGGAGTGTCTACTTCTTCTGGGTTTGCTATTTTTTAACCGACTTCCCAAAAAGGAGGAGGTTATCAATTCTGTTGTATGTTTTTTTTAATTTATGTTTGTTACCTCATAACTCCGACAATTATGAACCGATTTGAAAAATTATCTGATTGGATATACTGCAGATTGGTCCCATTTAAATTTTATGAAAATCGGTTGTGAACTTTGGTTTTTAAATCGAAATAGCTGGAATTCGTCTACTTGAATGATAGTTTTATGTCATCCAAGTAATCGAAATTGCGTATTTTGCTTTTCTGCGATTTTTTTTTCTCTCGATTCACTTGAATTTATTTTGAGAAAGGAAAGCTGGGGTGAAATCTTGAAAGAGGCTCTCGGCTGACTGATGTGAAAGCTGAAGGAAATATCAAACATTTGACTCCTAAGAATATTATGCTAAATATCCATACTAGTTATTGTTAAGAGCAAATATGTTTTAAATTTTGTTTGTTTGTACCGAATAGGCTCCAAAACTACTGGAAATTTTTTAATCAACAGAAGGCTAAATAATCAAGAAGTAACGTCGGCTATAAAAATATCCTGATATTTTTACGAGGTCGTGGAAAAACCAGATTTTACTAAAACGAAGAGTCAATTCGTATATTTACTGTTGAACATTAAGATGTTGCTTTTCCTGGACCCAATCCTAAATTGGGAATTTATCGTACAAGAATTATCATTGTAACTAAACCGACATGTAAAATTTAATCATTTGACTCTGTTTGATTAGAGAAAGTGGTTTTAATTTATAAGACCTATCATACCATAGGAATGAATGACCTAACTATCAAACAAGATAAAAAAAAAACATGTAGCGGTAAAAAGAAAAAAAGATGAACTGACTGACTTAAACCCTGAAGTCAGACTGTCAACTTCAAATACAGAAACACATTCCAACTTCGAGATGAAAAGAAAAAAACCGTCTAGAGCTTATTTCTTTGCGACACATGTTTGTACCTTACTCCCAATAAAACTGCTACACTAGAAGGTCTAATAACAAAAGTCGCAAGCCTTCTTTTATGTTGAACCCAAGCAATAGAATAACAAAGCTTGAGTTTTCTTTACAATAGTGAAATAAAATAACCTTCAAAACTGTACATAAACAAGTTAATACGTCACATCTGCACACGAATTTTGGGGGCCGAGTCACCCGCGTCCGTAGGAGAATACCCTTCAGCGAATCCCTACACGTGGTCCCCGGGTGGTGCTAAACAGGTGACAATAACCGCCTCCGTGGTCTAGTGGTTATACCACTCGATTCAGACCCAGAGGTCCCGGGTTCAATTCCCAGTGGGGGCAAATTTTTTGCTAAGTTTGGTTGGTGGTAGGACTTCTCAGTCCGCCTGGCAAGCTACCACCATCATGTCTAAGTCTGTCGCCATAACAACAATGTTAACAGCATTGTTGTGTTCCGGCAATTAGAGATATGATAGCCAGTTCCTCTATGTTAGAGGATTCCGGGTGAAACTCGCTTCCATCTTCGGCCTAATCATCACTTTCCATCAGGTGAGATTTGGGCCAAGAGTTTCCCCGTTTTAAATAAAAAAAAAAAAAAAAAAGAATGTGCAATTTTACTTATCCAAGTTTAATTTCATAAGTGTAAGGTAAAGTTAGTTTTGCAAGGACTATTATGCAGTTTAACTGCAAATGAAAATTTCCCAGAGGAAGCCATTACAACCACTAATTACTACTGGAAAAAACACTAGATATTCATGTTCAAGTCAAAAACTTTTAGAAATATTGTGTAGAAAATGCATTCTTGGTAAAACCGGATAAAAATCTAGAATAGAAATAAAAATATCTCATTTTTCGGGGAACAGGGTAAACACAAACCTACGCGTTAAAGTTTACTCATAAATTAAATCGTAAGTGACTATGATACTATTAACACATTAAGTGAGCTTAGTCTGAAGGTGTAAAGTCTACTGGGCCCTTTATTCCTATAAACATGCACGTGTTAGTTACTGACAGTCGTGTTGTTACTTTTGACAGCCCTGTCGAACTGACAAAGAGTTATTCCATTCTGTATCGTAGTACAAACTAACATTTTAATCCGATTACTCAGTCACTTCCGTTTACTGGACGTGCAAACTTCGCAGACGTATTTCCTAACGAACTCTTTCTTGTACGAACATTTTGACTTAAAGAATATCGAATTGAATCCTTTGAATTTATTGTTTTTTCTGTAATTTTTTTATGCTACCATTTCTTTACTACAAAGAAGTGGAACACTACGTTTGTACAATCATTGTTATTTGAGATAAACCCATGTCGCTCTTGACTCTAGTCTTGGTCAGAGATGACAGAAATAAAGTCTACGATGGAGCGAGCTTACCCAGAAGAAGCCTGTTTACTCAAAATTTGAAGAGATTAAGGTTGTAAGCGTTCGGAAACACAGACGCAGGCAGAGAGTTCCACTCCTTTGCTGTGCGCATTATAAAAGACGTTTGGCAACGCTAACTGCAAATTGGTGGAATAGTAAAAAGGTAGGGATGGTAAGTTGCAGTGCATCTGGATGTCCGATGGTAGAAGGGGGCCGGTGGAATGAGGTCGTGGAGTTCTTGGGCACACTCACCGAAGTACAATCTGTAGAAGACCGACGAGCCAAGATGTGAAGCTTGGCCTCCACCAGTTTTTCTTTGTCGCCGGTGATTGATGATTTACCCATCGAGGAGCTTATGGCCAAATAATTAGTGCACGGGTCGATCTTCAAGGTTAAATAAAGTTTGCTGCGATAAGTCATGGATGGGTCACCGCTTTATCACGTCGAGGTTTCTCCATGCCTCAGAAGTCTGTCATTTGTAGATCTTAGCTCATGGAAAGCTGAAATGTAGTGCTTGCTTGCCAGTCTTGTCTTGTCTTCTATACACTGTATTTTGGTGAATATGCGCAGGAACTCCACGACTTCATACCACCATTGCCTTTTTTCCGGAATACCAGACTTACTGCAGGGTACTATCCGTACTTGTTCAGTATCCCGACTAGTCGTACACAGCGCTTCTCCTCCGCGTTTACTATGCGCACAGCCAAAGTGTGGAACTCTCTGCCAGCATCTGTGTTCCCTTCCACGTGTAACACGTTTGCCTTCAATGTACGAGTAAGCAGGTATCCATCGCTTTCCATCAGGCGTGATTGTGCATTAAAAAAGCTATATGATCGCTAAATGTAATAGGCGACTATCAGAAACCTGAACAGTGCCATTGACTGGGAACAGGGTTGTATGTTCTGATTTAACTAAAAACCTGCTCAAATGCTCCACCGATAAGTAACATAAACCAAAGAATCGATAAAGTCTACGCAAAACTTGTAATTTACAACATACGGCTCCTTCAATTTGTATTTCCAACTGAAACACTTACTCACACCGTTCCGTAAGGATTGCAGCTGATTAAAGACTGCTTGTGTTTTAGAGCGAGAGGAACGGACCAACATTAAGGATGGATGGGCGAAGTATGTTGTAGAGTGAGAATGTTGCCAGACTTTTTTGTCTAAAAAGGGTGGCAATTGAGTGTTTATTAATGAGTACTGACTCACACCGCATTGTTGCCATTTTATTAAGAGCCGCGACGCAAAATTTGCTATATGGACGTTTCACAGAAGACACAAAGCTTTGTATGCTTTTCTCGCTCAATAAGCGTTAGGCTGTGTTTCCACCAGAAATGTGCGAGGATGCGAAGCGAGGGATGTTTTTGTTAAGAACTAATAGAATCGCTTCATTTACTTTCGTCTCGCTTAGCGCTAGCGATTCTATTGGGCCTTGCATCGCTTCGTGGAAATCAACCTTTTTATTTCTTTATTTGAAGAATCCTGCTGTTTTGGTAATTAATGAGTATCAAAATATTCAGCAAAAGTGAAGAGCTCCCACTGATAATTTTTTACAAAATATTTAATTTGGATGATATTTAATTTTATGTACTGAAACCGTAGTTGTCGAGTTTGTACTGTAAACTTTTCAACTACAGTTTCCTCGCTCCGTTTTGTATATGCGCTCCCTTTCCAATGAACAGGCAGCCTTGTGCTTTACTTCTCTCGCCTAGTAACTCGAGACTGGACATTTTGGTTGCCAGTGATAAGTACAGTAAGTATTGCAACTGACGTCGACTATTATTCTGGTCTGTACTTTATAGTTCTTAACAAGTTCTCTTCAGTTCGGGCTCGAGTTAATTTATACTTCAGTTGTTTGGAGTTAAAATGAAATAGAAGTTTATTGAAATAAAAATCAATTGCAGTTGGGAATGTTGGTTTAGTGGAACATCACTTTAAAAGAGCTCGACAAATTTATCATATTTTTCTTGTAAGTGTTTTTTAACCGACTTCCCAAAAAGTTTCTCAACTCGGTTGTTTTTTTCATGTTTGTTACCTCATAACTCCGTCATTTACGAACCGATTTGAAATATTCTTGTTTTATATGAAAGGATAAACTTGACGATTGGTCCCATTTAAATTGTATCAAAATCGGTTAGGAAGTTTAGATTTTAAATCAAATTGGTTGAAATCGTTTGCTTGGATGATGATTTCGTGTCATGCAAGTAAACGAAATCGCTTATTTTGCTTTTCTGCAATTCGTCAGTGGTGTTGTTAAGTGTGGGGTACAACTAAAAAGTGAAAAATATTTTTTTTTTACAAAAAAATACAATTGATTTCCAAATAAAAAAAACACTACAAAGTAAAAAATAACGGCTTATGTTTAACTTACCACCAGATATAGTAACAAATAGCAGAAAAAAGTAGTAAATGATCACCAAAATGAAACTCGCATTTTAATGTAAAATTATAACCAAAGTTTTAACACTTTGCTATCCTATTTAAGTAAAAAAAATCTTTTTACAAAAAAATACAACCGACTTCCAAAAAAAACACTACAAAGTTTAAAATAACTTTAATTTTGGAAGTCGGTGTTTTTATTACTTTCTTCGTATTTTGACACCGACTTCCGAAATTAAAGTTATTTTTTACTTTGTAGTGTTTTTTTTTGGAAGTCGGTTGTATTTTTTTGTAAAAAGATTTTTATTTTTCACTTTTTAGTGGTGCCCCACACCACTACAAAATCGTAGAAAAGCAAAATACGCAATTTCGATTATCAAAGAATCATCTAAATAGTCAAATTCCAGCTATTTCGATTTAAAATCCAAAGTTCGTAATCGATTTTGATATGATTTAAGTGGGACCAATCTGCAAGTATATCCTTTCAGATAAAACAAGATTTTTTCAAATCGGTTCATAATTGTCGGAGTTATGAGGTAACACACATAAAAAAAAAAAAAACATACAACCGAATTGATAACCTCCTCCTTTTTGGGAAGTCGGTTAATGACTCCAAGTAAATCATAAGTAACCCAAAAATAGTAAATGATCACCAAAATTAAACCAATCTGGCTAATGGTCATGGTTCTAACCTAACCTAACCCACATGTTTCACCAGCCATAGAGGGGATCTGACGCAGGCACGTTACTATAGAATTTGAATATTATGCTAACTGAATATTAATTAGCTCGCTAAGATTTGGTGATCATTTACTAAATTTGGTGGTCGAATACAATTTAAAGTGGAGTCGTGACTATTTTTCTGGTGTTAAGTAGATATTTTTGGTTACAAAACTAAGGGTATCAAAGCATTTTATGGTGGTCATTATATTTATCCCCAAAAATAACTTAAATTTCAAAAGTCGGTGTCAAAATACAAAAAAACTAACAAAAACACAGACTTCCGAAATTAAAGTTTTTTTTTAATTTGTAGTTTTTTATTATTATTTGGAAGTCGGTTGTTGTCTGGACAAGGTTTGTCTGAACTTTTTTTTTTTTTTTAATCTGCGGGAAATTAAGTTGCGGCCGTAGGCGAAAGGGTGGGTGGATCTCTTGTAAAATAATAATAAAAAACATATGTTTTTTAATCATTCTCGAACCTAAAAAGATATACAGAAATACCTATTTATTTCTGTTTAAAGCCGATAGGTATCTAGATGAAAAATCATTTTATAATATTATTACGGACATTATAATATTACGGATGCTTTTACAGTAATCGGGATTTTAAATTGTTTAAACCTTACAAAGAGAATAAACACGTAGTTATATTCTGAGTGCATGTGGCACTCACAATACACGTTTTTAAATCCAGTACTTATTCTAGAATAATATTTTACTTTTGAAGCAATATTTTAGTAGGTAGTAGTATTTACTTTAATTATCTATACTAATATTATAAAGAGGTATAAATGTTTGTAAGTTTGTACGTAGGGGGTAATCTCAGGAACTATTGGTCCGATTTTAAAAAATCTTTCAGTGTTAGATAGCCCATTTATCGAGAAAGGTTATAGGCTATATATCATCACGCTAAGAAAAATAGGAGCGTAGCATTAATGGAAAATGTGACGCAAACGAAGTTGCGCGGGTCTGCTAGTCATTTATTAAAATAATATTCAACGAGTTGGCGCCAGAAAAGAATACTTGGAAGGACTTGGGGGAGGAATTTGCCTAGCAGTGGAACAGTGCAGGCTAACTAAAAACAAATATATATCTGAAAATAAATATAAATTATACATTTAATTTTATCATTTCATGAACTTACTAAAACAGAAACGTCAATGCTTATTTAAAAAATACAATATCTTATACAAACCTTCGCTTTTTAAACACCTACTCAAAAAAGACGCTTTCGAATTCGTTTTTTTTATTAATTTAATAAACACAAATCCAACAGTCTCGCTTGCAAATAGGTTGACAAGAGCTCGTAAGTGTTCCCAGCTTAAATAAATTTAATAGTTTGGTAGAAACTACGATGGTCCGTCTCACCCGCTGGTCCATCTCTCCTGGTTTTACCCTATATCTAAATGGAAAAAATCTGCTAACATCATTATAGAACAAAGGTGACTTAACAATCTTACCACCCATAATTCTTAGATAAAGTGCGATTCATTGATTAATAGGATGAGTATGGCAGAAAGTTCAATCAGTTATCTCAATAGTGATAGCGATATTTCTTTCTACATTTATCATGGTCTGCTTATAATATACACCGTGTTCTGGAAGATAATACATAAACTTCGACCAAATGTCCAGAACACGATAATAAGCATTTTTCATCGTGAACACATCTTATAATTTTTTTAATTTTCATACAAACTACATACCTTGAAGTTAATCACCCGAAATGCATGCCTCTTCATCCGAATTGGTAACAAAAAACAAATGAAATTTAAATAGCATTTCATGGATTTTTCACTTTAATTGTAGCAAGCGGCAACATAAGGCACGTTATGACCCTTTCATTAATGCATAGCTCAATTAAAATGAAATTACAAATATCTTTGTAACGAAGTCTTATAAGAACTATTTCCTTTGTTGGTATTGATTTGTTAAAGCCATAGAAGCGTCTGCTAAAGTAAATTTATAGATGAAGAAATAATTCAAGTGCTATGATATTCGGAAGTATGAGTCGGCAGATACCTACGCATACATATAATTATGTTTAAGATGGTCAGAATTCATAAAGAAGAGCACACAACTTGAAGGCACATGTTTTTATTTCGCGAATAGGTTGTAGAACAGCAAACAAAGACATACAAACAACAAAAAGTTTTTTTCAACTAGGCTTGGAAACTTTGATAAGCTAAATAAATGGATTGACGCATTCTGTAAGAATATTCAACTGAGATTAAAACAGAAGCTCAATCACAAACTTATCGCCTAAGAACATTATTGCCTCATCCTATTACAATTTGAATTCAAATTGAGCTTGAAGCCTCACTGCATTAGCACTGATTGCATTCAATCAGCTCGAATAATTCCATACTAAGCTCTTTATTATTCCCTCAAGTCTGTTTATTGTACCTAGTGGCCTACAAAGTTCTACGAAGAGACCAATGTTTACCAATAAGAAGTTTAGTATCCTAATAGGTATATAAAATTCTTCCGTTACTTAGTGAGTGAGTCAGTAGGTGAGTGGCAGATAACGCACAACCGTAACTACTGATCGTGGAAAGCAGAAATTCGGCATGAAGGTTTCTTGGGGAGTGTTGGGGAGTACTAAGGATTTCCCAGAATTCCTACGGGAACAGGAAAAAACAGGATATGCGCGTACGAAGTCGTGAGCAAAAGCTAGTCCAATATAAAACATTTCACTCTATAATAGATCTTCAAGGTTTAATAAAAGTTTTATTCTAAAAAGATTCTTCGTCCACAAAAGTTTTGACACAACCTGGCCCAAAAGAAGTCTGTTCGAACTTTAATTAGCAATTTAAACTGGGAGAAGAGAAACTAGCCAATTAAAAACAAAAGACGGATAATAAATGAAGCTGTTTTATATGTGGATTTGTGGAACGAGAAAAAAAATCTAGAAATGGTCACAGCAGTATTGTCTTTGTTCCGCTGATTGAATGGAAACCTTTGAGTTGGGATCGGTCGTAGGTACTTTAAACAAAAGTAACAGTACTGGCTGTCATAACATTTTCTTTTTGTCTATGTGCGATAAATTAACTAAATGTGGCAGAGTAATCTGTTTGTGAAGCTTTATATCCATTTGTTTAGTGTGGAATTTGCTTGAGGTTTGTTGTTGGAAATTTTTGGTAATTCTGAAAATCTTTTAATGTTGTGTTAACTTCTAACACTTTAACTTTTTTAATACTAACAGCTGCACGGGTCGATTTTAACGGTTAAGCTACGCTTGCCAAGGTGGATCCGTGAATGGGTGACCATCTTAACATTCCAAGTCACCTACGTGCTTCGGAAACTACGTTAAGCCGTTGGTCCCGGCTGTAATTTATAGATCTTTGGCAGTCGTTGAGGATTGTCAGAAGCCAGTAAATCTGACTCCAGTCTTACCTAGAAGTACCGTGTTACCCAGTTTATGGGTTTTGGAGGTCTGGTAGGCAGCCGCTCCTCGTAAAACACTGCTGGTATTCAGTTGTATCCGGTTTGACTAGAAGCCGACCCCAATATATAGTTGGGAAAAGGCTAGGCAGATGATGAACTTTTAAAACTTTTGGTGTTAAATTAAGCGGAGTGACATTGTTTATAATAAGAGCGCTGTGAACTAAAAGAAGGCCGACGCACCACCATCTAGTCTAATCAAATTATACTAAAACTCACATTACCATCTAAATGAAAGTCAAATCAATCTAGGTTATACGATATTTTACTTAAACTTCATTGTGATTGCGCGACCAAAATTGGAGAGAAAAACTGTCGGCGGTATAAAGGCAAATTAGCTTTATTTCGGGGACTCCAAATGCGTATTGGATATAACCAGTGAACTGGTCGACTCCCGAAATCTATTGATGCTAATTTTGAACATGAACGGTAGGAGTAAGTGAGATGGAAAAGGTTCTATCGATTTTCTCGCTCTTGCCTAAAGCGTTGCATTCGAAATTAAAATTGACGTCTTAATACCGGGAGAAGTCGATTGTGACTCGAATAATTCATCGCTCAGCCTAGATTTGGGTCACGCTCTCAAGTATTGACGAGTATCGACGAGGACTTTTGACACCACGCCAACACGTTGTTTGCTTTTCAATTATTTATGTTTTGTAAAATATGTACATAATTGGTGGAATGTGAGTTATAGAGGTTTTATGTAGCACCACAAGATTTACAAAAAGTAAAGATTAAATTTAGAATACTTAGATATCTTTATTTTTAGTGAACTAAAAGTTAGTCTTATAGAACGGCATCACAAAATTCCGACTATTTTAGTCGCAAACAGAAATGACGGCAAACAAAAATAGACGAAACCACAAAAACGCTTTCAAAGCTGAAATGCACTGTCAACCATATAAAACCCTTTTTACGATTTTCCGATCATGTCATGTTTTGAAACAACAAAAACATTCCCTTAAGACCGGTCCCGGAACAGATGTGAAACTTTACGATGGAAAGCACTCGTTATTATGTCATAATAATGTACCTATTATGAGTATATTATTTTGTTTGTGTATTTGTACACTTTGTGACAATATTCCCTGAGCGAAAGTACGAGTTGTCCGGTATATCTTACAATCTGCTAATGCCTTGATAGTAGGAAATCTTGCAATACGACTTACCTATTCCATACTGTTTTTTGTTTTGTTATTTTTCTTGTTACAGATTGTCAGAAGCCATACCTACCTATTCCATACTGTTTTTTGTTTTGTTATTTGTCTTGTTACGGATTGTCAGAAGCCAGTAAATTTTACTCAAGTCTTTTACAAGACGTATCGTGTTACTCTGTTAATGGGTTGTGGATGTCTGGTAGGCTGCCGCTCCACGTAAAAAAATTATGTTCAGCTGAATCCGGTTTGACTGGAAGCCGACCCCAATATAGCTGAGAAAAGGCTAGGCAGATGATGATGATGATGATGATTTGTCTTGTTAACTTCGAGATCATATTTTTAGTAACGGATCTCTAATTGGTCTGTTTTATATAATGTTCATAATGCAACCCGTTAACTGAAGCCGAGCCCGGTTAATGGCAATAGGCTCGCTCTCTATTACATGGGAATTAATTTAACATTTCTAGTAAAATGTGTGTGTTATACATCTCTGTTTAACCCCTTAAGGAAAACAGGCGATATGTTTTGTCGAACATGAAACGATGCTACGAGAACTCGTTTTTGTTACATACATGAACTTCAATACTCACCCCGTCACGCTCAGTAAAATATTGAAACCCACGCCGCAACGCAACATGAAAGTGAGCCTTTTAGGAAACTTACTAGTAGGTTCTAACGTAATTTTGAACGGTGTTAACGAAATTATTGTTAGTATCGCTCGAACTTACCTACACTGTTTGTAACTGAATACAAGCAACTGTAACCTGTGACTATAATTAAAGTTAGTTTAGTACGTAGAAATTCTAGAGTTAGGTAAGTAAGTTAGTCCATACAAGGCATTCGCTGTTATGCATATACATTACGTTTGAAAAAATACCATGATTTGCGATGGCTACCTAATAACTAAAGGTACATCAAGCGTCAAGATAATGATAATTATGTAGTTGCTCTAAGATGCAGTTTAATGCACCCTAAAACGCGTAATGAAAATTATTAATAAGGATATAATTCTAATAGACTTCGAAGGAACTTATTCATGCATAATTAAAGATATTTCCGTCATTAGTAAATTTATAAGTGCCTATTTCTTGAAATCGGTTATTTATCGAACGTTTGAAGTTTTGAAATGTCTTTTTGTTTTGTGTAAAGTGTTGTCGTTTTAACTTTGCCCCGCACTTGGAATTTCTCCTGTATCGTGGGTGCGATCACAAACCCACAAACACAAATACCAAAATGCGGAACAACCATCTGTAGGCCAAACAAATATTTGATCCTTGCGGAAACTGAACACGCGACACGCAGCGCAGCAGCCGATGGCTCAACCACTGCGCCAACCGTGTCATATTAATAATGTTTGTATTTGGTCTTACGAAAGTCAACTAATACCTTTGTAAGGCGATATAGTGTTGCATATTCGAAACTTATACGTTAAAAAACTTGACATTGACATTTCAGTGCTGCCACCTATAGATCCTGCACGCTCCGTTTAGGGAAACGTGCACTAAGTAAACAGTGCCACCTAGCGTTGTAATTTCGAAACTTATAAGTAAAATATGCTTGACAATGACACTTCTGTGCTGCCACTTAGGCTAGGCGCGCACTCGTGACTTTTGTCACTGTTGCACTCCACAAATTGTGAAAGAGACAAATGTACTGTCACTCGGACAAAAATCACCAGTGCACACATAGCCTTATAGTTCCTGCACGTTCCCTATTTAGGATGACTTTTCAAACTGCACAAACAAAAGAAAGTTGTTCGATTTCATTTTGTTTTCTGCAAGTTGTCAAATGGCTTCATTAATAACAAAAGATGTATCTTACTAGGTCAAAATATGACAAAGTAGCTGACCCACGCAACTTCGTCTGCGTCACATTTTCCATTAATGCTCGGCTGTTTTTAGTTTTAGCGTGATGATAATGTAGCCTATAGCCTTCCTCGATAAATGGGTTATCTAATACTGAAAGAAGATTTTCAAATCGGACCAGCAGTTCCTGAGATTACCGGACATACAAACTTACAAATTTACAAACAAATTAATTATAAAAAAAAATATTAGTAAAGATGACTTGTAGGTGTTCATTTATTGTGTTTGATGTTCGTTCTAACAAACGATTGCAGCAAATACTAATATCCAATATAATTTCTGATAAAAATACGATGTGATCAATACGAAACTCCTTCTCCAAACCATTTTTTGGCTCATGGCCAGAATATGCTTTCGTAAAAGAAACGATTTCAGAGCTCATTAGCAGCCAGAGTACTAGTTACTTCATTTTTATTAAGGCTGACTTTTTGTTTTTGCGAAGAATCTACCAGTTGACCTTCGGAGTTCAAGATTTTACGTTGTAATAATGTAATTATTTTTAAAAATTATGAGAGCTTAGAACCTATGGAAATCCAAAGCTGGATTACCAAATTGGACCCGCAATACCGAAAACTAAATATAATAAGTAAGTACAATTTTCTATGGAATTAAACGGAACCACCACCTCAAAACGTGAAATGAAATTTATGAAATCTTATCAATACATTCACCACGCTACCCATGTCAGAGTGTAAACGGTATCAATATCAACCACAAATCTTTTGACCCATGAATATTTTACTCCATACTTTAACGATTATATATTCAGAGGCTAAACTTATTTGAAGGACAAAAAGATGTCAACAACTCCACCCACAAAAAGGGTGAATCATAAATGAGATAAATCTCACCGGACTTAGCGACACGAAAAATTTTGTCAGAGAAAAAAATACATGGAATTAGTGCGGTGACATTTTGAAAGCCAACCTTCCGAGATTATATTTACAAACTAGCTTCTGCCAGCGGCTTCGCCCGCGTGATCCCTAGGGAACATGTTCCCGGGATTAAAATTAGCTTATGTGCTATTCCAGACTATAATCTATCTTTGTTCTAAATTTCATTAAGATCCGTTAAGCCGTTCTGGCGTGATTGAGTAACAAACAACCAAACTTTCACATTTTCATTTTTTTTTTTTTCATTTTTTCTATTGATTGTAGCGTGATGAAAAGTATACTATAACCTGCTCAGGAGTATGAATAATAATTGTACCAAGTTTCGTTAAAATCTTTCTAGTAGTTTTTGTTTCTATAACGGTTATACAGACAGACAGACAGACAGACAGACAGACCGACAGACAGACAGACAAAAATTGTACTGATTGCATTTTTGGCATCAGTATCGATCCCTAATCACCCCCTGATAGTTATTTTGGAAATATATTTCATGTACAGAATTGACCTCTCTACAGATTTATTATAAGTATAGATTAATCTTGCTATCGACCTTTTTAAAGGCCGGAAACTGAATAAAATTCTCAAAAGACAAAGGCTTCGTCATTTCTCCTCTCTCACCTTTCCCGGTTATTATTAAAGGTAAGAATTCTTCAGTGCGAATACTTTGAAGTGTCATAAAAATGTAGAGCGTCAAATAAAATGTTAAGAGCGGTTGACCTTTGTTCGACGCAACTGGAATTCTCGCAGTTGTCTAAACAGTTTTAAGCATGAAATATTTAATTATTATTACGCTTACGTCCACCCCCTATACCTATTATGCATATCAGTATTCAAATAAAAGCAAGAAAAATATTATTTTCATGACTGAAGTGCACTCTCAGTTAACATCCATTGAAATGCGAATTTGTGAGCACTTGATTGAGTCTCTTACCTTTTACTTTTTCTAGACTTTTAGTATTATGATCACCTTCATAAAATGTACGGGAATTCCCATAAGAATAGATCGATTCCTTTGGAAATTACACTCATGAATGCTAAACTTAGTATTGAGGCATCTAGGGACATCTCGATTTCACACTTACATCTGTAGGGAAATTGTTGATTACTGAATAGACGCAACCTGATGTGAATTTAAATGTTGGCACCTACACTACCTTCCATGGTACTTCCTACCAAAGTGTTTTTGCATAGCGTTTATTTGCTAAGTCCAACAAAATTCAAAATATCTCTTCTGTCAACAGGTTTTGAATCAGTTTCGTATCATGTTTATAATTTGCGAATGTGTTTTGATAGTATCCCATTTGAACATGATTGGACATCAGTACAGCTTGCCTTTGATCATTATACATCATCATATCGCGTCAAGCATGTTTGGTTGCACTAGTCACAGATTAAATGCTAATAATTACATATCCGTAATATAATCTGCCGACAGATCTGAGTAACAGAGGGCATCAATCATACCAGTGCATCTGCTACAAGACGTCGGTAGCACACATGTCATCAAATTCTATTAACTGGTAATGTAGATGTTGCATCTTGGCCATCAGTCATGGTCGTTTGATATAATGCAATGGATTGGATTGGTTTAGACGAATATATAAACACTGGTTTTAAAAGACTGACAGAGTTGGAGACCTGTGGTCTTATTGAAGTACTGCCTGACGTGGGCATCGAATCAAAGCAATACAAGAGACCTATTTTCAAAATGTAACAGAATTACCTCGGTGGGAGAGAAACAGTAATTTGATTAGCTCATAGCCTCATAACTTTAAGGAATAAACAAAAGGAATCAGAGACGCACATGAGATGCAATTTTGTTGAAAGCACACAGATTTATAAAATAAAACCTAAAACATGAACAAAAAAAACACAAATATACACGTTTTCCAGCAGTTGCAGCTTACAGATAGTGATACGTGATGTTATAGATTGCGTTGCTGGTAGAAGGTCTAAATTAAGAGCTTGTGTACGATTAGTTTAAAGTAATTATTAAACATTTTAACTAGCATTATCGCAAGCTGTTCTACGTATAGGGTGTAAAGTATGTCCTAAAGATACATCCAGTGCCACGTTTCGCTCGACACTAAAATATAGCAGCTTATCCATTTAGGAAGACGAGTGCAGTTCTCTAGTGGATACTTTGGTTGACTTTTGGAAATAAGTCTCAGGATTTGTGCGGCTTAGGAGTTTTATGTCTCGGTGTGAATTTGAAACAATTGTTTTTGGTATTACAGTCTAGAATTCAGAAAGTGAAAAATTGTAGGCCACAATCATAAGTGGATAACAGCAGTATCCTTGAATAGAGTAATTTAAATGCCCATGTATAAGGGCAACACATAAATAATTATAAGCTCTGCTACTGACACAGCAGACTAAACAGTTAGTGTGATGTGAATCATATATCTGACAAAGTCCATTTTGAATAAACCAACATAATTCAACATAAGTGGCAATAATGCACACACAATTTTACACAACAATGACACATTGATATCAGTAATGGACAAAAAAATCCCACTAGGCTTTACAACGGAATAAAATGTACAAAAAGAGTTATGTACCACATATAGCACGGTTTCATCGTTAGTGCTTTTATCTCATGTAAAAAGTTTGGATTAAAAATGTTGCCATTGTGATGAATGTGCTAAATGCCAGTTAGTGCCTGGTTGGTTTGATTTCTGTAGTAGGTTTTGTTTTAGCAATTTAGTTCTGCGTAAAAATGAAATAAAAATCCCTTAAAACCGATTCTGAAAACAAACCTAATCAAAGAACATTACATTACATCACAGAAACAAATTTAGAGGCAGCAGAACAAGCAAACTCATGGCCCCGACAGAGCGTTGAGAGCAAAATACCAATCATGGATTTTCAAAGTTTTCATAAGTTATTAATATGAACCTAACCTTGTTAAGTGGACAATACTAATACTTGCGGCCAAGCAGAAATTAGTCTCTTCAATATCTCCGAGCTTTGAGAATCTTTATGACTATTGTCATCATTGACTATTGACCTGTGCGTCTCGCATCCATCAGCTACCCGCGACCCTCACGAGGTCATTGGTCCAGCTTGTAGGAGGTCTTCCAACGCTGCGTCTTTTATAACTATACTGATCTAAATACTTTTTCTATAACATCTTTCTGAATTTTATATTTCACCATCTGGTGTAACAAAAATATCAAATAATATGATAATGTTACATAATGACCTAGAAACAAACGCTTAGCCTACTTGTGTAACATATGGGTAAGCAATTTGGGAGTGCCAAGCTGGTATTCCAGCCAAAAATAATCGTGATTTGCAACGCCATTGCTACTCTCTTCAGACTGAGAATTTTGTGGTTTTAATTTTTGTATTATTCTTTTTGTGACTCGACTTGAAAGTGAATAAGTAGCAAAAAATACTGTCTCACAGTAATAAAAATTATCCTTGAACTCGTTTAAGATAGATTACTGAACAAAATTAATAATAGTAATTTATTAAACCGATTGGTGACAACATAGAAATTTGGAATAAATTTGTAAAATAAATTATTTTGGTGGCGCTTATTTTGAAAAAGTGTACCATTTTTCTCTCTTCTGTAGGCCTGTGACGTAGTCCAATAGGAATTTTCGAAAAAAAGAACTCCATTCTGGCCACACGAACACATATATTTATTTATTTAACACTGTCAGCACAAAAAGAGTACAGAGGCGGACTTAATGCCATAGGCATTCTCTACCAGTCAACCTTTAGGTGACATTTCTCACAATCAAAGTAGGAAAGCTCCTACATTCATTTCTGTCATTACTTATTCGTAGTCTAGTCTAACTGAAATCAGTACACACACAGTACAAGGTTTCTAAAAAGGCTACTTTATCAGAATCATATTAGAATTATAATTAATCCACACGAAGAAAGATGAAAATTAAATTTGACAGATTGTTATCTGTCAAATTTAATTTTCATCTTTATCGCTAACGCAATAGGTTCAACTTTGATTTGGAAAATTTGACAATGAAGGGTAGCGTTATGTGTTTTCTGATTCAGCTAAAGTGGTCTTTTTAGATCCCCAGTTACACACATTGATTTCTTTCCCTTTCTAAATAATTTAGGTCGCCAATTCAGAGTGATGAGTCTAGAAGATTACCTTATTTATATTGCACAGCATTAACACTTACGCAGCCGTACTAAATATTAGTAATTCATTGGGAAACAACCTGTTGTATCGTGTGCCTCTGTTTTTGTAAGCTGTGGATTCGCAGGTTCCAACGTCATTTATAATAAAGACGTGGCAGAGATTTTGATAGTTGTGTTGGTAGGAAATGGCGAATATTATAGAAGAAAGACGCTTTTAAAGTTAAAACCAACAATATAATTGTTATTGGAGGTACATTATGACCATATAAAACTGTAATATACTATTGTTACATGATTGTATAACATCGATAATATTCATCATCATATCAACTGCTGGACATATGCCTCCCCAAGCGTCACTACAACCGACTGGTCCTGTGCGTCTTGCATCCGTCGGCTAGTCACGACCTTCACCAGGTCTCTCAAAGGGCAATGCTTGGAGTTTCTTTGCGTGATCGAATCAGGAATCCACATCATATTTGAGTTAAATTTGAATTTTGGTTAACTAACGGGAAAAAAAGCCGAAAAGGTACCTAATTTTTAGATTTAACGGCAATTTTAGAAATGTTCCCAGATGAAACTCTCGTTTCCCTTTGCCGACCCACCTTGCCCTTGGTTTGTAACTAACTCACCCAGTGTCAATAAACTTTTGTCTCTCACCTTGATTTAAAGTCAATAGTAGTTGTAACTGGTTGACATTCGTGACTATCGGTCTGATTCAATAACAATAATTTTTTTGCAAAGTCGCAACATTGGTATTTCTGAAGTTTTTGCCATGGGAACTAATGTGGGCTATAACTAGAGTGTTTTTCGACATAAATCGAAAATGATCTATTACAACTGTCTAGGTACTACTCTACCTTTCTACTATAACTGTCACCTAAAAGTCGCCGAGACTCTACTACGGAAATGAGTGAGTGCCTCGTAAAATACGGCAATGAAGTTGGATTATCTCGCCACGCGCACCGTAAATCCAACTAAAGGCAATACAGCGTAAAACACGACGACGGAGCGCAAAATTGAGTATATTTTATCTTAAAATCGACAAGGACATTACCACATGTGGCTTTAAGCAACCTGAAGCGGCTTCACGCAAACAAAATGAGGAAACGAATCATACTTCAGTGCATACTCTGCATTTACGCGGAGTACCTATACGAAATTAAAATTGCATCTGAAGTTTCGTAATTTTATGAGGAGCAATCTCGAGGTTTTCCTGTGTGTAGGAGGTTATTAAAATATCGATTTTTGTATACGGTTCTTAAGAACCAAGTCGCGTGCCATGGATTTTGTTTATGGCATTTAATATCATCGAATACAATTGTTCGTCTACATTCTTGAGGTCCAAAAAATGAAATTAGTAAATTAATTTACAAATACAACACACTAAGAAGGATAAGAATGCAGACATATTTTATAATAGGGATGTCATGCATCAAGTAAAAAAGTACCTAATTTTGATTTGTGCTTCATCAAGTAAAAAGTTGAAATTAATACTTTCCGATTTAACTACCCCATAATTGTTTATTATACACTATCGAATCCGTTATACGCTTTTTTTTATGGATGGGAAATCATCCAATGACTGGGTGTAGCGAGAGGGAGTGTCAGACTTCTACTGACTAAAACCCATCCATGTTCCTTCACTGCCCTTTGTGTTCCGGAGCCACGGTATCTCTTTCGAATAGTCCCGCGACTCCGGCAGGCGTCGGCCCTTTCGGGCCCTGGGTGGTCTCGGGGTGGTTTCGGGGTCTGGGTGCTGACTCTCTTTGAGGCGCGCGTGGAACACTAACGCGCCGTCGATACGGCCTGTCGTCACTAGACGGACGGACGAGCCACCCATATCCGTTATACCCCTAGAGCTAAATGTTACCGGTACTAGATAATGTAAATTGACACCAGTATCTAAGTGCTTGCTTGAGATCTAGTAGCAACTTCATCCAATTCCTGGAATCGTTCTGAGAAATTGAAAATTTAATGGGATCAGGTAGGAAAACCTGGAGATGCAATTAAATGAAAGGATGTCCACAGTTTGTACACCATTTCTTGAAGTATTTTCCAACTTAGCACTGAACGTAAAAACCTAATGATTTGCAGCTTCATTTACAGATTTGAGTTAAGCATGAGCTGCTTTCAAACCTATTTGAAGCATTAAAATACAACTACATTTAAACCAAATTACCTTAGCCATTCAAGGTGCCTTCTATCGATTGAATAATATATGACAAAACATTCGTCAGTATTGCCTGATCGTTATCAGAACGGTGTCGATCCAAACGTATGTAGTGCCTCCACGATATGAAAAAGATGAATAATGTTTGCCATTTTGGCAAAGGTCACAGTATACCGTGCATCTATCAAGGCGTTATGCGTGTTTCACCACGCCTTGCCTACTCTAGAGTAATAATGTATGACAGGAGATGGCGGGAGTGCGTGTATGATTATTTTATGTTTAGAACGGTTTTTATATGAAACAGAAATGAGCTGGAAACTGTACTGAAGCGGTGGAAAATTGAAGGTAGAATGAGAAATAGCAAATAAATATATCATTATCGTCAAAATCATTATCATTAAATCAAGTTATTTGGTATGTAAATAGCCTATTTACTAATTCAATGACCTGCCTTCTCTCATCTGCTTCAAAAAGCTTGAACATACCATGTAGCCCGATGTAGCGAGTTCAGGCGAATAACATACTTAGTAGGTGATGTAACCCGTAACGGGTAATTCCCCAACGTGGTATTTACCGTAACACATTCAACCTCCATGTTTCTAGATGCATCTACTACGTATAAAGTATACAGACTCCTTGGAGCTTTGCATGAGCTATAAGCCAAAAATGAGCGTGCAGATAAGTCTCACAGAACAGTGATTCTAGAAAACATAAAGCTACGGAAGACGAAAAATAAAACAATAAATAACTGCGAAGATGCTGGTAGAAATCTCAGCGTCGTATAAATAGTTTTATGATAATATCAGTGCTCGCATGAAAATTGTATGCAAATGCTACCAACTCGAATTTGGTTCAGTATCATATCGGCACGCTGGGGTACAGGCGGATTTTATACTTTTTATGTAAAATGACTTGTACCTTACAAAAACCAAATATACCTAACATGCTCCTTTGCAGCTTTTTATAAAATCTGAGAATTTTCCCGAATGAAAAAAGCGGATGATATTTTGATTATTCATTGTTATTACCATGCTTGGTAGATGCGACTCAAAATAATTGTAAATATTTTTATATAAGACCTTTAATAATAACATACGTAACGAGAAATATTACGAAACTGTTTGTTCAAAATTACTATAAAAATTTAAACCAAGGTTCCGAAAATGATAATTAGGTATAATTTGTCTACACAATATTTTGTCTGGTAGTTTTAAATACAAATTAGTTCAAAACTACAGAGTATATGACCTATAAATGTTACGGTTCGCGTACCAAAGTATGTTAGCCGCTCGAAACAGACTGATGTTTGTAGCTAGCTTCACAAGTCTAAGCAGATTATTTTAGGGACAGCACTAATGGATATCGAATGTTTAGATCTATGTAGGTCATGTCGCGAGAGATATTAATGTCGCATTAACTAGACAGAAGTGGGTAAACAACTCTGTTTTGTTATAATTCTCGAGTTTGTTGGCCTAGTCTGTCCTTTGGCACGGAATCTAGCTGAACTGATATACCTATTACTAGAAAAATATCTTGTGAAAGAGTTCCTTCTACCACTATAAGGGTGCCTGTCCATTTGCGCGGAGTGAGGCGGCGGAGCGGTATAACGAAGCAATATGAATCAATCATGTTAGTAAAATGTTAGTGATTTACGTGGTGCGGAGATTTTATGCAATTCCATTGGTTAAAATTAATCCATGTCTCTGCTCCGTTACCTCGCTCTACTGTAATGGATAGGCCCCTATGCCTCATGCTAAGCATTTCTGAATTACACTTGGAAGAGCTTAAGTGTCGCATAAATAAAAAAAATATCAACTTAGGTCTGGAAATCTCATCGAAAACGTCGGCAACAACAGTAACTATCCTTCCAGTACACTTATAGCTGAAATATATATACGAGTGTAATACAATTTTTGGAATAGACCATTTTCTGTAACTGACAGGTAACAATCCTTATCCACCTCCGACCCTTTTTTTTTTAGGGATGGGCAATCATCCTATGACTTCCCCCGCTCTGGGTGGAGCGGGAGGGAGTGTCAGACTTCTACTGACTAAAACCCATCCATGTTCTTTCATCGCCCTTTGTGTTCCGGAGCCACGGTATCTCTTTCGAATAGTCCCGTGACTCCGGCAGGATCCACCTCCAACCCTTAAAACATGAACCGAATTCACAGTAAAAATAGGTCAGAATACCAAAAATACGTTTGAAGCCACCCAAAGGGATAATGAATGAAGATATAATTTGACACTTAGCCATAATCCGTGCGAACGCACAAACATAATATGTATGACCCACCTGATGCCAGAATAACAGACCAACCATGCTTATGTTACCTTTGATTTAACGATTACGATTAAGGGCGGGTTGTATCAAACAGTTGGTTAACGTAACATACGAACGTCAAAAAGTTACGATTACGGACGATGTTTGACGTTCGTTAAATTAGAAGCGTTGTTTCAAAACATTCTGGTATAAATTCCTGCTCATCCCAATAGCTAAGTTATTGACACGGGTCCTACCTAAATAGCTTTTTTTGCATTCCACTACTTATTTGTGTCATCAGAAGAACTGGTATTGAGGAATTCAAAAGAATTTTCACAATATTGTTCTATTTGACGCAACTAAAGTTACGTTAACGAGTGCTCAGACCATCTGTTAACGTAAACGTTATATTTTACGTGCGTTAACGCTGACATTTTGTGAAACAACCCAATTTTTTGATTTGACGATAGTTAGCACCATTTTTAACGTTTACGCGTGCGTTAAGTGTAGTTGAAACAACCCGACCTAAGAGTGTGTATTCCGTCCACTAGCGCCGCCAATCGTTTTTTATTAATTGTGGTAAATTTAAGACACGTAGATAAAAAACCGCTCTGTAGTGTACTTAAGAAATGTATCTATTATTTTTTGACAGCTATTTTTAATACATAACTCATGGGTGAATAGCCCAAAGTGGCCACTTTTAGCAAAAATATCGACTTTGGCAATTATTTATGTTCTAAAGTACAAAACATAACTCTCAAAACATAATAAATACATTTCTTCAGTACACTACAGAGCGGTTTTTTATCTACGTGTCTTAAATTTACCACAAATAATAAAAAACGATTGGTCTCAAAACATAATAAATACATTTCTTCAATACACTACAGAGCGGTTTTTTATCTACGTGTCTTAAATTTATCACAATTAATAAAAAACGATTGGCGGCGCTAGTGGACGGAATATACGCTCTTAAATCAATGCGAGAAATATATTTGGACCAAAATAAACTTTTAATGGGACTGTTGCAGGTATATTTGATTCCGATGTAGAGTTCAAAACTATGAAAAGACTTTTTAATAGGGATCGAAATGTGGTTCATTCCGTCTCGGTTTATTCACTGAGGCAGACTTATTTATTTGTCAAACAAATGGTCAAACAAATTTGGTGCAGCAGTTTTGAACGGATATGTATCATTCGTGGAACTAACGAAGCTATATAATGTAACGGTAACGGCTAAAATGAAAATGAAAATAATATAGTCAATTTGAAAACCCAATGCGTATTCCAGAAATAAAACCCCGATGTTTGGTTTAATAATTTTCTGTCACGACAGAAAAATCCTGTCATGTTCATGCTTCATTTTTAAGCCTCAAAAATGGATGCACTTTTTATGTTTTTTTTTACGTATGTCGGGTATATTGTCTAGTGTAGAATAAAATTCTATGCTATGCCATAAAAAACTGTAGATTTTACGTTTAAAGCGTCTATAGGTTGGTCTGGCGTGTGTATAGGTTAATAATTGTTAGTGGGTGGGTAACTGTGCGTAGGGCGAGCTTTTAGAAGGCTTTCATTTCAACATTTATTGTGTCTAGAGGTATAACACGTTAGTAGGAAATACCATTATGAACTACGAAAAAGTTTGAGGTTGGAGTGGTTTTAATATCTCGAAAACACGTCTATTGTAGATTTTAAAAATTAAGAATCACAGAAAACATTGATGCTATTCTGTAACAATCTCACCCAAGTAACTTACGTGAGATGAGCTCAAAGTGAGCTGCCAGTCAATTCTGTAAACCTCTCACACTTGAATACATGGGTTGAGAGCTCACTTCATGATCAGATCACTCCACCCAAACCTTCACTTCGACACTGTTACAGCCGGTCGATTCTGTTGATATCTCACCGTGATCACTTGGGTGGAGTGAACGACAAGTGAGCTGTTACGCCATCTTGTTTGTATGGTTTGACAGCTCACTTGTCGTGCGCTTCGCCTAAGTGTTCACTTCGACATGTTTACAGAATCGCACTGATGAATCGCACTGCCGTTAATCACTAGCATCAATTGGAATGACAGCTCATTTTATGCTCATTTCAAGACGAGTGATTTTACAGAAACTACCGGCAACTGTTTCTCAACCCATTTTCGGTAAAACGTTTTAAATAAATAAATTAAAAAAAAAAAAAAAAACAGTATTTTGTTCTTTAAACTTTGTCATTTTTATTTAAATTCCAATACCGGGGAAGGATACAGATTTAGTTTCTCTGTCATCTGTCTAGACCGCAATTACAGCTACATTAAGTCATGGGAACCTTTCACCTTTTACGCCTTCGTCCAACCCGAGAGTTCACTTACGACGGGAAATGACTGTCCACAATCGGAAGGGAACGTAAGTAGGCAAATATTGGCACTGTTGGCAACGTAGCATATTTATCTTAGTCATCTGTGTGGAAAAGCTTTAGTAGTACAGTATTTTCTGTATCGGTTTTTTATCGGTGGAATGTTTGATGGTGTAAAATTTGTTATGTAGGTTATTAACTGATTTCTATACAACAAATATATTTAAAAAATAATCAAAACTAAATATAACTTTATGGTCACTTAAAGGAACTAAAGTAATTACCTAAGACTAAAAATAATACAAAATTCTTTCGAATCGCTAAAATGTAGTTCATCATCCAACACTTTATGGAAGTCGTGTCTCTACGTCTGAACTCATGGCAGTAAATTATGACTGCATTTTTTAAACCCAAAAACTTTTTTTATAACGAAAAAATAAGAGGTTTATTCTGCCAGAAAAATCTCACCAAAGAGTTGAACACTAATAAAAACTTTTGACGGACTGACATTACTCTCAGTCACTCCATATTTTATAATATCCGCTCCATAAACTGAACTCATCACCACTAAGATGTCATGCCATACACAATACTAATAAGTTCTCAGTCTGGCACAGACTTAAAGTAACAAATACGTTAGTAAAAAAAAACAACAAATAGTAAATGCAATACATTGATGAGCGAAACAGTTCTGCTCATGGACATTAGAGAGAGATAGAATAAAAAGTTCTCTTTTACTCCTTCAAACGAGCTCATTAAAATGCATTTGCTGCTTAAAATTTTATATAATTACCCGTTAGATTAGTTTATTTACTAACACTAGATATAAGGCATTTTATACTGGTACTAACCAATTATGGAACTTGATTCTGAAATAAATGTTTTTTATTTATTTATTATTATTAAATAGTGAGGCTTTTCTTCACATCATTGAAGAAACCGTTCAGCTGGATTGGTAAAAAGAAAGAGTCACAATGTATTGTATGTCTAGCCAAGGATCGATTAATGTTGATCCTACAAGAATTACCCTACAAATCTATACACAATCATAGTGTTATGTAGATAGTTCAGCTTGATGGACTGACAACTCCAAGATAGCAACTAAACCAGACTGTATTTCTGTGAAGGGTTAATCGGATTACAAGGAAGCATCTTGGAAGACAATGGCTTAGAAGTGAATGGTCACGTCTATCGTCCTATTCGTGAAGACAGAATCGGCTGATATTGTTTTGTCTTTTGAGGTTGGATTGCCGACTAGAAAACCTTGACCACTTCGAGAAAATTGTGTTTTGTGGCTTACTCTTACTTTTAATGAGACGATTATTATACTAGTCACTCTAATATCATAAATTTCTAAGTGTGTCTGTTACGTTTTTACGTGTGAACAGTCAAACGAATTTCGAATTATTAAAATTTATGATTATTATTATTATATTAAAGGACCTGGAGTAAGACAATGATACTTTCCATCCCGATAGAAAGTTTCCTTGGGATAGCAAAACACTTTTTCACACACGCAAAGCCTGGAGCACTGATCTGGTATTTTAGACCGAGATCAATATTAATCGATCGTAAATTGTCCAAGCAATTAGAGAAAGATTTGTCGCGAAATTTAGGTCTTTTTATCTCTCTTGCGGAATCTTGCTTGTAATTTATTGGGGCGATATCCAACCCCCTCCAGAATAATGGCATTAGTTGGACAAATTCTTTTTGTACTTTTTCCATAAAGCGTGAGTCTTATCAGGTTAATTGATAGTGCGCAAAGTAACAAATTGCAAATCAGATTCAAGTGTAGGCAAATGTTGACACTAGAAAATTGATTACATTTTCTGAAAAAAAAAAAAAATGATTGTTTAGCGTTAATAAATGTTGGGTCAATAATAAGAAAGTCCTTAAGTAGGTAAACGTTTCCAGTTTCATAAAACATGTGTCGATATTGGATGGAATTGGACAATGCCAGTCCTACAGCGATGTAAAAAATCGACACGAAACTACAATTCCATTACATAACTGGTACAAAATCGAAAAAAGTATAGAGACTTCCAAAATTGTAGCTCGACACTCGCTTGGGATTCAGCTAACAAACAAAGCAAATAAAATTCGAGCAAAAAGTGATGCAATATGTGGTCTCCACTGACTGCGTACATAAAATATCTTGTGGAACGTAAAAATAAAAGTTTGGCTATTTCACACCCAATCTGAGCAATGCCACAAACGTTTACAATATAGAGAGAAAATATTTAAGCATCATTTTTTTCTTTTTTAATTTTGAAGGAAAGACACCTAAAACATTTCGCTCCACCCGGAGTGAAAAGAGTCATTTGATGATTTCCAAATAAAAGCGATAAATTGACTTGTGTAAATAAGAATGTGGATAATTAAGTATGGGTGGTTACGTTACATTTTATTTATGATGGTTCTTTTTAATTGTACTGCAAATATCACCATTAAACAATAATGATAAATAAAACTACGGGTAAGTAATATTAAATAACATAAACCTAACTAAACTGCACTGATTCAAAAAATTCAGTTCAATAAAACAGACCACAATGTTGTCGACCCGAAATGTTTATGCACAAATTAATAGCTGATATATAATCCAAAGTTTGTTATTGTTTGGTCGTTCATTCCCTTGGCTATAACATTCTGATCCCACAACGTTTCTTTATTTAATTTATTCATTGTATCTCGTAAGCACTGAGTTAACAAATTAAATCGTTTTAATGGCCATACTTCAGTAATTTTGTTATAAGGTAAAAACGTTGGCTCGCTCTCGAAGACTCGGTGCTGCTGATTTATTAAAGAGCTCCCTACTAATTTGGTTTGCTTATAACAAACGGAATATTCACATGGTGCTTTAATATCGCAATTCTACTTATAGACAACGAATAAAATATCATTTTTAGCTGACCAAGGCTAAAATAATAAAAGAAAAAATATTTAGAAAAGAAAGGGAAAGATATGAATCAGCAGTATCATAACTTTTATGTCAAAACTCTGTGATCGTCTTCGCACGTGTAATATTTTACAATTACTCGACGAACTTCAGAAAAAAATTCTCGCACAGTAACGGGGTTTCAGCCGAAAGCGGGTCCAAAGAATCAGTTGAACCTTAATAGATGGGCAGCCATAAAATAAATAAAACTTTGGGCGTAGGCCGATTTTTATCTGGCCCTTCTAAGGGAAATACGGGGGTCAGTCCGCTCACAACCTCTTCTAGTTACATTTTCACCCGATAATAGATCTTGCGTGAAATAAGGATGGTGCCAAATTGGGGTATTAAGTGCCTTATTTTCGTTTAAAGACTAAGCTCAGACAGTGTCCGTTTTCGGACCAATGAATGTTGATAAGAACGTCATGTTATTTTTCGATTCACTGGCTGATGTATCAGAGTGATTAATATGGCCCAATTTGATATTTTTGATATTTGTACGCTTCACTGCAAAACATATAGAAACAAACTAATATTGTGACATCTCACACACATGTAACTACCTATGTTTACAAATTAAAAGTTTCACCATCATCTCACAATGAAAATGTAAGAAGTAGGTAGTTTCAAAGGACATTGTTAAAAGTGGCCTATGAATCAACACATGCGAAACCTTTACTATTATTCCTAGTCTTTTTTTTTAATTACATTTTACTGATTAGAATAGAACGGACACTTTTTAATTACGAAACCATTTTAAAAAATAACTCACTTAGGTTTTATAACCCGGCGCCATGATTTTAAAATGAAACAAAGCACTCTCAGCGCTGTAAGATTTTTAGTTACCTACAAAAAGAGTAAAGCGCTGTATGACACGAACACTATTGACACTGACAGTCGATAAAATGACAGTTGACACTTTGATGTACCTAATGTATTTGGCACCCGATACCAGGGAATCGGCCGTCGACCTAACTTACCACGCTTTCGTATGTTAGAAGAACATAGTAACACTACTCTATACATTTTTTGGTGAGATAAAAAGTCTGGCAGCTCTGGGATCTTAGTCCATTTGGTATGTTTCTATTGTTTGGAATGTTTTATAACCTCAAAATCCGAAATCATTTTAGATATTTTACAATTCTGGCAAGTGTCCGTGATTTTAATTTAGTTTTAGTCGAACATATGCATTATTTAAAACACAGATAGTAAATTCACGTCTCTGTTGGTTCTTAGGCGAACAATGTATGGGCGATGAGCAATGTCCTTTCCCAATGATATATTTTCATGTAACTATCTACTGAAAGCTACATATAAAACAAATATATATAGAGTGGTTTTTGATATTCCATAGTGTAATAAAAAAAACTTGACATATTTTAATTGCAAAGTTAGAACAATACCACTTTTCTACTCAAAATTTTTCGATTTTGTTGGCGAATAGACTTTTGTTGGTGAATTAAAAAAAGAATAGATATGATACCAAATAAACACAACTAAGTTTCAGGAGTGTGTATTTGAATATTCAAAAGCGGACATTTACAAGAAGAATGAATTTGAATTAGACACTAAAGTCTCGTTGGAATTGCCTTCAATTCATGTGATCGGGGATAGCTTCTAATTTTTCACGAGTTAGAGGAAAAAGTCGTATATACCTGGCAAATTGTGAAATCTACTTATTTGGGAAACAATGTCATGTAAATACATGAAATATAAAATACTTGCGTGTAAATATAAAATACGTTTGTTAATAGTTGTTTTTATTTCTACTTTAATAAGGCCAAGGTGGTTGATTACAATGAATAAGATAAGAAAGATAGGGAGAAATAAAGTCACCCAATTTAGGCTTAACGACCACAAACAACGTGGTTCGGCGTAATGGTTGAATCAATCAGCTGTTTGTAGGAAAACGGAGACGAAACTGATTAGCTCAGCCTTCGAAAGGGGCTTTAGTCTTAACTTACCGTTCTTATTTAGATAAATCTGCGTTTTTTATTTGGACATGTTAGAACTTTGATAAGAATATATTTCACAATTATTAAATTGTCAGACAAAGTAATGGAACAAATCCATTGTAGTTCAATTTGTAGAAGGAAACCACTAATGTGAGTACTATCTTGAATTTTAACTGTAATAATGACTAATTAAACCCATACTGTTAATAATTATTATGTACCTACAAAAACTAATAAAACGGAAGAGTAGAACTGTTGAAATTTAATTTTTCTGGTGGATGGATGCGACAAAAAAGGACCTTGCAAATGTGGCAATGGTTTAGAGAAGCCTACATGTTCAGCTTTGAACGTGTATCGACTGATCCTAAAATTAGCAAAAAGGCCTCTACTTTTACATTATCTATATAATAATTCTGTACAACAGACCATTAATTATCAAATATGTTCCTCCCAAAATGTCGTGTTTATAAACAATACAATACAACAACTTATTTAATTTCACGTAACAAACAAAACTTTGTAATTGAAAAACTTAGGTTGGAACCTCATACCCAACACGGGCTCAATACTACCTCCGAAACTATTTACTTATGCTTAAACAAACTATTTTAATTATAACGCTTCTGAACATGTTTGTACGTCTTTCTACTAATCTCAAAATTAAAGGAATTTTCAAGAATTAAACATTTTTCAATGTCATAATTACACCCACTTAAAATGTTGCCCTAACCCGAAAGAATGATGACCAAAAAGTTTTTCCTCCAAAATTATTTATTGGAAGGAGTTACCGTTCTTTAGAAAGATAAATGTTAGTCGAAAAGTTTCCTGTTTATGCTCAAATAAGCGTTGAAGTTTTCTCAAAAACTGTCGTTAAGATTTACCTTTTAGGCTGTAAAAACAAGCGTGCAAAACAAGTAAGACCGCGAGCTTCTTAGTTTAAGTACAACCCTGAAAAGATTTTGAGCTATTTCTTATTTAGATACATCTGCGTTTTTTATTGGGACATGTTAGAACTTTGATAAGAATATATTTCACAATTATTAAATTGTCAGACAAAGTAATGGAACAAATCCAACAATAGAACGAATAGTTCAATTTGTAGTTGAAAATATTACAACAGAAAATAAAATCTACAGTCCAAAGTTCAGTGAAACAATAACAAAATCAAATATTAACGCACACTGTCAAAATTAAAACCACAATTCTGAATACCACAAAAGCCAAAGTGAATACGTAATCACTTCCTTAAGATCTTAGAAATGTGATTTCGGATATCTTTCACTTACCTTATAGACATTTTAGCAAAATGAAAGATTCAGTTAATTTTGACCACGGAAAGGGTACGATGACTGGCGACATACAGACGAAAACAAAGCAATAATTTCATAGCGAAGACATATTTGGGGAGAAAGTCCTGTTATTTATCCAGAAAGATAGGAGTAGTGACGAAAATAAGGTCCGGGATATCCATCTAGAGGAAATTTGCTCGTGCCCTGATATGTAGATATGGTCTATCTTGCCTATATCGTTGAGAAAGGGTAGAAATTGTTTACATGGACCCGTCTTGACAAAGATCTTCTGATATAGGTTAATGTTATTTAAACGTGTCACAATCTTTGTTTGTTTCGTTTGCAAACAAGTACCTATACCAAAATAAAACATTTTTCTGACAAAAATTATATGCTTGGGGATTTACTAAGACTAGACAATTAATGTAGATTACGATATCAAATTGTTTTGTCACTGACCCCAAAATATATATTATGGATACTCACTTTAATCTATTTTTTTTGTTATTGCATTTTGCCATTTAAACAGTCAAAAGTGCCCTTTGGTAGCTAAATTCAAATAAATTATTGGACCCTGTGTGTTTTCTTGAGAAACCCAAGTAGCATTACATTCGAAACTGTATTTTCATTCAATAAGTGCTGCAAATGCTTTACATTGTGCAAAGCTTCTAAAGGCTAGCCGTTGTCGCTATGCCTTAGTGTGCATGTCCTTTGACAAGCGCGTTGTGTTCACTGTTGTTATCTTGTTTCCTTCGAGTGAAAGTATTACTCTGTGTTTATTTTCCCTTCCCTTCAGCAGGTAGGAATATGTATTATCTCCCTTTGTTTCAAACTACATTGTAACCGATTCGTGTTTTGTTTTTTTTTATCTACTGATTTAAATGTGTAACAATAAAAGTCTATTTAGCAGTTGGAAAAGTTTAATTTATCTGTTTAACGACTAGATCTTTCATGGCCTACTAAAAATTCAAACTCAAATACGACTTTCACGACGACAGTCACGGTTGAACAATATTGTGTTGACCAACCGTGGCGAAACGTTTGATGAGCTTGAAGTTTTACAACATTGTAAATTTCACTTTTCTCATTATCTCAAATGCCTTATTGCTTTTAATTTCCTTCAAAATGAAGACGTAATTTATAACATGCAGGAAATTAATTGCAAATAAGACTCTCAATCATTTTTATTCCACATGATGCTTCAATTTAACGTCTTGAAGTAGAATGGTTCATTCTGAAATATTGGGTCGGTATATAAAAATATTTGCTCGCGAAGTCGTTACGGCGCTTAAAACTGGTGCCATACCTCGATGATAAAATTTTTTAGTTAATAACAGTTTTCTGCCTTTCTGAACAAATAAACAATTCGGGGAAAAATACGCTCTGTGACAACCGAAAATGAATAACAACAAGGTGTGAATAAGTGTGCTTTTCCTTTCGTCGTTTGCTTTGGATTTAACGTTTGCTTGTTTTATGTTATTCTAGTCCACGTATTAAAACTACCTCGTAAACATACAGCCAATCTTAATTTAAACCTAACTAAAATTTCGTTACTAAGAGAGAACACGAAGAAATTAGACCTCTATTTTGCACCTGAGCTACATACAAATACATCACCTGTCATGTGTGCTAGCTCACTTAACTACAACACGAACCAAACACACCGGATATCCCCTTTTACCCTTTCACGTGGTTCTAGGTGGAAATATTTCAGTGTGTTTGCGCACATTTACATTATGCAGAGTCAAACGTGCATTCATTATGACAGCCATAATTATGTTATGAGAACAACCTTGCCGCTGTTACCTTCATGCAGACAAACAAGCATACAATCGAGAATTTATGAGCGTCACGGAATAAAGATAACCCCTTTGAATGGGCAATGAAGAGAATTTGGATTTGCGTGTAAACACAACATTTTGCCAATGATAGCACTTTCAAGATAATATTACCCTCTAAGCACAGTGTCGTATAAAATAAGATTTTATTTATCGGTTTCTTCTTCTGAAGTTTGAAAGCATTAACTAATATTGGAGTTGTCGAACCAATCTAAACTTGTCGCGAAAATCTTGTAACTTTTTAAATTCATATATACATATTTTTCGCGTAAATTGTGAAAGATGCTTAGAAGGTCACTTTTTCTACTTTCATGCATAAAAGTCAAGATGAAACTGCAGTTCTAGCATAGGAAAAAGAAACGAAAATGAGTTGAGTGCTACAGTTATAATGTCTGAAGCAGTATTGATACAAGCGATCCTATCAAAATAAATGGCAGCCTTGAGCCTGCTCGTAAACGACTTGTAATAAACTTCACAGCATGGTTGACAGTTTACACAAATCGGTTAATGTCTTACTTGGAATTATTTTATGCAAATTACTGTTTTAAATACGTAAAGCGAGAGACAATTTATAGCCACTCTAAGTATGATTTCATTTGTAAACTAGACCACTTGACTTAATGATCATTTTATTCTGATGATACTATCACAAAACACTATTTGCAATTTTATAGCTATGGTACTGGACATTTCAGCATAATGAAACCCTGAAGAAAAATTAAAAACAAAGTGACGGATGAAAGGAAAGAACATTGCGAATGGTTTTCTTTGTTCTAGTTGACTCGCGGACAAATAATTGAATTGCTGTCTTCGTATGTACAGACTGCATTGAATATTATAACCATACAATCAGCAAATCGTTATATGACATTAGCCTTTAATGAGCTGTATTAACGAGCATCAAGCATTCTGTTTAACAAAACACGACTGATTCAAAATTTCCACAGAAAAAAAGCTTCAAATAAAAAAATTACACTGTCTATAAACATTAAGCCCACCTAACTTTAATTAACTTCAACCCTGAAAATAATTCCGAAAACTAATTACATTGAAGCCTAGAAGACATTGAAAACTTAAACAATACACTTCAATTGTTTATTCATAATAATAAACAACGCGGAGTCACGAAAGGTACTCAAAGCTCTTACATCTACCCTCCAAGCGTCTCTGGGAAAGACGGTTACCGCTTTTTCAAGAGCTGCACTTGCTTTAATGAAGCAGGTAATGACTCTCTGAGAGTCAACAGCAAACAAGGTGAGGGTTGAAGGCTTAAGGCGAAAGCACTAGAAGGCCGCAAATTTGAAATTTTCAAACACTTTTTCCAGTTGCAATGGTAATTTTAGCTACATATGGACTAAGGTGCCTATTTTACTAAATAACCGACCAATGTTCAAACCCCTCTTTTTTTTAATCATAAAATCATTGCCGAAAATATGTATATGAAAGAATGTAACAAAATTGTCGAATTGTGAAATTTTTGTCCGTCGGTAATTTTAAATTAAAGTAAAACCTATAATACACATTTGACTGATTTTCAGTATTATAGAGATGATTTAATTATTACAATTCTATAATGATGGTTTTAAATTCGTCAACAAATAATTATTACAAATTCGGTTTGGTCACAAGTGAGACAATTTAGGTAACGCCGATAATACTCAGTACCTATATCAAACTTGACGACTGTGCGAATGAAATAGTGTTGAAAAGATTGCTCTTTGCATCGAATGGCTTAAAAAAAAATAAGATTTGGGTACTGTTAATATAGCTTAAATTATTTTTATACAGATACTACCATTCCCGTTGGAAAATTACATACCACGGGCAAAGCCACCAGTAAACTAACAGTACTTTGTAACTGATGCTGAACTTCAAATTGTAAAAAAAAATAATTTCTCGGGTTTGCCATCTTTATGGGAATATATCATACAGCTTCTTTTTTTTATGGTATTATAAAATATTGTCATAAGCGGATAAGCATTACACCTATAATCGCTGCGTGTACGCCAGATTGCTTTAGAAAATAAACAGGAAGGTCGAGATTCTAATTTTCTTGCTTCTGATTTATCTTTAAGGTTATTTTAATATCTCTTTCAAGAGGAAATTTTAATTGCTGTCAGAGAGTAAAGTCTCGTTTTTCCACATTGCTTTTATTCTTGTCCGTAAATAGCTTCGTTGAAGAGATAGATATTATTATATCGCACTTTGAAAGCTATTTTAATAAAGGAAAACTATCACTATCTCCAATCGACTTTGTAAATAAAAACGTTGCAATTTACGCTGTCCACTAGGTTAAATTTAAATTGCTCTAGGGTGCTTGGAAACAAATTAGCGCAAAAAAAACCCTCCGAGTAGAAAATAACTCGTCTTGCACTCATTTTTAATAAATTAGTCTCAGAAAAATGAACTAGAAAAATGATGTCACCGTGGAGTGTTAGCGCGCAATTAAGCTCGCCTCCTTTTGGACGCAATGGCAATTTATCATTTCTTAACAAAATGAATGACGTATTGCTTATGATGCCTTTCACTAAAGAATCTCCGGAATTTCGGATCCAAGCGAACCTGAATGAAGACCGCATATTTCATCTCGGAGTACCCAAAGAGTTAATAAAACCTTTGACTTTTGAATAAAGTCATTCAGTATAAAACATTTATTGAGCGCGAATTCTGTTTTCAGTTATGCCCGTGGAATTAATGACGTCATTACATGAATGTTTTAATTTTTTAAACTCTCTACATACACGCACGCAATACAGCTGTTTATCATTGGCCTTTACACGAGGTAACACAGGGGATCCGTCGTCAAAAACAAACTGGGGAACGGGTGTCCTCGGAACTTCCTGCTTAATTAAATGGGTGTTTGTATAGGCGGACAGACGTTTTCTACGTTGAGTCTTATTAAGCAAAATTGGGCTAACTTTGCAAGGTTTGTTTTCTTGGAAATTAAGATAGACACACGTTCCTGCTTGGCTGGTATAAGGATTCAAAAGTGACGATACGCTACTGAAAAAGGGCAATTTAGTTCAAAATCAAAATCAAAAGTCATTTATTCAATTTAGTCTGAGTGCCAGCACATTTTGAACGACAACGTTTACAAGAAGACAGTCCCCCAAAAACGCCCGCCCGTCACCACTTCCTAGTGTTGACGGGTGGTTCGTAGGAGTACCTGCCAATGAACTGAGCATTTTCAAATTTTCTTGTGGGATCAAGCGTTATTTCATGCCCGATTTTACTAAACTTCTATACAGAATCGCTCGTAAAGTTTTTATGCAGTAATTTACTCAAATCCTTGTCGAGAAAAAAAATGTATTAAGTCCTGGACCGTTTAAGTGAGGGCAAGTTAAAGCAAACCCCAGATCGTTAGGTTGTTTCAGAGGAGTCGTGAATCCCTTTTCTCGAGTTTTCCCTTTGAGGCGCTTTAAAAGCGATGAAGCGTAAAACCCAAACCAAGATGGAACAAAATATCTGGAAAATTTCGATGAACCTATGCAAAGCTTTATTCCAAACTGATGAAAATGAACGAAGGTTTTGAGTGAATCAAATGACTTTTTCGTTTCAAGGCAATTTTATAAGATAAACCCTTTTTTTTCGATTCATGCCTATAAAGCTGCTCCATTTAGTAGGAATTGGAATACTGCTTATCCTGTTGCGTGAAATAAACGTGACTATTCAGCCATAACTATGTAAAAAACTTGTCATGGCCCTACTCTAAACATAGTGTTTGTCTTCAAATATTCAAGATGGGGCAGCTACACGCATGTCGGCCAGTAATTTAGAAATGGGTTGGACATGAACAACACGCGATGATGCCCAAATAAAAATGTTCCTTATTTTTTACAACTGGCGTTGTTACCGTCAAATATTTATTCTATATGCAGTGGGCAGCTTGGAAGGTCGAAAACATCGATGTTGGTTTTCTTTTGTTGTATTTTTGAATGTGAAATATTAAACATGAAAACACACAACGCCTGTACAGTAGGGTTTTGTTTTTAAAGGAAACGTGTTCGCTACACGTTTATTTTTACACCGAACATTGATAAGTGTTTAATATTTTTCTTGCTATTTTAACATGCCGCTCGATTTTTCGAACTCTATCATTGTGTTGTTACTGCAAATTTTAATAACGTTATAAACGATAAAAAGCAGAACAAAATCATTTCAGATCCACAAATCGTTCCCATACATTAAATTAATAAAACAAAGTCCTCCGCCGCGTCTGTCTGTCTGCCTGTTCGCGATAAACTCAAAAAATACTGCACCGATCGAATGGTTCCTGAGGAAGGTTTTAGTATATAATTTGTTAAGCGGGCAAAGCCGCGGACATCAGCTAGTTTTTAATGAAATAAATGTTTTTTTTTTTTTTTTATAAAAAGTGTCACTTCGACAAATTACAAAATTGATACAATATGAATAATGAAAAATTATTTTTTCGATAGCATTCTCATGATAGTATCGTTTCAATATAATGGAATAAAGAATAATGTAGCTCTCCATACGTTGAGATATTACTTTAAGAAATGTTTGAGAATCACTCTAGGTATTATCATAGATCTAATAAATTGTTCACCTTGAGCAAACATCCATTCATCACGTTGTCTCAACTGTGCGAGGATATATTCTTTGGTTGAGAAATGTTCTACAGAATCAAGTCTATTGCCGTAAGAAATCCATTCTAAATGATTAACCTTTTATCACTGTTTTCTTTTGCCAATTCACCTGTTTTTCTCTCCGTTTATTTTTCTGGAAGAAGGAGTCACTTTTTAATAATCATTACAGTATGGATAAAGATCCTAATAAGACTGGTTACAATATTTGAGACACTCTACACAGTGGCAATATATCAACGATGAAAATCAGTGTCAAAAGTCTAATAATTATTTGGGATTGAACATAGCAAATTTTATCAGCACATAACAATTCATTATGAAACTTGTCACGTTGGCACTGTCTAGTTAGGCTGTCAAAAACACGCACAGAATGCGAGCATAGTGCGTGTTTTTGACCAGTTGTATAAACCTAGACGAAGCATACACGTGGCATTTCTTACGAGTAGTCCGGTCAATTTAGACATAAAACAGTGGTCAAATAACAAAAATTCCCGGAAAGCCAAATATTGGTGGAGAGCTGGTGTTGACCATTACAAATAAAGTTTTAAAAATCCCCATCGATCCTATGTGTGCTACAAAAGTTATTCGGGGTCAAAGGTCAAATTTTGAGATTTTTTGGATTTTTCTCGAAAACGGGAAGTTTTATCAAAAAAAACCTCAAATCAAAGTTGTAGATCTTAAAATTTTCTACAAAAATGGTTTTCATGATTTTTTTCCTTAGAGTTACCATTCCTGAGATATCGCGATTCTAAGAGTCACATTATACATGATATGCACAATTGCACATTTAAGCCACGTATTACATCTAAACAAGTATAAATACCTATTTGTGTCTCTTTTATATATAAATATTATACTATTCTGAAAACATTTATTCAAAAGATAGTCAGTCCCTAACTGAATCCCCTCTACCAACGTGGCTTTTTAAAACATCTGGCGGTATAAAATCATTTAATTTCTGAAACCTGGAAGGGCTCAACAGCGAACAGAAATATATTCTTCAAAAAGTTTATCTGCTTATCCCAAATGCCAAAACTATATTTTATTTTTACATGCGGTAACCGTCTGTGACACTTCCGTCAGCAATGTACAGAAGGGGCAAAACGTCAGTATTTAAATTATTCGAAAAAAAAAGATTTGACTGACTGCGCTCAAGTATTTACAGAAATTGATTCCACACCTCAAACAATAATTACGGAAGGAATTCGGTTTCTTCTTGCGGTTTATGGAGCGCCAAAAAAAAATTGCTTGCATTTATAAATACCGATACTTAACTTTTGTAAAAAATACGCGAAACAAGTACAACTATCATGTCTTCCTCCAACATCTGCTATTCAACACTTGTATCGAGTATACTATCAAGTTCAAACATGGTTAGGCAATCAACTGAATCCAGAAGACTGGGGTTGGAAATTGTTAGACTAGACTAGACTCCCACCTGCTCCAGAAAAACTCCTCAACACTATTTTTTGCAATTGCAAAAAAGGTTGTAGTGCCAATTGAGGCTGTAAAAAAATCGGGTTGCTGTGTTCTCCAGCGTGTACCAATTGTCAAGGTCAGTCTTGCTCAAATGTCCCAATAGAGGAAGATTCCTGTGATTTTAAAGAAAAGACCAATGACTCAACCACATTTGAACAATTTATGAACATCCAGCAAGAGGAAGAAGAAGAAATCGAAGAAGACGTGACTGTTGCAGTAGACTTTCAAGAGTATGAATCTCAGTAAAATATTTAAAGAAATCAAAACAATAGTTAACCCAATAATCAATAGCAATATCAATAATCAATATTAATAATAAGGTAATATCTAGAACTTGACGGGTATTGTTCCTTTAAATTATCCTAAAATTGTCATGACAGTTAGTGGAGTAGGCCTACAGGGGAAACCACGGTAAAAAACGCACCGAGTACCACTACCTCACAGATGGCGTGGAAATGTATGCATATCATGTATAATGTGACTCTTAGAATCGCGATATCTCAGGAATGATAACTCTTAGGAAAAAAATATGAAGACCATTTTTGTTAATTTTAAGATCTACAACTTTGGTCTGAGGTATTTTTTGATAAAACTTGCCATTTTAGAGAAAAATTCAAAAAACCTCAAAATTTGACCTTTGACCCCGAATAACTTTTGTAGCACACATAGGATCGATGGGGATTTTTAAAACTTTATTTGTAATGCTAAACCCTAGCTCTCCACCAATATTTGGCTTTCCGGGAATTTTTGTTATTATAAATGTCTATATTGACCGGACTAGAGCACGGCTTATGTAACATCTATAAAATAAAATTGTAGCTGGTCAACGTCTGAGCCACATAGGAGATATACATATTTGAAAACTCAATATGTAATAAATGTTGTATAAAGACCCCTTGGTCTTTCTACAACATTTATTTTTAAATTTGTCGTCTACCTGTCCGTATGCAGGTATGTTTGTATGAGCATCACGTAAAATCTGCTCAAAGAAATTGGATGCGGTTTTTAAAGTTGTATTTTTTTTAGTGTAACTTAGTATTTGGTAAATTATGTTCCAGCTTAATACGCTGCCTAGAAGACAAGTTAATTACTACAGTAACTAAAACTAATAATTTCGAATATTTCATGAAATTCGTTATTTATCAATCCTTCGTCGAAAGGATCCTAAAAACATCAATGCGGGTCAAATGCGGGTCGTACGTACCAGGAAGAAGGCTCGTTTACGATGCCGATACCTGAATACTTGGGTAGCTATTGGTATAGCTAAAGATATCGGGAGTACAATAGCCGACTCGTATGGTAAGCTTACACGCATTCACTGTGAAGTTTTGGGATTTTGCATTTCGTTGATAGTCTGCTACAAAGATGATTGATTGACTATGCTACAAAGATATGGTATGTACTTGATTAATTTTACAGAAACTTCAGAAGAAAATCTTCTCAGGAACTCATTCGTCAAATAAATTTATCAAACGAATAAATCTGTGTCCAGAATATATTTCACGCCTCCACTCAGAAACCTAAATTTTTATGTCCATAAATTCAAACGGCAAGAAACTTTCCCCTTTCCGAAGTTGCGTAAGAAAGGGCATATAAATTACGACGCAAATACTTCGCCTCTCGGGGTTTCCCGTACTAATGAAAAACAACATCGTCACAATTCGGAAAGTACTAAAACGAAAAAGTTTTGACGGTCCAAGTCATAAACACATAGGTAATGAAAGAGCGTTGTCCTGAATGAATTTAATATAAATTTATCAATTACGAAATTTTCACCGGAGTGTACACCTGTAACCCTTTGGCAAAAAAAAATATTAAGGGTGCGCCACTTTTGAGCCGGATTTTTGAGCGTTTATTTTGCAGGTTGTATAAACGGTGCTAAATCAGCGTTTTCTCCCTTAACTGTTATCTTTTGAACAAAACTCTGACGCCAGAGGTAAAAAGACCTGCCTATTATTTTGATGATGTGACAAAGCTTTGAATATGACTTGACTCTTTTATAAGACTTTTTCAGCGTTATGCTGTGTCATCGTTATGGCTATTGTTGCAATTGTTCCCGTTATATTTTTATTTGTCAGGTCGAAGTCGCTTTTGGCGTCGTTTTATCGAGACTTCCGTTTTTCCCTACCATTTATTATGATCAGGAACTGATCATTTTTTTTCCTCTTTGTATATAATTTTCACGTAGAAAGAAATGTTTTGTTTCACTCATGATTAGTTTGACTCAATTTTATCAGCCCTTTCTCCGCTGCTGACGTACCAGCTTCCTCTTTGTGAGGGAGAGTGGTATTTAGCCTACTCTCTCTCACGAAGAGGAGGCCGGTGCATGAGCACACATTGCAAATTGGTCTACTGGAAATGTTACAAAGCGGATTCCACCATGATTTTGAGAGTGGTGGTTATGATTTAATCGTGTAATGAATATAACACAACGTAAAATTGCCTTGGATGAAACGCCAATTTGTCAAGACTCTTCGGAGTCCATACCGTTGGGTGACCTCTGTTCATGTTTTGACTTGTTAACATAAAAAAATTATGCATTCAAAGTTGAAATTGACCGGCCATTTTGTATTATCTATGTGTAGGTAATTGTTACCACAACGTAACGATGGATAAACATGTGTGTGTACTTCAAACCATTAATGTAGTCAATGTCAATATAATATTAAAACCGTATATAAAACCACACTCATGCATTACAACTACACAAACTACAACGTACCTCAAACGACGAAAGTTCAGCGACAAAGCAGACTATCATCGACAGAGTTATATCGCTGCATCAGCTAGAGGTGTAAATAAGTCGGCCCTGGCGTCGACAGGGCATGTTCCGGGGCTGTCGAGTCTGTTGCATTGATCCTGCACCCCTTCACCTCGCTTCTTTCATCGTCGATTATCGATAAACTTATCGTCAGCATTCGATTGTACATAGTCTGTCACTTCACTATTAGAGCACTGGATTGTAGGTCACTGTTTTTAGGCTATTGGGGGTTTAGTTTTTAAATCATGGTTTCATTTTTACCCTTAATTTTTGACTATACTGTATTAACAATCTGTTTAAAAATGCAGCAAAGAAAATTAAATTAGGTTAGGGATACATTTTTTTTAAACTACTGTGAGCACACCCGCTAATATAGGTATAAAGATATTATTCGAAAAGGGAATAGGACCTTCTTTAATTTTTAGTACGTCTGCGTAGGCTATGTTTTTAATATACCAGCTCACAATGTTCATGACAACATTAATGTGCTTACCTAACTTTATAAAAAGTTTTTGTTAGCCAGATGTTTGCAATGAAAACCGAGTTTTTACTATAAGCGTTGTACGCACTGTAGTTTAACAAAACATTTATAAAGTTAACAGGCGCAGTCGTCCAAGCTCCTGTCGACAGCTGCTTACCAAAGAGCATCGATCAAGTTGGTTGCTACGAAAAGGCTACGCAGCCAGCCACGACAAGGCTACGATAGTGCTACGCCGTAGCATCTGACCGAATTCCGTAAGTATTTTACCTAAAACCACATCTAAGTCCGAAATAGGCGTGTGTAACTCTTTACGGAACCGACTCACTGATCCGGATCACTGAAGTGATTCAAAAGATTCGTTCAGTAACGACGTTTCAAACGCATCATTTGGATCTGGAACAGTACTTGCTCTGTCTCATTTCGTTTCACGACGCATCACGCGAGCGGCGAGGCGAATGAGCCGCGTGGCCGGGAGTGAGAGAGAATGAGAGAACAGAGAACTGAGACATTGAGTAATTTAACTATAGACTCGCGTGTGGCGAGTGAGCGGGTGAAATAATTACAATCTATACAAGTCAGAGAGAGATAACAAATGAGGAGAAGTGTATCATTTAACTCGTAAGGAGTTTCGCTGGCATTATTCATGCACGTAAAAATTACCACTAAGGTCCTAACGTATCAAATACTATGAGGTCGTTATTTGCATGTAATGTAAAATTAACATAAAAAGTTGACCAGCTGGGCTAGCCGCTAGTCCTAAGCCTGGATAAAGTATGAAGGAGGATCGATTTTATATACAATCTTATTTTAAATAAATAACCTCTATTATGCACATGATATCAATCAGCATTGTTGCCAAATAATGTTTCACTGACTCGGTCATTAATAAACGCCCGCGACGGCTGCGACGGACGTAACATTATATTCGAAACATTCTGTTCTTTATATCTTTCGAAACATTCTGTTCTTTATATCTTATGAGTCGATGATCCAAATGAGCCAAATGAAACATATCAGTGTTTCGGAACATTTCAATGATCGAGATGCAAATGTTCCAATCGCAAAAATGATACACTTTGCCCACCTCTAGTCCGAAACTCATTTACTACACTTAGGGCCAGTTTCACCGGTTACGTATAAAGTGTCGGTTAGCCTATTAGGAACTTATCTGGCAGATGAACTAAAACTTTTGGTTTCACAGGTGTCGGATAGCGATATCTGGCAGATTTATTAAGTATTTGAGTATTATAAAGTATTATAGTATTATAAGTGTCGGTTAGTTATGCATCAGATAACTAACCGACACTTTATCCGTAGCCGGTGAAACTGGCTCTTAGAGTCTATGTAGTAAATGAGTTTTTTTAACCACTTTTTGGCAACGTATCTTAAGAATTTTTGACCCTTCGCATAATTTCGTTCACAAAATGGGAAGTAAATAACAAAACATTTGTATCGAACGTGAAAGTGTACCAAAAATAAATTGCCTTCGGCTTCGAAATACATATTTGCCATCATAACGATACGATTGAGGAAAGTGGTACTAGAATTAATCAAAATTTCTCAGTAAAATGTAACGTATATAATATACATTTTTAACTTAATTGGATCCCTTGGCTTAAACTCATTTAGGTAAAGGGTACTCCTATAAGTTCTCCTGGACTACTTAAGATATTGAAAGAATAATACTAAATTATGTACTGAGTAGGTAGGCTTTCTACACACCATAATAAACTTCGTTAGTAACAGACTAGTGCTAGGCCTACTATACTATAATGGGAGACTAGTCGGCTCTCAAATAACTAACGCATCGGTCGACTAAGCTTTCCTGTCTATTTTTTATGTTTTCAAGTTTTATAACGTTAAAATTTTTGTTGCCAGATTTGAATTTATGTGCGCACTGTTCTTGCTAGACTACTTTAATTCTTTAAAATATAAAACGTATTAGTAGGTAAAACATTGTCAATTTTTTTTTACTATTTTCTGTTTTCCTGAAGACTAGTTGGCAAATGTTGCCGGGTAAACGACGATAAGTTGGTCCATATCTACAACAGACCAATTTCGAAATGTGTTTTGACAGTCAGGTTGGTTTCGAGATGATCTCCTAAGTGATGTCGTCTAGAGATTGTTTGTGACTCTCACTTTGATTCAGACCTCGGCTTTCAGCAATTACAACTAACAGAACTTTGTAGTTTATGTCATGATTGTCCTCAATGTTTGCCAATGAATCTAGAAAGCTACTAAAACACTTTGTTTAACCGATAGTTATATACTTCTTTTAAGTTGTCATGTAAGTTTAAAATCGATTCAAAATAGAATTAATGATTAATCTATTGTTAAGTTTCCATATTTTTGACATTGTGTCGAAAACTGTAGGCGCGTTACAAAAATTGTGAAGGTTTATTTTAATACGAATATATCCTATACAAGCGCTAATAAGCTAGTTTTTTGCTCCAATCCCTCACAATACTTGTTTATATTAAGATATTCATCGATTATACCAATTGTATTGTTTGACTTAAATATTTCTTTGTGAAGATAAAACAACACCGAAAAGCCACTGGGCAAATTCTCAAGACCTCGCTCGACATTTTGTCTTAAACTCCAATTTGGATCGATCTATCGGTGCCTTAATTTCCATTATCGTTAATTTAACCTACGTTCGAGTTTAGAGGAACCAATTTCTATTGGTGGAATTTGTCGTCTAACCAAGCTTTAATTTTAGTCTTTGATCGTGGTCCTCTAATTACTTTCCTTCTGAAGGTAGGTAATTGAGTTTCAGAAAATGTGAATAACATACACTTTTTGATAGCAGTTTTGATAAAAGTGTGTTAAAGATGTAATTGATTTTTTAATTACGATTTCGGTTCGATTAAGAAACTCTGTCATAATTCAAGTTGGGTATGCCTCGACAGCAAATTTTGTCAGAGCTTTACAAGAACTAAATCATGAAACATTAATCTAAGTTCCAAGAAATTGATATTACATATTTTGAATCCGGACAATTCGGATTAAATGGAAATTTATTCGCTTGATTTATTTGGCAGTTCTGTTTAGAATAAATAATCCATCTCAATTAACTTGTTTCAAGAAGCCTTCATGTTAAAATATATCGTACGTGGCCTACAATAATTACTCAATCACTATTAAACTGATGGTCCAATTATTTTGTGTAATGTGTTTTTTAATAGTCCACCATAGCATAATTGTTAATGGATGCGTGGCATTTAAATACTCCAATTAAAGAGCTCTTACTTTTATAGTACATTTTATTATCTGCGCAGTCGATAAATGTTCGCGCGTACATTTAAAACACCCTGGTTTTTATCTTACCCTTTTAATTAAGGACGAATGAACAGCGAAATAAACCCGTTAATTTTGATTACTTACAAAAGTCTGTTCATAAACTGAACAAGTTTAATTTTGCCGTCAAAAGGCCTAGAATTTTGAATGTTGATTCTGAGCGAAGTTTGGCTGGCGTGTTACTCGTTAGGCTTCGACAAAGTATCGAACGATATATTGTAGCCGATTGTTTCGACACTGTTGGACTTTAAACTTGAGTTTAATTGAAGCTGCTGATTGAATCTGAAATTCGAAAACGAAATTTTAACCTGAAACCGTAGAAGCTCAGAAAATTGAACTCGACAGCGAGGAATTGATACCTACATGACGATCAAAGGTGGAAACAAATTGACAAATATTTTTCAATATGATGAAACAAATGTAAAGCTATTGAAACTGAAAAATATTTGCAAAAGATACAATCATCATTTATCTTCAGAGTAATATCCTTACCGGTGGCAAAAAAAAACACAATTTATAAAATTATCTCTGAATAACATGATTTACATGCGGGAACTGAGGTATTTAAAGTTCAGAAGCCTTTAACAAGAAAGGAGAAGAAAAATCAATAGTATAGTCTACCCGAAAAATACACAATAGAAAACTTTTACAAGAAACTTTATTACAGAGAGGGAGGTGAAAACATCAAATAAAACCTTTGGGAGATTTTTATTCATTAGTCTCGTTATTATGGCATCCGGGATCAACTCCTACCTATATAATGTACCCAGGCCCTCAAGAGCAAACTGTGATTTAATTTAAGTTCGAACCCAATTCGGATCTAGCGCTCAATCTGAACATCTTTAGCGCGAAGTTAGAAGAACTTCTGATTGTTTGGACGTAAACAGATAAGTCCACGGATTCAAACAATGTGGTTTTCGGAGCGAAAACACATTTAAGAAAATATATGCTGAGTATCGGCGCTGAGGCAGATTTCCACGAAGAATGTTCTATAGCAGTAACTAACAAGTACTTCTATTTTATTTTTGCGTCTAGAGTACTTTAGTTAACTCACATAGATCTTTGTTTACTTGTAGACGAAATAAAACGAAATTGCTACAAGTAGGTACCATAAATTGTGACTCGACAACACTCCTAAAATATCGTATTTCTTGAAAACAAAAATACGTTCAAGTGAGAGCGTGTGTAAGAAAATAACGTTTTGTCGTAGCCTCTAACGTATGCGTACTTCTGTGCCCTACAAAACATGTTAAAGAATTAAGAAACCAAAAGCTACAAAAAAGTAAGATTTATAATCGCAAGAAAGGGAAGTTGGGGCAAAAGTTAATACATTTCGGAGCCACGTCATTACTGTTGAAGAAGACATTTGCAGTAGGATATGAAGTGGAAATAAAATTGGGACGACAATCGTATAAATCCCCGGCACTTTAGGCCTATGAACTTTTTACGTTGGTTGGCGAAAAATACAAAAGTAAAAACGCGATACTGCTCTCATACCGGGCCAATTTAATGTCAGTACGGTACGTGTTAGCACGTAGCTGTTACCAAACAAATTTATCTGTGCCCTCACTCAATTTGCTTACTCGTACTTCGATGGCGCCAACCTTTTATTATCCTCATAGAATAAACACACGCAGACGGTTGTTCGAATCAAATTACCCTAATAAATGTAACGGCAATTTCGAATGAACTTTTTTCGATTTTACGTTGATTCAGTGTAAAACATTGAGGTTTAAACAAGTTGAGTTTATGAATAAAATATTTTCCTTTGTGTTCAATGACGATTTTGCAAAAAATATTGTGGATACTACAAACAGTATGATGTACAATTAAATACTGTAGGTCAGAAAATGTATTTAAAATCCAAAAATAAAATATTTTATTCATCGATCAATTTCGTCCACATAAGACCACAAAAACAGACCCGTCACCACTATCACTATTTTTCAGTGACCAAATGAAAAAAATTTTGCATGCAAAATCAAAAAAGAATTGCATGTCTGTTAGCGTCTGTAATCTTTGTATTTACTGTAGCCATCCAAGATTGCGGGAGACTCGACGGCGTCGCTCGGGCGGTCGATGCACGCGTCACAATAAAACCTTTAGCAGCGCTCGCCACATTTCCCCGACCCCAATGCCTTCGAGATATTCTTCGGAATAATTACGGAACTGTGTTTTTTTTGCGCTACACTGTAATTAAGTTTGTTGCTCCTGTTCATATTTTCAATATGTTCCTTCTCGATGATATTTATGCTTATTTTAGTTTTTAATCTAGGTTTTCCGTTTCAGTTAACGGACAATCTATAATGAAACAGGTACAGAGTGTTCTATTCTTTTTTTCAATTTTGAGTTTTTTTATAAATAAACATACCTACTGTTGGGTTACTAGACATCATTATCGACTGGTAAAAACAATTTATCATACCTCTGTTGTGAGGAATGATTGATTCGCTCCTTTCATATTCGATATTGTATAATAAAATATGGGTCACTGTTTTCCATCTTAGAGCCAAATTTTACAACTGATGTGAGTATATATTACTACAAGATATTTTTCAAAGAATTTTACCTATTTTCCTCCTTCCCTTTATCAATAAGGCAATAAGTCTCGTAAAGGTATTTTTATCTAAATTTTATAGGAAATGGTCATTCCTAGCCACGATAAATGGGCAATTTCCGAAGTAGAAAAAGGGTCACAATCATTTTCGAGTTATGTAGACCAACGTTTATAGTACTTATAGTACCATTTGTACGATATAAAGATTTACCAACAGATACAACTATTTGGGTGGATCGCCCTGTCTGACCTTTACTGTTAAAGGTACGTAGGTATTGTGTAAACCTATAAAATAGTAAAGAAATAAATACAAATCATTTGGTGTGATAACATCTCTATTCAGTTTCAATTTTGAAAATACATAACTTTTAAGTACCTACACTTTTTTTTTAAATTATTTATGTTTGACATTGGACACTAAAGTGGTTATTTGACCTGAAATCACTTCGATTAATTTAATCATTAGGTTAAAATTTTTGACCTTTTTCGTTTGTCATAACAAACGAAAAAATTAAACCTATGACAGCGTCCATACAATTTTGCCGTTATTTTTGAGTAATAATTACAGTAACAACGCAATATACATGATGTTTAAACTAATGACAGTAATCTGAAAATTTTGCGAAATTGTTGCGAAATAGACATTATACCTACTTTAAGATATTCTGAGATGCTTATATATTCATAAGTTACCACGTTTACATTTGAATAAAACATGACCAGTGTAAAAAAGTAAGTCTTCAAAAAATTGTTTTCAGTAGAAAAACCAGAGTCACATGGTAAAATATTCCAAAGGTAATTCACCTTTGGAATATTTTACCATGTGACTAATTCATTTAAAGGGTATCGACTCACGAAAACTTTGCCCAGATATTACCGTGTTTTGCATAATACGTTTACATTACTCTCTTGAGATTCTCAGATAATATTATCATTAGGTGCTGTTATCTTTAAAGTACGCCATTTTTCGCACTGAAGCATTTGTTGTTTTAATATTATTTTGTTTAACCTTTTGTGTTGTTTAATTTTGTTTTTTTTTTATCAGGGTAACTTTATGAAGACTGTTAAATTAGGTCACTGTGAAAAATAATTTAAACATCCTTTAACTGTTTGCGTTGTTTCAAAAAAATATCACTGCTCATAGTTTTGAAACAATTTTTTTCGTCCCTTTTGGAACGTTTGCAAAAGTTATTTTTTTCGCATTACAGACATCCTTCTGTGTTAATTTTATGCTTTTCCATTGTACAACATTTTCATGGGATAAAGTTTGAAAATTCCAGACAGTGTTTGCCTGAAAAAGATAAACCTACCTACCTATATTTTAGAGAATCTTTAACGTTAATCACAGTTCATGATGCTGTATATTTTGGTGAGACGTACCTTTTGTGCCGTATTACGATTGGTAATATTGGAAGGAAATTGGAAAATGAGATATGATCTTGGACGAATAAGATACCTTATTTCGTTGCGACCCGTACAAAGAAAATTATGTAGGTTTACTTATACTATTCTGGGAAAGTAGGTTCTCATCTAATTCATATAAATGACATTGCAAAGAAAGACCCGCTTCCTTCCTTACAACATTGGAACCAGAGATTTATACTTCTTAATTCCTTATCCATGTGGGCTAGACCCATAAAAATGTAGGACACGGCCCATAAGTGTGTGAATCCACTTTTATGATCAGTAAAGTGAGCAGAACTAATTGGTGAATGATAAACCTATAAAATGTGACGAAGTTGGGCAGAATTACATCCTCTAGTGCCACGAGTAAAACGAAATGTCACTTAAACCTTAACGCGCACGTTTACGTTCCGTTTTCAATAATTTAATAATCATACTCCTGAACAAACAGTTACCTATTAAACGCTCCATTCACCACAGGTGTACCTATATTCTAAACAAAGTAAATTTAATTAACAATTTAATTATATTAATGGAATCGTTTGCATTAACGTTTGCATAAAATAGTGGCCTTATTTAGAATAAACCTGCTATATAATGTATATGTGTGGTATAATCAAAATGTTATAATAAATGGGTGTGAACTTCTATACTCGAAGTAAAGTATTGCTTTTAGGTTAGGTTGAATTAGGTGGCTTCAAAATTGTGGTAATGAAAGTTTAGATGAAAATATATTTTAAAGCATAATATTGGAGGAACAAAACACAAAACAATGAAATAAGCCGATTTTGCCAATCGTGACTACATAAAGCCTTAAAGCATAACAATTTTTTTTTCAGGAAAACAAATTTTTATACCCAGTGGCGAAAGTTTATATCACAGCCATTACAGATGCACTTCGGCATTAGGTATATCCATATATTGTTATTGTTGTCAACCGATCACTCAAAAAACCTACTTTTTTAATTTATTTTTTAACTTTTTCAATAGAACTAATAACGAAACAAACACTCCAAAATCAAAACGGAAAAAAACACTAACAAACCATTCAGATTTAATTTTATTTTTTAATTTGAACAACAACGTGTAGACGAACGAACGACACGTATTTGATTTCAATGATTCTGACAGCCGGCGCCGAAACGTTAAACGATGAAAAATATATTTCGAATGTTTTTTAAAATACAAATATCACTGACATTCTAAACAACTGTCTCCTTGGATGGATTGAGAGGTGTCATCTCGGAAGGTTTTGATCAGTGATTATGTATCGAGCGGGGAGCGAGCGCGATACTGCCCCGTATACGGCGAGTTTCCAACTGAATCACCCCCGACTCGATGCCTCCGCCCAACATAGAGCGCTTGCTCGCCGCACCGCCACACCAACATTCAACCTCCGACACCTCAAAATAAAGCCCAAATTAGCTCGTCACACCGTTTGTGGTGAAGAAGATTCGTGCTTCGGTTCGTATAAGCGGCCAATACGCATGTCCACGACAATGTATATAAATTCATATAGAGGGCATAGTTTCCTTATACATTTGGATTTTCTCGAGTTCAAGGACTTTGCGTTATCTGTTTGAGTTTTTCGACGTCGAATCTCTATTATCAAATTACATTGGATATTGATATGATAATTTGCGATTTCAATTTGCCTTTTCAATATTCAACATAAACAGTCTTGTTGATATTTTTGATTGAATAAAACTCTTGATTAATGTGAATGACCTTTAAAGAAGGATACAAAATACGTAACAGCTAATTTATTATTCTTTTGAACAATGTTATTTCTTCAGAATTACTAAGAATTTCTAAACGCTTTGCTTTTTGTTAATTCCCGGAATTTTCTTTGTTTTAAGTTTCTTCGATAGCCTATTATTGACAAGGTTAGTGATGGAATTACTTCTAAAAGAACGTTGGGATAATTATTTTTGTACAATCGTAGCCAGTACCAACATCAATGAAAACGTTAATTGCGTTAATTTAACAAAAACACTCGTCGTCGTAAAACGTGGAAAATATTAATTAACATTTTACTTCCACGCTCTAGAAAATAAAGGAAAGCATAAAAAGGAAAAAATACATAAAGCAAGGTCAAATCCAAGGGTTTTTACATCTGCGAATATCGTTGTACAAGGCCACAGCGTGATTCAGTTGATCAATATTAATGCATAGCACCCCCTGAATAAGTATTATAATGGTGGGAACCTTTCACCGTAATGAATATTTCCCCGCTATGTGGGAAAGTTACTTAGTTCTTTTATTTTTATTCGCTGGCTGTATTACTTTTGTATGTGTTGTATGAGTGAAATACGGCCTGGCTTTCTAAGCCTCCATCCAAGGTCTTAAGCAGAGGATATGTGTCTGTCACATTGATGGAGAAAAGAAATCATTACGTAAGCTCCAGGTTGTGGAGATTTTTTTTTTTTTGTTTAATGAATGCACCCTACTTGTTTATTTTGGATAATAAAACTTGCAATTTTTATATATGTTTTACGTTTCGTAAAAGCGCCTTTTTATAATTGACACAATCGATATTAAGGTTCTAACGATTGCGTTGAACTAACATGGGTGCGTAATCACTATAACATTTAAATAAAATATTTAAAACATGAGTTTTATAAAACCAACGAATTACTTTTAAAAACAAAAATAAAATTACCAGTACCAACATAAAAATATGTGAATCAAAACCACATCAAAAGTAGTAGTTTATAACTAGCTTTTGTTTTTGTATGTTTGTACAATAACAAGATTTAATGGACCCAGGATGGATACTAGAAAGGTTTTTTAGTGTACACATAAACTACAGCAATAATTTATAAGCACAAATAACATTTGAACCCAGCTTTTTTAAATATTCCCTGCTTTATAGAATTGAATGAGATTTTGTTTTCACCAAAATTAGTGAGATGAAATTACCTTCGAACTATGTTAAAGTTAGGGAAAGGTTGCGCAGGGCATCAATTTTCCGGAACACTGTTATTTCGAACCCAGTCTAATATGATGATTGGGGTAATGTGGTCTACACCCTTTACCCGTTCTGTTGCCCTTTTGTTTCGCTTTACAACTTGCATATTTTACAAAATAATAATGTATTTGGTGTGATGTGGGTGAATGCTGGCTGTGAACAAATTGCAAAGTTGTAAAACGAGTAAGGTAAAGTCAGGGAAATTGTTTGCTACTTTTAAAAACAATGTTCAGTATATGTAAACTTTAATGAAGTTAAATCTAAATATCACATAGCCAAATCGACAAAACAAAGTAAAGACTGTCATAAACTCCATGGTGTCCCATTCGGTAGACGGTCAGTAGTCGATGGTAGAAGTAGACTAAGTACTAGTAGTCAGGTACAACAAAGCTTAAACGGGATTGGGCATGATATGTTTGCCACTTTTTCGTCAAGCGGTGAACTGGTAGAAGACATTTATATTGCGACAAACCACGAAGGAAATAGCAGGACTTACTTGGATGCCTATGGAATAGGCAAAAAGTGGCATAGCACTGGGAAATATTAAAGGGCTGCCGGGAGAATTCTGGCCAGCAGTGGGACACCTAGAGAAATTATTATAATTATTCCCTAACCATACATCAGTTTATTTGGGTTTCAGAAAAGGTGGCTGGTGAAAACATTTTTATGGAAATATTTAGCAATTTTAATCTCATTTAATTCCCCAAGTCGTACCTCCCACTTCATCATTTTCTCAATCCATTTTCGGAAAAGAAACAATTAATTTCGAGGCATCTCTGGGGCCATGAAACCAATTTACGCTTTTTCTCCAAAATATAATCCATCAATATCTATTCAGACATGATTTTATTTTCTCCAATGAACACTTTATTATAAGCTACAACATTTATTTTCGTTATAAGTAATGGGCTATTGTCCACCATAAAAAAATTGCAAATCTGTTGTCCGTCAGTTAGAGTATGAAAAAATAATTGGCATGTATTTCTAGTTTTTGTAAGTCAATTAATATTGACAAAGATAAAAAGCATCAAAACTCGGGAATAGGGGCTCGTGACGTCAGAACGCACTAAAAACTATACGACGGCGTGACGTATTGAGAATTTTAAAAGCGTCGTATCTTCGTCAAGTTTGGTCTACGTAACAAAAGAAAAACATGATTCAAATATTGTTTGATAATGTAACTGACAGACTAATTAGGTTTTTTCAGTAGACAAGCCTATTAGGTAGGTAACATAAGAAATATAAGTAACATCACGGCTGTATACCACATAGGACCATTCCACAGAAATTTGGCATAGTAACTGGCCATCTAGCTAGTATGCCAAATTTCTGTCACGTTGGTCAATATCATCGGAGATTAGCCAAGTGCACTGTAGATTCCTTATAATGTACCAGTAAACAAAACAAACATAGTTGCACTCTCTGTTCTTTTACTCACATAGTTCAATGGGAAAGCAATCACACTCGACCGAGGAGAGATGAACGGCATTACCAACGGCTGTACGAGCCTTTTGAGGCACTGGCTGCCATCTACTTTAGAGAGAAATTCCTTATATCGAACCTTATAGCTCTTTTTGTCCGACCTGGGAATCGAGACCTGAACCCCACACTTGACGCAAAACACAGCCGCTTGACCATAAAGCCAACGGTTATGCAAGTTGGATGGTAGTAACCTATAGCCAATAACCAGACCCCAATCCCGATATCTTGGCTTCTAGTAAAATATGTATGTTTGTTTCAAATTAATGCCTACTCATATTTTCGCAAGTAAAAGAATCTTGTTTACCTTAAGGAATAGAATAGCAACAAAAAGTACCGCAACGCCATCTATTCCGCCAGCAGCGAACTATTGAATAAAGTTCTTTATCGCGGTATGAGATTTGAATATAATATACGTAAACAGTCTGCATATCAACTATAGGACAAGTTGCCCACCGGACACAACAAACGTCTGGTCGGAGAACCTTCCCTTTTTAATGGAGGTTTACGGGATTTATACCCTCTTCCGCATATACCTCTAAACCTCTAAAAACATTTTACCCGGTCTTAAATCCAAACTAAAGACCAAACGTTCAAGACGACGCTTGGAACAACTACAACTACGAGACAGACATTTATAATATAAGAGTACAATTTAAATTAAATTAATATGTGGTATGTTTTAGGTGACAGCTTTAATTCCCCAAAGAGCACGTGACTGTTGGAGATACACACAGTTTCATTCTATGCAACGGACAGACGAGAAGGGAACGTTCGCAGAGAGGCTTATACGGGTGTGCTAATGAATATTATGTGTGTAATTATGTATCACTCGTCTTGATATGAATTTTGGTGAGTAGCAAACTGGATTTTGTTTGAGGACGTATCTTGAATTCAATTTGATAGTATATGATTACCATGTTTACGCAAGATGTGTAGAAATATTCACAATTATTATGGAAGCCAAAGCCATGATTGCTGTGAAAATATACCCGACAAGTGCCACTTTTATCATAAATTTTTAAGCAATGTTTGCATTCGCATGTCAGCCGCACTTTATCAAAAATGTATGGGAAATTGAGGCTTTTTTACAGATAGGAACTGAAATGCAAATGCAAACGTTGCTTAGAAATTAGTAGAATTTGCCTTCAAGTTATTTCAAAAAGTTGTACAATCAAAGAAATGATTGCCACTTTAATAAAAAGTACAGTAAAATACAACAGCAGAAGTTTGCCTTATTTTCTCTTCCACTGAATGTAAATTTGAAAATCTGCAGAGCAAAGTGAAAATGCAAAGAGCGGTTACACTCTATTATCCTTTATCTTTCTGAGCAGAATGAAAGTTAATACAAATAAACAAATGGCGCAACGGGGATATGTAAAAAATAAAATGTCAATCTAATCTCAGCCTCGCTGAAGTAATTTTTAGACGAGATGATGCAGATAACACAATAGCTCTGACGTCACTGCATCTGATACCATTGAAGCCATCTCATTACTCTACAGCTGATTGCGAAACACTGCATGCATTATGTACTAAGTCTTTGTTATCAGCCTAGTCCATTTTCAGTTTTATGACTAGCCGCTGTATGAAATTCTTTAGCCAACAGGAACGATAAAAGACGGTTATTTATAGTGTCATGAAATTTTATTGCAAACACTTAAGAAGAAATTTTTATTCGCTATATGGTTGAGACTGCCTTCTCATTACGCCTATTCATCAGTAATTCCATTATACTTTACAATATCCTGTCTAACTCCATTGATGGATTTGATTATTTTGAAAGATGCGGGCCAAACATCTTTGGATTTCAGTTGACAACTTTTAAGTGGGTTAAGTGGTTTGTTTATTTCAATGGTTAGATTTTCAACCATTTTATTAATTTTTAAGTGTTCTTATTTCAAGTAGCCAAAAGAAACCCATTGTAGCAATTTGCATAATTAAATGAGGTACCCATTTCATTTAATTAGATTTATCACGTAATGGGCAATAACAGTGAACAGGTACTTCGAAATTGAGGTAGAAATTATCTTGTAAATTTATGAATACCTGAAATGGTATGTGCAATTATGTTCAGAAAACAGCTTTGTTTAGCCTTTTTTTCTTTTTATGCAGTTGATGAAGCATTTTGAGAGCAAAAAAACACTCAAAAATTAAACCCAACCAACCATCAGACATGTATAAAAAGTTTCAATTTAGAACATCCTCAACATTTTTGTTGTTCCATTTAATATTTTTAAAAGCTCCTAACCACAATTTAAATTTTTCCCTCTAATACTGGCTATATAAAACGAAAAAGGTCGTTAATCTCACAAAGTGTATTTGCGTACTGGGAAAAAATTAAAACACGAAATTTGTCAGGAGCTCGCTGTGGTGTGCCAACTGGCTTTGCCGCAAAAAACTCGCTTAAAGTCGGGAGCATCCTGATTCCGAGGCTTGCGGTGCTTTTGGCAGGACTCAGGCGGCCTGGATTTCAATTCGAGAAACTAATTTCCATTTTATCCCATCTCTTATTTGGTTATTCGGTGAAAAATGTTGCCCTTGGACTGGATTTACGAGAGTAATGACTAGAATTCGATATTGTTAATGAAGTATTTCATTATTTTTCAAATTCTGAAGGTAACTATAGATAACAGTCTTTTTAACACAGAATTTTATTGAAACTAAAGTAAAACTTTGACTAAATCTTCAGTACATTTCGTTTTACTCGCTCATATATTTTTGCAGCTTTTCCCTTCACGTCCGCAATTCTGTCAATGACATTTTATTTAACTCTTTCCCATCGGATGTGTCATGGGAAATATTCAAATATATAGCTATTGTATCTCAGAATACCCATAAAATTAGATTTTGTAGTATCCTCGTTGGTTTTGATTGTGCAACATATTCAGGTTTCTATAAATGACATGCGACGTAAAGTCAACAGCAAAATCCAATCGGCACTTTTTTTGACTCCGCAGAAATGGAAGCGCGTTCGTTACTGTTTGTCATTTTTTCATTTGGATGAACCGGTTTTTGCTGTGGTTTTTAACATACTATCAAAATTCAAACACAATTTATTATCTTTGTGTCCAATTTTGGGATAGCTTTTGTTTATTTTCATTTTTGAATTATTGATGGAAATGGAATGTCAAACACAGATACTTAATTCATATTATACAAAAGCAATTTTAGGAATTGTAAATTCATTGAATTCATAAATTATAATAATATGTATGCTGGGTTACTTTTCAATGATCTGTCATTTTTCCAGGCAACAGATAAGAAACTATTTTTGTAAATTACACTCCCAAACACCAAAAGTAATAACGAAGATTAATCCGAGATATACGACACAAAATGTACAGAACAATGGTATTTTTTTCTTTTAATTTTGTGGTCATTGAAAAAGATTCACAGGGTTATGTATCTTTTTAAAGCCATATAACATTTGCAAGTATAAATCAATTCGTACCGTAGTGCACTCTTGATCACATTTGAAAGCTGAATAAAACAAACACAATTTCAAACATCGGTCTATCCGGAACACTCGTAGACAGGTAAAACGGGCTTATCTGCTATTCCGGTAAAGCTTTTAGTCTGGAATATTTATAGAGTGTTCCCTCATGGCCCAGAATAAAATCGAATTATGAATATCGTTTTCTAATGCAATTTTAGACTTTTGATTTCGCATAGTCCCTAAGGCCTTCCTTGACTGTGCAATGTTGAGCGAATATAAAACGTTTTGAGGTTAGGTTACTATAGTTAGTTTTTCTCAAGAACGGTTTGTCGTCCTTACATGGGAGTGGTGCTAGGGCACAGGGGGCACCTCCGCTTCCCTCCTCCTGCTAAACGATACTCAATTTTACCTCTTTTTCTAACTCAAATTAACTATTCTATTATTTATTATATATTTATAAACTATTCTAACCTCAAAACTTTAACCATGGGGCTCCGGGGGGTGGGGGTGGCGCAGGGGGCACCCCCTCCCCCTTCCCCCCTCCTTCCCCTCCCGACCCTTAAATCAGCGGGCTTTAATGGAAATGTTAACCAAGCACAGCAAAGGTATTGTTATAATACAACTAGGTAGGTACATATTACTATTATAAATGCAAAAAAAATGCGAGTTGGATTCGCACACGTAGGGTTCCGCATCATAAATACACAATCTGTGAAAAGTTCTTGATATACAGCCCGCTGTCAGAAAAACGGACGGATAGATGGACAGCGAAGGCTTTGCAATAGGGTTCCACTGGTACGAAACCCTAAAAATGGTCTCAACTTTTTATAATTGAGAATACCGTTACAGACTAAAAAATGACGGTAGCAATTTTTCTCATAAGATATTAATTAACTTATCTTCGGCGTATGATGTAAATAAATCGGTTTCTGTCAAAATACTACTACCAAAGCGTAAATACAAAAACGAATGTCCAATTTTACCTTAACCTTACCCCAATACAAGTCATGCTATATCCACAGCAGGTGCGAAAATATGTACGAGTAACAAAAACTCTAAGCAAAATTCCTCTTGAGGTACCACAACCGAAATTTTACAGCACGCATAGCTATTGACGTCCAGACAGGAAAGCATTCGTTTTATTACACAAAAGCCTCACCCAAGTGAAACATTCACCCACTATCCTAAATAACAAGAATAACGACAAGGATAATTCACAAACAAAACACCATCTTATTACACCGAACTAAAGTCCTATTCAGGTTGAGATAGAAGTGTATTTATGTCATTTAATAAAATGATACAGCTATTCAGCAACAAAATGTAAATAAAATGGCATGCATTAATTGCTAGGTTTTCACAGTTCGTTTATCGGCAAAGAAATTTCTTTTTTGTGCTGTTAATAAATCTGTCGTCGTTATAATGGAATCAGTGGAGAATTAGATATATCTCAGTAGATTTTGTTGGGATATATCAATATATATCCCAACAAAATCTACTGAGATATATCTAAAAATAACCAAAGAACATTTACTTTACATGAAAAGAGTCAATACTCTTTTCATGTAAAGTAAATGTTCTTTGGTTATTTTTGCAGTTTGATTATTGTATCTGCAATTCAATCTGATGTGCTAAAAATATTTAAAAAAACACACTATGATTGATGTAGAAAATTAACTAAACTGCATTATAACAATGGCGTTAGACATTTTGACACAAGTGGACACCAATACTATTTCACACCTAGTAAAAGCAAAAACTACAGAATTTATTTATATTTTTTACTTAAATAATATTACAGTTACGTTCTACAGCAAAAAAAGCAGACATTATGGTAGGATATAATGTAAAGCATTTTATCGCGTCGGTATTGTTCAAAGAAGATAATATCCCAGACTTTAGTTTTAAAATCTTGCTGTCTACGTTCCTTTGTTTGTAACAGACTGGACTATATCGGATTTCTGAGCTGATCTTTTTGGATCGTTGTAATGCAATATATTGGCATTAAAATTCCAAGTGGCTGGTCACAACCAATGTTTATGAAAGTATTAAACTGAAAAGTCTGCTTTGAAGGTGGTCTGGTGAGTGGCTACAAGCGTTAGTATAGAACGTGAGGTTCTAAGTTTGAATCATGCGTTGGGTTTCTAGAATTTCTCAGTAGGTAGCAGTTTGGAGTCTGAACATCCACGGGTTAACGGCCAAAGGCTCGAAAGAGATTCCCTGCTGGTCTTACGACATTTTCAGGTGTCACCACATAGACTGGTCCTGTGAGTATTGCATCCAGCGGTTCCCGTGACCATCACCAGGTCACCGCTCAACCTTGTGAGAGGTCTTCCAACGCCAATATCTAAACATCTATATATACAAAACAGGCGTGACAAGTTAAAATCATTACAATTTGTGCAAAGTACTTGATATATATTGTAATTTATAAATTAATCTTACGCAATAATAGATAATTAAAATTACACATACAAGTATTGGAACTGATATCCGTAAGCTAATCCAACTAATTTTCACATTCGCATCTCATTCGCAAACTGCCAAAAATATAAGAAAACTAGCTGACCCACGCAACTTCGTTTGTGTCACATTTTCCATTAATGCTCCGCTCCTAATTGTCTTAGCGTGATGATACATAGCCTATAACCTTCCTCAATAAATGGGCTATCTAACACTGAAAGAATTTTTCAAATCGGACCAGCAGTTCCTGAGATTACCCCCTACATACAAACTTACAAACATACAAACTTACAAACTTACAAACAAATTTTACTTCTTTATAATATTAGTATAGATTAAGGCTTTTTTGACAGTTTGCGGTTGCCATGCGAATGCGAAAGTTGTTCAAAAATTTATAGAATTGGCCCACAGGCAATCGTTAATTTTCCGTTGGCATTTATTACGATAAATAAACAAACACTTCATATACAAATTTTGCAGAATTATCGTACAAAAATAAAGGAAGCAAAAAATAAACATAGGTATTCTACAATCTGCTTAGTAGATCCCGGAAATAATGATAACGTTACGCCGAGGAATTTCAATAAAATCATAAGCACAGCTAGTACAAAATGTTTCTAAGGCCCAAGACGTAAAGATAGCAAGCTCGGGACACATTTTTAGAAGTAAGTATATGTGACCTGAGTAGAATTTAAATTCCGAGAATATCATGAGATCCAGGCACGTATGCTGTAGGGAAACATTTTATTTTATATTTTAAGGGGCTTCCAGTGGTTGTGTAATTATGAGTGTGATTGTTTTTGCATACGTTTATATTTTAAAGTTACTCAGATATTCCAAAGACTGTATAATCTAGGATCTCGTGAAAACTGCTATTTTACTGTTAATGTGTGTGTGTGTGTATGTTGTGTTTTGTTTTTAACATTCTTTGTTTATTTTCAGTTTTTACAAGCTGTTTTGTTTCTGGCCTTATAATAATAATATTCATCCCTTAGCTGTTTCCTTCAACTAGCTCAAAATATACACTATTTTTCCTTCCTTCCTACATTACCATAGAAATTGGAGTTATACGTATAATATACATGTAAATTGCCCTTTCATTTCTAGTGCAAACCCTTCTTCAAGGGTGAGGTGTAAGCGTGCGATGAAACAAGTTATTTCTTAATACGTAGTTTTATACCCAACGTTACCCGCTTTATGGTCTTCACGTTACGTTTGTTTTATGATTCAATTATTAGCCACTAGAGTATTTTTAGTTTCGTCACCACATTTATCTTTGACACTTGTAACGATGCTGTATAAAATTTTAAATTGTGCTGTAAGATTTTGTGAAACGAAATAACAGACTATATTCATATTTTATATATTTGGCAAAAAATTTGTTGCAACACTTTGAATTGACAAGGTTTTTTTTAAAATCAGCCGCAAATGAAAAACCAACAATCAAAAAATGTGGTTACATTAAAGGCAGATCGTAGTGCAGCAAAATTCCTGTAGACATTATATGACCACACGGTCTATAAAATCGTTTTAACCAAGCTATACCTCTGATTTTCAAGATAAATCTTCGTGCAAACTACCCCAGTAGACATAAGTGCAGCTAAAATACTCGGATCTCTATAAATGGTATGGTCTTCACCAGAGTAGAGAACGGATAATATATTCAATGGTGTAATCCCCGAATACCATCAGACATTCAATTCATTCTGTTGAATGCGATTTTCTCATCGACTGTACGAGTATTCCAAGATTTCTGCTCAGTCTGTGTTTGAAACCAGTTCTGTTACATAACTTTAAATTCGGAATTAAATTTATCGTACTTTAATTGGATTGCTCTAATTTGTTCTTGTTCAGTGTTGTGAATAATTGTTTCTAAAGTTAATTTATTATTGCCTACTTCTTTAGTGTTCGTTTTAATTAGGTAACGTATTTCAGGAATTATCCTTTAATTCTCTCTAGAACAGAATATAATTCTCTTTATTATATGCAACGTAAAAGTTAGTTACAGAAAGTATATATTAAACACATTACATAGGGTGATAAAATGGGTGACATTACACTAAAAGCGATCTTTTAAAGCCAACCTATGGATACAAATTTGATTTGAAAATGTGAAGGAGGTTGAAATTACTGAAATAATTCTCGCTCATAGTCTACTTATGTTTACCAATATGTTCACGACCACTCACGATATTTTTTAAACTCATGGAGGTTTTTGCTTTGGATACTTTAAATCAAAATTCTTCAAAGCTTACCATTTTTTCCTTAAAAGCGACCCCGATATATTGAACAACCCCACAAATTGCTTTAACACAAACACTGAACCATAACCGCATAATTCTCAATTTATAACATACAAATATAAATGAGCTAATTATCCCAAAGTAACCCTCGACCATGCAATTTGCGAAGTAACTCCTTCCGTGACATAATCACGTGCTAAGAAGGGATTTCTCGCACCGCTAACTGGCCAAAAAGGTAAAATGTGTTTGTACAAAACCTACGTAAAGTAGTACTTATGAATAAATAAGCTTTAGTAATTAAGAGAAGAAACGTGAAAATTGCAACAGTGGAAAATTTTAATAGGTATAAACTGCAAATCTGATTTTATATTATCTAGACTAGCTGTTCCTATGACTCTGCTTGTGTTGTTTAACTATTAACTATATATTTAGCCATGTAAATATTATATATTATATTATATACTTTATTGTACACCTCATAACAAATACAGGAAATACATTTGTAAAAACAAGTGTACAATGGGCGGTCTTATAGCACAGGGCAATCTCTTACAGACAACCTCTGGATGGATTTAACGAAAGAAGTTAGATTTAGGGCGGTCAGTGTACAAAACATCATAAATACCTATTATTAATTAGCCATGTTTATATTTGCAAAATAAAATACTTATTAGATCTTGCAAACAATTCTCAATCAACGCACAAACATAATCAACAAATCAATCATAATTTCAACGCTGATGAAATAATTTTAATAATTATTTCATCAGCGTTGAAATTATGAAGCAAGCTAGCAAACATGGTTCCGTTAAAACTAACAATAGAAAAACCGTATTTATTTACTATTCTACCGCGTGTATCTGACATCGACGCACAAACGATTTCCATGGGTCCGGGGCATGATTCTGGACACCCTAGACTTAGAATTTTTCGTCGGCTTTTTTCTCATTTTTTTATTTTTTTTCAAGGGTTTTTTTTACTTTAGACTGCTCATAATCGTTATTCTGACCTAACCCAATGAGATTTTTAATCAAAAAATAATTAAATAACTACTTTCACTAAAAAGAGCAATCTGAATAAAGCCACAAATAATATCAGCTCAGCTGAGCAGATACTTTGTAGTACTCTTAAAAAAAATCAGAAAAGAACCGACGAAAAATTCCAACACTGGGGTGTCCAGAATCATGCCCTGGACCCATGGAAATCGTTTGTGCGTCGATGTCAGATACACGCGGTATACAGGTAGTCAGAACCGGAAACCAGATGCTCCAGCCTAAGTAGATTGTAATCCTATCTTCCACACAGACAGAAAGAAAAATATAGAAATTATAGATATACACGTATATCTTTTAAAAGGCTCTTGGATATTGTATTACAACAAAAGGAAATAAGCTTTGCTGGACTTTTCTGCAATGTTCAGCTCAACTCAGAAGTTACGAGTACGTAGTAAACGGTTTCCTCAAAAATATTATAAGAATCGCTCGAGTTTCCATCAGCAGTTTGTAGGCTAATTGATAAACGTCGTCTCTTATAGACCTGTTTATGAAAGAATTAACGTGATAATGAAACGGAAAAAAAAAATATTTGAGGTAAAATTAAGTTATATTTCAATAACATTAAAAAAAAACTTCTTTAATTTCGGAAGTCAGTGTTTTTGTGAGTTTTATTTGTATTTTGACACCGACAAATGGAATAATAAGATACAAAATATTTTTCTACTAGCTGACCCGCGCAACTTCGTCTGCGTCACATTTTCCATTACTGCTCTGCTCCTATTTGTCTTAGCGTAATGATATCCTATAACCTTTAACCTTCTGATATCTATAGTGATGATATTTAGCTAACCTTCCTCGACAAATGGGCTATCTAACACTGAAAGAATTTTTCAAATCGGACCAGTAGTCCCTGAGATTAGCGCGTTCAACCAAACAAACAAACAAACTCTTCTGCTTTATAATATTAGTATAGATTTATGTCATTCGTACACTTGATATAGACAGAGAAAGAACAAAAGGACCTTTACAAACGATTGATCGCAGTTTGATATTATTAGACCGGACTTGACCTTAATCTTTTCCGGCCTTTAGGTGGCCTTACAAAGATAGAACCATTCAGAGACAAGTCACTCGAATTGATATCTTTATTAAGCTTTTTTGTCTTATTCACATGAATACAAAGCAGTGACTTCACTGATGGACTAGTACTACACTGATGTAGATACTTGTAGTTAAATAGCGTTTTAATTTAAATCGCAATAATAAACAATCAATAGCAAAGCTTGTCAAAATTTAGGGAAATTAGCGAAAGCTAAATATTATCATTTTCACTCAGCCATTCATAATTTTACTAGATGCATCGCTCATGCTAAATACAACACTAAAATTTATCTAAATTTCACGGGCGGACCATAAAACCGGAACACACAAACACTGCATCGCAGAATCAGGTTTGTTAGGGCGACCACTTTTACGAAAAGCCCACCAGATATTCAGCTAATATATTTTTGAACTAGCATCGCATTCCAAAATTAAGCAGTCAAGATTTTGTAAGAGACGATCGTGCCAATACGCCTTTAATATAAAGAAAATTTATTCTATCAGATGGTCAGAACCACGTCGCAACGCGTTTAAATGAATGGCAAGGCATGTCTTTTAGGCCCTTTTCAACGTCTTTGCTGTCAATTTAATTTTATAACACTACTTTGTTTAGGACGTCATCAAATTTTAGGATACCTTTTGCTAATTGGTTTAATTTTCGTTTGTATAATGACAACTACACAATAATGATTACGTGCAATGCTTGGTAACTTGGAATTTAGACACTACGGTAAGACCAATGTTTACATTTTTATTTCAGTCATTGAAATTAAAACTACGTTCTTTTGTAGTAGATACCTACAGTATGGGAGTCCTCGCTATCGGCAATCGATGTCGTCGACGTGGCTTGGTCTCAACGATAGTCGTAGCTACGATGGCAAACGAATAATTAATCGGTCAACCGACGTCTCTTGCCCCATTTTCTGTTAAATTGGGCTACGTTTTATTTCCTTCGCATTGTTAGTTCGAAGATGAATTATTAGCAAGAAATACAGTGGCTAAAGGCGGCAGTTTTCTTGGAAATAGAGTAAATATTTTAAGAATTCAGACAACCGTAGCCTACGTTATTGATGAAACATACGTGTTCACGTTTGTAGGTTTAAAAAAGTAAGCTGAGCCATTAGTTTTTAGGGTTCCGTATCCAAATGGCAAAAACGGAACCCTTATAGATTCATCATGTCTGTCTGTCTGTCCGTCCGTATGTCACAGCCACTTTTCTCCAAAACTATAAGAAGTATGCTGTTGAAACTTGGTAAGTAGATGTATTTTGTAAACCGCATTAAGATTTTCATACAAAAATAGAAATAAAAAACAATAAATTTTGGGGGTCCCATAGTACTTAGAACTGAAACTAATTTTTTTTTTTCATCAAACCCATATGTGTGGGGTATCTGTGGATAGGTCTTGGAAAATGATAATGAGGTTTCTGATATCATTTTTTTCTAAACTTAACAGTTTGCGCGAGAGACTCTTTCAAAGTGGTAAAATGTGTCCCCCCCCCCCTGTAACTTCTAAAATAAGAGAATGGTAAATCTAAAAAAAAATATTTGATATATATTACCATGTAAACTACCAGCGAAAATTGGTTTGAACAAGATCTAGTAAGTAGTTTTTTTTAATACGTCATAAATCGTAATTCGCAAATTTGCATATTAGTAATATAATACCTACAGGTTTGTACAGAACCCTCGGTGCACGAGTACAACTCGCACTTGGCCGGTTTTTTTTTTAATAACTTGTGGAGTTCGAATTTTAAATTTGGCAAACAAAAATATACGAGGCAAGTATTGTGCAAGCAAAACAAATGCTATTGCCAAGCCGTCGCCTGTGAATACTGCACACATAACAACTTACGTTGCTCGGTTGACTCTTAAAACTTGCACGTGCTAGTAAGCAACTTTTGTTCCTTAAGATGAAGGAAGAAGCAAGAACATGGCCTTTGTAAAGTTGGCTTATAATATCTACGCTGTGAGTTCTTTTTGCAAAATATTAGTGATTTTGGTTACAAAAAATGCGTTGTTGAATTTCCCAAAGAATTTGCTTATTTAAAATTCTCAGCATGTTAAAGAAAAACATAAGGTATTTAAAAATTCTTACACGAATATTACGTTGTGCAATTTTCGCTTATGTTTTCAGAAAAGTAAAGAGTGTAAACTTCTTTTACGGGTGCGGGATTAAAAACTCAAGGCATTATGTTTTTAAAACTTTTGCCATCGCGTAGGTATCGACAAACCTGTCTTGTTAGCAAGCAAAACGTTAACAGCAAAGCAACTTCGTTTAATAGTTGTTTGTTCGAAAATTCAACTCCAGTATTTCATTATTGAGTGCATTGTCATTGCTGCCAACAGCAATTGGGGCTGCTGAACCAGCGCTTCGGGTTTCTATTGGTATTGTTTCCGTTCACTAAGGTTTTTTAGAATCAATATTGATAAAATGTTGGCTGAAAATTCGTGTTTTGGACATATTGTTATGTCAGTGGCATTCTATTTAGTAGGTGAATAGTGAGTGGATTTTTAGAATTTTTTTTCTAGGAAATTGTCGAATATTCATGCTGCTTTATTATTTATTCATACTAACGGTATGATATATGTTTTATCAATACCTACTGCGAATATATGTATGTAGAAATTAAAACTCATCCAATTTGATGGCACTGCAATATTCATACACAAGATTGTGATAATGGTACTCTACCCAAAATTGAAACTGCATAAAATTTGAATTAAAAAACTACCTGATAGAAATTGATGTCAAAATTAATAAAATAACTTCTGAAATAAACTAAAACCTTAATTATCATCGACCGTTAAAACCCCAATAATAACGGTTATTGTGCCCTTCATTGGAAAACCTTTGTTTCCATCAACCGCCATTACACGGCAATCCAAATCATTCATAGTCGAAATTATGGCAATCATCTTGATTACCCTTATTGCAGACCATATAATAGGTTTGTTTTCCCTTCAATTGACTGTTTGCATAAGCTAGCACTTACTAGAATTCGTCAAGCTAGCAGAAATTTAAAGCCTATTCCTGGAATATCTGGTCCATCCTGAAATAGCCCTTACTTTGGTCCGAAAGTATGTATGTAACTACCTACCTATTTTGAAGCGTAAATCTAGGCTGTGTTTATTGGAGCACTTTGAACTTTGGTACTGTTGACTATCTGAAATGAGAATTATTTCTGAGACAGTTAAATGTTCACGTGTAACTTAGATATAATTCTGTACGAGTAGGTACGTCAAACCTTTAGAGATTATTCAATCTTCTATAGAGCGTTGATAAGTATCCTTATCTTAATCTCTAAAACTAGTATGTCAAAATTCAACCCATTTTTTGATAACAAACATTCGCAAATCCAAACATCAATTCAACTAATCTGGAAAGTAAGACACACATTAAAAATACGCATGCTTTCTATTTTAAAAAATAATCCACCATTATTCCTGATTATACATATTTTTCAAGCTACGCTAATCCGGTTACAGCCTTATTAGGAGCACTGCCACATGCGAAGCCCAACAAATATAAGAACAAGATGTCGTTAACGTAATGCCTTCTATTCGTTTCCGTTCAATCGACCTACATTTGTTAACATGCTCCACTGCCTATCCTAGAAAAATAGCCTTGAAGGAATCTAATGAAACCAATGAAATAATATTTTTCAGTTGATGCCGGGAATTTGCATGCTTATACTTTAACGGTACACTTAGAGCGCTGGAACCATCAAAACACGCCAATCACACAGGGTTTTCTAAGATTAAAAATTGTGCAGGGGTCCTACAAGCAAATCCAATTTATTTTAACTACCGTTGAATTTTCAAAATTACATTTTTTTTAAATCAGTAGGTACATCCAACATTTTCCACTAGTCAATTCAAACATTCGGGTAAACACCAAAATCTTTCACTCACATTCAAATTCTACCCACATTTCATCCAAAGCGATATCAAAAGCGATATTTAGCACTAAATAATTTTTCAAAAGCTCCAAAGACTAAAATAAATATAGATCTCATCTAGTTACCTGTGTCACCTGATCCCGAGGTCCTGAACAGGCCTAAAACAGAATTTAATGATACTTTGTATAATGTTATAGCGATCGATATTTAATTTTGTTTCCGCTTGAAGCAACAATTTTAGTATCAGGATTAAAACCCTCATATTGAAAAAGGTAAAGTATACTTTAAAACAAATTTTGGTTTTCAAAATGTGTTCACAAATAACTATTTCACAGTAATCAAACATTTTATATTCAATTTAAAGCCAATCTATATTATAGTGTAACAGTTAAACTAAAAGCGGAATTAATTTATTTCGTGAAATAATTCCAGCATTTATCAAATGCTAATTTTCGTGTTCATTGAGCAAGAAATTCAAATGTTTATTAAGTTCCCTTAGCCAAAAGTTTAACTAACTATTTGTTGGCAAGTGATCTCATAATTACGTTAAACCGCGATCTATAGTGCCCCTCATAACATTGTACATGCCTTAGAGTACATTAAAAGGGTAATTTTGTTCAAGAACCAAATCAGGATAGTTCTGCGAGAAGTTGTCTTGTAGTCAAGATGCTTACTGTTTTTATTACAACTTCAGAAAAGAGAAAAAGCTAGAAGCAAGGTGAATAAATGAAATAAAAACACATGAGATGAGACAAACAAACCACTAAGTATCAACAATACACTAAAACCAAGAAGAAAGAAAAAAAAACAGCGTTTGTAAAACATGTTCTATATACAAAGCTTTCGAAGTTACAATAACTATTCTGAAAAACGAGTCACCGCAGTTTTGGTACAGATAGATACTGCTACTATAAAATTTTATTACTTCGGAAATATAAAAGTATAACAACACCGAGTAACGTTTAAACTACCCATATTCTAACTATAAAGAGTTTATTGCTAGTACTATAGATGCCTATTATCCATTCACACTTCGATATTTAATTGCATTAATAAATTGAGTTATATCATAAAACATACAGAAAAAAGTGTTAAAAGCCATTATTTTCTACCGTAAAAAACGAGCTGCGAAGAGTTTTTAAGTTTAACCATGTAGTTTTCATCCACTTCACTAGAAAATGGTTGAACTTTTGAATGAACTTCATTCCCAGTACGTTATGAGGCAAGTTCCATACTCTCATTTCAATGAAGATCATAAATAAGGCACAATTTTAAAGTAAGAGCTTTACTTCTATAGTAAACTTACAAAGCTCCCTTTGTAGCTTTAAATACGCGACATAGTACAGGATAATTGGTTCTGAAAAGTTCATAGTCTTGAACAATCTAGACGCTATCTAGAACAATATGAAAAGTCGAAGTTTTAATGTTTGACGCTAAGTGTTTCTGCTCTAATGCACCTTTTGGCGGATCGCCAAGTCTGCACACAATGGGCACAGATTTCTGTTATGTCCTAACTTGTGTCGCTTGTACTGGATTTATTGCATAATGTTGGGTGGACCAGCCTGTGTTGTGTACATGGTCGATGTACCCGGTGACCGTCGATCACACTCTCAGCACCTGTGTTCAATAGTGTTTCCTACATGAATTGGCTACCATTGTTGCTCGGTTCGATTGTTGTTAAGGGTAAATTGATTAACAAATGGTCTACAAAGCCTTCTATGTTCGCCAGGTTTGTTTTATTCCGTATTTTGCTGGTGAAACATATAATTTGATGTTGGAATTTTCGAAAATAGTCTGTCAAACTCTCCAAGAATTAATTATAATAATATAATTTCGTTTATTTAACCTACTTTAGGTTTTAATAATCTTCTGCACTTCAGTGTGGATGTAGAGCCGAGTCACAAACCATGCTCCACCTCCAATCTTGCCCTTTGTGCCGTAAAACATGCAGCCTAAGTGATGACCGCCAACGATTCCGTGGAAATGGCATCTACCCAAATTGAATCAATACATGTGATAACTGTATATGTCATAACTTCAACAGTGTGTTCTTGTAATAAATACATTTATTGCCCGTTGTCTCAGTGACTACCTCATTCAGTATTTATTGGTTCTATACTTTTTTATGTTCCATAAAGTACATTCGGATCACTTGAAAAGAGAGACATAAAACCGTATTTTGGTACCTGTGTCCAAAAAACTCTCATTAGCATTGTAATTTGAGCCAGAATTATAAAATGTTTATTTATGTGAGTGAGTAAGAAGAGTTTGTATTTGTAAGTACGTTGAATGCATTTTTCCGTCTCTGACTTATTTTGAGTCGTCTAGCAAGTAGCATGTCCCACACAAATGCAATTATAATCAGAATAAATAAATCAGTCCTTTTACCAATGCGTATCAAAGGCAACTTGGAAAAGAATTGCTATTCGCTGAACTAATAAGATTACATCATGTACGTCACATCGGGGGTACTTGTATGTTGAAGATTAAAACATAATCTGACAGTTTCAAATTTATTTATCGTTTATCCATGTTGGTGACAAACACGCGTTGGTGAAGGAATAAACGCATAATTTTACATTTTGGAAAATGTAAATGGCAAATGCATTTAATTAAAACTTCAGTGGCTTTTAATGACATGACACTTAGGATGCCTGTTCAATAAAGTGATCCTAGAAAGTGGAGCGGAGGGAGAATCGGAGAAGTATCGACCAATCATGATAGTCAAAATGTCAGTGAGTCACGTGGTGCGGAGATTATTAAAATTTCTGTTTCTGCGCTCCGCCACCTCGCTCCGTTGTAATGAATGGTCACTCTAATACGTATTAGTGTACCTGCATCGCCCTAGAAAAAGAATAGATATCACAATAATCAATCTGCCGAGCCTTTTCTCGACTATGTTATCGTCGGCTTCCAGCCTAAGCGAGTACAGCTGAGTACAGAGGCCTTAGTGTGAATTTTTCGACTCACGTTTGAACGCGTTCGATTGCGAGCGCGTTAGAATTTAGTATGGGAAATAAGGTTCTACGAGTGACCACCAAGTGGCACTATAACTGAATTCCCATACTAAATTCTAACGCGCTCGCAATCGAACGCGTTCGAACGTGAGTCGAAAAAACTCACACTAAGGCCTCTGGTATTATACATGTAGCGACTGCTGGTCTGTCCTCCACAGCCCAGTAACGGGGTATCACTGCACTCGTTGGCAAGACTGGATCCAGATGTTCTACCTCTAAGATGTTTGAATAACAGCCGGGACCAACGACCTAACGTGCTTTCTGAGGCACGTAGGAATCTCGTAAGGTAAAGATGGCCACCCATCCAAGCGGCAAAAATTACTTAGCCTTAAAGATCTACCCGTGTGGCGAACTTTTCTCAGAAAACCATATCACAACAATAAAAACAGTTCATCACAAAAACAAAGTTACGTAATAACGGAAAATTGTTTAATTGTTTCACAATCACTGTCTCGTGCAAATGACAACCACAACAATCCAACACCTGCAGGACAACTTAATGAAATTAATCATCACTTTGTAAAGCTCGACAAGAGAAAATGTAGCGATGTAAGCGCTGAGTGGTTCGCCAGGGAAAAGGTGAACGTTTGTGGAGTGAAAAACTGGTTTGCGGATTATTTTGTGTTACCACAAATACCACATTTTGACGTGTTTTTATTTGTGAACGTACAGAAATATTAATCACGTAAAAAATAGTTTTGTTGTTTTCTAACGTAGAAATATATTGATAATTCTTAAGTCTTCGCAAACTTATAACTGTTTATATAAATTTCTGTTGATGTAAGAAAAGACACAAACGATCATATAAATATTGAATTTGAAGCGTACACAGAAAAAAAAAATACGAAGACAATAAGATATTTAGAAAGTAAGTCTAATTCTAGCTTTGATCGTCTGTCATAGAACAAGGCATAAATACAAAAAAAAAAACTAAAGCAAAGTTACTGGCATTTCAAACATCTTTTAAATTCCTAGGATTTGCAGCCGTGGTGAGAATGATAATATTATTTAACTGTTTAATTTCTAGCACTGTTTTGCTGAGGTTCTCAACAGCGGGAAAACATTTAGTTATGCAATGCTAGAGCTTAATATGCAACTATTTTGTGCCTTGTAATGGCTTTAAGCAAGGATTTTTCTCACATTTTATGCTCAGTTTTGCTCATGCTTATACCCCTACTGAAATCCTTGAATGTTTAGTTTTTTGTATCAGAGATGTGTGCCATAATAATATATATGTTGACATTGATGTCGATATGTTTTGTGCCATAATATGCAGGTACGTATAACTTGTTTCTTAATAAAAATAAATTATTATCAGACTTTCTTGACTCAAATACTTTTTTAACTCAGAAATATTATGGTATCATTATCATAAAAGGAATTATCATGGGCAGGAGAAAAATAACTGCGGTAATATTTTAATACAAAATATAATTTGTGCTCACACTTAAATATTTTTTTTATCGTTTTTCCAGCAACATTAATCCTATGTTTTTTAAAAATCATGAAAGCCACCTGCCGCTTTGAGTTTTAACGATAGTACGAGTATGATTGCCCCGATGACTGACAGTCGATTAATCCAGCAGCGAATCGAGCTGAAGTACTTTTACATCGATTAGATGGGAAGCACTCTTCTTTAAATATATATATATAAATGGTCGAGTTTTTTACTTATTGATAAACTTTTGATTAAGATTACATTTCATGCTTTATTTTTTCTAGTTATTTTTTACCAAACTTTAGAACACATATTTCACATCTATATCTATCATTTAGTGAACAATGTATCATATATGCTGTAATCTCAGGAAGAGCTGATTTGATAACAAACATTGTTTGACTCATTGAAAAGTTTCACTTTCCGGCAATTATATTTTTCGTGTGTTTGATACATACCAACCACACGTGTTTAATAGAAATATTAAAATAGAAAATCAGGGCGATGCGGTCATTTTAGAATCAGTGCTGTCTTTAGCAGCCAAGCTGAAACATTTCAAACAAAAGTAGCTCACAACTGAGGACTCATTAGTATTAACATATCAAGACAATTGAATCGTTTCTCCGAACTCGTCGAGCTTCATTGGCTCGGCGTATTTCTGGTGGTCACAGTGGTGACACCAGAAATACGCCGCTAGCTAAGCTAGAATCAACAGTGGTTGATTCTAGCTTTCAGAAGTGAAATTATTGGAAATATGTGGCGGCCTTGTCCCATAAAAAAATATACATTTGATTAAGCTTACTTTAGAAGCGCACTTCCTGCACATACACAAACTGAACTCTAATCGCCCATTATGCCTTTTAAGTCAATCTAATATGAGCTCTACTTTCCTCACCGCCTCAAGCTTTAATATATTGAAGTTTCTAGTACTCACAAACTATTTATATATTATGTAGCGTCCATCCGAAGCTTGGCGATCTAAACTGGACTTTACCCCGGTAAGTTGAAACCTTTATTAAATTCAATTGTTGTTTTTCAAACTGCTTCGGCAGTTACCTACAGGCCACTCGACAAAATGACTGCTTAGTTATTTTCGTTTTGTTTCCTTACTCTGCTTCAAAGCGGATGTCATTTCCTTTTATTTGGCATACAAACTAATTAGGAAGCGGTTTTCCAGTACAGTCCATTGCACAAAATATGCCTAATATTTTTCCTGCTCTAAATTTCACGAAGGAATTTTATTTTTTGCTGACACCGTAAAAGCGACTAACTTTTCAAAAGTTTTAAGACTGAATCAAATACTTTAACACCTCTCTGAAGTTCAAAAGAACCGGTTACTTGCCCTCGTAAGTATAAGACGCCTTTGATCATGAATGCTTAATTAGTTAGGGAACTCTTACAAATTGTGACTCTCATCGCTTGGGTTAGATAAGTTGCAGTAGTCGTATTAATATGCAAATATTATTCAACACCAAGTCTTCTATGTAAATTTAGTGATTCATAAAAAAGTTTATGTCGTCTAGAAAAATTGCAAACGATTTTTTAGATAGGTCTTGCAATATTTTATACGAGGTGTGATTTTAGAGAAATCGTGTGTGGAATTTAAAAAAGCTTGCTTAATCACTAACATCTAAACACTCATTAGTCACGCTAGATGTAGTTTAAGTTGGACCGATGCATCACGTAGTACAGTGTAAAGTATAGGTTTATTAAAAATTTCGCTGCTGTAAATTAAAATGACATATTTACTGGATGGAAAACTTTAGCATTCGTCGCTCCAATGAAAATGATAAATGATATTTATTCTGTAAGTAGGTTGTAAATAACACTTTTACACGTCAATCTTTTTTGGTCATTTTCAAATTAGATGAGGCCGGCGTCAATCAGGCGCAATCAATAGATTGGAAAAAAACTTTCAAAAGTCTTTTGTATTAGATATTATTTAAAAGTTTATTTACTTACAATAATTACTGACGCTAGCTTTTAATTTTGTATCTTCCGTATAGTTCAAACATTTTCTACAATCTCGATACTCTAACTAGCATTTGTAAGTGTCTTTGACAAGCTAACAAGTTATTTTTTTATTATTTTTTTACATTTTCTTTATTGTTACATGCTATGTATGAATTGAAACTAGCTATTCAGCTAACTAACGAGAAACATGTACCTATTAATATCAGAATAATTGTTCTGTATTCAATTATCATACTGTTTGGGAATTGAAGAATACGTATGAAAGTTTTGTAAGCCCATAAGTTTCTGTGTAAAGCGTTTTACTTAAGTATCGCCAATTGCTTTTGTAATAGTTATTATTGTGATAATTGCAGAATGTTTGAGTAAAGCATCAAACTTGTGTGCTGTTTAATGCTTCATTTATTTCAGAGCTTTTTAACTCTCCTGATGTTTCACATTCACAGTATTTCTCCTCTTTTATTTTATTTCTGATTACTAGTTCTTTTTTTTTTGAGTCAATATCTACCTAGTCTACGCTTTAGTTTTTCTCAGGGCGATTACTTAAACTCGCTCTATCGTAGACTTTGTCTCCGTCATTTGTGACCTAGACGAGAGTCCAGATCAAACCCATCACAAATAAAAAAAAAACCTGCTTCCTTTTTGAAATTAAAGAAAAAAAAAAAGTTCAGCTTATTTTTAGTTTGTAAGTTGTAAAATTTGTAAAACCCTATCGATAAATTCATTGCATAATATTAAATCAATAATATATTATATTAAAACTAACCAATAATTGTAAACGAAGTCAAGACATGACTTAATTTAAAAAAAAAAACCTACTCACACCAATCGAAACAAGTACATAACAAAATCGATCACTACATTACACAAACTTATCAAATCAGTGAACTATGTCACCTAGTTCTCAAGCCTTATAAACTCACATTAAAACTGGAACGTCGTCATCTCTTGGAAACTATTAATCATGTATAATAATGTCGACGTCAATAGCCCAAGTCTTCATTACGTAAGGCAGTGCTTCCACTCAGTTACCGATTAATAGCAACCTCGTTAACGACAAGCGCTTTACAGCACTGTGAAGCGATGGAAGGCTCTTGAATTGACAAATTTTACGCTGTTTTATATTGTGTTTTGAATGAAGTTTATTGATTGACGATTTTTTTACTTTTTAGATATTTAAGCTGCCTGTATATTACAGCGGAGCGAGGCAGTAGAAAATTTGAACCATTGGCACTGTATAAAATCTCCGCACCACGTGAGTCACTGACATTTTGACTGACATTGGTTAAAATTTCTCCGTTTCTACGCTCCGCTGCCTCGCTCACGCAAATGGACATGCACCCAACTACTCAAGTTATTTGGCGCTCATGAAAACATTGTATTTGTATTGGAAATGCATTATTAAGTGCTGGAACACTTATTTGTATGTTTTTAGTTAAAATGCTTAACCGAGTTTGATCAATTTTGGTAAAAAGATAGACGGACGTTGGAAACCGATACAGGCTATTTTTTTCGAAGATATATGTAAGCACGAGTGAAGCTGTGGGAAAACCTAGTTTTAAATTAAACTTTTATAACTCAAACCGTGGCTCGCTTTATAAGTTTTCATAGTAAGTGCAAAATTGCATGATTTATGATCAACGAGCATATTGTGTCCGCTATCACCGATATTATCTCTCCGTGCTCTCAATTAACGAGATTGCTTTGTTTAACCCTTTAACAAAACAAAATAGAAACAATGCATTTTGATAATATTTAGTCTGTTTTTGTCATAGTCTGAAGCTAATTGTCCATTTCTGCCAAAACTCAAAGCTTAAATCATGTATTTTAATGAAACCAAGTATATTAATTACTAGCTGACCCACGCAACTTCGTCTGCATCACATTTTCCATTAATTCTCGGCTGATTTTAGTCTTAGCGTAATGATATGTAGCCTATGTCCTTCCTCGATACATGGGCTATCTAATACTGAAAGAATTTTTTAAATCGGACCAGTAGTTCCTGAGATTACCCCCTACATACAAACTTACAAACAAATTTTACCTCTTTATAATATTAGTATAGATATAGATAGGTGAAATCGTTCTAAAGAGTTACCGCGACCCTGGAACACAGGATACAGAAAATTTAAAAATATACGGGTGGGGTTTCTGACAGCAAGAGATTGACATTTATCAAGGTCGGTCAGTCAAAGATATGACGATAGTTAGTTGCGTTCAAAAGAAGATCTCTATGGCGAAATACGTGCAAGAATCTCAATTAAAACTATTTTAAATCAATAAATAGTTACAAAGTTATGTTAAATATTCGTGTTTTATTTGTCCTTTTGGATGCCTGACTAAATGACTCAACTTTTCATGCGTGACTTTAACTGGCTTTTGTACAAAATCAGCTTACTGGGGAAAACATCGTTTTCAACTTTAGGTACTGCATCAATATAGTGTGCCAAAATGGGGACTAACTGCTTTAAAAATATAAAGATTAAAATAAAATAAGACTGTGTACTGTGAATAATGAAAGTACGTCAAAAATAAACAGACCTGAATAAACAGTCTATAAGATAAGATACCGGGTTGAGTGAAATGCTGTACTGTAAGTGAAATATCATTGTACAGTAGGTACCTAAAGGAAAAATACTCTCGTGCTCGAGCTCGTGGCTAAATACCAACAGCCGCACAAGTCGATCTTCAAGGTTAAGCAACGCTTGCCAAGGTTTGTCTGTGGATGGGTGACCATCTTAACATACGGAGTTTCCTCCGTACCTCGGAAATCACGTTAAGCTGTTGGTCCTGGCAGTCATTTAGAGATGTTTGGCAGTCGTAACGCTTAGTCAGAAGCCAGAAAATCTGACACCAGTCTTGCCAAGAAGTACCATGTTACCCAGTTAATGGGTTGTGGCGGTCTGGTAGGCAGCCGCTCAACGTAAAATACTGGTATTCAGCTGAATCTGGTTTGACTGGAAGCAGACCCCAATATAGTTGGGAAACGGCTAGGTAGATGATTAGTAATTGAAAAATACGGATTAAAAACCATAAAAGCTTGTTTGCTTGTGGGTATGCAAGATATAGTGTAAAGTTGGGGGCCGAGTCACCCACGTCCGTAGGAGAATACCCACAGCGAATCCCTACACGTGGTCCCCGGGTGGTGCTACACAGGTGACACTAACCGCCTCCGTAGTCTAGTGGTTATACCACCTGATTCAGACCCAGAGGTCCCGGGTTCGATTCCCAGCGGAGGCAAATTTTTGCTCGGTTTGGTTGGTGGTAGGACTTGTTCTAAGTCCGCCTGGCAAGCTACCACCATCATGTCTAAGTCTGTCGCCATAACAACTATGTTAACAGCATTGTTGTGTTCTGGCAGTTAGTGGCATGATAGCCAGTTCCTCTGTGTAAGAGGATACCGGGTGAAACTCGCTTCCATCTTCGGCCTAATCATCACTTTCCATCAGGTGAGATTTGGTCCAAGAGTTTCCCCGTTTTGAATAAAAAAAAAATAAAAAAAAAAGTTTACCATTAGGCAAGATTAGATGAGTTTTATTTTTATTGATTTGATATAGCAAAACATGCGTGTTCAATATTTTTGTTTAATTTAACCGTCGGATTAAATATATACATATATATATATATACATATATGTCGTGGATAAAGATATCATTTAATAATAGTTGCTGATTTGAGTATTGTAGTTAGTGGGTAGTGGTAAACGCCATGGCGTCAGTTGACAGTAATAATGGCGGCACGTGGACAGAGTCGTATAAATTGGAGAGTGGGGACTTTGCTGGGGTCACCTTTTGCTCGAGACACCGACTAGGACACTCGTCCCGAACGAAACTGTCGGTTTACCTATTTTAATTAAATTAAACAGACTTCTGTTATAAATGCGAGTTCTTATAACTCAAAAGACAGATGTGTTGCTGTGGAGTTTGTTGGCCACGTCTTCTCCCTAGCTAAAACACTAGGATGTGGTAATGGGCGGGCGTTTTGGGGGACTGTCTATTTGTAAAGTACTAGCACTCAGCCACAGTTAATAAAGAGAGCTTAGTACTGTGTTCAGTGTTTTATTCTACAATGATCCTGATACCACCGAACCCAAACGATGATGGTGCTATCGCTCAGCTGTCGCTGACGCCTACATATATATATATTTATCCGGAAAACAGCTCTACGATTTCGACTTATTTTTTTAGGGAACTGAACCATAATTTATAGTATTTGAGTGTAAACACACCTTTTTCTTCCTGATATTCCAAACCTTGCTGTTGTTTAATGCTGTGATCCACTAAAAAATATTTCGTACAAAACAATCCCTTTATCACAATTTAATCACGTTTCTCATCGCATTCTCTTGGCAGCTGCAACCAATGTAAAGCATCGTTATAATAGAGAACATAAGTGTCCACTTAGCTTTAATCCGTCACAAGCTGTTAGCTCGTCGTCCAACAAAATGCAGCTGTTAAAAGCGCCTTTTCGTACGAAAAGCACGTTATTTCAGAATTGAATTAAGCTGGTTACATTATACCTGATTATGAACTCGGTAAACAGGTTTTCGAGAACACGTCTGTTATTTTTGTATACGTAATGTAAGGTGATAAAATAGATTTGAATTTTATTGAAGGTTTCTTCGATTTATTGGAAACATATTTGGCATTCAAAACAGTGAGCAGATGGGGAAACAACTTGGAATAGTCGATTAAATGATGAGAATTTCAGTGTTATTTTTTGGAAATTACGTGCGACTTCGGTGTACGGATTTTTTGTTGTTTGGTTTGAATGTCTAAATTCAAGGTTAAACTATGCTTGCTGTGGTCAGTATGAGGATGGGGACCATCGATTGCATAACATTATCATTATCTAATTTCCTCCTTGCATCGAAAAGCACGTAAAACCTTTGGTCCAGGCTAACATTTGAACATCTTTGACAGTCATTACGAGTAGTTGAAAACTAGAAAATCTGGCATAAGCCTTACCAAGGGGCATTTAATAACCAAAAAAGCTAGGTTGTGAAGGTCACTCAAGTAGTTGTTCGATGTAAAATATTGGTATTTGACTACATCCGTACCCCAACACAGTTGAGAAAAAGCTAGGCAGATTAATTGTTTTTTATTTGGCTGCTCTAAAAATCAAATCTATGTAAACGGTAGGCATACGATCAAAACCTCTTCTATGCCGTAGCACTATTGATGTAAAGAACCATGTTCGTTTAATAAAACTGCCGAGGTTACTACGCCGTAGCAACAGCTACGACGCGTAGCAGCTTGATCAAGATCTTTGAAAAAATCGTATAATTATTGTAACTTACATCATACTCGTAATATTACTATTATTTACACTGATAGTTTTGCAGTCGTTTGTAAATAAAACATCTATGATAAATGGTATATAAATTAGATGTAAGAGATAGCACGCCAGGAGTAACATTACTAGAGGCTGTAGACAATATGCTACTCAATTAACAGTGGCGATTGTCGAAATGCCAAAATATAAGGGATTGGTCTATCACATGAAATTATGACAGCGTTTGTCAATACCTTATATTTTTGAAGTGTTGACTATCAACTTCGAAACGCTACCGCTAACTAATTTCTATAACCACAATATAAAGTTAGGCTCCATATACTACGCAAGGACAGTTATAGGTTAACTAGCCTACCGCTGATGTACAGCCTGCTGTACCATCATTTAACGTATTTCCCCTAAAAAGGTAACTTCTAGACGGTATGCGGTCTAAGATGGCTCCATCTTAGACCGCATGATCGCTTACTATCAGGTGAGGTGCGTTCAAAGTTTTTGTTAGAGTGAACAGGCTACTTCTGGGTAAGCTCGTTCCATCGTAGACGTTGTCTCCATCATCTCTGGCCTAGACTAGAGTCAAAAGCAAACCCATCACAAATAAAAGTAAATGCGTGCCTTTCAACCGGAAAAATAAAACCACCTACAACTGGCTCATTTTCACAGTTTTAGCAATAAGCTGGCACATCTACATCATCTCTGTAAAATTACCATAAATATTCAGTGTGGCATACCGAATGCATTCCGAGCAGCAATCGAACGCTTCCGATGATAGTTGTCACGTGTTACATTAGCATTGCTAATACAAGTCCAGCGTGGAATTAATTACGATATTAGAAGCCTTATTTGAGAGTAGTAGAATGTGTAATCATTGTTGGAAATGATGGAGATTGATACCAGATAGAATATGATTTAGTTAATCATGGATACAAATACAATTGAAGTCTTTTTTTTATAATATGATTTTAATGGTTTTTAACATGTAATGTTATTCCAGTCAGTTTTCTTGTAATGCACTTACACACTATAATAAAGTTATTATAGTGTGTAAGTTCATTACAAGAAAACTGACTGGAATAACATTGCATATTAAAAAAATATATATTATGATGAGTTTGTTGATAGGTTACCTGTTAATGAAGTCATTAACAGGTAACCTATCAACAAACTCATCATAATATTTTTGAATAAAAATAATAAAAAGTTGACAGAGTAATTTCAAGTCCTAGTGAGTTGTTTACAGTGTAATTTGTCGTCAGAAAAACCCATAAATCTGTCTACTATGTTTCCCTTATAGAAAAAAAACCTTTTTTACAAGGATGTGACCTTAATCTATGATCTATTTGCGAAAATTCCTAGTCAATAAAGCATGTCGGATAAGAAGTTCCAAAGGCTCATGAAAGGTTTTCCGTAAGATTGTAACGGTATCTGACGAAATTTTTTTAAGTAATACTCGTAAATACTCTTTTTATATGGAAACTGTTACAGCATGTTAGCAGTATACATTCAACTTACGTATGAGTACAAAGAGCTTCACCGGTGGTCAAACGTAACCGAGTCGCAAGCACGCTGATTTTGGTGGTCTTGGCTTCGATTCCCGAGCTAATCAAAGCGTTGTTGGATTTTCTTATTAGGTTTGCAGTGGCAACCTGGAATTTAGAAGTTGGCGGAGAGATGCCATTGTGTATTTCGAGTATGTAAAGCTGGTGGAGCTACCGTATTTATGTGTTTGAAGGCCCGTGAGTGCAAAGAGTGTTAAATGCATTTCATTCTGGTTTATGTACACACTTGTGCACCATAATGCCTTCCGTGTCTATGGTTTGCCACCATGACCGAAAATCGGGCAGAAGGAATACACAAACGTATAAATACAACCAGCCATGTAGTTATAATACAGGCAGTAACGCTGGCTTGGGGTTTCGGACTGGTGCGCCAGAGGTCATGAGCTTACAACCTACACGTTGCACTAATAAACTCCTTAGCATATGGTGCATTGTTGGCGAGCTTCCCAACAGGATCTACCTTCTAGTAAATTGACTAATTAAATCCCTGTAGCGTTAACCATACAGCCATAAAGAGTTTTTAAATGTAGGTTTGTTAACTTTAATTTTTCCATATACTAAAAGAAAGAAAGAACATAAAAACATTTGATGAATGTAACGGATAACCTCATATACGAGCCAATGTTTACTTCATGCAATTATCTAAGTATAATCGATACCTTTAGAACAGCACGGCCCTTGTGACACAATAATTTAGGAATTTACATACACCGGCAAAACATTATACCCATCTCTGGGAAAGTCGGGTGGTAAAAAGGAGCTGACTGTACCTACCACACGAAACCTAGTTTAAAAAAAGCTGACAAATCGGGGAAGAATGTATGAAGATCGAAATCGTGACCAAACGTCACTGATGTTCAGTTGTTTTCAAAAGTTTTGACATAGTGACAAATCGGAAATATATAGTGACAATCGATTTGTTGGCTACTTACTTATAAAAGTGTATTGACTATGTTATGGTTGGCTTCCAATCTAACCAGGGTACTAATTCAACAAATTTTTAGCAACGTTCCACCTCTGTTAAAAAATACCTCAATTTCCAAACATTTTGACAGATTGTAACTGACATGCGAATGTCGTAGAATTGACCCTCTGATGTAGCCGATTACCAATATTTTACTTGGAGTGTCTATCTATCTACTCCCAAGAACTAGATAGCACGATTCTCCTTGGCAAGACTGGTGTCAGAATGTTTGGGATCTGCATATCTTAACAAAATGTCAAATCTGTTCGAACGGGAGCAACGTCTTTACGTGCTTTCTAAGGCAAGAAAGAGTATGTACCTAATGGATGGTGACCCGTCCGCGTACCGATTCCTTAAATAAAAGAAAAAAAAGTCAGTGAATTTATTTCAATTAAGCCATTTACAGGCATTTTTGAATTGTCAAAATCAGTCGGTCAAAAGAGATATAGCTAGAGATTTGTGCGATCCAAAGCGTAGATCTCTATGGAGGAGATCGGCAAGAAACACCACGGACACTCTTTAAAAATATTTTTTTAAGAATGATGTTACATCATTCGCGTGGAAATTAATTGTACAAACATGCTGTGAGAACGATGTAAAAAGACTTGCACGATCAAGCGTCCGGAGTAAGAAAGCAATAATTTAAACAATAAATATTTAAAACTAGCTGACCCGTGCAACATCGTCTGCGTAACATTTTTCATTACTGCTCCGCTCCTATTGGTCTTAGCGTGATGATATTATATAGCCTATAGCCTTCCTCAATAAATGGGCTATCTAACACTGAAAAAATTTTTCAAATCGGACCAGTAGTTCCTGAGATAAGCACGTTCAACCAACCAAACAAACAAACTCTTTTGCTTTATAATATTAGTATAGATGAACCGTGACAGCTGAGAGATGACTAGTTCTAGCTGACGACGATCGCTTACGAACACGACGCCTGCCCTAGCACCATTTGGCACAACCACATTGGATGCTTGATGCTAGTTCTGTATACTATGTTCATCACTATAACCGCTTGACCGCGGGCGAGCATGAGTCACGTGATGACGTCAGTCATAATTAGAATCTTTGCACTCGTATTGTAATCATTATTCTCACAAAGAACTCGAGGTAAATAAATAAATCTAGTTCCTTGAAGTAATAACACTAATGTGTACATAGAATTCTTTACGTAAAACCGCACATCCTTGAACATCAAAAATGTCTGAACATTTTCCTTTACAAGACTAAAGTATGAATTTATGTGAAGATAGAAATGAGATGAATGCATGCGAAGGAAAGTACCTAGTATACTCGCAAATATGTAGGACGATAGGATTGGGACCTAGTGCATCAAACCTAAAAGCTTTTAACCTTATCGAAATATTTCTGTCATCTGTGGGTAAGTTTCTAATTGATCTTTTTTCGTCCCAAAACGGCTGTGCTGGGATTACTATTCTTTATTTCGTTACGATTTTTAATGAAACTGTTAAAATACATTTTAATAATGTGACGTCGAAGTTTCTGCTGGAAATATTATATACGTTAAGTATTTTTTAAAGCTAATATCATGTTATTGTTACCAAACTCTAAGTACATGATATTTAGATAGGAACCTATGAGTATTTTTTAATATCGGAAACGAACAGTTTAAAATGAAAATTGGGAAACACCAAATTCTCTAAAAAGCTAAAACTGTATGATTACACCTAAGCGTAATAATACACGCTGGAACCAAATCAATTCAACTGTATAATAAACGTTACACTAAACCCCAATTGGGAACAAACAAAATTAATAATGAAGACTTTAATATCAGGAACGAAACACTCGCAAATGTACCAATGGCACCATTTCAGTCGATTGAAAATTTTCTATTTACCAAAATGTACTTAAGTACTTTTATGGACATTTATTATGGAAGATTCAATTACAATTCCCTTGATGCTGTTTATTTTTCATCAAGCGTAAAAATTTGATTTCTTGTCAGGTTTCATTGTCTTATTGAACCTCATTTGTGATGTGAGCCTCTGGAATCTTCAAGTGCTCTTTATAGGTCGCGTACAAAAATAGATTTGAGAGTTTTGGTTCACTTTTTGAAGGTGATGCCATGTGTAGTGAAGGTAGTATTGTTAAAAACCGGCATCATTATTGTTAAAATATATATTTCAGGAAACCTAACATTAAAAGCAGCATGATGCTTTAAAATGAACATAAATAAATGTCTAAATTTACATGAATGAACTGATTTAAAAAAAAAACAAAAACGTTACATTGTTTATTTCATTTCATTCAAATATCAGTATGAAAATATTTTGTATGCGAAACAAATTAATATTTCTAGCAAAATAAATTGAACATGCATCAATTCCATATTGTAACGAGAAAATATGCATACAAACCGTTTTCAGTGGGAAAACTTTTTGTTTTCACATAATATTTTCGGTAGCGGTCACAATACGCGTGTATGCGGGATACCGCAACTGACATATTCTTTTTCATTAAAAACCACGTAATAACGTGTTCTCGTCATCAATACGATTCCTAGTACCTACTGTTACATATCACGCCCGTATTCCCAGTATGAACAGTTATACAACTATAGATGCATTGGTATGTAGGTATACACCCAGATCTCTTAGATACAACATTATACCAGCAGTTATCATGCTGTATCTAAGAGGAGCTGACCTAACTTGTAACTGACATTGTGTACATACATGTACCTACTCTTATTATTAAAATTCATATCTGAATAGAAAAGCACAACAAAATTAAGTTTAACCCCAGAATCAGAGGTACCCAAAAATCCATCTACATTAGATGCATGTATTACAACGAGTCACTCGAGCATTTAAACAGTGAGTTAGTACGTACTGCAACATTTTATCTCTGCGACCCAAGTTCAGTACATCTTAACTTAAAATCTGCTTTATATTCTCAAGTAGGAACAGTCTTCATACATTCCGATCATGAACGTATTGCGGAGTTTAAAACTGAACTGCCAGGAAAATTTTGGCAAGCAATTTTGAATGCAATGCTTATGCCATAGCAAACAACATTATAAACTCGGAGACCTGGCTTGTCAATCAAGAGCAAATGAACGTAATTTGTATTTTAATTAATTTAGGAACCCTGTTATTACCCATTTGATGCCAATGTATACATTTTTGTAATAAACTTCCTAGCCACATTCAAGAACTTAGCATTAATGAATTCAAATCTTTTATAAAACGTAAGCTATGCCAGAAAGCTTGTTACACAGTTATAGATTAGGTATCTTGAGGACAAAAAGGCTTGGGATTGAGCTGCTTCAATGGTGTACATGTCCCAATGTTTATATATACATCTATTTTATTTTATTATTTTCGTTTATCATTTTACTTTTATATTTTTTTTACAAATTGTCATTTTATATTTTAATAGACTGTGTATTTTTGACATTGATGTTTACTTTTTAAAGTAATCTCAATATTTTTTTATTGATTTAATTCATTATATTTAACGTCAATACTTTATCTGTAGAGTATTATTATTATTTCATTTACTATTGTGAATATGGGGACTATGTGGGCTATTATTTTCTTTTTGTTCTCTAGTATTTTGAACGATGTCTAGTAGTTTGAGCACTTTTGTGGCCTACCCAAATGTCATTCCATTGGCATTGTTCGTCGAGTCATTAAACTCCTTATTGGTTCTAAGTTGAGCTAATCGACTACTGACCAAGGCTTGCATTGACTGGACAGGTCCATTCAAATCTGTGTGGTTCTTTCCTCAAAAGACCATTTCAGACACTGATCTGCATGGTCCTCATATAACGTATTGTGAATATGAGGACCATGTAGATTGCTATGTTGTGATGTAGGTTCCTTAGGAGTGTAGGAAAGCACTTACTAAAAGAGAATTTCGGCAAATCAGTTAAAACGGGATATATGCATACGAAATCGAGGGCAAAAGCTAGTTATTGCATATTTACAGAACTAAAATTACCAAGGACCTACCACATGAAAAATAGTAACAAAAGTTTACTGCTATTCACCCTGTTTGTATAACATGTAATAGTAGGACTAACAACGATCACACACACAACCGGACTAAAAAAAATCTAGCATTTTAATAGGTCAGCTCTACCCTCGGAACTACTCACTGCTCTACGATCATCAAATTTAATACTGGAAGTACAAATAAAGCCTTCCAACGTCCGTTTAATATTTGTTTTGAGCGTCGAGAGCGCAACAACTTTATACGTAATGTGCTACCTTGTTCTACTTTATTCTTGGAATTTTAATGAGAGTTCATTACATTTGAAATGAAATAATTGATAAGGTTTCCCGTGATGACGTCTCTCACATAATTATGTTTTTAATCAAATATGTACTCACATACATTTTGTGAGCGTGGAATCATCATTGGTAACAAGGGTAAAATATTTTTGGTTGTAATTACATAATTCCCCGAAATATGATTTGTGTTAAAAAATAAGTGAAACACGGTATTAGGGAAAAGGAGAAAATTACAGTTAATAGACTGTTAGAGAATTTTAAAAATCAGAAAAAGGAACTAATTGCTTTTACGGAAAAGAGCTGACAAAGACTTTACAAATGCTCTCATGGAGAATTGAAATCGCAGTAACAAGATTTAATGCATAAACTTTTTTCACTAATATTCAAAAGATATTCTAGCTGTTAAGCAGAACAATGTTCTAAGGAATTTAAACCTTCAATGAATAAAAGGATTTCATGCAGATTGCATAAGTAGGATTTACCTACATTGACGGAAGTTTAAGTGTACTTTTACGGGTTTAATCTTGGGGTTTTATCGGGGTTTCTGGATGTCTTTGGGTGCAAATGCCACCTAAAATCTTGAGCTAGTATTTTTCGCTTTGACAGTTCGTTTTACGACTCTACTTCGTCACACATACTCTTTGCTAAATATTGATGTGAGGTATCTAAAACATGTGTTACGTGCAGGTACAATAACGTGTTCGTCAGACATAAATGTTGCTGGGGTTAACGTGGCGTTCCAGAATTATTTTAATCTTTAAGTAGCAGAATATAGAACTAAGACTCCATCTAACGAGAAGTTTAATGGGATCTAACTGAAACTAATGTAGGCCATTAGAACTGAACGTGCTCAAGTCTACAGTTTGTGAAAGAAGATAAAATAAAAATATGTTCACTCAAGTGAATATTATTTCTAATGCATTCTCCTTGCGTTTTATCTTTTATGTAGTGGGGAGAGAATGCCGATGAAACATATTCCTTCACATTGTTGACGTGAATTCAATCCTAACCCAAGTATACCGATCAATCTTTTTTAACCGATTTAAAAAAAGAGGTAATGTATTAGGAAAGTTTGTTTTTTCACAATGAGCCCACTTACTTCCTTCACGCCTTATGGAATACGATGGCACTATAGTTTACGCCAGATAAACGAAAAATAAAAACGACGAAAAAAACGATGAAAAATTTATGAAAAACAGTTCTTAATTTATTGTTCTAGTATACTAGAACAATAAATTAAGAACTGTTTTTCATTACTAGAGAACGTAAAGGATCACGATAGAAGTCGATTCAGGACAGCTTTATGTCATTATTTCTGATTTTGATCTTAAGAAAGTCAATAAATGTATGTGGGTCAATGTACTTTATTCCACGTTTATCTGGCGTAAACTATAGCTGGTCTACGATAGAATGCGTTTTATCAGATAATACGTAATCATGATTACTTTGAAGGCTGATGGGATAGCTAGTAGCGAACACAGATGCGGGCAAAGAGTTCGACACTTACGTATAATAAATTCGGATATAGTCTTTTTTATTTCCAACCAAGCCACGTGTTTACTTACTTATTGCTTTTGTTATTTAGGCCAACCAATTACGGTACCTAATATAAAATTTGACAGCCAATTTATTGGCAAGAACCTTGATTAAACTTTCATACGGTAGGGGTCATAGGTTTATTTGCATTTATCATGTACATTTTAATTCTATCAGTTCCGCTTGGCCACCGGCGAGCATGAGTCACGTGATAACGTCGAGCGCACAGGCGCCAAATATCAAAGCGCGCGCAGCTGCAAGCCAGATGTTTATGTTTACGTTAACCTTTTTTTAGTGGCCTCCTATTAGAGCTACCACTCAAGTGTATTGTTATTTGTATAGCTGAGAAACGGCTCCTTATAGTTACGTTAAGTGTATGATAACGGTTAGTTTCTATATTTTTTAACTAATTTGTAAACATTGAATATTGGTGAAAAAAACACATTACGTGAACTTTGAACAGGAATAATTTAAAAAGTAAATCGATAACATATATATTTTATGACTTGTATGGGTAGCTGGGTTATATCTAAAAACGATAAATAACAAACAACATACTCCACCGTACAAAAACATATATAAAAAAAAAAAAACTACCACCAAACATTAGCCATTTCCCGCCATTTTGCATTATTTACCTTCCGACCCACGGAACAAAAATTCTAATCATAACGTAAATTTCGTTTGTTTTGTTTATGTTTTGGCTGAAATCTATTGCCCAGTAAACATAAAATGCGATAATAATTACTTTTTAGTCTGAACAAGTAGCTAGACTTAATAATTAATCAATTACGATAGCGTTCTGACAACATGGACGCCTTGTGTAACAAGGGATAGGAAAATCATAAAAAAACATGCTAATACTTACCAACATGTTTATTTTCACTTGCACACACATTAATCACATCACAATGCACCCATAAAACATTACTTAACACTAATTCACTCACAAACAACATAATAAACAAGTTTATTCGACACTACGTCATCGCGCAACTCGCGTCATACCACAGACTGAATAAAACATTTAATTTCTTTCTAAAAATGGACTCGCCTGTGGCGTGTTTCGTATTTTTAGCATGTATGAAATGTCAATAAATCGAGTGGAAAAGAGCAAAAGGATTAAAATACCGTGTGTTAGACAGAAATGGACATAATTTGTGACGGGTCGCGATCAAACGTCAAAGAATACTACAGTCCCTTTGGTATTTTTACTCCAAAATTTTTTTTGAATACTATAGTCTCTTTCGTTCCTCAAGCGGTTAGGTTCGGATTTACTTAATTTATAATTTTTGCCAGACAGGGTTACCGCGGAGGCAGTGCGCATTTTTTTGTATTTATAAAATCATCGCTTAACATCAGTAGTGCGATTCACTAAGGCAGAACATCTTTACAACCAAGAAATCATCGTTGAAACATCTGATGTGGCATATATTTATCAGAAGTTTCAACGATGATTCCTTGGTCGTAAAGATGTTCTGCCTTAGTGAATCGCACCGCAGGTGAGATAGCGGTCAAACGTACGCCTATCAGTATTTATAAAAAAAAATTAAGTGTTTTGTTTTTTTTCATATTTCTGAGAAAAAAAAACCGAAGTATAGTAATCATAGTCACTTTTTCTGCTATTCTATAAGGAGCTAAAGAATGCAAATAAAAAAAAATACAAACTAGTTTATCGTGATATATATCTTATTAAGAAAACTGATTGCGTGGAGTAATATGCATAGGTACATACGTCTCCTGGAATGTGTAATTCGCAATAGTTGAATAAAATCTTAATATTTAAATAGGCATGTCCCTCAAGAAAAAATTCTACGTGGATCACCACATAGAAATCTTTTCTGGAAGAATAGAATTAAAAAGGAAAATTTCCTGCAACTATAGTACAAAGCTTACTGTCCTGTTTAAATTCTGCAGGTTATTTTGCAATGTCTATAACAAATCAAGCTTGAATAAGGCAACGCAAGAATTTCCACGCAGTGCGCTGAAACGCCACTGGACATGAATAACTGTCTCGAGCTGAATATATAGGTTCGTTGGAAATGTTTGTATGTGAACCTTTGCAAGAAATTGTCTTGCTGACTGTACAAAAACATCACTTTTTAGCAAGCTTGCGAATAAACTTCACTTCTTATAGGAAATATTTATTTCCAGCTACAGACTTTTATGTTTAGGAATTCCCTGAAAATTATTAAATTGAGTGTTATCAGCTGTAACAAAATTATCGATTCAGCAATTTGAGACTTAATGGAATTTAGTTTAAACGTAAATTAAAGATAATTCTTTATTTAAAACCGAATAACTTATTATTACAGTACAAATACCGAACATTGGTAGGTCCCCGAAATCGCTTACCCAATATCGATTTTCAACTGATAATATGGTGTCCAGAACGAAATTACATAATTATAATGACTTATGGGGTATAATTCAAAGTTGGTCATTAACGATACCAGCAGCCATCAGGTCGATTCTGTTGACATCTCACCGTGATCACTTAGGTGGAGTGAACGACAAGTGAGCTGTCATGTCATCTTCTTTGTATGGTTTGACAGCTCACTTGTCGTTCACTTCGCCTAAGTGTTCACTTCGACATGTTTACCAGAATTGCACTGCAGTTCTCGTTTAACGGCTCATTTGTTGTAAACATCGTTCATCCTAGTTTTTTATAACCATTAATTTTTGTTTTTTATTGATTTCACTGACTGCGTGTGGAAAATCTTAGTGTTTTGATGCCGGAATTAAATTTTCGTTTGCAAAGCTATTAAACCTAAACTAAACAAAAGGTATGGTTTGTGTTCCAAGACCTAAGGATAATTGTCCCGCTATGGAAAAGTAAGATAAAACTATATTTAATAGCTATAGGTATCTAATGATATAGGTTTAATAGATTTACAAACGAAATATATAAGGGTATGCAACCTACGTTGTATTATGAACCTGTATGTGTTATGAAACCTTATTTATGTTCAACTCACAAAAACAAAACAAAACCATAATAAAAACATCACCATAAATAATTCATTTAATGTGAACACCACCACACGTTGGAAAAAACCTACTTCCACATTCCACACCCAACTCCCATTGAAATCTATTTCTGAAGTATACTATCACTGTAAAATATATTCAAAGGGCCACATAAATAACATCAAGTTGCAGGCACCAACGCTATCGAACGTCGGCATCGAAGTAACGCCCTATCTCATTGACAAAATGGCCTGACAGCCTTGGTTTATATTACGCACAAACTTACGTTGCGTGGCCTTGGGCTTACAACTTTGACCTTGACTTACTTACCTACACTGTTTATTTGACTTTGTTGACTTTTCACACTGAATTAAGCTTTTAGAGTTTAAATTTGGGCTGTGGGAGTGTTCATGCTAGTGGAGTTTGTCAGAGTAAACGGTGAGTGGTTTGTGTGACGGGTCACACAAAACTCATACTAAATCAGTCTCATACCCACTGAACTAATTGAGCCCTGCAAAGATCTCGTTATAAATGTGATAACATATGCCAAACACTTAGATCGTTAGTGACCGCAACGGCCTTACGCTGCTGCCTTCTGACACTCCAGCACCATCAACATTTGAACCTTAAAAACAAGAAACATTGGGTTCAGTCTTGCACAAAAATCTAATCGTTATTGCTTCACTGAGGATTCATTCCAATGCCATCATTAGATGTGATAAATTGTTGGTACAGCTGAAATGTGTTTCTTATGAATCTAACAATAAGAACGGCTTGAATACCAAATAAAATGCTAATTGAAAGAACAGTAAACGTTTTATTTTCTAAAAATAGTAGAAAATGAATAATCGAATTTGAATATCGTCGGCAGCTCTGAAAATGTTTCATATGATCGAATTCAAAATAAAAATGTCATTACAAAGTATAAAATTTAATATTACTTTCGATATAAAAGTTATTTCAACTTTTTTTTATTTGGAAGTTGGTTGTGTTTTTTAGTTTTATCGTACACCTACAAATACTGAAAATGCACAGAAAAGTAAAATACGCAATTTCGTTTACTTGGATGACACAAAACGTTCAGCCGAGTAACCGAATTCTAGCAATTTTGATTGACAACCCAAACACCTAAACTGATTTAGATTAAACTATGGGACCAATCTGAAAGTATATACTTTCACATAAAAAAAAATTTCAAATCGGTTCATAAATGACGGAGTTATGAGGCATACAGACATCATAATTGTAGAATGATGCACAATTTAACGATTTCCGTTTGTTCCAAATATTTATGATGTCTTTTCCGAGGTATTTATTCGATTAATAGTGAACCTTAGAAGAGCTAATTCGAGTTTTTGAAACTCTTGAAAACAAAAAAATATTTTTACCAGTTTCGTACCTACATGACTTAATATAATTTTATGATATTGTATATGCTTAATACCGAACCTATACACCTGCTCTTTCCCCAAAGTAGCTGAAATAAAGCTCACAAAATGGCTTAGCAAGAAACAAGAAAAAATAACATTGTTTAATGTGGACGCTGATTTTCAGTAACGATGCTAGCAGTCCCGAAACATAGGTAAGCATTTTGCAAAATATGCCAGTAAAGCGCCCGCGTATTATACTAAACCGGTTAAGCATTTTGCATACCAAATGTACAAAGACTTTTTCATGGGCACATTTTTGTATATTACATGTGAGATTGTGTCTACACTTTATGAGAAACAATAACCATAATGTGACGAAAATATTTAAAGTTTTCTAGCGCAAATCTAACCTTTTAAAAGGATTTTAGATCAACGCTAAAGAAAGGCTACGGCTGTAAAATTTTACGGTGTATTACGTTTAATCTAAATGGATGGACTCCATTATGTGGCTTTCGTAGAGTTATGGTCGGCCATGCGTTAAGGTGAGTGCTTCACTCAAATAATTAAAATAAAAATGAAGAACCTAAGTCTGCGGTCTGTAGAAAAGATATTAGCAGTTGACATAAAAAGTGGATCAATTTAGATGAGAAAAAAGAAACATAAATTTGATGATAGATAAGAGCAGGACGGAGTCCACGACACAAATAAGACATTAAGGGGCAAAATGATAACAGCAATAAATGCTTAAAAAGATTTATTTGATCACAACATCTCGATGAGGAAGAGAGTACAGGGCAGAATTGGGTAGCAACCAGATATAACTATAGAATGTAACTTGATATAATAATCAATAAAGCCAGCACTTACGTAACCAGTTATTGTATCATAAATCAATAGCTTAGTTATACTGTAAACAAACACAAGGGTATCGCGTGTTACGCTTCATCATCACTTCATAATACATCACTATTATTATTTTTGAAGAGCGTTTCAGTAATTGTATGTTCGTCATAAATGCTGTCCCAATCTTAGCCTTGAGTTACTAAATAGTTCGTCACTATGCACTTTTACTGTATCAATAAAAGTAACTGCTTTGATTAGAAAGTTTGAAGGCTTATTAGCTCGATAACTGCTGAGTGTGTTGATAGCGTGGAAATTATTAATCAACCGATACAGTTCTTATCACAATACTCATAAATCAACCATTTTCCAAAATGTAATTGTATACATACACATAACTAATTAACGCAATAAGCTCTCCATGTTAACATTACTACAACAGGAATTCTAAACACAATCCCAAAGCAGTGTTTGACAAAACAGAACACACAACCGGACTGTTATGTTAACAGATTTGAATTGTTTATATGTTTGTTTTTTAAAATACTTCTCACCCGTTTAATCGACTGTATCGCTTCCCGATCAGAGCACATTAGTTCAATGTAATGGAACGTATTGTGTGACCGCATCCAAAGCATAATTTATATGACAAGCCTCTATATGGGGGCCCATTGTGGCGATTTGGAACTATGCCATAGTCATCGCGGATGACCACCGATATTTGGATGCTGAAATAGCATCTGGTACGGATAGCATAGAATACTAAATAAGCATTAAAAATGGACTGAAAGTGGCAGAAAATCCTGCTTGATATTCAATGAAGTCTGTGTACTACACAAAAGGATTCAGTCTTATAGAACTGAAGTCTGGATATTATTCGGTCTGATTGCACCCCGGGGCACGATATTTGGCGAGTGGTTCTCTCTACCATTATGGTACATGAATCTGAACGAGGCATAACAGGGACCACTGTCTAAGACAGCGTCTTGCATAATGATTTCAGCAGTAATGATCTTTGGATAAGATTCAAGCTCAGTGCCAAGTGCTGTGTTTGTGCTATTATCATAAAGATGTCTGTTCTTTCATACCATTCGCTCTGAAACAATTGCGTCAATAAGATAAAATCTTTCCTTGGCAAGTTCACTTCTTCTTTATTCCTTTTTACATTTTTTATTCGCATCGTGAACAGGGATTTGGTAGGGAATGAATTTATTAGCACCCGGAAATGCTCGGGGACCTTTAGTTTTCGACAAAAACTAGTGACTCAACATATTGGATCGTAACACATTTTCGCTAACATTGAAATTACTGATTTTTTCCTTTTTTCCACGTGTTTCGTTTATAAGACGCTGTAACCCGAAGAGTCTCGAGGGAAGAAAAATACGAGGTCCCGGCTTAGAGGAGCTATGCTTTTCATTTCTGCCAGCGTAATTAGAATCTTTACAAAAAAAATGTTTAGTTCTTTTATGATTCTTCCCTTCTCTAATTTGTCAGAAGCAACGTTAAGAATTCACATAAAAAAGTCAATTAATTTTCACGAGATAAACAAAAATATTTAGGATCCTCCGCTAGCTTCATTGTGTAAATATCTTAAACGAAGGGAGGATTTTTGTCCCAGCTGAAACGCGATAACAGTATTTGCTAATAAAATTACCTTAATACCACGAAATAAAGCAAACAAAATACCATGTGATCAGCCTAAAGCAACATAATTTTGGGAATCCTACACTGAATCCTTTGTACATACCTGAACCAGCATATAGCGTGGAATTTCATATTATGTCAAATAAAACCACTTTAGTACTCAGTGGAGTTTAATATGAACATCGCTACTCTGTGGCATAGTGTAATTATCTTCATATTGTACACGACACCGCAGCGGATGGAGCCAAATTTAATCAGCATACAATCGGTTGCATGCAAAACACATTTGGAGCAATAACTGACGGCCGAATGGTTTTAATACGATTTTCCAGACTAACGCCATTTGATGTAAGTGTAACTAAAATGCGACAAATTGGAGGGAATGGTAGAGGCTTAACTTCTATACATACGTAAATATAGTAAAGCTATAGTGACATGGATTGCCAATATCAATATCGGAGTTAACATTAATCTGAAGACAACAGCAGTTAATAAAGACCTAATCAACTAAGACGAATTCTGAGAAGAGACAATACTCTCCTTATATTGTATTGCGAATATACATGATTGTTGTCTAATATGTGTAGGGATTCTTTTAGTTAGATCGAATTTTCTCACTGTATATAATGCTTAAAGTGACAAAGATGAATTCAATGGAAAGAGAGAAGAAAGTAATTTATATGTAGTAAGTTGTAATTTACATTTTAAAAAGATTGGACACAGGATCAGAAAATATACCACCTGAGACCCCTGGTATCACCTATGATACCTGGATTCAATAAATTTTTTCCGCGCCATCTATTAGTTTTTCTGTGAACCACGTACGTAGTAAGTTGCGTGGCAGGACTGTGTATCGTCGAAATGTGCTTTCGATCAATTTAACGGAGTTTGACATTTGTTTACATTCATTTGCGTGAAATTGTTTTTGCGAGTAACGACATGTCGGCGAACAAAAAAGGTAAATATTGGTGTTTATTACATTTGTATTAATTTTTTAACTGTTTCGAATAGATTAATGATTAAATTTGAATTTGACATTAAGAAAATTGTAAAAGTGTTTTGCAAACGTGCTTATTTTAGCCGATTTTTTTCGATATCACTGATGATACATTGGGCGCTCAACACATTTTTTTTATTATTTTTGCAGGTTTGGAAGATAATGTGATATCAGAGTTTCTAGTGAATCTAGATGTCTCCGATTGCGAAGACTTTGAAGAAGACGATTATGACGTGGATGAATACCCTCAGGATCATCAGATCCTCGAAGAAATAATATCTCAAGATCCTGAAAGTGAGTGGGAGGATTCGGATGACGAGCCTTTGTCCAACGTTGTTAGTCGTCATCGTCAGAGACGAGCCACTAACCGACCAATGACGTGGAATCGTTCAGAAAACTTCAATAATACCTTTGACGCAGACCCGCCCTTGGAAAGTCAGCCCACGGAAAATCCACCCTCAGTTTTAAATTGTTACGAATACTTTTCTAAATATATTCATCCCGGTTTTTTTGACCTAGTGTCAACCTGTACGAACACATCGAGTGTAGAACGAACCGGTAAGTCTTTGAATACGACGCCTGAAGAAATACGATCTTTCATCGGCTGTTCTATGGCAATAGGTGTACTTGGTCTTCCTCGGATTCGTATGTTTTGGGCCGCAGAAACACGAGTAAAACTCGTAGCAGAGACCATCACTCGTAATAGATACTTCAGCATCAGAGCAAACCTGAAAGTTGTGGAAGATAACAAAGTGTCTCCAGCAATGAAAGACGTAGATCGGTTCTGGAAAATTCGCCCTGTAGTGTCTGAAATTGAGAGAGCTTGCAGAGAAAATGAAAGACAGAAATGTGTGTCCATAGACGAACAAATAATACCTTTTACCGGAAAATGTAAGATGAAACAGGTCGTTACAGGAAAACCAAATCCCGAAGGGATTAAAGTATTTTTGATGACTAACCCAAATGGTCTGCCTTTAGATTTATACTTATACCAGGGTCAAGGGACTTCAGTTGAATCAGCCTTACATCCAATGCCAGAGAAACTCGATCTAGGAGGACGGGTTTTATTAAAACCGGTCGATACTTTACCACAAAAAACAGCAATCTATATCGATCGTTATTTCACTTCCATTACTCTGTTGGAAAACCTTTCGGAAAGAAACTTCAACTGTACTGGCACTCTTATGAAAAACCGCGTACCGGGATATGTTCATCCTAAACAGAAGCAGAACAACAAGAAGGCTTTAATGAAAACCGACAGGACTCTACAAAAGAGCGGTAGAGGAAGTTATGATTGTGTGGTGAGACAAGACAAAAAGATAGCGGTAGTCAAGTGGATCGATAGCAAACCAATTCATGTAGTATCAACAGAAATTGCCGTTCAACTCATGGAACGTGTCGTCGCTGGAGCAAGAAAGATCGCCAATATCTTGATATTCCACAACCGGCGGCAATAAAAAAATATAACACGTACATGGGAGGCATTGATCTGTTAGATCGGATTATTGGAAAATATCCAATGCGCGGAAGAACAGGTAAATGGACAGTGCGAGCAATCTTTCACTTTTTTGATTTTGCGGCTGGAGCAGCTTGGATAGAATATCGTCAAGATGCTGTGACACTTGGTCTTCCCCGGAAGCAAATAATGCAGGACCTAGAATTCAAAATGGACTTAGCTAATAATTTGATCTATGGCCATTCCATGCAATTTCAATCGCAGTGTTCCAGTCCTACTTTAGAGCGTTTATCTCTCAACAGCCCACGTATGAGTCCCAGATTGACATCAAGCCTTCGACTTCCGTTACCAATGGAAGAAGAACAACTACCGACGAATCGGAAAAGACCCTACAGACTTGTGGAACCAATGCCCCATACATCACAAAGGGTAAAAGAAGCAAAGCACTTGCCTGTATGTGCCAAAGGCAATCAAAACAATAGATCAAAATGTAGAATGAAGGGTTGCAGTCAGCTAACTTTCGTGAAATGTTCCACCTGTAACATATTCTTATGTTTTAATGTCAAGAACTGTTTTTCTGATTTTCACTTGCAATAAATGAGGAATTAAAGTACGTTAAATAAAAATTAAAAAATACACGTTTGAGTTTGATTAGAACCCGAAGTATCATCTGTGATACCCCCTTTTTTGGCCCTCTGGGGGGTAGGGGATTTTTTTTTATATTTTTGATTGAAGTCTTTAGGTTCATACTACTACTTATGCCAAAAATCAAGAAGATACGACAAAATTTTATACCTTGGGTCTCAGGAGGATAAATACGAGTGTGAAAATTATGTCGTGACATGACAAAAATCAAGTATTAATTGCGTTGAGACCTGCGAGAGGCCAGAGTGAGAGAGAGGCTATGACTGCGTCTAGACCAACACAGTGAAGATGTGAAGGCTTAACCTTAAATCTGCAAGCAGATAAAATAGTTTGTTAACCAGACACTGTAATAATTTTATTCAGAAAACAAGGTTTTTAAAATGAATTCTCGAATTGTGGCTCCAAAACGGAAACATTTGTTTCCGGCTTCAAACTCCCTCTGGAACCAAGCTCATAAAGAAAGTCCAAACAAATTCGAAATTCTATAAGGTCTGTTACCTCCACAAGTACATGAGTTGTGCAAAACCGGAAAGTGGCATTATGACTCGGATAATGCAGGGCGAAAGAAAAATGGGTTTATCATTCAAAAGTAATGATAGGCACAAATGGTTTTAGAATTTAAAGGTTATTATTTTTATAGCCTATCTCAATTTGCATGTCCGTGAATGAAAAATCAGATTGCTACGTATATTTTTCTTGGGTCTCGAAAGGCTCATAGTAACTGAATTATAATAATGAAGTCGGGTGTTTGTGGTCTAGAAATTCATTATTTTCAACAGAAAAATTTCGTAAGTAATTTCTGGTTTAATAAAATGTCTGGTTGGCTGGTAAAATGTTTGTGCTGCTCCTTAAAATAAGGCTGTGATACGTGACAGATAAAATTGTTTAAAAGTTCAAGCGAAAAATCCCCCAAAGCTAGGAAGCTAGATAGGAATAGTACAGAATGTATTGCTCTGCCAGGGCTTACAGATAGAACACGGATCCCAGACAGCCATTTCGATGAAGACGGGCAGAATTCCAAGAGCTGATTGGGTGTAAATAACAGCTCTAGACATTTAAGTTAGACGTAAATAATAGCTAGTTATTTAGGTAGATTAAGTCCTTTTGTTTTACTTTCGCAATATTCTTTATTATACCTAATTTTCTTACCTATTTACCTTTTATACGTTCTTTAATTTTAACTTAGAAGTCTAATAAAGACCAATTTCCTTATTGTGTTGACTAAAAACGCTAATTAGTTACAAGTTCCTACTTTATATGTAAACTCAATGCTAATCGTTATGAGACAATAAAATCTCAACTAGGAACATACTTAAAAATGTACAATAAGATTCTTATTGGAATCGTTACTAGATTTAAGCATTCCATGTACCTAATTCTAAGAAATTGATCAAATATATAAGCTGCCTATTCGTCCACACTGAGCAGACACACACCACGCCGCTGACATGTGCGGCTACATTATAAATATGGGCGACGCGCTCGCTCAACGTTTCATTCTATCGGCCAGCGCCGCCCACGTCACACGTCACACTTTCACCGCAGCAATTTTACGCAACAAAGTTATTTTATTTCTTGCCCTCTACATCATCCTTTGGAGAAAAGTCGTAAAACGCATTGGGAGCTAGCTAACACTTCCAAAAATGGTCCTTCGAGCCGGATCTCCTGAATCAAGCCAAAAACAAGAAGATTTCCTGAATCAAGCCAGAAACAAGAAGATTTCCTGTGTCAAGCAAAGAAAACAGAAGAAATCAAGGCTGAACAGACAAGAATTTCAAGAAATCCAGTATTGCAAGAAAGAAACAAGTACGCGCGAGTTATTAGTGTGGTCTGCTTAGCCACACTAAGATACTTGGAAGCAATCATCATATACTTACCTACGTACGCGGCCACCTAACGGTGATAAACGGCCACAAGCGTACGGAAGCATAGTGGACGACCTGACGACTCCACGCACCCCACAGGTGTCACAGTCAGACCCCGCCGGTACGGTGTGGACCGCTTTGGAGCCACAGGTTGGCACGCAACGACGAGTGTTGGACTTTCCCACCACACTCTGATGCACCCATAAAGCGCCCGCATCCTCTGCCGGGAGGTTCCTACCCTTCCTTACCTTATCGTTCCCATTCCTGGTCCGACATCACCACGTTAGGAGCTCGGCCAGGCTGATAGGCAAGTTAGGTTCCAGAACAATTCTAGTAGAAAGTGAAAGTGAAGTGTTAATTTTAAGTTATAATTAGGCGTAGGGACCCCTCGTGCGCAATGGAAAACGCGCGAATGTTGCGCTCAGGCAAGTCGACGCCAGCCACAGACGCCACGCCGGCGTCGGGCCAAACAGGCTCTACAGAAACAGAAACGTGGAGTAAGGGCACCGGCACAGAGGATGCGTCCGGTGACAGCAGCACACGTACAGATAGGGCCGATAGAATAGCCAGCGATATAAATCCGACAGCAGATTTAAATACTCAAGTCGTAAGTGCGCCGGGCACAGTTGTAAATGTCCCCGCGGACCGAGCGAGTAGTCGATTGTCAATATTAAAAGCCGAATTAGAGTTGCATAATTCCGAGTTAGCACAGGCTAGGGCGGCGTCCGCAGCTGCTTTAAGTCGTTTGGAGATAGCCAGAATAGAACTGGAAAGTTCAAACGGCGCGGAACCGCCTAATGTTGGAAAGTCTCGTGTTGAAGGTTGGATATCGGAGCAACACGTATTTAGTAGGCCGGCAATAGCAGACGAACCTCGAATTTCGGGACAGCCCATACGGCCTCCTGACGCGAGTAGGAGTGAACCACGCGTAGGCGAGAACACGTCGCAAAATGATAGAAACGACATGTCAATGCTAGCCAACGCGATAGTGCAGGCGGTTAACTCCAACAAATCTAGCGCATCGGTACCAAAGTATATCCATGAACTGCCCCATTTCGACGGGACAATAGCAGAGTGGATGTCATTTAAGGCGGTATATAATGACACGGAGGATATGTTTACAGACGTCCAAAACGTGGCCCGCCTTCGAAAAGCGCTGCGAGGCGCAGCCCGCGAAACGACTAGGGCATTATTGTTTACAGTATCGGATCCGTACGAAATAATAGATACGTTAGAACGACGGTATGGCAGACCAGAATTACTCGTCTTATCCGAACTAGAAAATATTAAACGTATGCCACGCATGTCCGACGATGGACGCAACTTATGTAGTTTCGCGAGCAAAGTTGCCAATACGGTAGCGGCAATCAAAACTCTCAAACAGCCGCAATACCTATATTCGCCCGAATTAGTAAATAGAATAGTAGACAAGCTAAGTATTATTCTTAAATATAAGTGGTACGAGTTCAGGTCGGAGCACAGTGGCGCCCCCGAGCTCGAGCTATTATCGAGATTCCTAAACATCACGGCCGATCGATGTGGCGCCATGTTCGCATACGAAACAGCGCGGGAAGATCGTAAATTCAAGCAAAAACCGCGGGCAGTAAATACGACTCGTAAGAAGTTACATAACCGCGATCGCTCATACAGCGAAGATAGCGATAGTTCGTGTCAATCAGACACCGAAACTCGAAAGACGGTAGCCTCATTAAATAAACCGTCTACGAGAAAACAAGCGCCAAAGTCTCAAAAGTCGCGACCGCCTGTAGCACCGACGCAGTCGGTTAAATGTGTTCTATGTGCAGGTAGTCATGGCAACGCCGAGTGCGCCGATTTCATAAAATTAAACGTAAGCGATAGATGGGACACGGTCAAAAATAATAAACTATGTTTCCGATGCCTACGTGACTCGCACATAAAGGTATTTAAATGCAAGTATATACCGTGCGGGGTGAGCGGGTGTGAAGCTTCGCACCATAAGCTATTACACGGTGGCAGCAAAAGAGAAGACAAGCCGGCTTCGTCGTCTCAATCTGCACGCGGGAACGTAAGCTCGATTAACCACATACATAAGTCGAATACCTACTTAAAGATAGTGCCAATCGAGGTAAGCGGACCGTTAGGTACCGTCACCACCCACGCCTTGTTAGATGAAGGCTCGACAATGACGTTGGTCGAACAGGAGGTGGCGGACGGTGTCATTCCTAGGGGACGCGGCCAGCTCTTATCTATAGAAGGAGTAGGGGGAAATCGAATCGACGAAACGGAATCGTGTCACGTTAAGTTATCTATTCGCGGCTTATATAATAGAAACATAGAGACTATGAACGCGCAAACTATAGGTAATTTAAATCTATCACCGCAAGAGGTAAGCAGCGATCTAACGCGCCAATGTAGTCATCTCGCCGACATAGAAGAGGAGCTATGTTACGAGTTAGGTAAACCTACCGTATTGATAGGCCAAGACAATTGGCATTTAATAACGTCTAGGCAGTTGCGCGTCGGCAATAAAAATCAACCCGTAGCTTCGTTGACTAAATTAGGATGGGTTCTGCATGGCCAGGATTCACGACCGCGTAATACCGTCGCAACTATAAACCACATGCGACCAGCTCAAGTTGACGACCCGGCCTTACAGCTGATAAGAGATTACTTCAGTATCGAGTCGTTAGGTATAGAGCCGCGAAAACCTAAGTCGGATCCAGACCAGCGCGCCCTAGATATCTTAAATAAAACATGTAAAAAGATGCCTAATAGCGATAGGTACGAAGCGGGTTTATTATGGCGCACAGACACTGAGATGATGCCAGATAACAAAAAACAAGCCCTCAGCCGTCTGCATTGCTTAGAGTCGAAACTAGACAAAAATGAAGACTTAAAAATTGAATATTCTAAACAGGTAAATAATTTAATAGAAGCGGGCTACGCCGAAAAAGTAGAGTTCCCGGCCACATCGCCACGTAGTTGGTACTTACCCCATTTTTCCGTCGTACACCCACAAAAGGGAAAAATACGTTTGGTGTTCGACGCAGCTGCAAAATATGGAGGCAAAAGTCTAAATGATGCACTCCTAGCAGGCCCAGACTTGTTGCAGTCGCTATTCGGCGTATTAGTAAGGTTTAGAGAAGGTCGAATCGCGGTAGTAGCCGATATAAAAGAGATGTTCCTACAGGTCAAAATAGCCGAGCAAGACCGCGACAGTCTGCGATTTTTATGGAGGGGTGAGGATAGAAGAGAGCCGCCACAAGAGTACCGAATGACGTCATTAATATTCGGGGCAGCGTCATCACCTTGTACCGCCATTTATGTTAAAAATAAAAACGCAGAAAGTCACAGTCGGCAATATCCTGAGGTCGCTCGAGCTACAGTACGTAACTTTTACATGGACGATTATCTAGGCGCCTTTGATAGCGAGAGTAAAGCGAAAGAAATAATAAACTCCCTAAATAAAGTCCATCTAGCAGCATCTTTTCAGTTACGCGGGTGGGCATCGAACGCGCCCGACGTAATCAGTGACGTCACAGATACGCGCAGTAGTGATACGACCACGCTAGGTAAAAGCGACACCGAGCGAACGTTAGGTCTTATATGGAATCACGCGCGCGATACGTTAGGCTTCAACGTCAACCTACGAAACACACCGGCTAGCGTCATACAAGGTGACACTTTACCTACCAAGCGGCAGGTAACTAGCGCTGTCATGTCAGTTTTCGACCCGCTAGGTTTAGTTTCACCGATTACGATGATAGGTAAATGTCTCATACAGGAAATATGGCGTAGCGGAATAGGTTGGGACGATCCCATAACTAGCGAACATCACGTGACGTGGCTATCGTTCATAAATAACTTACAGTTGCTAAAACAGTTAGAAATAGATCGGTACATACCTGCTACGCCCTCTAACGAGGGGGAGTTGCACATTTTTTGCGACGCCAGCGAAAAGATCTACGCGACCGCAATTTATTTCGTCAGTACTAGGACAGATGGTAGCAAATCGTCTCGGTTAGTGGTAGGAAAGGCCAAAGTAGCCCCACTAAAACCTATTTCGATTCCCCGTCTAGAACTACAAGCCGCTGTATTAGGCAGCCGGTTAGCCGAATCGGTCAAGCGCGAGTCCGATTATAAAATAATAAAATGCCATTACTGGTCAGACTCAAAAACAGTACTAGCTTGGATTAAATCCGACCCGCGTACCTTTAAATCGTTTGTTGCGCATCGATTAGCCGAGATCGAAAGCTTAACTACGCCAGCAAACTGGCGTTGGGTGCCCAGCGCTGATAACGTCGCGGACGACGCGACCAAGGGCATTCCCGCCAATTTTAATGCCACACATAGGTGGTTTAGTGGACCCGAGTTCATACGATGCGACCCCTGTAAATGGCCGCAAGAGAAACGAGTCGTGACGCCGCCACCCCCTTCAGGGGAAGAACGACAAATAAAACAAGTTCACGTGACTATTAGGCATGACGTCAGTGATTACCTACCGAAAGTAGAACGTTTCTCAAAATACATTCGATTAGTCCGTGCTGCTGCTACTGTACTTCTCGCCGCTGAGGTATTCAAAGCCAAACTACTCAATAGAATTACGAGAATTGAACTCACACCAAACCACATGAAACTAGCCGAGTTATTGCTAGTAAGAAGAAGCCAATATAACTCGTTTGCCGAAGACATTGTGACGATTGAGGCTGGACGACGACCACCGAAGAAGTCGCCGTTCTACAAACTCTCCGTGAAGATCGACCGCAACGGGATCCTGTGCTTGGACAGCAGAGTAAAAGATGAGCAAAACATGCCAGTCCTACATGCCAAAGAAGGCTTTACACAGCTGTTGGTGCATCACACGCACGCAACCTTCAACCATGGCAACCATCAAACTGTCATGAATGAATTACGACAAAGATACTACATAATAGGACTGCGCAATGTTATACGCTACATATGCAACCAATGCCAATGGTGTCGGACCTACAAGGGAATCCCCTCAAAAATTCCCCTAGGCGACTTACCTACTGAAAGGCTGGCCCAAAATCAACCGCCATTCACAGCCACTGCGGTGGATTATTTTGGGCCCATGCACGCTACAGTCGGGCGAAGACGCGAGAAAAGGTGGGGCGCATTATATACATGCCTTACCACACGCGCAGTACATATGGAGATGGTCACATCACTCACGGCCTCTTCCATGATAATGAGCCTACGACGACTGATAGCACGCCGCGGCGCGCCAACTGTAATATACAGCGACAATGGAACGAACTTCGTCGGCGCTGAAAAAGAAATACAAGAAGCGATGCAAGGCAACGACCAAAGCTTAAAAGCCTTCGCATCCGAGAAAATGATCACGTGGAAGAAGATACCACCGGGCGCCCCGAGTATGGGCGGTGCCTGGGAACGCCTCGTCAGATCAATAAAGACAGCTTTAAAAGTTACCCTGAAAGAGAAATATCCCTCTGATGAAGTGCTACACACGTTGTTGCTAGAAGCCGAACAAGTGGTTAACTCAAGGCCACTGACGCCAGTGAATCCCAACCTTGATGAAGAAGCGTTGACTCCCAATCATTTCCTAATAGGACGCTCCAGCGGGATATCACCATTCGGCTCGTTCAAAGATACCACGATAGACGTACATACATGGAAAGCCACCCAGGCATTAGCTGATTCATTTTGGGGACGTTGGTCGGCGGAATACAAACCACTGCTGATGCCCCGACCCGGCTCCAACCCTGAACATAGAAACCTAAAAATCGGCGACATTGTCATGATAGTAGACAATACAATGCCTCGAGGAGTGTGGCCCAGAGGAGAGGTGACCCAAGTTTACCCCGGACCAGATGGACGTGTTCGAGTTACCGAAATCCGTACAGCCGCCGGATTAATTCGTCGCCCAGCCTCTCGTCTCATCGTGATAACAACGGACTAATCACCAAGTTATGGTGGTGCTTGCGCACGAGGGGGAGATTGTAAATAACAGCTCTAGACATTTAAGTTAGACGTAAATAATAGCTAGTTATTTAGGTAGATTAAGTCCTTTTGTTTTACTTTCGCAATATTCTTTATTATACCTAATTTTCTTACCTATTTACCTTTTATACGTTCTTTAATTTTAACTTAGAAGTCTAATAAAGACCAATTTCCTTATTGTGTTGACTAAAAACGCTAATTAGTTACAAGTTCCTACTTTATATGTAAACTCAATGCTAATCGTTATGAGACAATAAAATCTCAACTAGGAACATACTTAAAAATGTACAATAAGATTCTTATTGGAATCGTTACTAGATTTAAGCATTCCATGTACCTAATTCTAAGAAATTGATCAAATATATAAGCTGCCTATTCGTCCACACTGAGCAGACACACACCACGCCGCTGACATGTGCGGCTACATTATAAATATGGGCGACGCGCTCGCTCAACGTTTCATTCTATCGGCCAGCGCCGCCCACGTCACACGTCACACTTTCACCGCAGCAATTTTACGCAACAAAGTTATTTTATTTCTTGCCCTCTACATCATCCTTTGGAGAAAAGTCGTAAAACGCATTGGGAGCTAGCTAACACTTCCAAAATTGGGTATATAACTTAATTCTTAGTTCCTGTATAAAATGCAAACAGTCAAAATAGTTTTTTTTTTACTATTGATAGGCAAACGTTTGACCGCTATCTCACCTGATGTTGACCGATGATGCGGTCTAAGGTGGAGCATGCTTGCCTAGAAGTAAACTTTTTCACTCTCGACACACGAACAGAATATAAATTATGTTAAGGATGATCTTAGTGTCGAAAAAAACTTGATCGTAATCAAACTTTAATTTAAAGAGTTAAAAGCCATTCCTCATTGAAAACTGAAAACTATTTAAGTGGAAGAGTAAAAAATGCATTCATGTGAAACACCAATATTCGTTGTCTGATATAACCTTACGTTATTTATTTCATTGCCGATGTAGATTGTAATCAAGTCTCAGCTTCACAATGTAAAGTCATTGACCGAACCCGACCTTTCTTTCAATTCTACAAATCAGACAAAAGAACATCCTTTACTAGAAGAGTTTTTGGAAGCAATAAATCATTCTACAATACCTATTTGGCAAGATGTTGTAGGATTGGTGCCAATTACTAGAACTTGGCTAGTATGAAGGGAGGTTGTAACTTGGCTTTACGTACCAAAACTGGCTTTGTGTACACCAATCACAAATTCAAGCATACAGTGGAAGCATTAAAATTAATTATACAGTGCTCCGACACTTAGAGAATGGAGCACCAACAATAGGCGTGTTTTCTTAGAGTGAAATAGTGAGATTCAGGCTTTAAATTTCGTAACGAGCAACTATTTCGCGTTCTGTACATTTGTTATGTTTAAAGCTGCCTGATTTATTTATCGCAAAGAAATGTTTTTACTGAACTACCAACAGTGGAAATAAATACAGAATAATTTCGAAGAATATCTTACTACTTTTATAAATGCAAAAATTACGATGGATGTATGGATATTCAATCACACCAAAACAGCTGAACGCATGTGTATGCAATTTGGCACAGAGGTAATTATAGTCTGGCATAAGCACATAGGCTTTTTTTCTGCGAGTATGTTCCCTTGGAATACTTTCCAAAATTTACGTGAGCAAAACTGCTGGCAAAAGCTGTAATTTAGGTTGTAAACCTGTGTGTTTCCTTACCACTAAAGACTTTTACTGGAAATGTACTGTGCGTGGCTGAAAAGATTATAAAAAGGGCACCTAATGATTGCTGAAAAATAAAAAAGTCATAACCTTAGTTATCTTTTATATCGCTGCCAGTTATATACCTACGCACAGTAAGAATTGTAATTGAAGCTGGAACCAATCCACTTGTTTTTCGGTACTTCCTCGGTAAAACATCCATTAGGGAAAATGTTAGCTTAAATGTTAAGTTTTCGTATTTCGAAATAACATGCAGAAACTTGTTGAAATCATTTTGGTAGTGGGCTAATCCGTTGAAAGTTGCTTCGGATTTGATTGTGGTATAAATTTGTAGAATACTAATGGATTTTCATACTCTTTATCTCTATCCGAATATCTAATCAAAATATAAATATAATGCTTAAATACAAAACTGTGAAATAAAAATATTTCGGTGAAATTAGAACAAAAATCAGCGCCTAATATAATCGTAACAGACAAGGCGATCTAATTTTAGGAAATTATCTAATAAAACTATCAGTGTCAGTGCAAATGTACCTTTTCAGATATTCAGACAACACATTTTCAGTCCAATTTACGTCACTTAAGTATAATTATGTCAAGTTTAACTAAATATCTGGTCGACTGCCAAATTGTATCGCAACTGTCCATTATTAAGCATATTAAATCATATTCAAGTTTATCCACTTAGTATATCGTACCGAGTGTCATGAACCTTGAACTTTTGTTGATGATCTCATAAAAATTCTAAAAGTATTATGCATGAAATGGCCTAGAGGGTACGAAAACGAAGTTCCCGCAACCGTCAGGTGGGAATATTTTGTCGTCCAACAATAAAATTGATGGTGCCTTGATGCAGAATAATCTCCAATATCACGGAGTCTTGCCTTGCATGCAGATAACCACTGTTATTACTCTGAAATCTGCAATTTTCTCACATATGGCTAGTGTTTCTTTAATTTACAAAATGGTTCTTTTATCAAAGAAAAAAACCCTCACTCACAAATGAATGTAATAACACCAACGAGATTCGTTGACTTTTAATCTCTTTGTGAAACGTTACCAAGAAATTTCTTCTGTAGTGGTTGAGAGTTTTTTTTTTTATAATTTAAGAATTCCTAGAACACATTTTTGTAGCGTAGTTTTAATTAGGTAATTATTTAACAGTACTTTACATTTTTCAGTCTATACATTATCTTTGTACCTATTTTTCTAAATAAAATTATTTCTCCTAATAAAATGAAACTATTAAAACCGTACACCAAAACAATAGCGACATAATCTGTAACCTAACAGAAAATATACTCAACAGCAACAAAAAAGAAAACTCCAACTATGTATCGAAAAGCGACATTTCGGTGCAATCTAATCATCGATCTAAAGTGCATAGCGCTACCTATATCCATCAAAACAATGCCAATGAATGGATAGCTAATGATTGTGTAGGTGCTGTGTATTTTGCTTGAGTAATGGGTTCCCAAAGCGATGACAAAACGTTTTCGTTTTAACTTTTGAATTCCAAAATGAATCCACGAATTATGATCGAGGTGAAAAACTTAAACTTAATGATGTAACAACGGTAGGTACCTTCTTTTATGTGCTCCAAAACACTCGACAATCAAAGCCAATTTGTCGAGTTTCGAATAAATGTGCTTGATGGTACGATGACATATTTGCTTGAACAAAGTGATGAACAGAAAACGATTTGTTCGTGACAAGCAATTTTGGTGCCAGGGAAGATGTCAGGGGCGTGGGGGAATGGCTAACGGTGGTCATTAGACGAAGCTATAGGGACGACACATTCGCCAACTAACAAATTACTTTAGTGATAAATCCACAGATACCTGCTTTTCGACTGTACAACGTGACGTGGGTCGTGGCTTTTGGTGATGTGGGGCAAGACTAAAACTAATTTTATTTTCTGCTGTGTTTTGTTTCTTTCGTGTCGTGGCTTATTCACTAACATGCTATGCTTCTAATTTTGCGTTGCAATCTATTTATAAAATCTAAATACATTGTGTTGTGTTTTTTTGCTTTGCAAACTTTCTATCTCAGCTAAGAGAGTGGGTACTTTTGACCGTTAAATTACTATTAATATCTCCATATAGGTCACTGGAAAATTTGGCAAAGGAAATTGTACAGTCGACAGCAGAATTCGACGGTGCATAATCCAATAGGTTGAAGCCCACCGTTTTGACGTAGTTAACAGTATCCCCCGTGGCTTCAGTGAATGCACGTCTCAGCCGGGCACGACGTGTCTGCGACAGGGTTTGTGGACAGAGGAGCAGCCCCGCCTGCAGGTTAAAAACAGAAATCAAATCAAAAGACATTGATTTGATTTGGTTAGAAGGGAAAACCGGAAAACCCGTCTCAAGACCCTTACACAGCACTTACACGCCATCTGCACCGCGCTTACTATGAGCCAGGATAAGACTGTCAAGGAATTTTTTGGTCTATGAAAGTGATTGATATGATCCATCAAAATACTCATATTCACACTAAATGATACGCCTAAATACACAAAAATACTTATTTCACTACAACACCGACGTACAGTGAGCCACCAAAATGATTAGTATTCTTCTTGCGAGGCTTTTTGCTAATTCTAATCTCGAAATTGCCTTGAGAGCCTGAAAGAGTGTTACAACGCTTCTAAGTGTCATAGCAGCGAGTAAAACGGCCGTGAGTTGCAAAGGCAGACATTAAGAAAAGGCTCATCTCGTTGAAACAGCTGGCAAAGGCGCCTTTACAACGGTGGAACATTCTGTCAATGTCTAATAGCTTGACAAAGTTACGACTACGCTTTAACTTTCCTTTTGTCTTTTTACACTTTTGTTTTTGCGACGAGTATTACAGCTTTACACCAAATGCGAAACTAATTTTCTAAAAAGCATTTCTCCTACGTTTTAGCTATTTACAAGTTATGTTACAATGCCATTTGCAAAAAAAATATTTATGTTGATTTGAAGTTATCTTTACTGAGTAATGTAGGTCAAACCTCACTGTAAGTTGTGAAAAGCCATTTCGACAGTAATTGTGCAGCAGTTTCCTTTAACATTTAACTTAGCACTCTAATTAGGTGGCATTTTCCTCAGTGCTTGTTGGTTGTTAGAACGTCCTTTATTGTAGAAACTGCTATAACAATATTTTCTGTTGCATCGATTTAGCATAATTATCATTCTAGAAATTATTGTTTCAAGTAATAAACGAACAAGGAAAATCCTTGTTCACCGCCTACCTAATTCCTTATCTTTTTGAACCGCATGGTTGCATGATTGGCATGATAATACGATACGCTAACCGTTCGACCGACATAATTTAAAAGCGCTTATCTATGAGTAATCTGAACGCACCTAATTGCCTTACAACTAAAGAATGAAAAATTCTACTATGTATGATTTTATAAAACAGTAGCGCCACCTACCGATCATAGAACCTACCTGTTTGAAAGGGCGCATACCCCCGTTGATTCGTAGTGAGTCCGCAGCGATACCAGCGATGCCGTCGCCTGGTTCTCGCAACTGCCGCAGAGAGGCGCTGGGGTGATGGTGTGCATGATGAGGGCAGTGCGTCGCGCATGCGCTAGATTCAGGCTGCGAGCTCTGGCGGATAATCCTCGTACTAGTTGTAGGCAACAGTAGCGCCGGGGGTTGTATAACTGGACACGTACTAACAGCGTGGAGCGAACTACAACCGCAAGGGTAGTGCACGGCTGAGCGAACGCTCTCTCTCGACACAGAGCGCGCTAGTTGTAACGCCGATATTGGTGCCGTGGACTGCCGCCGTTCACAAACGCGACATCTCGAGTAAGTTTGTGGAACTAACTGGCACGTGGTCACTGACCCTCGGTGCGAGCATGTCGCTACGGGAGACACGAGTGTCTGAGGTCGGTCTGCCGGCTCCCGACATTGTAACTCTATGTCAGGGACACTTCTTGCGGTGCCCTCTTCCATTCTAATAGATGTTGCACTTTCCTCGCTGCCGGGTCCCCCTGACAGTTGGGGTCGGAGGTGTGTGGTGCAGTCTTGTCTTTGTAGAACTGGTTTGACTGTTCTGTTTTCTGTGGGGACTATGACGGTGACTGAGGGACCGGTGACAAGTAGACTCGCGGTCTCATCGCTGCTGCCGTAGCCAGAGTTGGTGATAGCTTCAGTGCTGTCCGTTGTTGGTGCCGACATGTTTGTCTGTAACAATGAAAATCTTAATTAACGACTGTCTGGTATACTAAACGATATAATCTTATTAATATATCACGCTGAGCAGTATCATTAATCGCCGAAAATAATACCTGACAGGCGTCTTTCTGGGGTATTATTAATGAACAATATCGGACGGGAATTATTATACGAGAGGATTTCGTCTTGATGGCTTACGTACCAATAACTCGCATGTCGTAAACAATTTATCGTTTCCATATTAACTCAAATGAGGTTAATAAAATATTGTAACTATCAATGTATGATATTATAACATTAGAATAGATTTACCCTTTGATCAGACTGGTTATGTGTGGACAGTTCTTGTCATAAAGTATCAAATGGATACTTGTGCAGTTTAGTATTTATAATATAACACAGAGTAGGTTACGTGCACTATTTAATACCTATATCATAAAAAATATGAAGCGTCGACACATTTGCTTGTATATATGTGCGGGTGCGTATCTACTATAGAAACGAATTCTTAAAAGGTCAGGTAGACCTAAGGTCAGGTATCTAAGGTTACTTTTTCTTAAAAGGTTACCTATCCATTTTAGTTTCAATAATAATAAATACATCTTAAAATATTTGAAAAGTCAACAAAATTATTGTTTAAAGAACTTACAATATTTTTCTAAATAAGTTCCGTAACTATTATGAATATTAATTTAAGACAAAATATACCTAATCAACAGATAAATCGTAAAATATGACGCCGAAAAATACTCTCACAAAATTCTTCTACTAACATACAATTTCCGCATTTCTCTAGTCACGGGTATTCGATCAAAGTAATCAGATTTACAAATGTCAGTCATACGGAACCCTTGAACTGACATTTACCAAAGATGTATGCCGGGCCCTTTAGCGAGATGTCACTACGCATTTTACTTAAGGGCCTTCGGAATCCAAACTTTATTGTGACGCGGAGAGAGAAACTTTTCACTAAGCCTACTTGATTCGTTGGTATGTTATTTATAGCAGTGTATTAGTACCTAAGTAAATAAATAAAACAAACAGGTTTCTTATAAAGGTGCTTCTTTTATAATTGAATCAAAGTTTTAATTTTATAACCCTAGTCTGGAGAACTCTGCAGTTCGAGAAAAAAGTTGTAAGTAACTTAGTTTTAAAACATATTTTACCATATAAAGCACGTATGCATGTATTAGTAAACACGTCACATAGCGTTTACTTGACCTTATTTGATCAAGAAAAGTAGAGCAATTATGCTGAACTTAATAATAATGGTTATAACGAAATAGTTGCATATCAATCTGCCTTCCTTTTTTAACCAACTTCCCAAAAAGGAGGAGGTTATCAATTCGGTTGTATGTTTTTTTTTTATATTTGTTACCTCATAACTCCGTCATTTATGAACCGATTTGAAAAAATCTTGTTTTATCTGAAAGGATATACTTGCAGATTGGTCCCATTAAAATTTTATGAAAATCGGTTATGAACGTTGGATTTTAAATCGAAATAGCTGGAATTCGTCTACTTGGATGATAGTTTTATGTCATCCAAGTAATCGAAATTGCGTATTTTGCTTTTCTGCGATTTTGTGCAGTGGTGTTGTTAGGTGTGGGGGGTACCACTAAAAAGTGAAAAACAAATGAAGCTACTGCTTATCTGACTTCCAGAACCCAGTAACTGGATAATACGATAAACTTTGGGAAGAATCAGATTTCCTGGATTACAATTAAAAATCTGCAAATGACAGCTGGCACCAGCGGTATAACGTTTTTTCTGAGATACGAAATCTCTACATTTGTAAGGGTTACCTATCCACTGCACAGCTTAGACAAGCATTGCTTAACATTGAAGATAAACCATTTGGCAGTTATTAGCCACAAGTTTCAAATTAGGTATATTACAATATTTATACTTATATAATATAATTCTTCCGTTACTGAGAGAGAAAAACTGGTTGGCTTACAACACACAGCCGAGACTACTGACTGTAGAAAACTGATATTTGGAATGTAGATTCCTTCGGGAGTGTAGAGAAGGATTTTTCCAAAATTCCTTCGGGAAACAACGGAATATGTACGAAGTCGTGTGAAAAGGCTAGTATATTATAAAGTTGCTAATGTTAAAGTACCATTATTCACATAAGCCTTCAATTCTACAGCAGGTTATACAATGCAAGTAAGGTACTTTGTGCACTTAAGGAACATGGCGTTATTCAACGGAGACACGGCTCGTTTACTTGCCACTTACTTACGTGGGCGTCTCGCTAATGTAGTTCATAGAAAACTTAGTTTACTTGTAAAGGGTATGCTTCAAAAGACGTTAAATCATAAACATGTTTACTTAAGCACATTGTAATAATTAGCATAAAAGGTGGGCAGAAACAAATGAACCCATATGTATAGGTAGATTAAAGTAAGACAAAAATAGGCAGTCGAATAACTTTTTTCAGCATCATCAAGTGCTTGTAGGCCACCCACAAGATAGACCGATGACCTTGTAAATTTCTCGAGAATCCGATGGAAATGACACGCTCAGAACTGGTCGATGTGGGTATACCTTGTGGATATCTATGTCAAGCTGTGGACTGAAAATTGGCTGAAAAGTTGATGATGATGACAACAAGTCGACAAGTCAGTACTGGAAAGAGGACTCACTTTGTCCTAAAAAGAGAGAAATAAAGAATAAGAGTTTATTTGCGGCCAATAAGACGAATACCAAAAATACACAAAATTTACAATTATAAACATGAATCATTGGGAAGATATGCGTCAAATCTGCGCAAAACGGCCATCTCTCAGCATAATGCTGGGACTCGTGAGCGAGACAGAGCCACAGCGCTGGTTTAAAAAATTGCCACAGCCACAAAATATGTAGGTATTTTTGTCTGCACATTTCAATCGATATAAAAATAAACACTACACAAAAACCTCAGGCAGTCAATAATGTTTTGTTGAATTGGTAAAATCAACGTATGAACTCAGTTTTTCTGGAAATCCGCAAAGTGATACATATAGTTTATTAACACGACAACTGTGATATGAATTCGTTGAGTATCAAGCTTTCACACTTGATTTAATGCAGCGGCTGCTACACAAAGGAACATAAAAATTTGAGAAAATTAAAAACATTTATTTAGTGAGTAGTGTAAGTACTAGTGAGTAGTATTGTTATATTATATATTATAGTGTAAGTACGAGTCTTGCCAAGGAGGTTTCGTGAAACCCAGTAACTGTGTTGAGGAGACATTATATCGCTTCATGTAATATACTAATATTCAGTTGCATCCGGTTAGACTAGAAACTGAGTGCCAATTCTGCTAATTTTCACATTCGCATCGCATTCGCATCTCAGTCGTAATCTGTCAAGAATGTATGAAAATTAAGGCTTTTTTGACAGTTTCCGATTGCGAAAGTTGATTAAAGATGGAGAATTTTTAATTGCACCTCTATTTAAAATTCAAGCAAACTAAATCTCCCAACTAATTACCTACTGTATAACAAAAATACTGATTTGCACACTAAATTACGACGAGACTAAATAATGACGGTCAACGTCAGGGGCACCCCAAGGTTCGGTTAGTTAGGTTCCTTTAAACCCTGCAGACAGAAATAGAAGCCGGACCTAGCCTACCTAGCGGACCTGCTGACGGAAACGCTAACCCTAGACGGTAGACGTCACGGGGAGTTAGATAATTTTTAGTTAACAGAATGATAGTCATTCAGTAAAACAGTTTAGCTTTATTGATAAAACAGTATAATAGATTTGATTTATTTGATGAGCAAATTTAGTGTGCAATTTAGTAGTTTTTGTATTGGTAACTTCGAATATTTGAATAGAAAAAATTGAATTTACAGTTGTAGGATTAAATACTACCCTTTAAAAATTAGTAGAATAGGCCATCATATACCAACATTGGATGGTAAAAGGCTAGGTACATTTATAAAAGGAAACCGCCACTTTAATTCATAAGATAAAATATACCTGACTATTGAAAAACTGGCTCTAAATAGTGGAAGAACGAAAATTAAGTGAATGATAACGTAATAGAAAACTGCGGTGAATGGGACAGAAAAAAATTTGCACTCAACCTAAAAAGTTAGATATATTATAAGACCAGAAAATAATGAAGAGGAACCCTAATTAATTTTACATGAAGATGCAAAATAATATTGAGTCGTTCGAAACCTATTTCCAACATCACAGAATATACCGTTGTAACCTTTCAGGGATCACAAGCGTGACGTTTGTTCCTAACGTCTATAGGTAGGTCGCATGAACAGCTATAGATAAGTAGAGCTCGTATGTAGAGTGGGGCAGTTGACCCACATTTCATAAAACGTCCTTATGTTACGCACTTAAAAGTATCCATCAATTTTGCGAGCCAAAAAGTAGGTTGATGATTAATAAAAAATAGTCGGGACGGGACGCTTGGCAGATGTAAAACATCTATAGACAGTTAATTTCAGAATTCATTATTTAAAAAAAAAAAATACTATATACCAAAGATTATGTCTTGAAAATCCTATTTTTTTAATCACGACTTGACAGCATCATTTCCATCATAGCATACGAGTTGATGTTACTGCCAAGATGCGCCAATCGTTCTGTTACAGTTCGTAACACTGCCAACGAACTGTACTGCAGTTTGGATGAAGAATTGTGAATGATTTATTTTGTTTGTTTGTGTTCGAATAAACAGCCTACCTACATGTATACATCATGTTTCTCTACGCAAGGTCTAACAAGTTAATTTATATCTCCCATAATAATTGCACAGTGTATGTACTTAAATTAATTGACGAATATGAAACGTTAATATTTCTACCACCAAAGCACATTCTAACGTAGGTATGTTCCAGTTATTCAAGAGTTCCCGCGGACCCTAGAGCATTAACTACGTAACATTAATTCATGATCCCATTTATGTTTATCGCGTTACGAATACATTTTTCTAAAGGAAAACTCTTTAGGGAGTCACCACGAAGATTATCGTGACTTTAGGTGAGCCCCACAAGGATTTTCAAAGTTAGATAAGACCAGGGATCGAATTGCTGTAAAAGTGAATTTATTGTACCACACGAGTCCAGTGGGTTAAGAACGGAATAAAAGTAAAACAAGGTTTTAACAACATTATTTCGATGAGAATATTATGAGGGAAGGAAATTCCGGTTTGTGTTATGGTAAATGTGGGATCTCGCATCATTTTGATATTTTATTCAGTCTTTTGCACTTTTGTTCATCCGATTGTAAAATGTATTTTATGAAGCGTAATGTATGTATGTTATGATTTCACTATCAACACAGTTTTGCAACAGAATTGGGTGAAAAGAGAAGCCCTTGCAATGCAGTCAGATAGCATATAAGCTAGTTCAGGTTAGCTTAAAAGTTCAAAAAATAAAATAAATAAAATTGATCCAAAAAAAAAACACAGAGACGTTAAAAATTTTCAATTTTTAACCAACAAACTACTAGCCACTATCCCATTTCTATTTGATGCCAATAACGAAGTTATCGACTCTAACCAAGAAAGAGACAATTTTATTTTCTACTTACTGCAGAAAAATAAATTGGTAAGATAATCCCTGAAGGCACGCTCTTGAATACAGGCGGGTTGTCTTAAGGGATTATGTGCTAGACCTCATATTTCATTTAAGGGACTCGTGGCAAAGTAACAGCCGCACGGGTCGATCGATTTAAGTTAAGACATTTAACTTTCCGACATGGTTTGTGGATGGGTGACTGTCGAATTGAATTAAATGTGTGTACGTAAATTGTTAAATAAATAAATAAAATCTGTCTATTGTCTATCCGAATGTTGACAACCAGTCCAGCTAAAGATTATATACCGGGTGTAAGGGACAGCCTTCCACAAATTAACAGGGTGCAATCAGCTCCTTATTTTGAATCATATTCCAGTGGAAATTTCCTCAGGATTTTTTTTAGTTTTTTTTCGATTTTTCATTTTTTTTGCTTTATTTCAATGTAAAGTTACATTATCTGTATGCAGAACTCCATTAATGTAAATAACACAGCTAAAATGTAAAAATAAAATAAAAAATAAAAAAAATCTCATGAACGACGCATGAAATAAGCTGTTAAAACGTAGCGCGGGCGCAGCTATCCTTTCGAAAGCTCGCTGCGCTGCCGTTCGCTGCGTGCGTTTTGCAGAGGTAGCGATACATTGCGAGTGAGGTAATTAAACAAATCAGTTTTATTGGATTCCCATAAAGTTTCTGAAATAATTTCATGTACCGGTCAACTTAGTACGATATACTGAAATCACCCTATCAGTTTGAGGAGGGCTGTCCCTTACACCCGTTATAGTGTTACCCAGTTACTTGGGTTTTAGAAGGTAGAGAGGCAGTCATTCCTTGTAAAAACAGGTATTCAGCTGCATCAGGTTAGATTATCTGCCCAAAGTGTAGTTGGGAAAAGGCAGGGAGACGATGCCACAATTTAATTTTCTCACAGTGATTACGATCTAGCATCAAAATTAACCTTTTAGTTTCACATCCAGAATTTAAAGTGCATTTGCATTCGAAGCATGCAAGAGTGGAGTCTCGGTGTTAACAAAACTCAGGCAGAATAGCGGAAGACGGATTGTGTAGATCGGATTTAGAACTTACCACAGCTACGTGTGGTTCGTGTGAATAAGGGCATTCTGATAAGGAAGAGGTGGAGAATTTTGTAAAGAATGTAGTTGTATTTGAAAAAAGAATCTATTGAAGAAATACATTGTTATTAATGTCACCGGAAAAAAAAACTAAATCCGTAAAATTATAATAAATTTTGCGTAGATTATGTTTTTTTCGAAATAATCTTATAAGATAATTTCCATCAAAATTCAATAGTTCTTCATTCTATCCGTGTCTTATTTAGACAAAAATGTTTACAGTGTCACGCGATATTTTACAATCATAAGGCGTTTGCCACTTTCCGGTGACATTATTGTATTGTTTAAAAGCGCAAGGCAGCGGAGCAGAGAAATGGAGAAATTTTACCAATGAAATTTCATAAAATCTCCGCACTTCGTGAGTCACTGACATTTTGACTATCATGATTGGTTAATATTTCTCCGTTTCTCCCCTCCGCTACCTCGCTCCAAGCAAATGGACATGCATCATAAGAGTGCCTGTCCATGGCACCCTTAAGGTGAATTCTCCAACCAGCCCGCGAAATTCAAAATTTCTTGCGTTTTTTGCAATTTGCAGGCCAGTGCTAGGTGGTATGTTGATTAAAACATTATTCGCGGCTGTAAGACGTATGTAGTTACAAATTCAAATTCAAATTCAAATTCAAATTCAAAGCATTTATTTCAAATAAACCATTTACAGGCACTTTTGAAATGTCAAGGTCGGTCAGTCAAAAACATGAGGCTATTTGCACGTTCCAAAGCGTAGATCTCTATGGAGAAGAACGTGCAAGAAACTCCATGGACACTCTTTTAAATCATGTGATGTTTTACAAAAATCTTAGTTACATGTACTTGCTTCTTCATGTGAGGACAATGCAAAATAAAAAAAACTTAAAGCAACAACTTAAATATAAAGATGAAAATAAGCCAGTGGTGGTTAAGAGATGACCAGTCTCAACTGACGGCGTCCGTTCACGAACCTGACGTATGTATCGGCACCATTCAGCTCAACCATTTTGAAGGGAACCGAATGATCCAACACACACGCCGCCATCAGCAAAACATTTGAGTGAGCATGACATGCTCTCGATCACCATGCTCGTTCATGTCAAACAAGTAAACTAATCACATAAATATTATGTAAATGGCCCCATGGTACTCACATTTACAAAATTTGAAAAAATGCTTCTACTTTACATAAAACTATGGTTGTCAATGACCAAGTAATGAAAGATGTATAACAAACAATTCAATTACTATAAAACAGCATTATTATAAAGAAAAAAAAAAATTAAATTATTGTATTATGAGTACAAAACAAAAAAATAAAATAAACTACAAAACAAAAAAAGAGGGTGAGCATCTCTTCCAGACATTAAAACCTAACTAGTGGACCCCCGCGGCTGTGACTGTGGAGCAGGACCGGCATTTAGCCAAACATTTTTATCGAGGATATAATCTTCCAGTTTATAATATGCTTTACTACATAGTGTGCGTTTTATGCATGCTTTAAATTTTCTCTCATTCAGTTCGAGAATATCAACTGGTATTTTATTATAAAATTTAACACAGTACCCCATAAAAGAAGTGTGTACTTTAGCTAATCTGAACCGGGGTTGATCTAATTTGTTCCTATTTCTCGTATTAAAATTATGCCTGTCACTAATCTTGTTAAAAAGATGAAGATTTTTCCGAACATACATAATGTTTTCGTAAATGTATTGACAAGGTACTGTCATGATGTTAATATCCTTAAACAGCTCCCTTAGGGAATCGCGCCGCCGGAGATTGTATAAGGATCTGATGGCTCTTTTCTGCAGAATAAATATGGACTCGATGTCTGCAGCTCGTCCCCATAATAAGATACCGTAAGACATGATACTATGAAAATAACTAAAATAGACCAGCCTCGCGGTATCTATATCAGTAAATTGACGGATTTTTCTGACAGCGTATGCTGCCGAACTTAGCCGTCCCGCAAGAGATATTAAATGAGGACCCCATTGTAGCCTTGAGTCAAGCGTGATTCCCAAGAAAACCGTGTTTTCGACGAATTCTAGTTTCTCTTTGTTCAATACTATATCGCAATCATTACTTTTAACATTCGGTAAGGCAAATCTGATGCATTTAGTTTTTTTCCCATTTAAGACTAAATTATTAGCAGTAAACCAATTTTGGACCTGCTGTAGGGCGTTATTGATGTCGTCAAGATTTATGGAACGCCTGTCTATCTTAAAAATTAAGGAAGTATCGTCAGCAAATAATACTATTTTAGGTTGATTTTTCAAAAGATGGGGTAGATCATTAATATATACTAAAAAGAGGAAAGGACCCAATATTGAGCCTTGCGGAACCCCCATTTTGATTTTTAAGCCCCGAGAATTGACACCATTTACTTGAACTTGCTGCTGTCTGTCACTTAAGTAAGATTTCACTAGACTAAGTGCAAGTTTACCTAGTCCGTAATGTCCCAGCTTTAAGAGCAAGGTTCCGTGATTTACGCAATCAAATGCCTTGGAGAGGTCACAGAATATTCCTATGGCATCTTGAGCCTCTTCCCACGCTGTATATATGTGTTTTAACAACGTGGCACCAGCGTCAGTCGTACAACTACCTTTGGTAAAACCATACTGTTGATCGTGTAAGATTTTATTGATGTTAAAATGATTGAGCATCTGATTGAGCATTACTTTTTCAAACACTTTGCTAAAAACTGGAAGTACAGATACAGGTCTATAATTATTGGTGTCTCTGCTGTCTCCAGATTTAAATAGTGGTATAACCTTACTGTATTTCATTACATCTGGAAAGACTCCTTGGTCTACACATAAATTAAATATTAAAGCCAAGTATGGTGCTATGGTCTCAATTATGGACGTGCACACTTTGATAGACATTCCCCATATGTCTTCGGTCAATTTGATTTTAATTTGCCGGAAAGCCTTTATGACTGTCATAGGGTTGATATGTTTGAATTGAAATTCAACCGTACAGCCTGGAACGTTTGCTCTTAATAAATTATATGAGACCTCGGGTGAAGAATTTAAAGCTTCCGTAGTTTTAGTTGGTATATTGGTGAAAAAATTTACAAACTCTTGAGCTACTTCTAAATTAGAGCTTTTGGCACCATGTGCAGTCTCCAGTAAAAAAGCAGTGTTTCGTTCTTTATTTCTATTGGTTTCATTATTTATTACTTTCCAAACTGTCTTTATTTTATTTTCTGCCGATTTGATCTTATTACTAATGTATAGGGCTTTAGCTACCTTACAAGTATTTCTAAACACTTTAGAATATTTAATTACGTACTTATTAAAGGAATCAGTGTTTATGAAAGGCTTGAGGCCATATAGCTCATATAGTCTTTCCCTACTTATCCTAATGCCTTTAGTCGCCCAGTCACTAAATACAAACTTAGGGAAAGTATCTTTAGACTTCTTTTCAAAAGTTGCATTGAATTCTTTTAATACTACTGAAAAGAAATTATCATAAAATTTATTCGCATCCTCAATGTTATATCCTAGAACATTTAACTTATTTTGTAAGGTACCATTGAATTTTGATAGTTTGCTTGTTGTAATTGGCCGATATTGTGTAGGAATTTTTTTCAAGGATGCTTTAAACTCAAACGTTACCAATTGTCCACTATGATCAGAGGTAAGGTAATTAACTATGGCTTTATCTAAATATTCACAATCGCAGAAAACATTATCGATACAGGTTGAAGATGTTGTTGTTACCCTAGTTGGTTCTGTAAACACATTACACAAATTAAACGATTTAAAAAGGCTTATAAATCTGCTGCTATTTGAATTATTTTCTAAAATATTAATATTAAAATCTCCACAAATAATCGCGGACTTATTACCTGCTGCAAGTTTCGCAAGGATATCTTCCATTGTTGATTCAAATAAAGTAAAGTTTTGAGGGTTTGGGGGTCTGTACACGCACACTATTATATGCTTATCTAGCTCAACACAGGACAGTTCGATGCAATGTTCCACTGATAAGTTAACAATATCATTACGTTGCTTGAATTTTAAGCATTTTTTTACTAAGATGAGGGAACCACCGCGCAACATAGAGTTGCGGTTAAAACAACTCCCCACACTATAATTATCATAACTAATTATCATCTGGTAATCCTTCAACCAATGTTCACTAAAACATACAATGTCAATCATTGTTTTTTCTAAAAACATTTCAATTTCTAATAATTTGGAAGAGATACCTTGAATATTTTGATGAAATAATTTCAAGGCACGCTGCTGACCCCCTTTTTGACATCTAGATACTGAAGAGCAAGAAGATACTTTATTTATGGTAGGCATCATTATTCTGTCACTGGTATCCTCTGTTGTCATATGACTTAGTTTAAATGATTATTCAGAGTTTGCCCCATGACTTCAATATCATCACTTGGCAGTGAGACACAACTACTTGTAGCCCCCACATTAAATAAAGAATCTTCCATATCGATACATGGCACCTCCTTCGTACAATTTGTGAGAGAATTTGTAGCAATAGGGCTACAGCTCTCCACCTGCTTCTTAGTATAATTACTAAATGTTGTGGATTTAATTACACAAGACTGCGACATACTTGTTATGTCTGAGTTAATAAAAAAAGCTAATAGCGATGCTATTGTGTGTCTAAAACTAATAGGTAAATACACAGTATCCCTAGTCGATTTTAAATGTTCCACAAAAATGTTTGTGTCAAAAAACATAAACTTGTCACTATAGTGACTTACTAAAAAGTGCATGTGTTTATTTAACCTGTGAATATAATTATTTTGTCTAATTGACAATTGCTCAAAATAAGGAAATGCACACAATATTATTTTATTACAATTTAACTTTAACATCTCAGTTAGATTGTCTGTGATTTCTGCTTTCGTTACTTTTGAACTATTTCCTATAAACACTGTAATATTGGTATTAGAATTAAAATAATTGTTTCTTAATGATGCCATAATATGCTTGTATGATGAACCTGGCATACAATTATTTTGTGTAGGAAAACTCAGGTTATTACTTAATAATTTACCTAAACCTCTTCCTATACTGTCTGAGAACATAACCGAATGATAAGCACTATTCACAGATAAAAAACCACTTATTTTGGACTGCTCAATTTGAGATAAATCCTGTTCACAATTAATTAAATCTGATTCAATGACACAGTCTTGGGATAAATTCTTTGCCTGGGACGGGACCTCCGTTGCCTCAGGCTGGACAGCATCAAGATTTGACAGTGTCTGGCAAGTACACTGATACATGACTAGCTCATTTGCAGCAAGAATGTGTTCTCTTATTTGGTTTTGTGATTGTATATATTTACTGTTAAGAGAGCTTAATGAAGCTTCGAGAACCTGTATTTCTGACTGTAAGTGCTGTGTATCAATTTCATATATTTTTATGCTGTCTTCTAGTTTAATTTGAAAATTATTTAATTTACTAATCAGGTCAACACGTTCTTTCCTGAGTGGAATAGTTTTGGAAAAGTGTTTATACTGCGTTTTGTACCGATAGCATTTTTTTATAAATTTATTTAATTTTGCATACTTTTTTAGCTTATTATGACTTGCTTTATAACTACAGTTCTGTTTCAATAATGAATCTTCAGTAAGGTCAATTGTGACTAAGGAATGAGGTTTACAATTACTATTAGAACTAATTAATTCATTAAATAATTGGTTTGTTTCCTTAACCTGAGCGCTTTGTTTTTCATTTTGCAATTTGAAAATATAGCTGTTTGCATTTATAACTTCGTCCTCTAGGTCCCTAACTTTACGTAAAGCCTCCTCATACAAATTACTACAGTTGTTGAAACCATCCGTTACTACCCGCAGCTGGTCACGTTCTTCAACAACATCTTGATATTGTTGGCTGAGGTCTACAAGCTCCCGTTTAAGACAGGTGTTTTTATGGACCATTTTCTTTACTTCCACCTCACTTTCCTCTCTCTCCTGCAACAATTCCTGACATTGGTTGTTCGAGGCTTTCAGTTCCTGGAGAGCCATTCTCAGTTTAAGCTCCATATCCTGAGCTGTAGCTTTGCGGGTCATCACAGGCATGGTTTCAGGTTTAGATACTGAAAATAGAATACAAGAAACTATGAGAATCCAAATGACAGACAAAAGAAAAGAAAGGGGGAAATTAAAGGATAAATAAAAATGGAGAGAAAATAGGGCCGTTAAGTGGCTAACTGAGGTAGGCTACTAAATTAGCTTTAAAAGATATTATTTATAAATTTAGTTTTCTCACTTTGGATTGCCTTTTAAATAATAATTTTCTTAGGTGGGTAGGATGAATTGATTAAAATTATACTGAACTAATTTAATAGTTCAAAGATGACTAGATGCAAAATAAAGATCATAAACGTTATTTTTATTGTATATTATTGCAAAATATCGAACTCAATCACACAAACAAGTAATCCTGACGTTTTCTGAGATGTAAACAAAGCGATATATTCTCAAAGCTGAGTCCTAAACTCTGCGTAAAAGTTAATGAAATTTTGCAAGGACGTGCTACCGAGATAAAGTGATGAATGTGTGCTAATATAAAAATAAAAGTAAACAATACTTCCCCGTTTAATTCCGTAAGTAGTTCAAAGGTCAGCTGGTGGTTTTAGGTTAGGTACCGGTGACAGCCGGTACCGAAAATTGTGTTTTTCTATATATTTTTTACAGAAAAACAATAATCCTGTTTATTTATGCAATTATATGACGTTTACACAAATAATTACACTCTAATTTAACTTAAATACTAATTAAATCTAATTTTTTAAAACGGAACAAAAATTTTACATGTCACTTGGGCAGTGTTGCCACTTTTTCGGCAGAGGTAGGTACAGAATTATAATCATCAAAATCATCAATACCAACAACGCTTAAAGCTGTAGGTAGTAAAATAAAAATAAAATTCGTTTATTTTATTTTTTAAGTTCATAAAGCTCTGTTTTTTTTTGTTCCTACAGCTTTATATACTAAGAGCGTTGTATTGATGATTATAATTCTGTAACTACATACGTCTTACAGCCGCGAATAATATTTTAATCAACATCACATTTTATTTTAATTTTTTTGTACTTTTTTCAACAATATTGGTAACTCTTAGTACAAGATATCTATCTCATACTAGCTTAATACTTGTAAGATATCATTAAACTTATGAAACATAAACAACCATGATTTGATCATTGATTTTTCCGAGGTGTGTTATCCTGCTTCCACCGATGGGACTTCTATTCTGTTTAGTTATAAACTAAGAAGTACTTCTTAGTTTATAACTAAACAGAATAGAAGTCCCATCGGTGGAAGCCTAGATATACATATCTAGGCTTCTTTATGTACACTCCAACAATATCCTTTTGGTCCACAGGGATGTTTGGATATCCATTATTTACTATCTTTTCTCTTTACTTTTTGTGTCAAGGATATTTTTTAGGGTTGCTTACCCAAAAGGTTACTAACGGAACCCTCCGCTCCGCTGTTCATCCGTGCATGCGTCTGTCTGTCTGCGCGCTGTATCTCAAGGACCGTAATAGGAAGATAGTTGATATTTTCAAAGTCTAGTAGTATTGCCGCTATAAAAAATAATGAATCAAATTAAAAAGTTGGAGTAAGGAAGTCGGTGTTTTTGGTTTTGTTTCTTTGTTTTTGAAAACCGACTTCCGAAATTAAGGTTATTTTATACATTGTAGAATTTGGTTTGGATGTCATATTTTTGTGAAATGATTTTTTTTATTTTTAACTTTTAAGTGGTAATGCTTGGATGACGTCATCGTCTACGCAGAAATTGAATTAAGCAAAAATACTCATTAAATAAAAACTACTAAGCCAAACTGAATTACATTTTTAAATGGCAGGTATCAACCAAATATAATCACAGAAATCGGATTCGAAACTTCGAAGTAATCGGTGTACATACATCAAAAAATACCAACAGAATAGAGAACCTCCTCTTTTTTTGGAATGCGGTTAAAAGTTAAAGTGGCTCGAAACAAGAAACGTGTTTTTTTTTTTTCGATTTAGGTATGTAATGGAACCCTCCGTCTGAGAATCTGACTCGTACTTGGCCGGTTTTGTATTATTATACCTTTTTTGAAAATAAATGATTGTAGGTATTTGAACACGAGAGATTCAATTACTTGCTCATCTGTCAAAATCGAAAACTAATTAAAGGATTGTTGAAACGAAATTGGTTTATTTAAGTCTAGTTTGATGATAAACGATCTTCCAATAACCGATAAAAGATCGTCGAGATGAAATAAAAAATCTCTTCAATGATTCAACTTAAAGCTTTGTAGAATGGAAAATTGCGTTGAAAATGTTTTAATTTGGCAAACTGATAATATTTTAACTTCAATCATTATCAACAATGAATTTACAGGTTTTGAATGATGATTATTCAGAACTATATATTTACATTTAAAATCAGAACTATATATTTAAAACAAGAAAAGTTGAGTTCCAAAGAGACTCCTGGACTTATAAAGCTGGGCATAAAGTAAAATAATACAAAGCAAGCTTTCGTACTCGTTTCCACTCGGAATTTTAGATTATCGTATCGTTACATGCTCGCTGCGAATGGTACATTACGGACCGTAACACCAGTCAGTATGGGTACTGACTGGTGAAAAAATATTTACCTCTTAATGCGAGCCTTAAGAGGTAAATACTTTTTTTTTATAATCTATGTATGCCTGTCAATATTAAAAAAAAACTGCTGAATCTTCTTCTAATATGTAAAAATTTCGTGCCATGGTGTTTTTTATCGGTTAGACGCATTGAAATATAAAAATATCAATGGCTAGACGGATATTTATGTTTTTTTTGTATTGATTCGGTAAGTCTTAAAATAGGTCATGGGGTTTTTTTTTTAATTGGCAAAACAATGTTTGGCCGGTCAGCTAGTAAGAATATAATAAAAATAATATTGGTCCATTGTTAAATTGTTGGTAATTGTTGTATTATATTTGCAGTTTAAAAACAGGTGAACGATCATAAGACAGGTTTTGGGTGAAGTACTGATACAGTTTACTATAGGTTTCTACAAGTTTTAGTGTTTATAAAATATAACCGTGTCCGATTTCATAGACCGTAAGAAAAACATAAAAATATCATAGAAACCATTCATAAAAGCGAATATATATAAAAGTTATATCAATAGATAGAGCTTTTTATTTTGAAGTAAATGTTGAAACCATGTTGTTTAATTTCTTTATCAGTTTTCGCCAAGAAGAAAAAACAATCAAAATTTCGGCATTATTTCGCTCGCGGACAGTCGCTGTTGTTCGTCAAAACACACAGTACTGCAACCTCGCCTTAAGACAGATCCCCAAAACGCACGCCCGTCACCCTTTCCTAATGTTTTAGCTGGGAAGAAGAAGTGGCACCAGAAGTAATTTTGTGTTTTCCAAATTAGCCTTTTATGATTATTATTCTTTAAGCACTTTCCTCATTGTATGGGCTTTTGAAACCTATCTCTTTGTTAGTTTTATTAATACTAAAGCCTAAGCCGGGTCTTGAGAGCGCCTAAACCTTTAATTCATAGGTCGCGTAATGTCCAATGGGTTTTCTCTCATTTAGGTAAGAAATAAACAGGACCTCATCCATTATTATCAACATCTTGGTTTTTTGGTCATCAGACATTTTTGTGTATATCTATTGTAGACGCAAAAAATACTACTACTAGACTAGTCTAGAGACAAGAGAAAACCCATTTCAAGTTAAAAAAATCGTAATTTCAAATATTACTTTTACACAAGCAATAACGTCGGCGTAAGCCCTCAAAAAATCTTCTTCATAAAACCAAAGCTGTATTGGTATAATCTTAATTTTAAGTTATGTTGTTTGTTATCCTTATAAAATAAAGAACTTAGCTTGCTTGTAATTCAGGCTTGGCAAGCGGTATAAAATCTTTTTAACGTTATCATAAAAGTTTATTGATAATTTTGCTTAAACAACACAAAAAAAATCGACTAAGTTTCCACTTAGTCGATTTTTGTCGGTCAGTCTTGTACTTCTCTTGGTTCCGTACATTAAACCGAATATTCAGGTGTGTTTATGGGTGAAACCCCTTTAATTTTTAATTCATTGATGGTCATAGCTGAAATATACTTAGACACTGTGTAAAAATTTCAACTCACTACTTTGGGAAGAACGTTATTTTTTTATTATTAGCGCTCATAAAAACAACCCGCTGACGGATAGACCATCAGAGGAGGCATTACAATGATAAATGATATTTATTTTGCAAGTAGGTTGTAAATAACACTTATACACGTCAATCTTTTTTGGTCATTTTAAACTAGATCAGCCCGGCGTTTCCTAGCTGACTGCTCTGAGAAGAATCGCCGAAACAAACTCAGAGGTCAAAGTCTCTTTTAAAGTCCATACAATTGTACTGGTCACTTCATACGAGAAACATGTAGGTTAATTTCTGAGTGGTATTTTTAGGGAAGTACCACACAGATTTGAGTGGACCTGTCCAGACAGTGCAAGCATTTGCCAGTTATCGTGTAGCTCAAACTTAGAACTTAAAGCTTAACAGGGTTTCGTTTTAGGTTAAAATCAAATTATAAGGAACACATTTTGTCGTGATCCTTGTGATTATATACTTAATTTAAGTGATGACTTTATCTGAGATAGCTCTTAATCTTTATCTCTTCGTGAGTCAATCACTGTGAGAGTGAGACGAAAGATGTAAGCTAATCCTCCAATTAAACTAGGGATTAATGTAATTACGCGAAGATAGAGGCTTTGCAGGCGACAGATTTTAATTTAACATGATTTCCTCCTGAATCATGATTTAACATCGTTAAGGAAAATAAAACAAATTAGGAGCAAATTTACCAAATAACTTGTTCAGCAAGATGTCAAACTTAATCTGATTGAATTTTGTTTTTGATTAAATTTATTATTTCCCTTGGAAAATAATAAAATAAAAATGTTGTCAAAATATCCCAAATCAGGAATGAATCATTCTTCACACCCCGCACCGCAAGATAATCCATTTTACCGTCTTCATTTTATTTTTCTCCGATAAACACTTTATTTTCCAAGATTCCATTCTCTCTTAATTTTCTCGGAATAAGCAGAATCCCGAGGGGTGGGTGAGTGCTCGATTAATATACAATGGGACATTATGCAAGGTTGGTGTCCCATCCCCCATGACGTTATAATAAAGCCTTATCTTGGTGGCTTATGATTCGAAGGTTAATCTAACGGGTCGTTTACGTATGATGGCCAATGCTACTAATTTTTAAATAGTATTTGCATGTCAACCGCAAACTGTCAAAAAAACCTTAGTTTTCATACATTTTTGATAGATTGCGATTGAGATGCGAATGCGATTTGAATGTGAAAATTATTAGAGTTAGCACTATGGTATGTTCTTACCTAATGATCTTGTGCAGGACACCCACACAAACCAACTGATTAGCTTAAAATCACTGTAAATAGTCTTTTAATAATCTTAGTTACCTTTGTTTATATTGATATTTGTTTAGTTTTTCTCTAAATAAACTATAATATGCTAATTAGGAAACACCAACGGTCTGCTCGACAAGTCGAAACCTATTTGATTGACTTTGATTGACTTTTATGTGATTTGTGCCTATGTAACTGTGTATATGACTATACATTGTGAATAATAAATCTTCAAATCAAACAACGGGGTTTTTCACTGAACTCTATAGTGTATTCTCCAATCCAGCGCAAAAAGAAATGTGGGACAGAACCTAGATCCCACATAGATCTATTCAAAATTTAATTTATTTGGTGGAATGAAACTAGGTTGAGTTTGTGGTTTAATAATTCAAGGTTAAGCAACGGTTACCAAGGTCGTTCCGTGAATGGGTGACCATCATATTTGTTCGAAGTTTCCTCCATGTTTTGCGAGTTACATCGAGACACTGGATTATATTTGACAGTCATTTATAGTTATTCAGAAGCCTGAAAATCTGGCACCAGTCTTGTTAAACGCTCATGATCTGCCAAGCTTTTTCTTTTTAGCTGTGTACGAGATTTTTATCTGATATCTAACTTCAGCTGTTAAACGCTGAAGCTATAAAAATAATAATAAACGATTTTATTTGTCAAGCAATGTGTGATTATAGCTATTAATAATACCAACTGAAGAAGTTTTTCAAACGATATTTTAAATCACTATAGTGGTTATACAAATATAGCCACGCTACCATCGTTTATAAAGAAAAGGAAACATCAATTAACATTTAATAGACGACCCAAATAGTGCCACAAACTTTCCACTAGGTATCTGGGTCAATCAGGTTATGTACATTGTCCTTCGTCGACGTTTACTTCGAGTATGTACCGGTGAAAATTTTATGGGAGAGAAATGTTTTAGAAACTACTGCTTTTACTAAAATAATTTACACATTTTTTTTGGGGTATCTTCCCGTAATTGGATTATAATTTTTTTTTTCAATCCCACAAGTGTGGAGTATCTATGAATAGGTCTTTAAAAATGATATTGAGGTTTCTTATATAATTTTTTTCTAAACTGAATAGTTGCGCGAGAGACACTTCCACTTCCAAAGTGGTAAATTGTGTGCCCCCCCCTCTCCTGGAACTTTTAAAATAAGAAAATGATAAAACTATAAAAAAATATATGATGTACCCTGTAAACTTCCACCGAAAATTGGTTTGAAAGAGATCTAGTAAGTAGTTTTTTTAATACGTCATAAATCGTAAACCGCAACTTTTGCTTATAATATATACCCACAGGTTTGTACGGAACCCTTGGTGCGCGCATCCAACTCGCACTTGGCCGGTTTTTTTTTTATATTTAAAATCCACTTACCTTAACGTAATACGTCAAAACATTCGTTACCACGAATGTTTTGACGTATTACGTTAAGGTTTGTGAAGGCATTGGCCTTCGCTGGAATTGAATTTCTGGATTGGAATTCGTTGGCCTTCTGATCTCTCCGGCAATTTACGTCAAAATCTGAAGTGTATTTTCCTGTATTTTAACGGTTATAGGGTGCGTATATATACGGTTATAACCTACCTCTAAAATATCGACCAAATGACATGACACTGGCAGAATAGTAGTCATCGGCTTATCATTTATAATTTATCATTTATCATTTCCCACGATTTAGAACTTGTGAATGTTGAGTGAGAAATAAATGTCTGTAATTCTTATTTGCATATGGATCTATCGTAGTCAAACATACCCCAAAAGCTAGTAAAAAAAGAACAATCTCCTAGTTTTAGCGTCAATATACTCAAGCACTATCCACGGTACTAACAACGTAGTTTTCACTAACAATACACAGACTTGGCCTTTCCTGTTTATCGCACTGTCAACACTAATGCACTCCAAGATTACTGGCTAGGGTTGCCAGACTAAAAGTCAATCTAGGTTTAATGGACATTAGAGAAAACTGCAAATTCTTATCAATAATTAATGAACTTGCATATTGTTAAGCCCGGTGTTGGGATGATTTCGTGATTCACTCAAGAAATTGTGATACTGATGTGATCGATTATGTTTAACAATTGATTTTGATGTAGTTACGCGTCAATTTTAAAATTAACATGTTATTCAGAGGGCCAATTCTACTCATTCTTAAACAACTTGTGTTAGAAACATATTCATACTTCCAGAATCGATTATTCATTTAAGATAAATATATATATTTTTATACAAAACGTGGAAACTCTTGGCCCAAATCTCACCTGATGGAAAGTGATGATTAGGCCGAAGATGGAAGCGAGTTTCACCCGGAATCGTCTTACACAGAGGAACTGGCTATCATACCTCTAACTGCCGGAACACAACAATGCTGTTAACATAGTTGTTATTTGATCAATCATAGATTTTCATTATGTTTATATTGTTATCTGTATTTTAATTTCATAACAATATACCTCCTGAGTTAATCTGCAGTATATTTAGAACATAGAAAGAAATAAATCCTACACCACCATCTATTGAAATTCGCTGGAACTTTTTATTGAATTGGATGGTCGAAATATCTGTTCGCCATACTGAGCTGTGATTGGCTGAAGAAGTGGCATAGTTTTTTACCATCGTTCATTTCAAGTGGACGATGGCATCGATACCAGGACCACGTGGTAAGCTTGTTTTGGGTTTTTTATGAAATACCTAGTAGTTTGTAAATATTTTGGTAGTCTTTTGTTTGTTTCGATGCATTTATCCTAACAATACAACGGTCTTTTGTTTTAACTTGCAAAAAAGAAAGATATCAATAATAAAAGCTTTACGTTGTACTAGTAACACATCGATTCTCAATGAAGTGCGTGTACAAAGCATTCCCAGTGTAGTAAATATACAACATAAAGACATTTACACTTCTTTTACTTAATTTTCTTGTTGTTTTGCTAGGTTTGGGGGATAATCAAATCACAGATATCCTAGACCAATCAGATATTGATTTGTCGGATGAAGAAAACCCGACAAAAGACGTCCTTTCGGTGCGAAATTCTGATAGCAGCGACTCTGACCCCGGTTCTTTGAATTGTTCGGAATCAGAAGAAACAAACCGTCCAGAATCTGGACAATCTCTGTGTTCTTCTATTGCTGCTTGCCGCAATAGTCGTGCCAGAATCAGAGGTGGACCCCAAATGCGTGGTGGTAGATCTAGAGGCCGTATAAGAAGCAGAGGCGGTCGAAGACAAAGCACAGCATCTTTACCGCCATCGGCAGCTATTAACAATACTTGGACCGGTAATTTCTCTCCGTTGGAGAAACCTATTTATCAGCCAAGATATAATTTACTGAATACGGAATATAAGCGGTTCATGGACGGCGTTGACATGGCCGACAAAATGTTGTCTGTATGTCTTGCACGGGCTCGAACCAAGAAGTGGGCTTTGCTCTATCTAGCAGTGTGTAACCAGTTATTTAACCATTTATTTTACCATTACAGACCCCCCAGTTTATTTAACCATTACAGACCAATCTCCATTCTCCCTTTCCTATCCAAGATTCTGGAAGCAGTTGCGCTTAAACAAATATCTTCCTTTGTGTTTAAGAATAATCTGTTATCCCCTTTCCAATCAGGTTTTCGGCCTGGTCACAGCACAGCCACGGCTTTGCTTAAGCTTACTGAAGACATTAGGAGTGGTTTAGAGGATTCGAGATTAACGGTGTTAGTTTTAATAGATTTCTCCAATGCTTTTAATACCGTTGATCACGACATTCTCCTGGCTTTTCTGTCTCAAATTGGGGTTTCTTCATCGGCTCGGGATTGGTTTTCTTCATATCTTCGTGGTCGCCAGCAAGCGGTCCGTGCTGATCAGAAATTTTCTGACTGGTGCGCCCTGAAAACTGGCGTCCCACAAGGAGGTATACTCTCTCCACTCTTATTTTGTCTATTCATAAACTCTATTACCACTATCCTCAAATGCTCTTACCATCTGTACGCTGATGATCTACAGCTCTACGTGCAAACTGACATTGACAACCTGGACAACTGCATTTCTTTGCTGAATGATGACCTTATAGCTGTTAGTGATTGGTCGAGCAGATTCGGGGTTACTGTCAATGTCAGTAAATGCCAGGCTATCCTTATTGGTAGTTCTTATTTTCTACGCAACTTGGACACCAGCCAATTACTGCCGCTGTCATTCAACGATACTGTCATCCCTTTCTCGCCACACGTTAAAGACTTAGGCCTATACATTGACGACAGGTTCGGTTGGAAAAAGCAGATTGCTCAAGTTAGCCAGAGAGTAACATTCACACTGCGATCTCTCTATAGATTCAAGCATTTTCTTCCTTCTAGCACTAAAACTACGTTGGTCCAATCACTTGTGCTTCCCATAATCGATTATGCTGATGTTTGCTACTCCGATCTATCCCAAGAACTCCTTAACAAACTGGATCGACTTCTTAACAACTGTATACGTTTCATTTTTGGTCTTCGTAAATACGACCACATTTCTTCTTTCCGTTCTCAGCTTCAATGGTTACCTATCCGTCAAAGGAGATCCCTCAGATCCCTCTGCATGCTTTTCAGTATTTTGAATGATCCTTGTGCTCCTGATTATCTAAAACAATATTTTAAAGTGTTGGGCAGTTCTCACAATCTTAACCTCCGAGCGTCCAAGAACTTAATTCTTTATATTCCTCCTCACCGTACCGGGTTCTTGTCTAACTCCTACGTTATTTCCACCATTAAACTCTGGAATATGCTACCCCATGACATCAAGAAGGCTGAGTCAAAATTTTCCTTTAAGCGTAAGCTCCGTAAACACTACTTAAAGGCATGTCATTCGTAGTTTGGTCTCGTCATAGCTATTGTAAGTTCTCTTAATCAGAAATTATTATAAATCATCATATTTATTAGTATATTATTTTAGCAAATATTTATGTATTTTATAGTATATGTATATATATATATTATTTGTATACTTTGTTGTATCGATATGACTCAATTATATTTTATTTTTATTTGTTTGTTGTACACCTACCACAGTGTAGTCTTTTTAACCCAAAGGTTGACTGGTAGAGAATGCCTTGTTGCATTAAGTCCGCCCATGTACCACTATTGTGCATAAAGTCTAAATAAATAAATAATGTATTTTTGTGTAGCACAAGGAAACAATTTTTTTTTTTGGAGTTCCACACACCAAACCTTTGACAGTATTGTTACTAAGTTTTTTAAAGACTTAGACTACAATAGTAAGACTAATCAGACTTTAATTAATAAATGATATTGATATAAAAGATGTGTTTTGCTATACAATGTGATATTGACCTTTTAGTAGCAAATTTAAAGAAATAATACCGTCAACATTTTCTATGTTGTAAATATACTACATTTTCCACATTAGGTATACAGATGTAGTATATATACTACATTGAGAAAATCTATATTTTCCAACCAAGATTTTTTTTAATATTTTCTGAACATTTTGTAACCTATTTAGTCGATGCTGATAGTTTTTATTTAAATTACTGAAAAAAAAGTTGTGGTTCTCAGGAGGGCTTTTAGCTCCTGTTTACATTACTAATAATAAAATTAAGTGTTTATAGCACGCACTACTTCGTACCCCACGTGTTTATTATAAATTTCAACCTAGACTGTTTCCGGTAAAAAACTACACGTGAAGTAGTGCGCACGATCGTTGGTCATTCGACGTCGAGCTGATGAATTACAAATTTTAAGAAAACTTAACAAGTAAGAGTGATATACTGACAATTTTTTTTATTAATTTTCCTGGCCTTTAATACTTTCAAAGAATTGAGAAAGCGCTCAAAAAACATCATCATTGACAGCGATGTCAAGTTACTAAACATGGTTCTTGTCAAATTGACACAAATAACATGATCATGAAGTCGCAATAAAAAGTAAGTGATCGATTAAAACAGAAAGTGATGTAAGCAACTCTATAACTTCGCGCATCAATAATATTTTACTTCTTTGGACACATCATATAATTTAATTTTTCAAAACAATTATTTTTACATTACAAGGTAAAAACACAAAATAACTTCTCAATTACCGTCCACTTTAATTTTCCCACCAACATCGAACAAGACATTAATTCATCGGACATTATTATATTACAATAAAACTCAGCTATTATGACGACCCTACACGGAGGGGCGCTAAAGGGGGAGGTGTCGTGTTGCAAGGCTATTATCTCTTACACCTTACAACGTTGTTAAAGCGAAGACATTTTGTAGGAATTTCTGTGTCCTTTTAAACGAGTAATTTTTGTTTCACACTTTCAAAACGTGCTTTGTTATGAAAGTATGAAAAACGTTCTAGGAACTCATTAGTCTGGAATAGATTGTCGTTTCTTGTGGTTGTGTTATGCTTGTAAAAGTAGAGGTGGATTAATTGGTTAAAATACTGGTGAAAGTTTGTCTTGATCAATTCATTTTATAGATGCAAATCAAGTACCTAACTATAAATAAAGTAATTCTTCAATTTTATGTAGTTGGACGACCTAAGCACATTATTTATGGCTCTTTTTTACTTGTTACCCTTTATTGAGACTATTAACTGTACGAAAGGAAAGATTATATGATCATTGATCAAGTGTCAATATAAAAACAACCAATTTGAATAAATAAAAACTTTGTAAAAACGAGCGCGGTAATTAACTGAGGAAGCTATTAAGTTGCCACTACTCAGAAGTTAAGAGGCTAACTTAAGTCATAATCTTTAATTAACGATGAGGAATTAACAAATATAAAAAGCTTAATATATATTTTTAATATTTATTCACCTGAAAAATATATTCCACAAAGCATTTTTTTCCGTTCGAAATTCCTGAAAAACTGAAACAAAACAATTGTAATAATGTACAATCTACAGAAATGTCCCCTTGATCTTTTCCCAACTCTAATGTTCCCGTTGTATTATTAAACAATCGATTTACCTGTTTTTCGCAAATGCAGGTACGTAAGGACTCATTTAATAGTTAAGGAGTATAAAGAGAGCTATTCAGGTTGAGTCCGACTGCCGGAAAGCTTTTCAATGGTAGAAATCAAATTGATCGAACTCAAGTACTTTATTGCCAGTAATTGTATTAATCTAAAGTACTTAGTGATTTGAAATACGCTTCCTTTTTACTCAAACTTAACATGGAACGGGCATATCCCGTCTTTCTAACGGACGGTCGCATTCTCTAATTAGCTGGATTTTGAAAATTTACACACATTAACACTGCTTGTGACAAAAATTGAGTTCCTAGAAGAATATCTATTTTAGTTTTATATGGAAAAATTTGAAGATGTACTGGCAAAAATATAATTGAAAGTGACTTCTCTAAAGCAAACAATTTCGGAAAACATTAAGAAATTGTGTATCCATCATTCATCCATTACTGTTTTCGTAGGTACCGGCTGCCGAAAATTGTTCTCTAAGTCCAAATAAATTATTACTAGGTTTGGAGCAAATTTCTCGTAGCTCGTAACTCGCTTTTCGCGAGCACCAGGAATTTCACTCACGGCGAGATTAATTGTCCGCTAGTGCCAACATACCCGGTTCACATTCACCTCACCACTTAACCGGGGCCGTCAAACTGACGAATGTGTCCAATAAAGCCTTCTAGCGGTCATTTTTCATGATACAGTTCTGCTGGGTTCCGGTTCATTTGCCCTACATATTTTGCCTTTTCCAGTTTACAATGACGATGCTTTCTTAGTTTTATTTATTACTACTTTTGCGAGCAGCTTCCTTCACGTGTAAGTCAACAAGTACCTATCCCACGGGGACATGTAGTCCTCTTGACCGATTTCGGCAATGGCGGCCGGAATGGAGACTAGCCATTGGCGCGGGAAATATTATAGTAATAAAGGGCTCAATTGTGTGCGCTAGCACAGGTGCACTCCCTACATGCACGGGGACATACAACTGAAGTAAAAAAGGACCCAATGAAATTGTACCCTATGTCAAAAAAATACCAAGGCCTAGATTATGACAAAGGGGTCTATCTAGGCCATGGTATATGTCCCTTCAAATCTGCTCAGCCGTTGAATCGTGATTCATTAACAAACACACAGACATTTGCATTAATTATACTTGTTGAAATCCTTTTGTTAAATCTATATGCTATCGATATTCCTACACATAAAAGGCACAGCTACGTAGTAATATTGAAATGGGTTATCGAGCCTAACAAAGGAACCTCATCTATTGATATTTCTCTAATAACATATTCAATTTTCTGGACAATGAGACTACCCCGCGAAGCCCCCATCGTTACAAGTAAACTAGAAAAGCTAATCCCGTCTTATCTTCCTGTTGCCGCGAAAAAAACATACCATTCCAAGACAAATCCATTTGACAAAGAAATTTTGTTAACCGGTATGAGTAAAAACACGCAATGATGGGACAATAATGTGCTGAAGTTTTCCGCAATTCAAAACTTCTAATAGTTCTTTAGATATCTACGCAGGCAATTTGTTAGAGTTGCGGGAAATTATTGTCTTCATCGACGACATTTAAGGTTCAAAATCCGCTGAACTTTGATGCTTTAAAATTTGAAAAGTTACGTACGCCTTGCCTGTCTGTGTTGATACCTTACTCGGTTAAAAGTTTTAAACAACGTAAAGCGATGGAAAAAAGAACTTTGGCAGCGTTACGACTGTGCATCAGGAAAAACTTCGTCGGAAATGTATTGTGAAATTGATCCGCATTCATTCAAAACAAATGGGAAAAGTTTTCGTGAGGAAATGGAATGACATGCAGGTTTCTTTCCTCGATTTAATTTATTGTTCCCTTGACGTATATTTGGATAACATTATCACGCCAAAAAAAATGCTCAGTAATTTAAATTTTTGACTTCCTCAATTATTAAAAATAACTAAATAAGGAAAACTTTTGAGACTTTTTTTCTTATCTTTTCAAATGAGTCAAGGCATTTGACTCTGGATTGTGATGGATTCAGCTGTATTCAATGGTAGTAATTTTCCCGAAAATAATACATTCTTAATCGTTGATATTCAAAATATAAACCTGTTATATTTATTTTATCTAGCTACATTTTGTTTTTGTCCAGATACCAACCAATTATTTTACAACAGAGGGGTCTGTTGTATCTGCCGGAGTTGCTGGAGATACCGCGGCTCCGGAACACAAAGGGCACATGAAGGAACATGGATTGGTTTTAGTCAGTAGAAATCTGGCACTCCCTCCCGCTCCGCCCAGAGCGGGAGAAGTCATTGAATGATTTCCCATTAAAAAAAGGCGTCTGTTGTATACGACGATAAAATAGCAATCCATTTCAAATCACTAAATATTGTGCGTGTCTTTTCCTACTTATCCACGAGACAAAAAGGCAACAATATAAGAAAACAAATCAAGTTGTCGGAACCCTCTATTTACTTATTCGCCCACCTCTCCATAAAGCTTGATCCAATAAGCGGTGACTAAACATAACGAAAAAAGTAATTTTGTTCTCAAACAACACGTGCAGAACACAAAACCTCATTTTAACGGACCGTACATGTATGAAAAGAAGGGTAACATTTTAATGTATTTCTTGCTTGTCCGAAAGTAAATTTTGCGATAAGTATATTTATTCATTGTAATTTGCTATAGACAGCATTTTTAATAAATATTCATGAGAGACGGATCACACATTGAAAGACAAGAAATAATAATAAATAGGGATATCAGGGATAAAAAATACAATTTAAAACCAATATACTTAGATTTGTAGGTCAAAGACCTGAAAGCCCTGAACACACATATACTGTTAAGTGCTTATACCTGCCTCGCTGAAATCTTAGGTCAGGGCAAGGTTGCCATTAGCTTGTCAAGGTTCAAGCAAAATAAACTGCTTAAACCAAATGTAAGCGTTCTATTAGTATAAAAACACGCCTTCAACGCCAAACAAATAATAAAATATCACGTTTCAGTAAAGGATTGAGTAATGTTTATACTCTTTCGTGTGAAATTCAGCATGATTTCCTTATTATTTACTGTGTTCACTGGAGTGAGACTCGTTTCCTGAAATGAAAATGCTTTCATCACAATAAGTTTTCATTACTTGTGTTTTTAGAAAATAAAATATTATGTTAAAATTATTATCTAAGCGTTTATTGTTTTCACACGTAAACTGAAGATAAATACTCGTAAATGGGGATCTGGAAAATAAATAATTTCGGATTGTGCGATTCAAGTATTACGTATTTAATTTTGCTGAAGCATCAATCGTTAAGATACTCTTAAAATACGTGCTGTGTGTGGGATTATCATATTTGCATCCTAGCGGAATTTGTTCAAAAGACTCACCGCGGCCCTGGAACGCAAAGGGCATTAGGAAGAACACGGATTAGTTTCAGTCAAGCAAGTGTTTGCATCATGACTTCCAATACAAGCTCGAGCTAAGCGCGTATATGCAGGTCTAGTAAAGTAGGTAAATGACGGTATTAGGGTAAGTGTGTATTGGACGATCCACCTCACTTTTATGCAGCATAACCTGCTTATAGCTGTATAGCTATCATTAAACATCGACGTAGTAGTTTCGACCATCGGCATAAATTATAATAGTCTATCGGCTATCAAACTTCGGAGGATGTTTTACATCCAATATCGACCCTAAAAATATTTCATCCACTGGCATTTTCAGTATATTGTAGGTGTCATAAAAAGACTGGTGGAACAATTAAACATTTCTTATTTTTTGTTAATGATGATATTATGTCAACGGAAAATGGCAGACAGGTATTATAAAAAAAATCGTTTTGTTTATAATAAAACTCATCCAAATTCAATAGTTTCCAATCAATCCGTGACTTATTTAGAAAAAAAAGTTTACAATTTCACGCGATATTTTACAATCTTACAGCGTTTGTCACTTTCCGGTGACATACAAATAAAACATCGGCACTCCACAATTAGCTAATGGGCTAGGTACTTACTGAGTCACAGATTGACAAGAGATTTACCTCATGTTTATTTTTTGTAAATATCAGAATCTTCAAAGCAATCCAGTCTCGTGGCTACTGACTTATAATTGTTTAAAAGGAGATAAGTTGAAGTTGTTTTTTAAGGATCGGTACCCAAATGGTAACCAGCAGAACCCTATTGTTGAACTGTTTTGCCTGTAGTGTGACGAAAGACTTTTGACAGTTAATCCCGGTCCTGACGGTCTTCTAGTGATTTTAATAGGGTATTTATTTAGTTTTAAGTTAGATGTAAAGTTATTCTATTTAAATTTTGTGTTTTGTTTTCAGATAAATAAACGTATTTTCTTTCTTTCTTTCTACTAAGCCTCCGCTGTCCGTCTGTTCTACCGTCCTTCTGTCCGTCAGCAGGCTGTATCTCAAAAACTGTAATAGGTACGAAAGATGAGACTTGACGATCGTCAGTAGTGGGAAGCTACAAGGTACAGTCGTGTAAGAAATAGTAATCCATAATTTGTATCTCAGGAATCTTTCGATGACATTTAGAATAACATTCTTAACAATATTACAATATTTATTACAAAATAATAAAGTTTACGTGGTGTGTCAAGTCTCATCTTTTGTGGCGCGTATTGTATACATTTGCACAAATTTTCACAGAGTGTATTTCTATCGCAGCTATAACAACATATAACAAATCAAGTTAAATTATGTCAAACAAGATCCGTGTTTTGTTTTCGGTTCATGGTACGGAACCGTTCGTGGTAGAATCTGACTCACACTTATTCGGTTTCGGCTAGTTAATTTCATTGGGTGATACAAAACAGTTGAATCATTTCCCCGAGACTCAATGAGCTACATTTACAGCTCGGCGATTGGTGGTGGTAATTTAATTTTCAGAAGTCTCAGTAATTGGACACAGCGTACAAGTTAGTCTTGCAAATGCTTGGAAGATATTAGTTTGTACCCAGTTAATGCTATCATGACTAATGACAAATTGTTTTTTTTAACATGGGAAATTATCAAATGAGTCCTGCGGCTCTAGGCCGAGCGGACGAGAGAGGCAGACTCTTAATGACTACAACCATTCCATGTTCCTTAAAATTCACTTTGCATTTCAGGGCCGCGGTGACTGTTTCGAACAAATTCCGCAACCCTGGTAGTGGTATGAGTAGTACATTGACAAAGTTTAAAAAAAAAACTCGCAAAATAAAACCTTTGCAAAATGTTAAATAAATTGACGTAACAAAATCATTTAGAATCCGTCCTTATGTCTGTATTAAAATAGACAGTTTACTGAAAGCCCGAAAATAACTACGTTTCTATCTACCGTGACCCGTCTATAACTCATGAGGCTTGCCAATAAATCTGGGGATTACCCAGCTTTTTCGGTAAAACCGTTATTATGTACTGTATTATTTTGTACATTATTTCAACCTACTACTGTCACACTGCTGCTTACTAAAGCTGGTTTCAGACTACGCTATACTATATAGCATAGAGTATATAGCTCATAGCACAACAATGTCCTGCTCCATACATTGTCAATAATATATAGTATAGTACAGTGTGAACGTGTCCATAACAATGTATGGTGCGCGATATGGCCTTGCTATGGGCTATATACTATATGCTATTATATTATAGCATAGTCTGAAAGCAGCTTTAGGATGCCTGTCTATCACGGCCGAGCGAGGCAGCGGAGCGAAGAAACGGAGAAATTTTAACCAAATAATATCTCCGCACCAAGTCAGTCACTGACATGATTGGTTAATATATTTTCTCCGTTTCTTCGCTCCTCTGCCTCGCTCCGCGCAAATGGACAGACACACTTATAAAGTTAGCTTTATTATGCTATGCACACAAAAATTCTTATAGTGTTACCTTTAATCGGTTTGGCCCAGCTTAACCAGTTGATAATAACAGCAGTATTTGAAAAAAAAATGTGTTAGTACATTTTTTTCTTAATTATGCTTTTCCAATGAAATATTTGTCAATACAAATATAGGTTAGTAGAAGATTCGTAAAAACAAAACATTCATTTACAAATTGGAGTTTTTCCCTATAACATAAACATTTTCAGAACAACAAGAGTAATAGCATCCAATTCAATTCTACTCAAGTAGTGAAACATCTTCTCCTAACAATCGTTATTACAAACAAACGATTCGTAATCGCTCGGGGACATTATGCTAACTTCTCAAAGGCGTCTGCAATAGAATGTGAAACAATAGTCGACAAATACGTCACTTCCACATGGAAAGATAAACGCAATTGAGACAGAGTAATCTGTTGTAAGAATGGAATCAAGTTTATCCCAATCTTACATCAGAACAAGTAAATACGATGAATCTGTATTTATTTAGTACCGTGTATTCATCGTGTTTATCGCTAGGATTTTTTGTTTTCATCATCAGATAAAAAAAAAGTTAAAGGTTCATCAAAACAAAAAAAAATAATAAAATGAAGCTACTAGAGTACATATTATGTGGGGTATTATATGAAAGAGCGCTATTTGCAAATTCAAACATTTTTTCTTTTTTTTTCGACTTTTGATGACAATTTTGAAACATAACCCCCCATAATCTCCCAAGTTTTCATACAAAAAAAAAACTGAAATTATAATATAGGATAGAAGTTTATGTAAATTTATTACAGTAAAAAAAATGATGTCTCATAATAGCACATTTTTCCAGAAATCATCAACAAAAATTACATTAATTTCACTAGCGGTCAAGAGATGGCGCTGACCTAAAACTGCAATATACACCGTAGTGTTAAAATTCTCTGACGAATATAAGGCTCGCCGCTGAAAATTTAAAAACCGTTCACCTTTTATATGATGGTACGGAACCCTCGGTGCGCGAGTTCATCTCGCTCTTGACTGTTTTTTTACTAAGGTGTATTGAGGAGGTCAACTATTTCATAAGCCTTGTTCAACATCAAATCTTTACTAATGACTTTTGTTCGTAGGAATTCAAAGAATATACTTACTAAAATGTCACCCATGTTTCTTGTCATCCGTGATTTATTACTAAACAAACCTTTAGGACGTTGACGTGTTTTCCTAGTGGGAGGGTTATTTGTTCATTCGCTAATACTCTTGAAGATAATACTCTAGTCATTGTACTCGAATTACGAAAAGAAAGGCGTTTTATTACGAAAAAAAGAAGCTTTTTTGTTATACTTTTACTCACGCTTACATTAATAAAGTATTATTAATAACTACGTGTGAGTAAAAGATATATTAAAGTGAAAGAGAGAGGGAGAAAGAAATAAAACATGGCGATGTGTGCAAGGAACGATATAGGAACTAGACTATTTTTGTTTCGATCATAGAAAAATATTGAAGTTTTCACCAGTCTAACTATTTTATTACACCACACGATCCCACAGTAGGAGTCGATATTTTATATTATAGGTAAGATTAAAAGAGAAGTCGTATTCTAACGAGCCTATTATGTCAACATCTCACCATGTAAATTAAATGGAGTGAGCATGAAGTAAATTGAAATTCAATTTTATTTGTATGAGTTGACAGCGCACCTAAGTTAACATAGTGACCAAATTAACAGAATTGCACTGCAGGACATAGTTTACGCACACGAGTAGACCATGTCCTGCAACCAACGTGGCGTTGGCGTGTGCCAACTGTAACTTGGCACACAAAAAGTTATATTCAAATTCGTTCAGCTGTTAAGACGTGAAGAGGTAACAAATAAACCCACTTGTACTTTCATAACATTATTATAATTATAATAAAAGTAGCATTTCGTTCGTGTTTAGTATTGCAGTTTTCGTATTGCTCTCAATACGTTTCTCTCAATTTTTATATAAATAAAATAAATTGTGGCTTAAGTTACTTCCTGATAATTAAGCTTTCAATGAGTGTAAAAATGTCTAAAAACGGGAGAGCTTAGGAGCCTTTTCAGTAAAAAAAAAAATATTATCATATTTGTACAGACTATTAAGAAGTATACATTAACCTCACTAAATAATATGCATTAGGAAACCTCACAACAACTTAGCAGCAAAGTGATAACGCAAATGCTTTACTTGCCAAAACTGAAACAGAAATTGAATAAGCAGCTACATAGTTTGAACTTCATGTACCTAGTTTAGTCAGGATGACTCTATACGACGTAGTATTAACATATAAAGCGCTTGAGCAAACACTAGCACGCTTAATTTAGCGGCTTTAAACAAGATCGTTTGTACCCATTCGCATAGTTTTGCTTTATATTGTAAATTGTAAGCTGCTTGAAATCATTTGTTTTGTGGTGTTATTAGGCTATTTATTATTGCGGCTCGCTTAAGCTTGAATTGTTTTCATGGAACTACAATAGTGTTAAATGTTTAGCAAAGATTTCAAGTTACGAACTCCTTCACTGATCAACTCTATTATCATCGTATTTTTTAACCCGTTGAATTTGGGATCGTCGCTCAGCGACAAAGTGTTATTTCATTATGAACGGATGTACTCTCGCCCTCCTTTCAGTAGTTAGTTAGTAGTTTCTTTTTTTCACTTGTGGGTAGACATAGTGTTTACATTGAAATTTAAAAGCTCTTTGTTAAATTAAGTTATAAAATAGTAAAAACAAAATTTAATTAATGAAATTAACCAGTTCATTTAATATTACGGCACCCCACTCACGCCATATTTTGTTGCCAAGTTTGAAGCACCTGGCCACCAAATCAACTTCTTCACATTCAATCAATAATCATGGACACTAAACTAACTGCCAGCATCGATGACCTTGAGAAGTTGTTTGGAACCCGCATGCAGGAAAATGAGGCCAAATTGCAGAAGGCTACCTACCTACTACTAATACAGCATCGAATTCACCGGATATTGCTTCGATTGCATGTGAGTTCGCAGAATTCAAGCAGTTTGTCTGTCAAGCGCCAGTTTGAGCCAGTCCCAAATTGGGCTGCTTGCTGTTGAGTTCAACAAGCTTAACACCATTTGCAGAAAGGTCCTACTGTTCCAAGGTGTTCCGGAGAAGGATATATATTTTTTTTTTGTGATATCCAACCAAATGAAGTTGACAGAGTTAAGTAAGGACAAAAGTGTAATCCATGTCTGTCATCGACTCGGATTCTCTAAGCAGAAATCCCGCCCTATTTTAATTCTATTCTTCAAGATGGAAAACCGATAACTGGTATGGGACGGCAAGAAAGCTCTCAAAGTTTTTTTGACACAAGCTAGGCACCGTATGTTTGCAACTGCTCGTTAGCATTTCGGCATGCCAAATTGCTGGTCAATGGAAGGCACGATTATTGTTATTTTTCAAATTGACTACTTCGACGCTTTTAACAGCACCCTCAGTAATCATTCCCTCATGTATGAGCACGTTATTTTAATGGGAAATTTAACACTTGCCTGATTAAAAATTATTCTTGCTCCCTTTTACTGCTTGACTTTAGTAGCGCTTTCAACTTAGTAGATCTCAATACCTTACAAGGTTTACTCAAATCTATTAATCTCTCTTCTTTCGCAATAACTCGGCTCAATTCATATCTTCAGGGCCGCTCTCAGTGTATCTGCTTTGATGAGCCCTACTTTGATTGGTGTAGCCCAACTGAGGGTGTTCCTCAGGGTAGCGTTCTCTCTCCTCTTCTTTTTTCATTAACTTACCAGAGGACTCTCTTCTAGTTTCCATCTTTTGCAGATGACGTGCAGCTCTACCGACACTTTATTTGTAGTGTATTCTGCTATTGCTGCTATGAATCATGACTTGTCTTGTATCAGTACATGGTTGAGTCACTTGTCTTGCAGATCAACCCAACAAAATCTCAGGTCATGATCATAGGCAGCACATACGTTCGTACTCTTGCTGTTGTTTTATCTAATATCACTTTTATATCTCGTTGGCGTTCGTATTGACTACACTGAAACTACTAAACATCAGGGTGTTATCATTGACTCCAAACTTTCCTGGCGTGCGCAGGTCAATGAGGTTAGTCGAAAAGTCTATTTTTTACTTTCATTCGCTGAAATGGCTAAGGTGTCTTGCTTTTGAAGACAAAAATCTCTTTGGTCCAAGCTTTTTTTCAGCTTATTAATTATAATATATTATGCCGACTCTTGCGAACTGGATGCTACTGAAGAGTTAATAAACAAGCTTGAGTGACTGCAAAATTTATGCATTAGATTTGTGATTGGTCTACGGAATTATCACCATATTTCTCACCTTCTCAAGTGGCTCCCTATCCACCTTCGCTGAAACACTCGGATTTTATGTCCTCTTTTCAATAATTATCCTTCACAACCCGTCGTACCCCTTTTCCCCGCGTGAGCGCTTTTCTTACGCTCGACCTAGTGATGCTTCGTGCAGATCACACCTTAGTTTCCTCCTTAAAACCCATCTTCATAAATCCAGCTACTATCTCTTCTCTTTCCATTCAATTCAATTTCCCTTTTTAAGAATCGACTTAAAGAGCATTGCCTTTCGTCTTTACTGTGATAGAATAAGTATTTAAATTTATTTATATATTATTATAGTAGCGGTATATGTTATTAGTAGGTACATTTTAGTATTTTTATTTGTATTTTGCTTTTAAGGCTTTACAAACTCTTCTTCTCTTGTTCTTACACACTATTGTCTACATTTCTCCTGACGCAAGTCTGCTGGAAGAAATTTCATTTGAAATTAGCAGTTCCTTTGTACTCATTATTATAATGTTAATTATTTCTGTATTTCTGTGCGTTTATATACAGGTCCACCCTTGTTTGGTATAACAAAGTTTTGTCGAAAATCGCTCCGGCTAATTTTAGTTACAATAAATTCATTTGACCGAATAATTAATTGGTAGATTTTTAATTAGCATATTTATTTCTTTGAAATAATGTCTTTTGACCGAATTTACAAATGCACTAATTTTATTTAAACTAATGTTTCACTAGACTAATAATGATTTAGTCGAAAGAGCGTATCGAATATAACGACTCTCAATTATTACGACTAGATTATATAGAAAAAAGAGATTATTTTTAGTAGGCTAGCGAGAACCGAACTAGTTAGGCGGGGTTAATTGTTAAAAATAAAATGGTTAGGTTAATCTCTAATCCAGCATCGCAGTTCAATTCATCCTGAGGGCCAATTCTACTAATTTTTTGACAACTGTCGCATTCGCATGTCAATCGCAAACTGTCAAAAAAGCCTTATTTTTCATACCTACATTTTTTACAGTTTTTTTTTTTTTGTGATTGAGATGTAAATGCGATGTTAATGTGAAAATTAGTAGAATTGGCGCACTTTTAATTATCCATCCCAGAGAAGAATGAGTTTCTACAATTCTAGATAAAAGTATGGAAATTGACATTCTACTAAGTCCCACAGTGGCAAGAGGGTCATCGAGCGGTTAATCCGCTTAGCCGGGAACAAAACCAATCCGCCGCCGAGCCATCGCCACAAAGTGGGATCCAATACACGAATGGGCTACAGTCACATAATGTGCATCGAGCTGCAGATGATAATGGAACAATGAGATTAGTTAATGGGAAAATTATCCCACTACTTTGGTAAGTCTGGCTTTTATGCGGCTTCATTTTTTTTTTTATGATTTGCAATTTTGATAATTGTTAATAAATCTAGTATTTCTTGGATTTTTTGTTGGCCAGTGCTTGGAATATTAGTCCATCGTTTAGAGTCAAATATTTATCGACGCGTGACAGATTATTATTAAACACAAATCAAGTAGTATGATTCACTGTTTAAAATTCTTCAACCATACACAGCGTCCAACGTAGGTACCTTTTAGACATTAATTTTGCGATGATATTTACACCAGAAACTGGCAAAAACTAGTCGAGATCCCACACTTAAATATGTCTTATTCATAAGCAGATAACTAAATAAATACAGCGAATATACAATGCAAAGATTTCGATTTCAAACTTAACTTTGTGTTTGTCTTTAATTTGCTAGAGAAACCAATAAACTCCGCTAGAGCTACACCGAGTAAATCCGCTTAGTTTAACAAAACCACTGCGTCACTATAGCTGAACCTTATAGTCGCTGCACGCTGTGGAATCACGTACGTTGCACAATGAAACTATGCATGGTAATTATTATGGAGCTACTATAATTTTATTTGCATCCTTTGAAAATTTGTTTAAGCATCGACGCCGAGTTGCTGGCCTGTCAGTTTTCTATTGGTTGCATTTTGTGGGCGATAGAATTGCTTATTAAATATGATGGAACGAGCTCGATGGAATTAATTTTTTTAATTCCATCGAGCTCGTTCCATCATCAGACCATAAGTCGCACCGCAGTACGCCACCGGTACATGGTGAACTTTCCACCCACACGAACGAAACGTTTTGTAAAGACATTCATTATGCGTGCATCTAAGGAGTGGAATTCCCTGCCAGAGTTTGTTTCCTGATAGCTACAACCTGGGATTCATTAAGTAAATAGGTTACTTCTAGGCAAACGTGCTCCATCTTTGACCGTGTCATCGCTTACCATAAGGTGAAACAGTGCAGGTGCAGTGGTGAGGTGCAACATAAATAGTAAAAAAAAAGTTAGTTAGACGATTTTTGAGCTATTCGACGGTAGTTATGGTAAATCCGTACTATCGTCTATGCGTGATTTGGTCAAGTCATTTCTTTTATCTGTTTGTAACTATTGAAACATAAATATTACCCCGTCATCACGAAAACCCTATAAAACGGAAAAAAATATTTGAACAAACTTTTATACCTTATCACGTGAATAAATGATTTAAGAAATGAGTCAGAATACTTAGGCCTAATACTGAAACATTGTTTTCTGAAAGCTTTGCTATTTATTATCCTTACTCAGGAGTAAACTATCAAACTGATACAATAGCTAATAATTATACTTACTAGTAATATATGTGCTCCAGCAGCTGTATCCAGACATACAAGAGAAGGTTAATGAATGGGCGTATATGTAACATGGCCGCCATTATGATTTAATCCTCATTAATTCCATTTCAAGATTAGTATTTGTGCAGAATCGATGAGTAAATACAAGGTTACTCAACTTGGAATAAAATTGTGTCGATAAATTTCACATTTGTTTTTAACCACGTTTATGCATAGCAGTGTCAAAATTGTTAGGTCCCATTTTTGTAATATATCTTTTTGACAAAATTTTTGAATTGGAAAAAATAAACAAAAAATATCATTTGAGATTTAACAAGATTGACCAACGCATCTTGCGAATAAAAGGTAGCATCTCCTAATTTCTTGTTCGTAAGAACTTTTTAACTTTTTCTAAATACATGAGCCACAATATTGGAAACACAATTTCGGCCCATGACTTATAAATGTTGGAAATCTAAAATCATATCCAATAATACTTTCAACCTTTGAAATACGCTTGTTACAAAAATATACGTATTCAAAAGTCAGAATAAGGGCGCATTCACACGGGATACGTCTTTGACGATTCGGTATAAAACACGATTCGCCTTGACGGATAGATGTTCACATTGAATACGGAATCGTGTTTTTTCACGATTCGTCAAAATATCCGAATTGATGTTCACATGTTGTTTCGTGATTGTGTTCAGTTGAGAGTAAACTACCAAAGACAATGGACGTGAATACTTTAATTTTGTACTGGCATTATCGTCGATCTAAAAAAAGAAAAACAAGAAGAATACACTGGGTGCATCCAATTTTAAGGCAAAGACAAAGTGTTGGGGATTTTTATACTTTGATGAGCTCGTTACGAGAAGATGATACCAAATTTTACACTTATTTTAGAATGTCTAAAGATACCTTTGACTTCCTTCTCCAAAGGTTGGATACGGATTTGAGAAAACAGGATACATGTATGAGAAAGGCCATTAGCCCTGAAGAAAAGTTGGCGATAACTATAAGGCAAGAAAAACTAATTATATTATTTATTATTCTTATTTATTGGTTATATTTATGATAATTTAGAACATGTTTTTAGAAATTTGATAGATCCAGATAATCACTTAATTGACTTAGAGCTGTAGATAGTGCCGGTGATGCACTTGGATCATCGCGATGGATCAGCGATGTTCCAGGTTGTAGAGGGGTGGGCGTTTCTGCAGACACTTCTGCATTTACTATCGATGAACTTTCAGGAAGAGGCCGAGTATTATTATTATTAGACGTTCCTCCCGGTGATTCTTGAGGCTTAGTATAATAACCACCACTATTATAGTTGTGATGATGTGAATTGTAATAATTTTGATGCCAATTCGAATAGTTTCGTCCAGTTTTAATACTCTGTATTAGGTTAATGACCCCAGATTGGAATTCCAGTATTTGATCATCATCAAAATGCTGAAGGGATGGCAGAACCCCCTTAAAAAAATTCATGTTACGGTCATCACTTCCAATTGTGTTTAATTGATGATCAACAAGTTTCATCATTTTATCATCCAATACGCTGCCACTATCCATTCTTTTCTTTTTTGATGATGATTCTAAGTGTTTCTCTTTCTGATTTTCTTGTTGATCTGCATTTTCTCTTTGGGCTTCATCTCTTGTATTTGGATTATTGTCATATGTTTCACCTGGCTTAATAATTGGCTTCAAAAAGCTCATCTCTTGATTATATTTGTAGGGCTTAGATTTTGTACCAGACCCAGATTTTTTTGTTTCTTTGTTTTCATCTAATGATTTCCTCCAAGTGTCTCTCAATTGTGTCCACCTTTTCATCACTGAACTTCCTGAAACAATAATTCATAAAACTGTATGAACGGTTTTATAAGAAGATTTTTATTTACATCGCATTATTCCCAATATTACAAAACAACCACAGATGAATATATATATACTAGAAAACAACTGTAATAATAAGGACACGGTTTCGAAACACGTCACGACAAGACGAGCGGTCTGTTGTCGGGCGAATATCTATTCACAAACGCCGTTCGCTGTCCGTCTGTGTATTTATGAATTATTATACATAAATAAAATATACAGGGACCTGATCTGTGGTTGTTTTGTACGGGCTACGCCCCATACGTTTTATAACGGTTTTTGCTTTCGTAAAAAGAGGATGCTTAGTAAGCTGAATTTGTATAATTGAAGAAGCGCTTGAAGAAGTTGTATTTTCATTTAGACTAATCTATCCCACTAGGCAGCCAGTCAAACATATGAAATCGTTTGGGTGCCTAGTGGGAACGCTTATTCTGAATGAAAATACGACTTCTTCATCCCACTAATTTGGTTTTAATGAAATATTTTTTTAGGTATTTGGCGTCAGGACTTTCCTATGAAGATCTTCATTTTAGTTATCGAATTGGCAAATCAACCATTTCCACCATCGTAGTAGAAGTGACGCAAAGTATATGGAATAATTTATATGAAGAATTTATGCCACTTCCTAATAAGGAAGAAGAGTGGTTAAAGATAGCAAGTGGATTTAATGAAAAGGCCAATTTCCCTCACTGCCTTGGAGCAGTTGACGGGAAGCATATTAGGCTTCGAAAGCCGTCAAATAGTGGTTCAGTATATATGAACTACAAAGATTTCTTTTCAATAGTGTTATTAGCAGTCGTAGATTCAGATTATCGATTCGTTTACGTCAGTGTAGGTTCCTATGGAAAAGAATGCGACTCATCAATATTTAAAGAGTCAAGTTTTTGGAAAATGTTGACAGAAGGCCGTTTGAATATACCCGAACCAAGGCCTTTATTTACAGAATCAGAAGTTCAAGTTCCTTACGTAATTATTGGCGACGAGGGATTTGGTTTACACACACATTTATTAAGACCTTTTGGTGGAACGCATCTTGACAGAGGTAAACGAATATTTAATTATCGTTTAACCAGAGCGAGAAGATACGTGGAATGTGCGTTTGGCATTCTAGCAAATAAGTGGAGAATTTTACATAGACCCATAGACCTTAAACGAGAAACAGCTATTTCAGTAGTGAAAGCTTGTACTGTCCTCCACAATTTGATTATAAAAAAGGAGGGAATTGAATTAGAAAAAGAATTTAATTTTGAAAATTTACTACCCCAGGAAGTATCACCGAGTGTCGGAACTGGCAATTCAATGAGAAATGAATTTATGACCTACTTTCTATCAGAAACTGGATCAGTACCATGGCAAGACAACAAAATATAGGCAGTATAGATTTGTATTTAAAATTTTCTCAATAAAAACTTACCAAACAACTGTCGGTCCTTTTGATCCATTTCTTCAAAATCTTCTTTCAAAATTATGCATATTTCCCGCCATGCTGCTGTTTTAGCGGTTTTGTCCTTATAAATTTCCAAAAATTTATTCCATAAAACTGGCCTGTCTTTGATTGCAGCAATCAAAACTTCGCGATTTATTTGTTGGTCATACAATTTTTCTTTTTCTTTTTTCGACCTGATTTTATTGAAGCGCAGCGCTACACGTCTTAACAAGTCAAAGGAATGTACTGAATTGAGCGGGCGCGCGGCGGGTGGGGCAGACAGGCGGGCGGAGCAGGCAGGCGCGCGGGGCGCGAGCGCCAATCACGATTCGAGATTTTTAACGAATCGTCATTCTAATGACCGTAGTGACCGACGTATCCGTCTACGTCTTTTTTCACGATTCGTGAAGCGTGTGAACATGGGTATATAAAAAGCATTGCTCCCGTCAAAAAACACGATTCGTGAAAAATCACGATTCGTCTTCGTGTGAATGAGCTCTAAGATATTGTACACGACATTTTAATATTATTACTATAGTGTCTTTCAAAGATTTTTACCAATTCGAGAGTTAAAGGTGCATCCACACCGGAGTTACTTTGTGGAGCAATGTTTCCAAGTGTTAGTATAGAAAATATGGACATAACTATAGATAATAAAATTGTTGAAATCGTGAATACTACGAAATTCCTTGGCCTAATAATTGATAAAAGACTTGACTGGAAATCACAAATTGAAAACCTGTGCAAAAAAATTTGTAGTTCAGCATTTGCATTGCACTCTCTAGCTGCAGTGGTGAATGTAGATACACTGATTGCGGCCTACCATGGCCTAGTTGCGTCTCACCTAAGATAAGGCATAATTTTTTGGGGAAATTCTACCAACGCTAACACGGCATTTAAGGCCCAAAAGAGATGCATTAGATCTATGTTTGGGCTAAAAACGGTAGATACATGTAAACCATATTTTAAAAGGTACAAGCTTTTAACTCTACCCTGTCTGTATATCTTCGAAACCGTAATGTTTGTTAAAACAAACCCCAAGCTGTTTCCACGTCTACAAGAAATGGTACCGCGTAACAGAAGGGATATGACCGTTCTTCGGGTCTATCCGGCAAAAACGGCACTTATGCGCAAAAGTATCATATGCATGGCGCCTACGATATTTAACATATTGCCTAAAGAGTGGAAGGAGCTAACTGGAAATTTACTCAAGCGTCAATTGAAAATGTTTCTTTTGCAAAAAGCATATTATTCTGTCTCTGAATTTCTAGTCGAAAAGGATTTTTGTGTGATTAAATAATGCACCTTTTCTGGACATACCTACTATTATATCTATTAATAATTTTGACATTTATAATAATAATATACTAATACTTTTGACTTTATCCCTTATTACTATTTTGACATTAAAACTGATTGCTATTTTGACATTATAAACTAATTCCTACTTTGACATTATAACTTATTACTATTTTTGACATTGGTACATAATATTTTTTAAAGAATAATTATAATCCTTGTAAGTGAATGTTCTAGGGTTTTTTTTGTTTTTTTTCTCAAATTGTTATTTCTCTAAATGGCATGGAAATATTTGTACGCTGATACTTACAGCTAAACATGACTGGACTTAAACTGTGTAATATCTTGCATGCTCTTGTATGTATACAATGTTTAAACAAATAAAGAAATCTTATCTTATCTTATCTTAAGTAGGCAACATCCGATAGCAAAAAGGTGACTAAAAATTCAAAATTTAGAAGAACCTAATGTATCGTGTTGCATTGTGTTGCCCCACAAAAGTAACTGCGGTTTGGATGCACCTTAAGCCATTTTGCATTATTGAAAGAAACGTTATTGTATGAAGTGACTGTTATGTTATATTTTAGTTTGTTACTAACTTTTCTAGTGGCTTTGCCCGCTTAAATATTGTTAATTATTATCTACTTCATCTCCATCAAAATGATCAGCGATTTAGGCATTAACCTCAGCTTTCATTTTTATTGAATTAATTGAGATAGAAAATCAAAAAGGTGTCAAATTATCAAACTGAAATACTTTGTGATATTTTAGGTATCAGTTTTTCAAAAAACATCTAACTAACAGATTTGAAACGTATAGACAGGAAGTATTAGAGGCTGACCTATAATGAAATTAAAAGATTGACGTTTAATTAAAAAAAAAAACAGAATCTCGAAATCTTTTTAAACTTCGGAACTTAAAATTATGTACCTATGTCACATTATATTAGGACATCTACATAATATATTTATTTTTCAACTGTAAGTAACATAAAATATGTTAGCCGGTGGGTAAATAGTAAATAGACTAATACTTTAATCAATAAACCACTCATCATTGTATCAAAAATGTTAGTTTAGAAGCTCGAACATTGAAAACTGTGCCGAGGACAGTCACGCAAGGCAACTATCAATTTGACGTCAACTATCATAATGATAACTAAACTTTTCGATGTATTTGCGACTAAAGCCTTTATCGTATTAAATCTCTTAACCATCTCTTTGTTTTTTTTTCTCTTTATTTAAAGGGGCCTGTTCAATTTGAAGATGTCGTCTCTGTGCCTCTTTATGTTGAAATAAAAAGAAAATAAAAGAGCAAGTGCGAGTCGGACTCTCACACGAAGGGTTTCGTACCATAAGCCAAAAGAAACATGTTTCTTGTATGGGAGCCCCCTTTAATTTTTAATTTATTTTTTATCATTTGTAGCTACGGCGGCAATAGAAAAACGCACTCTGTGAAATTTCAACTGTCCTATTATGATTCTTGAGATACAGTCCGCTGACAGACAGACGGACAGTGGAGGCTTAGTAAAACAGGGGTTCTGTTGGTTACCCTATGGGTACGGAACCCTACTGAGACCATAGCCCAAACTGCGGTCAAAAATGGAGTATTGCAGACACCTTTGGAATAGCTTAGCAAAATACCAGCTTGCTGCGCTTGACTCGGTGGAACGCAGAGGTTCATCGGCGACGTATAACTGTGGATGCCAAGCTGCACAGCTAAGCTTATCGTCACAAAGTTGCCTGCTTGTCAGTCTTCATTAGATTGTACTTCGGTGAGTGTGCCCGAGAACTACACGACCTCATTCCACTGGCCTCTTCTACCATCGGACATTCAGACGCACTGCAACTTACCGGTAATATCTACCTTTTACTTTATTTAGGGACTTACTGAAATTCAAACCAGCGAACTGTACATTTTTACAGTACTACTTTAAATTCTTTATCAATAAATGCACTTCTTTCTAAACACAAAATTCACATTGCGTCATACTAATCCATATTGCTAGCCTGCATTAGCCTCATAAGTATACTACAGACATCAAAACTAATCTCTACGGGTTAGTTAGTTTTCTAATCAACAAAAGCTCTTTATACTGAACCCAGTTCCGCCTCGCTTTTGACTGCAGACGAAACTTGTATATTAAGCAGATGTGAGTAGGAGCTACGGTATGCGAACGTTGAAACAGAGCTCGAAGACTTTGTTGCTGAAATTGTATTGCTGTGTTGAGAAATGCTTCTGAGTTTAGAGTCGGCCTTTTAACTCAGAAGCAGTTATCTTATGGAAATCCGACAAAGATACTCGTCATATTCATTTTGTAATCAGGGAAAAAGACTAGTATTTAGGTACGTAATATTCAGGTTGAAGTAAGTTTTCAAAATGTTTAGTCGCATGTCCTCGTGTAGGGGATTAGTAGTAAGTGTCATACTTTTATAACATTTTTGATGTCCTTGCAATTGCTGTCCATTCCAGGTTGCCTGGAAGGGATCGCGGGATGCGATAAGGCCGCCCATTGTACATATAATATAATTATGTGTTTTGAGTTTGTAGTTTTCTTTAATGTTTTTATCGGTGTACAATTAAGTATATAATAAACTAGCTGACCCGCGCAACTTCGTCTGCGTCACATCGCTTCTAAATAATATTGCGACTATAAATTGAAATGTAAGCTACCCTATCTTTCATGTGTAAATTTAATTAAAATCGGTTAAGTAGTTAAGGAGTCCATCGCGGACAAACAACGTGTCACGTGATTTATACATATTAAGATTATAAATAAATATATACTTTCTACTCAATTTTATTAATGTGAAAACCTGTCTGTATGTTTATTAACAAACTCATAAACAATTCGTGTTTATGTGTTTTGTTACAGACGAAGACAGCTGGAAGTATAAAAGTGTTAAAGAATTAATCATCTTTAGCAGCTCGGGTTTCTTAAAATACCAAAAACGTAAAGTATTATTAATTATTAAACACAACTGTAACTATGACTGAAAAAAAATCAAATCAATACATGAACAATCTGAATAATTAATGATTAAATTGCAAATTCAATCAGATTTGTACAATGATAATAGAATTGCTAGCCACTCAACATTTTGTTAACCGCAAAATTGATTCAGAATAATTCAATAAATTGTTTGATTGTTGTAAAGTTGTAACATTTATTTTAATTTGGATGAAATGGCTATATTGATTTGAAAAAAATGTAGGTACTATTTTAAGCTCGTAATGTTTTTGTATCAAACAGGTCTGTTTAGAGAAATGAGACCGATCGCAAAGATTTTGTAAAATAAAGTGTGGTAGCTGATGTGATTTTTATAATAACTCTATCGCACCAAATCAATCTGGCTAGCTTTTTTCCAACTACGTCTTTTCAGACTAACCGGTTACAGCTGTTGGTATATAACATTACGTTGTGGGAATACAATCATTGTGCGTACAGCTAAGGAGTGGAATTCCCTGCCTGAGTCTGTGTTTCCTGATAGCTCTACAATCTGGGAGTCTTTAAGTCAAGAGTGAATAGGTTAATTATTCTAGGCAAGCGTACTCCACCTTAGACCGCATCATCACTTAACATCAGGTGAGATAGCGGTCAAACTTATGCCTACCAATATTTAAAAAAAATAAAAAAAACCTTGACGTTTGAAGCCACTGCCTATCTGTTCACCATAACCCACTGACTGCAGAGCAAGACATGTCTTGCCAAGGGATGATGACGATGATGATGATTGGGGATGTGTCAGCTTCCGTGGCTTTTGACTTCTCGCTGCGACTGTCAAAGGTTTACAAACGACTGCCGAAACCAATACCTTAACATACTTTTCGAGATACAGTGGAATCTCGGTATTATGAGGGTGGTCACCCAACCACTTACCAATTTTGGCAAGCTATGGGTATCTTGAATATCTACCTTATGGCTATTATTATTGAGCCTCGCCGCGCAATTAATTTGTGGCGGGGAGTCCATTTTTACCAGATACCGTTGAGTTGAGACTAGTGATCTCAGTGGTGTATAAATGGGCTTGTGTCCTGAAAAAATATAATTAGTCCGCCAGTTAGATTATCGAAAATTATTTGACCCGTGTTTTTTTTTTATTACGGGAACCAAAATTGACGAAGTTACGACGCTTTTAAAATTCTCAATACGTCACACCTTCGCATCATTTTTAGTGAGTCGTGACGTCACGAGCCCCAACCCCCGAGTTTTGATGTGTTTTATCTTTGTCAATATTCGTTGATTTACAAAAACAAAAAATACGTGTCCATTATTTTTCAATACTCTAACTGACGGACTAAATATAGTTTCGCAATTTGTGGATGATGGAATCTAGCCTATTGTAACATTGCATGGAAAGTTTCATCCCAATGGAACTAGAATTTGACTATTTCACGAAAAACATTCAGATTCGCAGAAAATAAAAATCACAACTCTGCAAACAATCTTTTTATAGCAAATCCCGCGGTACAAATAAATCTCTGGCACATAACTGTTATTGCAATAATAAAAACAGAGCAGATACTTAGTATCGCGTCTTAATACATTACCCGTTACATTGTGCTATAAAAACCAAGTGTACGGTCGACAGAAAAAGTGTTCTAACAGTTGTGACAACATCCAACAAATTAATAAAAAATTAACTGCAATAATTTCCATCGTTACCTCATTTTAACAAATGACGTGGCTGTCAATTTTATTACTTTAAGGTCGTACAAAACAAAAATTATCACGGTTTCAAATCGTATGTTAACTGCTGTGATAAGACAATTGGAATATCAACAGCCAATCATATCACTTTTTTTATTGAACATTAGAAGAAAAAAAATTTTTTGAACTTATTAAAATAAATAACTTGGTCCATTGGTAACAACGGGGTTTCAAATATTTTTCTAAAGTATTTTAACTGGCATCCACCAGCCGCCATTTTGATTTTTTTTTTGCCTAAAGGGCTGTGCTCGATGCGACACATAATTTAACGATAGTCATTATTTGTCGCATCGCTACTTTACCTCCAAATATCTCGGCAACGTAACACTTTAAGGCAGCAAGTTCCAACACTTTTTGTTTCTTTGTTACATGTTCCATCGTGCGTCGCGATTTTGAAAATAAATTAAAATGGTGGCCCGATAACTACGCAACAAAGGTGCTATAAGGGATAGAACCTTTGTGTCATCGCTACCCGGCCGCGTTGTTACTACATTGATCAAACAGATTTCCATGTCAGAGTAGTTTTTTGCCGACAGTACAGTCATAAACTGCACTCAGTTTACGAGAACCCGACAAAATAATAGTATCAATCGTAAAACATGTCCAGATAGAAAATTGTTCTGTGAGTTTTATGCTCTGGCCACGGCTGTGTGGAACAGACTGTTTCCTTGAATCGTTTTCCATGTTATTAATCTTCATGTTTGCCATACAACAGGGTAAAAGCAAATCATAGAAGATTTATTTGTTGCGTTATTGTGTTGGATTCATTATTATACTTCACAACAACAATAGGTGTTTTATTGGCGTCATTTGTCTACATCAAAACATATTTAACAATTTATTTAATATATAACTTTCTACATTGACAAATTGCCCGGAAAGTCTGACAATAAGCTCAAAACAAATAATCTATTTATTTGTCATTTTTCAAAGTGCATAATTTCTTCTGAAAATATCAATTTTATTCAGTATTGTATTAAACTAATTCAAAACAAACCATCTGTTTTACCTCCTAAACCATACCATACAAAACCCCGTATCTCAATGGGAATAACCATTGACCCTCCATGTATTGTGTACGAATTCACTCGTTAATGTCTACGAGTATAAATTATAATGGGTTCTGTATCTGTGTATGGAATAAAAATAAACAAGCCCTTTCAGTAGACTCGAAAAAATATGTAATATTTCATATTGTTTATTTTGAGTTTACAAATAACAAAGGAAGTCAATACGAGCATAGGATTGTTTGAACTTACTTTGTTTGGAGAACAAATATGACGAACTGTCACATAAGGGCTTGTGCAGATCTGAGTCAAGATTATCTATAGATAGACTTTCAGTGTTGACCATCTGTGTGTGTTTTGGATTTTTCTGCGGAAATTCTCAAGAGTCTATAGGGATGAGTTTTCAGTAAACGACTATGCAATAAACTTTAAACTTTCACTTTTCTAAAGTTGAATATGACGTGTACGACTTTTATACAAACTTTTCTCGTACATGGAACCTTCTTTCCTCCAAGCTTTCTTACTAACTTTCCAACCATATAAAACCTTATTTCCTCCTAATTTCCTCCCAACTTTCTTCTTCTTCTTTCCTCCTAACTTTTACCCTTTCTTTAGAAGAATTTTCAAAAATCCTTCTTTTTGCCGTAACTTTGTTATGGTCTCGTGTATTCATCAATCTATATTTTTGATCAAACAAACTCCAACAACACAGTCTCATTGCCAAACTGGTCGAAAATCTACTGAAACAACGGTTATTTTGACACAACGGTTATGTGTAAGACGATACGGATTTATGGTTTTATGATGCATACTGTATTCATATTTCATACTTATATTATAAATACAAAATTTTTAGTTATATGTTTCTGGAAGCGAGGGGCGACACTAAAACAAGTTTTAAACACCGAAAAATCAGAAATAAATCTATTGGGCAAAAATGACTTTGTAATTGTACTAGGTGGAGTAAACGATAAAAATCCAGTGGAAACCCAAATTAGTCTCATAAGTTTCCTAAACAATACACAAAATACTAATGTTATCGTTTCTGAAGTATTGTTTAATATCCACTTGAATGTAAAAAAGTTAAATTGTGAATTTAAACTTATTTGTTCTCAATACAATCACTCAACATATATAGGAATGAATTACTCAATGTTTATACCAGATTATAGCTCTTTAGCATTACATATGTCTCAGTTGACACTTAGGGAAATATTACGGATTGTCTATAAACAGAACTTTAATAAATATTCGATAGAGAAGCTCAGCATTGATGCTGTTCCAACGTATACTGACAAATGTACTCAAACAGATAATAATGAAAATTCAAATCAACAAATGAAAAGTCCTCTAACCAATAACGATTTTTTTCGACTATAAAAATCTAAACATTCTTCACCAAAATATAAATGGTTTGATTACTAAATCAGATGAGCTAAATATACACTTGTATTCATTAAGCAAAAATAATAACAAAAATCCTATTGACGTTTTATGCATTACTGAACATAATATGACCGCAGAAGATACTAAAATACTTAAATTGCATAATTATATATTAGGAGATTTTTTCTCTCGTAAAACCCGGAATGGGGGGTCGTGTATAATGATCAGATCAAACCACAAATTTAAAGCGATTTCAGAAGCCAGACGCTTGAGTATCAAAAATATTTTCGAATGTAGTGGTATCGAGCTGACAGACCACAAAATTATAATATTGTGCATTTATAGACCACCTAAAAATAGACGAGACTATATAGATCTTTTTTTTTTTCTACGCTAACAGAATTATTAAGTAAATTAACGTACACAAACAAAAAAATTATCGTGTGTGGTGACTTTAATATTAACAGATTTGAGACGAACAATATATCCAGACAGTTTGAACAATTATTATCAAGTTTTAACCTGACCTTAACAATAAATCAACCTACTAGACTGAAAAGCATGACTTGTATTGATAATATAGCACATAATATTAGAGGTTCAAAAACTACAGTACTGGAACTTTCACTCTCTGACCATACAGCGCAATTATTGACTTGCCCAGTGAAGAAAAGTTACTACATGACACACTGGTTTAAAACTAAACGTGACTATTCCGAAGAAAACATATTAAAATTTACAGAATGCATTAAAAATCTCAGCTTTACCGAATGTTACTCTAATCATGACCCTGAAAAAAACTTTGACACATTTCATAGCCTATTTAAACTATTTTATGATTTATGTTTCCCTGACATACAGGTAAAAATACCAATTACCAAGAAGCCAGCATGGTTAAGTAAGGGTATACGGATATGTTCAAAACGTAAACGCCAATTATTATGGAAGTATAGACTAACTTCGAATCCAAATGATAAAACAAAATTTAAAGACTATTCAAAAAGGCTCAGAATTATAATAAAAAAAACCCAAAAGGCCCAAAACAATTTTTATATAAATTCATCTACAAACAAGGGAAAAGCAATGTGGAAAATAATAAATAATTATAAAACAGTAACTCCGAAGGAAAATATAACACAAATAAAAGTAAAAGACCAACTAATTACACTGCCAAAGGAAATAGCACAGTCATTCAACAACTACTTCACTGATGACATACAGTCTATCTCCAAAGGTTCAAATACAAAAACAATAACCTTTAATAAAAATTCAAATTCCATCTTTTTAAAACCAACCAATCCACACGAAATAGATCAAATTATAAAAGGACTAAACAACACAAATAGTACAGGATATGACAATATAAGTACGAAAATAATTAAAAGAGTATCTAGTTACATAGCTCCTGTAATTAGTAACATTATCAATCAATGTCTAGAACGTGGAGTTTTTCCTTCTAAACTAAAAACAACTATCATAAATCCATTATTTAAAAAAGAAGATAGAGAGGATATGCGTTTTTACAGACCAATTGCGTTAATACCAGTAATCGCAAAAATTTTTGAAAGGGTTATATATAACAATTTAAATAATTACTTTGAAGTCAATAACTTATTTACTAATGAACAATTTGGTTTCCGTAAAGGAAGATCCACCAGCGATGCTTTTTTTAACTTTTTTAAGAAAGTAATGACAGGGTTAGATAATAAGCAACAAATGACAGCTATTTTTATGGACATGACTAAAGCGTTTGATCATGTGGATCATAATATCCTACTGAATAAATTAGAGAGATATGGGATAAGAGGGAATGGCCTAAAACTTATTAAATCGTATTTATCAGACAGGTTTCAAATAACACAAATAACGAGAATAGATAAAGACACCAAATTCGAACATATATATATGTCAGACCCAAAACTCGTTAAATTCGGAGTTCCCCAGGGGAGTATTCTTGGGCCTCTTCTGTTCATTATCTACATTAATGACTTACCAAGGTCTATAAACCAGGAAATTATATTGTTTGCCGATGATAGCACGGCTATTTTCGCTGACAGTGGTCAAAAAAATTTTGAAGAACAGGTGAATAAATCTCTCGAAGATATTATAAAATGGTTGGAAGTGAATAATTTAAAAATGAACATTGATAAAACAAATTATATGACCTTCACAAATAAAAATGCAAAGTCAAATAAAATCGATGTAAACTATAAAGGCAAAACAATAAAACAGGTCAATTCCACAAAGTTTCTAGGGATTCATATCGACTCGGAACTAAATTGGAAAACGCATGTGGATGATGTATGTAAAAAACTCAACAAATTTTCATATGCTCTGTTTATACTACGGAAAGTTGTTAGTGAAAACGTACTACTAAATGTTTATCATGCACATGTAGGTTCCACACTTAAATATGGTATTTTATGCTGGGGTAACTCTACTAACAAAGAATTTGCATTCAAAGCCCAAAAAAAATGCATCCGAAGCATATGTGGGCTTAAACAGACCGATTCATGCAGAGATCAATTCAGGAGATTAAAACTCTTAACCCTAACGTCAATTTATATCTTGGAAGCAGCATCAATAACAAAGCGCGATATCAGTAATTTCGAGACAATGAGGAGTACAAGGCATAAAAATGACCTTAAGGCAGTTAAATGCAGAACAATTAAGTTTAAATCAAGCATATTTGGTATGGGTGTTAAAATTTATAATAAATTGCCTAACTCTATAAAAAATATTGAAAAACTTACTACTTTTAAATACAAACTAAAAGAATTACTGATACAGAAAGCATATTACACAATCAATGAATTCTTAAATGACAAATGTTTTGACTAAAAATTATTTATTATTATAATAATGGTTACTTATATTATGAAAATTGATAAATGTATAGTTAAATTAAATTCCCTAGTAGTAATTAATGTTAAGTTTTCATTAGTGATTTATGTATATTCTGTGACGATATATTATTTTTTTTTTATTTATTTTTTTCGTAAATGACAAATGTTTTGACCAAAAATTTATTCATTTGATATTATAGGTACTAATTCTTCACGAAAAATGACAAATAAATGTATAATTTACTTGTTTTCCCTAGTGGTAAATAATATAATGTTTCCGTAATTAATCATTTGTGTATGTAATATGACAATATATTTTTTTTACTTTTCTTGTGTAATTGTAAAAAACATTGTACACCTCATGGGTATGTTACAGTGATACGTGCTACAATATTAACTTTAAGAACTTAATTCCCACCTGTGACAAGCAATAAATAAATCTGAATCAATAAAAAAAAAAAAAAAAAAAAAAAAACTCTTCTTAACGGCCGAACTTATTTGGATGAAACTTGGCACACGGTTAGACCGTGTCTTAAATTAGCACATTTTATTCCGTCTCATTGTTCTCATGCGATAAATTTGGGCTTTTTTGGTAGCGAATCAACTGGCAAAAGCTTATTATCATCATCATCTTCATCATAATATTATGTGCAAGACGCACAGCACCGGTTGTTGGGGTGACATTTGTGGGAGGCCGATGTCCAGCAGTGGACGTATTTCGGTAGAAGCTGAATTACATGCATTGTCTCAATCGTGATTGCAACCGTATGAAAAAAGATTGATGTATCACGAGGATGAGTGCCCAACATAGACAAATTGTTTTGTTTCTTTTATGCATGGTGTTTACCAATGGTAATGGTAATGGTGTGCCAATACTACTAATTTTCATATTCGCATCGCATTCGCATCTCAATCGCAAACTGTCAAAAAATGTATGAAAATTAAGGCTTTTTTGACAGTTCGTGATTGACATGCGAATGCGAAAGTTGTTTAAAAATTTTTAGAATTGGCCCTCAGATAGTTACGAAAACATAGCTGACTACATTACGTCTAACAGTTGCATACAAAGAAAAGCGTTTAGGTCAGTTTCGGACAGAATGCAGTATTTTGGCATGCTGTCAGCAATAACATACGCCGTGTTGGGAATTCTGGCTCATTTAATTGAGTCAAGTTTACAGTAAATGCAAGCAGCATAAAATCGTTATTCATGACGGTAAATAACGATAATTGCCATGCTCAAACTAGACGGAATTTGAATATGAAAAGTTAATGAAATGACGTTGACAGATAGATGAAGGTCAAAGATGACTAAGAATATTTTTTGGTTTTAAAATTGATAGGTACGTTCTAAAACAACATTTTATAGGAGTTTGTTTTAAGATTCAATTGTTAGACAAAATATTAGTGTCTGAAATACGACGTTATATACATCCGTAAATAAAATGAATGAATCGTTATAACATGAAGCTCGTTTCTCTCAAAAGAGATTTTCATTAACAATCACACAATGTGTCTAAAAATAGAAAGAAGGCAAAAGGTAAATTAAAAAGAAGACAAATAAACCTTTGATGTCTATTCCAAGCCAAGCTCCCTTCACATCGGATATACTCGTATTAGATTGTGGACTCGAGAAGACTCGTTGTGTGCTCTCCGCGAGGAATTCTCTCTAATCGTATCCAACATTAATGACACTGCAGGAACTGGAGTATACTACACACAATGGGTACTTGCAATGTAGACTGTGAGTGTATTTTGATCCTTTTTTCAACGTATTGTGCTGCTAATTGCATGCCATATATTGAACTACATGAATATTTAAAAAAAAAACAAGGTGTTTAAAAAGTGTCGATAGCTAGGAGAATGACTTTTATCACTTTATAAGGTGTCACTAGGTTGTGGTTGTTTATTTGATTGATGGTCGTTCATGTGTGAAAATGAATTGATTTTTAATTATTGTTGTGTTCCGGCAGTTAGAGGTATGATAGCCAGTTCCTCTGTGTAAGAGGATTCCGGGTGAAAGTCGCTTCCATCTTCGGCCTAATCATCACTTTCCATCAGGTGAGATTTGGGATAAGAGATTCCCCGTTTCGCATAAAAAAAAAAAAAAAAAAATCGTTGGTCGATACCAACGATTGATAATTAAAAATCAATTCATTTTTAGGCGAAATAGGTGATAATTTGATGTTGATGTACCTTAGTCTAATTGCTCACACTCATTTCTTCCTGTTTGTTATTCTTTATACACAAGACTTATAAACTATATTTTGTTGAAATTTAACAGTAATATAGCCTTCACAACAGAATAACACATAAACCATCATTATTAATAAAGCGGAAGTACTAATTAGACGCGGGTAGAGCAGCGAGCACAGGCTAGATGTCAAATTGACAATACTAGATGCTGTCAATATAACTTGCTACCAAAACTATCTCAGTGTCAGATATGTACTATCCATGAGACCTACGTAAATATTTCTCAACCAATTCAATTTAGACATAACGCAGCTGAAACATTCCAAATGTGCAGCCGACCTAACAAACTGAGCCAGACAACCAGCACTACACTTGATTACTCTCACAGTATTAGATTTGCATTTGAAATGGCCGCTTCAAAGCTAAGCGCGGTAATGTTGCTATAATGTCCACGCAATCACACAGGACCACAGCTAATGAAATTACTTGAGCCATCTGTTCGGATTAAGGTTTTGAGATTAGAATGTAAAAATGAGGAGTTCGGTTTTTGTTAATTAGTGCGTGTCATTGTGTCACCCTATCTACCTTATGTTTTCTTCATCTTTATTTTCTGTAACTGATATGTGGTGTACTCATTAAAGAGTATTTTTATTATGTACACCATATTCTATTCTATTCTATTCTATTTGGTGACGGGATAAGATTTCAAAGTGAATGAAAAGTAACTCTTATACTAAAATTCAACTCATAAAGCAACTTTATGATTTCGGATAGATAGCATAAAAGCATTTGTACTTGCTCCAGCTAAGGGTTCATCCAGATCATTTTGTTGATTCTAAATTAAATATTCAATGTACTTCTGCTGCAAAAAGCTGCATTGGACAAATAGTTTTAAAGGTCATTCAATTCAAAAGATAACTCGTTCGCTTTGAATGGAAATAGTTGTACAAGAGGTAACCAAATTCCAAATAAATTACTTTAAGCAAAGTTGAAATCATGCAAATTTCAAATAAACTAATACTTACAACGTTGGTCTATCCAATCTAAAACAGCTCTAACAATTTAATGTGGAATTGTGGATCCAATTTATACTGAAATAAATTAAGCAGACTTTGTCTTTTAAAAGTCCTTTATCAGTTGGAATCTAATGTAATTTAACTATAATGTGATATAAAGTTATATTTAAATAATGAGATTAAAGTGTACGTCTTTTATTTGTGTAGTATTAATAGACGAGATTGCTACACAGACCTTTTAAGTGATGTTCTTTAGAAATGTTGTGATGCTTAATACCCACAACCAGAACGTGTGTTTGACGAGAATGCTAATTCTATACTATTTTTGGGGAAAAAAATGTATGAAAATTGAGGCTAAATTTATGAAAAGGACAGTTTGCAATTGACATGAGAAGTCTAACATTACTTAAAAATGATAGAAGTGGCCCTGGAATTTAGGTACAAACATCAGCGAAGCAAAAAGAGTGGTACGCAGAGAGCGTTGCAGGTGACGTGGCGCAGAATAAGATGTGGAATTGTGAAGAATATTGTACATAGCCTGCCCAGATGTACCTAGATTTTGACTACTTTAGGTAGGCAAAATATTCAGTTGGAATTTCATCATCACTTGTTCGTCTGGCATTTTCCCAAGTGCCCAAGTAACCGAATGTATGTGATTTACAAGTGTTTTGTTTTAAGGCAGCCAGCCATTTCTGACTTTGACTCGTAGTTACTGTGTTATCTGTGTAACCCATGGTTTAACTGGTTGCTGATAGTTTGAGATTTTAACTACCCATACCGAATCACGTTCAATTAATATCTACAAATGTTTAACGTGGTTTCCGTTACACAGATGGACTTGAAAAGATATGGATAGTCGACCTAGCTGTCAATCAGTTGCACTCAGTAGTAGCAACTTAATCCATGAGGCAGTTATTATTTAGCTGTGGCTCCATTCTATTCGCAAACGTAGATTCTAATTCAGCTTGCACCAAACCAGCACTTTTAGGATTATATATGATTTTGATAATATTTCCTTGGAACTATTTTCTGAGAAAAACGTGATTAAGCAAATGACTATATGATAAGATTTATAAATTATTTCATTGCAAATCCCGGTAGAAAGACACTCATTATAACCCTGTCATCACTTCATTCATAGATCAAAGATAATTATAATATCAATCATAAATCAAACTCAGTAATAGCTAATTGACTGGAAACTTGCCAAATAAATAAATAATCTTTAGAATAATAAAGTATTTGAAGAGGCTCATCATCCTTCAAATAACAGCGTTTATTAACTGTTATCAACTTGATAAGCTTTGGTGAATTGTTTTTGATTTGTGAGAGGTAGATAATAATATGATTTCAATTTGAACAGTGAGTGGTTTGATAATTAATTCATTCATACTGTAATTCAATCATAGCTTTACTGTATGATTTTAAAGGAAATTGTTTATGTAATTATAACGTAAAATTATTTAGATGTATCTTGTTATTTGAATTTGAATATACTGTTGTTTATACCTATCGGAATCCAACTGAAAGAACAAAAGACTTTTTTTTAATTAGAATCTATTAAAACAAACATAAAAGTTCTTTTTCGAAACCTCATTTAAAATCAGCCATCAACTAGTAGGGACTGGAGATAAAATGTTTCATGTTTCAATTTGCATAAAATTCGAATCTGATTTATTTTCCACGCTACAGTAATACCATGGATATAAAAGAGGACAGAAGGTCAACGTGCATACCTATTTTTAATATGAATATGTTTGTTTGTTTATGTCTAAGTGTAACACATTGGGTCATCAAACCAAAAATCATTTACTGAGAATAAGCACTTTTTGAACGTCCTAAATTTACAAATGACAGCTTTAAAACGTATTTAATTATTTATTTATACATATTATATATACTATTTACATTATACCATATATACTACTAAATTACATAATCAACAACTTACATGACTTTGCAGCGAGCCTGTGTGTAGGATCCCACATTCATTTTTTTCAGCATACCACTCTCCATTGTACATAATTCACGAGAAAATCGTCCGTCTTGTGTGGAGTCAGAATTCTGTTTCGCGGTACTGTCTTGTCACAGTGTCAATCTTCAGTTTATTTCTGTCGGGCGACACTTTGGAACGGGAACCTATTTCCAATGCAAGTGCGATGCACTTTGAATAAAGGCACGAAACGTCTGACTGGCGAAGTTAAAAATATACATGTAATGAAGCCGCGGAAGTAGTTTCTATTTTGGAATTAGATGATTCAAAGGAATACATAGCTGTTAAGGAATGTGTTTCTCAGCTGTTGCGATTGTACTGAAGGATTGGTTGATCGAGTTAATTGGTGAAAATTTTAATTTTTGAGACAGTTCCCTTAAAATTCGCAACATAACCATAAGAAGTTTATGTCATTGAATTATGGCATGCGGCAGAATGTCCAGCTCAAAACCATTTAAGCTGGGCAGCCTTCTGAGCCACGTCAACGATCTATGTGTTGGAGATATTTAAAATTATAATTGAAATATTTGTGGAGATTTTCTATTCTAAGTTTACAATAATTCGGTGCCATAAATGAGTCAATCATAATACTTTTGGCGTGTTCTTGGAAACACATAAACTATTTTAAACATTTGGCTACAGGCATGATGGTTATTTATATTGAACACAATTATTTTCATCGCTGCTTTTTCCCAGTTTACTTCAAAATTTCATTACATATTGTAATAGATACAGGTTAATGGAATGTAAAACGTGAAACAGATTTGTTGCGACAGCTGTCAACATCTTGACTGACGTTAATATTAGTTTTGGCCGGAAACAATAAAACAAAATTATTCGAGAAACGTTATGTTCACCAACAAGTAATATATTTGAGTTACAGATAGTTTTTGACTTAAATGACACACACAATTGACAATATACTTTACAATACATATAGACAGTAGTGATTTCAACGTAGCTGACCCTGTCGAAAAATACAAGTGTGGTGAAATCCAAATTACATTTTAATATCCGTAGATTTAACTCGTATTTGTAATCATAATGGTAATCTGAGGGTAAATTCTTGTATTTTTAAAGAGCATAAGCAGTCGACCCCTGAAGTAGTAGTAGATGACGCAGTCGTAAAACTATTAATAATAAATTTTTATTAATATTTTGACTAGTCGCTATATGATCGGTTTATGAATACGAGAATCGATTGAAACAATACTAAATTCCGTGTATTTCTACAAATACCTGCATAAGAGTTAGGTATATCTTGATAATATTGCATCTACCGCGAGTCTCAACACATGATACTCGTATGCGGGTACCTGCAGCATATTATGTATGCATGATATTGTGTCCGCAAAACCACACGGACTGAAGTAATTACGCAGTATACAATCTACTAAGAACATTCCTGACTAGGTAATGTCACCTACCAAAGTACTATGCAAACACTAAGAATCAGAAGTCATGAATATTGAACGTGAACTACTGATTGAAAGGTCGAAAGTTCAAACTTAGCCACATTGAATATTATTATGCTGAAGTTGTTCGGTAAATTTTCCGTAATTGTTATGTTTTAGCTTTATGGTAAATTCCAAATTATAATGAATAAATTTGGTAAGTCCCTTGAGAATAACATAAATGTTCAATGAATCGACTGAACATGAGGCACTTCAAGCTATAAAATAGGAAAATTGTCCCATCTCGTTTCTAAGAAGCGATCTAATAAAGTATTTAAAAAATCGGGCATAAGTCGCAAACGCGCCTACATTTTTGATTTTGATGATTCTCGATGATTCTCGATTTTGATGATTCGAGAACCGTCTTCTGATCCAACAGTACCATTCAAAATCAAACAATCAGTAAATACGCTCCTCAATTTATTGTTATCCCGACTAGTAGTACTCAGTGCATCACCTCCATACTTTTTGTTCTGAAAGCTAGGTACTGTGGACTTATTATCAGCATCTGAGTTCGCTACTACCTAGTAGGCAAGAGAGAATTGGCATCTTTTGATGTTGATCCTACCATTATAGACCTCTCGTGATCAAGAGCAGACTTAAAGAAAAATTATAAAAAATGTGTTGTTCACTATTTGGAAAAATCTTTTAATAATCCGTAAATTGACAGCTCTGTGAAACTTTCGTAAATAATTTGGTTTGCCAGGAATGTGAACATTATCTGTCCATGATAGTTTACTGTCGCGATGTACAGAACAAAACTATTTCTAAACAGTAAGTTATTTTGGTTTATTTATGAAAAAGTGCCTAAACTATTTTAGAGGTTAAAAGCACAATTCAAAATACTGAAATAAAAGAAGATCCACAGCTGAAAGTTGAGAGTTTTTCAAACACTAACGCTAAAGATTGTCAAGAGCTAATATTTGGTACTTTCTGACCCGAGCAATTTTGTTTGCGTCACCTGTTTTATGAATGCTGCGCTCGTTTTAGATTTAGTGTGATATTGTATAGCCTATAATCTTCCTCGATAAATGGGCTATATAAAATTAAAGTTTTTTTTTAATTCAAACCAGTAGCGCCTGCTGAGAGGAGCGCGTTTAACCAAACAAAAAAACTCATTAGATTATTATATTAGTAGAGATGAGCTATAGACAATCTTTACCAATCTTTACAGTGTAGAGTAGAATTTGACAAGCCTTCTAATTTATGAACCGGGATTTAGTCTTGAGCTGTCTGACCTTAAAAATTTGGACACCTAAATAAAAATGAATAGAATAAAAATATCTCGACCTAAGAGTCCACTTACCTTAAACCTTGGGCTGAATTTTGAACTTTAAGAACATTAGAATTACATCCATAAATAGGTCACACGAACAAAATAATTATCAATTAACACATTTCTCTTTAGTTCTAGTATAATTAGAGGCATAATGAGCAGCTGCCACGCTTTGTGTTACCTCCAGTCCTATTCAGACGAATATAATACGGTTACAGAAATAACTAAAAGTTGCTAATTAGTATGTGCATTCATTACTTACTCATTTCTATGAAACCTGAAAGGTTCCGCAAAATAAAAGAGAGTGAATAGATTTTTTTTACTTTGAGGAACATAAATATCGTTAATAAAGGTGGATTAATGAACCCCAGAATGTTTATCAGTTGTTAATATAGACATGGGTCCAAAGTAACATCGGAGAGAGGCAGCGGAGCAGAGAAACGGATAAATTATAACCAATCATGTCAGTCAAAATGTCAGTGACTCATGTGGTACGGAAATTTTATGCAATTCGATTGGTTAAAATTTCTCCGTTTCTCCGCCCGCTCTACTGCCTCGCTCTGCTGTAATGGACAGGCACCCTAAAATACGCTTTCTGTGACATTTGGTTTCAACTGACCACTCAGTTGAAATTCAATCAATTTGCAGAATAGAGAGCATCGACAAAGAGTATTTCAAGTAAAAAAACCATTTTCAAACTACTGTTTAGTAGAACGTTTAGGGGTGAAAGAGTTTTCCGGTAAAGCGCAAGTAACCGGAAAAAGAATTCGGGAAACTGCTCTGGACTCGTGGTTAAAGTAACGAAACTAGAATATCTACGGAAAATTCTTTGTAAACCTCTCACTAAAATCTTTGCTACGTCACCTAGGAAATGGAATGTACAGGTTGGTCTAAACATTTTATATGGCCTTTGACGTCACAAATCCAAATTAAGGTCAGGCTACCAAGTAAGTTTACAACTCAGAACAAACCTTTATTATGCATCAAACTTTCGTTTTACGATTTTTCCCGAACAAGAGATCGCCTTGATCTTCGAAGAATCTTTTGTACTTGGAAAATGACCAGCGTTTTCCGTGAGCCAATATCCCTCCAAACTCAAGGGTCTGATTGGATGAGAAAGGGTCCAGTCCTAACATAAAATGATTTTGATTTAGCGATGCCTTTAAAACGCCAAGATTTATTTCAATCGGAAATACTTATTAAAACTGAAGTAATCGCAAAATTTTAAGGTAGGTACTTATTTTTTACACAGTTGACATTTAAAAAGTTGTGGAAGTCTGGTATGCAGCCGCTTCACGTAAAATACTGGTACTCACCTGAAAGCGCCTATTTATTTTATTTACCCTCGTCCGTGTGTCACTGCAGGGTGCCAACTGAAAACCAGCGCTGGGTGTCTGACGCCCAGCATATGCTGAGATGGTAACCCTTTCGGCATGGGCACGCTCAGCACAATTTTTTTTTTTTTTTTTTGTACCTAATTGCTTCTTTATGTCTTTGCCACTCTTTTTTTACAATGTTTTTTTTTGCTGTGTCTGTGTCGAATAAATGTTTTCTATTCTATTCTATTCTATTCAATATAGTTAGGCAAAAGCTAGGACTGATGATGGTATTTAATGAGCCATTTTGAAACATGTAATGGAATTATAATGCGACAAGCACTTGACTGATCGATATATCGGCGCTTGGTGGTAACCTACATCTAACTGTAGGTAGTGGTGATTTTTTTTGGCTTGATGATGATCTCTTTTTACTCTGCCTATTCTGTCAAACTCCTCGGCAAAGGCCTACCCGAAAAAACAGAACTAATTCATGAAAAATTAGGAAAACCTGGTAACACATAGTAGTATTGTTATTTTCTCGGTTTGTATGTTAAAAAAAGCTTAAACTAATTTAAGAAAAACACATACGCAAATTGTATATTTTTCATTTTTGCTGTAATTTTTTACATGGAAGCAACTCATCGATAACAGCTTCCATGAACTTATTAGCATTTCAAATGGGAAGAAAGCTTGGCTTATGCATGAATAATATTGTTTACATTTGCAACAAATACCCACAATCGAAGCACTTTCATAAAAACTTAATTGTTTTCAGGTAGAGAAATGTAATATGTACCTAGTTAGTTATACGCAATTGGACCACCCAAAGTTCATAATATTTACTTATTATGTTTTTTGTTTTTGTTTTGTTGAATCAAATTATGTTTTATCTATCCACCGCAGCCCCATACAGGCTTTATTGTATTGTTAAAATATAAAACCTTCAACATAATAATACTGGCAAGTGCAAATTCTTTTTCTCAAGCAAAAACTGGATAGATAACGGAGTACATGGCACTTTAATATTTCTTGTTCTTAGGTTAACAGAGAGGGATCCACCTTAACTTAACACTCAAACTTTTCGACTCAATGTCACACTGAGTGTGTCAAAGTCAAACTTCTGAATACAAGAACTTTTTTACATTGTTTGTTATTGTTACCGAGACATTTAAGAATAAAACTGTATTATGGGCAGACGAGTTCTTGAGTGGAGACCACAAAATATCGGCATACGCAAGGTGGGACGCCCTCAGGCTAGGTTGAGCGACGATCTTCGCAGGGTGGCTGGTAGCAGCTGGATAAGAGTTGCCGGCCCAAATGGCGTGCACTTAGAGAGGCCTATATCCAGCAGTGAACTGTTATAGGCTGATGATGATGATGATGGGCCTTGTCTTATTTAAAAGTTTATTGAAAGTCTTCGCTAATTCGAACGTAACCTTTTACTGTTTTGAATTTGCGAGACCACTTGTTGCTTGCCTTTTATCGACAAAAAAAAAGCCGATGCAAAAGTGATCGGAAGTTTTTCTTGACCTGCTTGGTGGAAGTTATTTGATAATTTAAAAAAAATTGGTAGCCAGAAGACGAGTGCCGTTGCCGAAGAAGGCCTAGGAGACACTGACATGACGACTAAGAAGCATTTACGACGGATTGACTTAGCGCAGCAGGCATCATAGTGGGAAGAATGGAGTTGATTGTATAAGTTTTATGAATTGATGTTCCTTTATGAACGTGTATTCCGTCCACTAGCGCCGCCAATCATTTTTTATTATTTGGACACGTAGATAAAAAACCGCTCTGTAGTGTACTGAGAAATGTATTTATTATGTTTTGTACTTTAGAACATAAATAGTTGCCAAACTCGATATTTTTGCTAAAAGTGGCCACTTTTGGCAATAATTGCCGTTTTGGCTATTTAGCCATGAGTTATGTATTAAAAATAGCTGTCAAAAAATAATAGATACATTTTTTCAGTACACTACAGAGCGGTTTTTTATCTACGTGTCTTAAATTTACCACAATTAATAAAAAACTATTGGCGGTGCTAGTGGACGGAATACACACTCTTAAATATTGCTGCATGATATTTTGTTAGGACTTTTATATTATTCAGGTATTTATTTACTTGTTCAAGTTACTGTTATAACGAAAATTAATAGCAATATAAATGGTGATTTTGCTCTGATTGTAGAATCAGTATTCATTCGTTTGGCTGGAAGTAACATGGAAACAGAAATGTTCTGAAATTACAGTTGTTTCCAATGGTGGTGTTTTAATTGACATTCGAGACAAGGGTGTTAACAAGCTGGATTTGTTAAGATTTAATTATTTGTTACAATTTTAGTAATGGACTCCTCAAAATGTTCCGTCATAAAGTTTTTTCACAGTAAATATAATATTAAAAATTTACGCATTCTTCTTCAAGCAGTCGGTTAAAAAGTAGGTAACTACCATGGAACGTAATATTGGTCTTCAACTTCACCCATGTAGAATTTGGATTGCAATAATTAATTTACGCAAAAATAACAGTCTTTAAATCGCCATGCATAAAAACGAAACAGAGGTAATAAAACCGAAATCACTCTTGTTTCCATCATTTGGTATTCTTAGCACGAAGGCAGAGCAAACTGTTCGCTCCACTTACTGTTCGGCCGATGGTGGCATCCATTTAAATCCGGGATTTGTTCCGAATTCGGGCAATCCCGCATTAAACTGACGCGCACAGAAGATCAGTTCGATATAACTAGCGAAAACGCACGCACACACAGACTCGCTTCATGCGAGCGTACTGGTGACTGTCATTCGTTTGAGGTTGCCCCCGCGCCTTACGTATGCATCTATTTTTGAGCGTCTTTACTCGTTGCATGGAGTTGGTCTTCTGTACTTACGAACATATTCTGTGACAACGGTTTTCACGTTTTCCCCGTGTAACTTCGAAATTTAATTAAGGAAGTTCCCATGCAAAAAGAATTATTATTCTTTTATTCGCCGGAATATTTTGTTTTCATTGTTTTCGTGATGATGGTAAAGTTTTTTCTTGTGTTTTTGTACAACTTTCACGTGCACTCTTTAACGGACGAATTTTATGGATAGCAGTAGACTTGCTTAATTTAGGGCGACGGCTCAGTTTGTTTGTTTACTTTTTTTTTTTAAACTTTGCTCCACCCCAGGAATTTCTCCTGTATCGTGCGGGTGCGTGTGGGTGCGTTTACAAACATAATGGGTTACAGTTTATTTGAAACTAGATCCCGCACAACATCGTCTGCAATACATTTTACATTAATGCTCCGCACCTATTGGTCGTATCTTAATGTTCTATAGCCTTAGCCTGCCTTGATAAATTGGCTATCCAACACTAAAATATTTTTCAATTCAAACCATCAGTTCCTGAGATTAGTGCTTTCAACCAAACCAACAAACACTTCAGCTTCATAATATTAGGATAAGTTGATAACTGAACCATTTTGTTTTATATTAGAGGTTATCTTCTGAAATACCTTTATTTATTATTGTGTATTCGGTAAGTTAGTTATTTTAACTTCAGTTTCGTAGCTTTTACCACGAATAAGATGAATCGACATCGTTTATTTATGTTAATCAATCTACGTAGATTTGGTAGCCTCATTGTAAAAAGGGATTTACTTTATTAAGTCCTAAATTTCATAATTAGTATGAATGAGTGAATACACTCATTCGTACTATTTGAACCTAAAATCAACACTTTCCAAACGTCAACAGTTATGATAGACAGCCTCCAAAATGCTGTCTCTGTATTTTCGAATTTAAATTGAAACCTTGCAATATAAGTATGGATTCGCTCTCCGGCTTAGTTTATAAAACTAAAATTTATTTGTTCATTGTTACAGGATGCTACCATTCATATAATCAAATCATTAACATTATACTGTTTGTGTATGCTGGTAGGATGTTATAAGCAACCTATAAGTAAAACCTACACTCATTAAAATGTTGTTTACCGTATATTTTCAGCTTTCTTTCTTGTTAATTGTAAATATTCCTATGAGTACAATCGGGAGGCAATTAAAGCATTTTTTTATGTACGAGTACACACCAGTATTTGTCTTGAACGGAACAAATACAGTTGAAGGCAATTTGTTTCATTTTCATTACAAACAGATTATTTTAATACAAAAAAGTAAGTTATTAAAATGAAGTTGACAATTACCAGTTTTGAACATAAAGCCGTCTAAAGTAGTAAATCATTCAACTTCAGTTTATTGAACCATGTCACACTAGTTTTGATAGCAATTTCAACCGCTGGGAAAGGAACATACTATCAGCATTAAGAGCTCATTAACTATTCCAGACTCTAATCTATATGTGCCAAATTGCATCCGGATCCATTCAGCCGTTACGGCGTGATTGAGTAACAAACATTTATCCAAACTTACGCATTTTTAATAATAGTAAAAATACCCCTAAGTAGAAAAATGCTTTAGCAAGGTTTTTTTGTAAGCACATTAACTAACAAAATAAAGTCTGAGAAGTAAGTTAATTGCAAACGTTGGCTTGCCTGACATTTACTTAGTAACTACGCTGGAATTACCTCTATATTTTAAACTCTTTTACCTCAAAGTGGGCTCCTACTAAGTCCACAAACGTGAGAATGCAGTACATTTTGTCAAGGTTGCACGCTTTTAAGGATAAAACGACACAGTTGGGTTTAAATTAGATTGAGTTTATAGCAAAAAGGCTCATTGAAAACTAATGTGGAAAAAAAAACTTATTTCCTTCGAAAATTATCTGTAGTACAGAAGTATTAGTCAAAAATCAAATAAAAAAATCAAAAATGTTTATTTCGTTATAACATGTTATACAATGACATACAGTTGGTGGCGTCCCCCTTTTAGGCTTAGATGCCTGTACCAGGAGGCGCCGCTTTTTCATATCATACGGGTGTAATAAGTTACAAAACAAAAGTGTGAATTAAAAATTATAAGTCTATGTCAATACTAGTTTTATTATTTAAGTCTTTTGGTCTGTGTGTGTGTGTGTGTGTGTGTATGTGAGTGTGTGTGCAACTGTGTGTTTGTGTATTAATAACCAGTTATTTTTAGTATTCTTTCACAAACCATGTATTTTCTGGGATAAAAAGCACTCAACATTAGTATTAGCATCTTATTAGCGGAGGAGCTTTTAGAAATCAAATCAATACTTCTGGATATTATTCTTCAACAACCAATGTTAGCTCTTAGTGGTGTTTAACGATTATTCTTATGGGCTAGTTTGCTATCACTACTACTACTACTAGCAAATATTCAAGAAATAAAATTAGTACTTATAACGATAATTGCCACCATTTTAATAACACAAAATGTGATAGTAACATCAACTAAAACAACGCGAGTAATGAAATTAAACGATTCATCTGGACCCGAGCCTGTAATATTTACTTAACTACGACAAATTAATGGAACTGCCATAATAATTATGTAGTCCCTACCTAATGCGGGTATCATTTAATTATTTCAGTTCCAAGTTATTATTAAATACCTTCCTGAATATATTAAGACAACTTTGAAGCTATGTTAACGCCTGTTACAGAAATGGAACGGACAACGCTAAAGCTTAGATTAAGCTAGACGAACAGGATGTACAGTTATTCGAGCAAGGAGCGATATCTCAAGAACCTTAATAAGTAGACAGTTGAAATTTATTTCTATTGCCTATAAAACAAAAACAAAATTTAATAAAGGGTGATCCCATACAAGAAACGTGTTTTTTTGGAAAAACACGTTTCTTGTATGGGATCAAGATAAAAAAGACACGGATGTATTAGAAACTATTCAATTTGAATAGGGTACATTTTATACAAAACGATTTTTTCATAATATATCGAGAAATAAGAATCTATCAAGATTTATTACAAAATTACGGAGTCTGCCGATTACAGTTATATATTTTGATTTAATTTCACTCCGGCTGTTTTAGCCATTGTTTAAAAAACCACAGTAAACGTAAGTAGTAACCAATAAAGACCTGTTTTTTATAGAAACAACTTTGCACGTTCATTTAAATTTTTCCCTCGTTTTCAATTTCCCTACTGCCTGGAGATAAGAGTTTTTCGGAAATACGCTATCACTGGAAATATGCGCTTCGTTGAGAACTTGATAGGCAGGTAATTGAGCATTTCGGAGCTCTAAATTGGTTATTTTTATTTCAATGCTTCGTTAACGGAGATGATCCAGTTAGGGATCGTGTTTTGTTCGAGAGTTATTGAATTGTGAAATCTTGTTAAGGTCATCTTTCTGTGTTTAATTGGTTTTTTCGACTTGGGGATCGTGTTTGATGATGTTATTTTGCAATTATTGAAATGCTTTTTATTTTTTAATAGGTTAAACCATAGAATATAATAGGTTAAAATTACACAATAGAATAAACAGCAATTGGTTTAACAAGTCAATCTTTTTTGGTAACATCGGATGTCTATCTACGTTCTACATTACATTATCTTCCTAGCCTTTTCTAACTACATAAATTGGGGTCAGTTTCCAGTTTTATCTTATCTCCACAACCGACATTTGGGTAACACGGTACTTCTTGACTAGACTGGTGTCAGATTTTCTGGTTTCTGACAATCCGTACCAACTGCCAAAGATCTACAAATGAAACTAGGGACCAACGACAAAACGTGCTTTCCGAAGCTCAGAGGAGTCTCGATATTTTGATATGGCCACCCATTCACACGGACTAATCTCAGCAAGCATTGCTTCAAGATCGATCCGTGCATCTATTTAGCCATGATTTCTTATAAATCTTCTGAGTCCTCAATTTTTTTTTGGCTGTTTGTCCACATTATTTTTGATTACTGATTCATAATTAGTCATGCATTTGAAGTAGTACGAAATCTTCTTCTTCTTCTCTTATATATAAAAATGAATTGCTGTTCGTTAGTCTCGCTAAAACTCGAGAACGGCTGGGCCGATTTCGGTAATTCTTCTTTTGTTTAGTTCGCCAGAATACAGGGAAGGTTTAAAAGTAAAAAAAAAACCAGTTGACGGGAGCGAAGCCGCGGGGGACCGATAGTTTAAAATAAAACTTGATTCGAGGTACTAGGATATACCAGGGCTGGTCGGCATTTTAAACGGAAAAGGTGAAATAGTGTGTGCTCTGTATAACCTTCTTTTTTAACCGACTTCAAAAAAGGTGGAGGATCTCAATTCGATTGTATTTTTTTTTGTTTTCTCAGTTCTAAGAGGGCTGAGGTCATGCAGGGTATTGGTTGTGCTGTTTTTTTTTTTGACATCCACACAAATGAAGTCGCAGGCACAGGTAGTTAAAATTCCGAGTCAATTGGTCGGAAAACTGCCTCCCACTATAGTAACCCCAAGGTGACCCATTTTCCCTACTATCAAAATAAACAGGTACAGTCAAAACAAAAGGTTCATTCGTGCCAAGAAGCATTTGCATGTTACAGGGGTGTTCCAAAATGGAGCATTTTATTTTTGTTGCAGCGCCACACTACCAAGTGCCGACGGCATAGCCTCTTTCATATAATATAAGCAATGACATGCAAATAACGATGGTGCAATTTTATGTGCCACATGTCGCAGAATGCTCGACGTAAGGAAAATTTCATTTCATAATAAAATCTGCTTGTTTAATTTAATTGTCAACTTTCGACGAAGGAATAATTTTACATTAAAATTTGAGTTTTACCATGTGCGTGTAATTTTTAACCGACTTCCCAAAAAGGAGGAGGTTCTAAATTCGGTTGTATTATTTTTTTAATGTTTATTACCTCATAACTCCAACAATTACGAACCTGAAATCTGAAAGCAGATATATACTTTGTACAAAAAAAGAAGTTGTGTTTTGTTGGAAGTTGGTGTTTTGTTAGTTTCTGTATTTTGACATCGACTTCCGAAATTAAAGTAATTTTTTACTTTGTAGTGTTTTTTTTATTTGGAAGTCGGTTGTATTTTTTTGTATTTTTTTTTATTCGAAACCAATTCGGTTTTCAATTTATTTTCATGCACCCGACAATACAAATGACTTTGTGCTTATTGAATTGTTGGTAAAATTTGTGTGTGAAAACCGCCGTGCAGTCTGTATGGTTTTATTACGGAAAATAACTGGTCTGTATAATTTGATTGTCTTCCCACAAAACCTGCATAAGGAAAAGGGTGTAGTATTTGCATAGAAAATATATAGCAACATGTGTGGGGTATTATTATATTTTTCAAACATATTATAATATTTTATGCGACTTTGTTGCATTGCGTGATTTTTAACCGACTTCTTCAAAAAGGAGGAGGTTTCATGTTTGGCTGTACTTATGTATTTTTTTTTGTATGCAGATTTAAAAAATTCTTATTCTCTTTTTTTTTTTTGGAAATCCTATACTCCTGAGGTAGTCCCATTGTCACCAAGTCAGAATCTGATGATGGAATCCCAATGTTTTTTATAAACTTTCTTACGCAATTCAGATATTTGTCCTAGTCACCATCATCTCATGTTGCGGAGCTGATGATGGATGATGTAAGTTAGGATCTGATGATGGGATGCCATGAAAAATGTTTGCTCAGCGATATTTTTGCCGATTGTCAAACAATTTGGATGATTGTTTTTTATTTGGAAGAATATGTTCCCGGACTGAACCCATTTCAATTTGATGAAGAAGTTTGGATAAATGCAACGTAACTCTTCAATAAATGATAGCATTTTGATCGGGATTGCTGAAATCGCATGTCTTTTTATTATTTATTTAAACCAGTTCATAACATAACATCACACCGGTACACTGTGAGTGGGCGGTATAGATACGCAGGTACCACTAAAAAGTGAAAAAAAAATAAGTAACTTTATTTTTGGAAGTCGGTGACAAAACCAGAATTAACCAAAGCTCTGACTTCCGAAATTAAAGTTGTTTTCTTTGTTGTAGTATTTTGTTTTTTTTTTTGCTCCTTTGTATTCCCATTTTTTCTATTTTTTTTATATAGACCTTACTACTATAGTGAGCCCTACGAAAATCCCAGCTACTGAAAACCAAGCCATGCAAACGTATCTAAAATGAAATGGAGAAACCCAAGTTTTACAAATTTTCAAATATATTAAATTAAATGATAGAAGCAATAAAATAAAATTAATTCAATCAATCACAACAAATGAAGTTCGCTTATCAAATTAGTGAGCACCACTCACTGCACCACGGGTGGTCGATATTAAATTACTTATAGAGAAATAAAACCTAACAATAAAACTGAGTGAAAGCAAAGAAAATATGTCCAATATAACTAATCAGTCAATCTGTACTAAAACTGGGATTTTATTATCCTCTACGAAGGTTTGTAGCTCATCTGTATGAGCTCAGCTGATATCAAGAACTATTTACCTCATGTTTATTTAACGCAAAAAGAAATTTTTCACTGCCTTGGGACTAATACTCTCAAGGGAAAAATATAAGGAAAACCGAGGAAATATTTTTTGACAGCTTATCTGTGATAGGTGGCAAAAAGTGCTATTTAGTGAATACAAAGTAGGTGGTTGCCTAGAAGATTTTTTAGGAATTTTATAAGATCACAACCAAAGAAAATTTCAAAGTCTTGTTTAGAAATATATAATTTTTTAAAGTAAAAAATATGTAAATACCTAAACAAGTTGTTAAGTTTTACAAAGTGATGTTGCAGTTTAAAGTTACTGCAACATTACACAAAACAACGTTTCACAAACTGATTTGAATTTTCAGAAAAAATCACGTAACTTGAAAATATAAAGATTACTTCGACTTCAAATCAACTTATTTGGGAAACTTAAGCGACTAGCTGTCCCCCGCGACTTCGCTCCCATCAACTGGCTACCCTACCTAGCCATTTTTTTTTTGCTTTTAAACCTTCCCTGTATTTTGGCGACCCAAACGAAAAAGGATTATTCAACTCGGTCCAGCCGTTCTCGAGTTTAAGCGAGACTAACGAACAGAAGTTCATTTTTTATATATAAGACTTGCTGACCCGTGCAACGTCGTCTGCGTAACATTTTTCATTACTGCTCCGCTCCTATTGGTCTTAGCGTGATGATATATAGGCTATAGCCTTCCTCGATAAATGGGCTACCTAAACCTGAAAGAATTTTTCAAATCGAACCAGTAGTTCCTGATATTAGCGCGTTCAACCAAACAAACAAACAAACAAGCAAACAAACAAACAAACAAGCAAACAAACAAACAAACTCTTGTGCTTTATAATATTTTTTATATATAAGATTGAACTGGTACCTGGACCTGACAAGAGGTAAAGGAGATCATTGGGCGACTCAAACCCAGGAAAGCACCTGGTTCACATGGAATCACCAATAAGGTGTTCCGTCTCTTCCCCGAGGCACTCATCATGTTGATGACCGCCATCTTCAATGGCGCTCTATCAAACAAAATGTTTCCACAAGAGTGGAAAGAGGCTATAGTAATCGGTATTCCCCAGCCGGGCAAGCCTAAGTCCTCTCCTACTTCCTACCGCCCCATCAGTCTGCTCAAAGCGCTCGGCAAGATCTACGAGAGGCTTATTTATAAGCGTCTCAAGGATTACGCAGAACGCAAGAGCCTTATTCCTCAAGAGCAGTTCGGCTTTAGATCCAGCCACTCTTGTGTCCAACAGGTGTACCGCACATCTGCGGTCGTTTTCAGCGTGGCCAGATGACTGAACCCTATTCTTTGACATTGCGAAAGCTTTCGACAAGGTCTGGCACAACGGTCTGATATACAAGCTATATCGAGTCGGAGTGCCAGATCGTCTCGTGCTCATCTTACGAGACTATTATTTTGTCGAACCGTACTTTTCAATATCGCATCGATGTGGCGCTTTCCTCTCCTCATCCTATCCGAGCAGGCGTGCCACAAGGCGGCGTGCTCTCCTCCCTGATATTCACGCTGTTCACTAGCGATATTCCAAAGACTCCTAAGTCGCAGTTAGCATTATTTGCCGACGATACGGCCATTTACTGCAGTGGCACGAGCTCTAAAGCCATTGCCCAGAATCTCCAGAAATCCGCCACTGCCTTAGGTGAGTGTTTTCGGACGTGGAGGATCGAGGTAAATCCGCAGAAAAACCAGGCGGTATTGTTTTACAAGCCGCGGGCTAGAACACCTCTGCGCCCCAGTCCTATCACCATGTTTGGTAAACCGATCCCCTGGGAAAAGCGAGCCAAATACCTGGGGTTTATACTCGATCAGAACCTCAGCTTTGGTGAGCACATAAGGTCGGCGCGCTCGCGTGCCGCCTTTGCACTCGGTAGACTTCACTCCATGCTGAATGCACGCAGCAAGCTTTCTCTTAAATGCAAACTGCGCATTTACACTACGTGTATACGTCCGATCATGACTTATGCGTGTGCTACTTTCGCCCACGCCAAGTCACATCATATCCATAGGATGCAAACGCTTCAAAACCGTTTTCTCCGAAAGGCCACGGCCGCCCCGTGGTTTGTTAGGAATGACCGACTCCATGTCGACCTTAAAATACCGACTGTTAAGCAGTTCATGAAGCGCCTTACCAAGCGTTTCATTGAATCTGCTGAAAAACATCATAACAGTCTAATCGCATCGGCTACCCGACACACTCCGTCTCAGATAAGTAGGATTCGCCGTCCACGGCACACTCTAGTAGATTCTGACGATCCCATCACCCTCCTCCAGGAAAGTTGTAGGGAAACCAGTACGTTGAGAAAACACAAAAACAGACCGCGCTCCGTTTTCCGACCTCGCCGCCGAGGTTCATCGCGACGACCCCGTAATTCCCCCCCCCCCCCCCCGTCTTTTGCCAAACGAGCCAGCCCGCGAAGCTGAGCCAGTAGCTTTAAACTCCCTAAATAATGGAATCATGACCCAGCTAGTCCCTTGCTGCCCTCCCACAAACGACGCCGTTGAGCCGAGGTCCGTACCCCACAGGGGGTGCCCTCAGCGAGCGGAGTTTTAGTATACTAGTATGTAGCCCTAGCTGGGGGCCTTAAATTCACCTAGGCCGCCACAGGAAAGTCCTGTTAAGTAGCTATGGCTTTATAGAGTCAATAGCTGCGAGAGGCCATCGACAAAAAAAAAAAGCTTGGACCTGACATCCCAGTGCTGCCACCTGGACCAAATCATGAGACCTCTCATTGCCTACAAACCACACCAAAAAAAAATTAACTAAAAAGGAATTCAACCACAATAAACGTCAATAGATTCCTTCATCAATATACCACCTTACAACTATCCCTTTCTTCTTTGATCGCCCCTGAATATGTAAATAGAAAATTTCCCGCTTTCAATATTTTCAAGGTTCGATCTATAAAGTATCCATTGTGGTCGTAAATGTATGTAAATGGGTGTCCGTCAGTTAAATCACTTGATGACATTCGATTGAAAGACAGCATGGTTGGACAGCTTGATAAAAGAATTAAACATCCCATGAATAATGTAAAATGGTAATGCATAAAAATGTTGGAGGAATATTTGTAGAGCTTGACTTCGTTAGTTTTTGTAGAGAAATGATTGGCTCTGCATAGTAGAGCATACGCAGGATATGCTCTACCAACATCGAAATGTCAAATTCAATAGACTTTCAGTTGAATGAACATCAAAAATGTCAAATTTGAAATACATAGTAAAGTTATTCTAATATTTTAATTAGAGCAGCACTTACTCCTAAAAATGTAGAAACGAGTTGAAAATTTATTTAAAATATTGTAGTTTTTACTTTATTTCGCTCAATTTACAACGTGTACCTGTTTGTCACAAATTAATAATATAAACATTGAAAGAAAAACAACTACCCACCTACCTACCTACTATACTACTACTACTACTATTTTTACTACCTGGTGTTACTAAAAATATTTCAAGGCAATCTTTCAGCAAACTAAAAATATAAAAGAAAAGTATAAAAAGCATAAAAATAAATTTTTTCACTGAATTCATTTATTCTACTCACGTTGAAGTCAAACATTGTGCATTCAATACGTAAAGAACATCAGTGAAAGGAAATCATAATTATTGCAATATTAAAAGTTTGCACTATGCATATTTTTTGTGTGTCACTGCTAAAATTTTAAAACGTGTGTTGATAAGTTTAACATTTTCAACATTAAATGCTGTTAACCCAGAACAAATAAAACAAGATATTGAAATCGTTCCAACGGCCTACAACTCACGCTGAGAGTGAATATGACATTTCTCTTTACATTAGAAAGATCTTGAACGGTTTCAATCTGTGCGTCCTTACAAATCTATAATAGACAGTTTGAGTTTACTCATAGTTTCACGAAATTATCTATATCTATCTTCTACAAATACCAATTATATAAATACAGATCAGTTGAATAATTCAGCCAAAAACAAATTGTGAAAATTCAACGTCGGGCACTTTAAAGTTTCACAATTTTTATCACAGATTAAAACTTTTTTTAATCTATGACAGTATTTTAATAATACATAAATAATAAGATGTCCCTAAAACGACTCTGGGTTAAAAAAAAACAAACAGGCAAAAACGGCAAGCAAGAGATCCAGCTTTGTATTTTATAAAAATCATAAAAAGAACCCAAATTTCAGATGCAGTGATGATATTGCTCTCTAAAGCCGCACCGCAATACAATTTATTCAAATGTACAATAAATAGCACCTGGGGAATTTAGAAGATTACATTGTGAGCAATGGTGCAGTTGGTCGCTTTTCTTTGCTTTCCTTGCATAAACAGTTTTACACAATCTGATTTTCTGAGAAAAACGTTCAAGCGATGCAGTTTTTTTTGGTTAGTTTGGCGTGAAGCAAACAAATTCAAATCATTGCTGTTATTTTTTTTTTGTATAAAATAGCGCTTACACTCCATCTTGATTTCGGTTCTCGTTCGGTCTATAGAGTATGAATCTTCAAATCAGCCAGTTTCTCAGCTACCCGCATCCAGGGTTTAAGAGTCTGACAAAATAAAATGCTATTTCAAATTACATTCCTCTTTGCCATCTTACACCTATTGACTGTCTTTGATTACATAAAACTATCTTGGCTTTACAACTTTGTTGTTCAAGATACTTCACTGTCATTAATAGTTTAGTAGAACTTCAATGAATCAAGTTTAACTAACTAATACTGAAATGTACTTCAGCTGAAATATTATCTGAAAATGTTTGTTCTTAAATATAATTAGACCATAAAAGAAGCTTCACTGGGTACAGAAATAAAGTTCACATAATTTAAATTGATTTATGAAACTTCTTTGCCTTCTAGCGTTTACAGAATAATAGTATTTTCTTAGATAATGTGTCCTCCGTGACCATTAAACTCCATAAAGGGTTTTTAATTTTAATCAAACAATTACCTTAATTTACAGTAACAGGCAATTACGCACCGCACGCACGCCTTTTTATGACCACTGACCCTCTTCTTGATCCTAAATTCTACCAACTATAATTTATTTAATAATACGCGGGTGTTGCACACAACACCCGCGTATTATTAAATAAATTATAGTTGGTAATCGAAAATTTTCACATATCATTTTTTTTTTAATTCTGTTGTCACTAGCAATAAAGAAAATTTGTAAGAGTGTCAAATTAACTTGTGACACTCGAGCAGCAAAACAATTTTTCACGTAAGAACCGACCCATTTATCTTCGGACATGACACATTCAAGAATCAAATAATCTCCTAATATGTTACTCAAACAATCTAGACCGCAATAGAACAGATTTAGAGATTCTTCAAACACCACACGTTCTTTGAGTGAGATAAGTCTTGTCCTGTCCAATTTTCCGTCCCGCTGGACTGAAAACAGGGTTCCGTACGTACTATTTCATTTTACTATGGTATCGACCGCCGGCAGCGCTTTCTACAGATTTCTTTATCGCCTTCTATTCGCTGTTGTCTCGCTGTGTTTAGTGATAATCGTATCATTTTCAAGATACTGAGAATCCTAGGTGGTTTGTTGCTTTGAATTATGAAATAAAACAACTTTGTAAGAACTTTAAACTTGGTGGTAGCTATTATTAACACTAGGTGCAATTATTTGTGGGGTGGTGAGTACAGTTGAAGTATTGCCTCAGTTAAAGTAAACACAGTAAAAGAGTTGATAAGAGGACGTAGACCAAAGTGAAATTCTCCGCGAAAACGATTGTCATTTATTTATTAATTTCTTTATTCATTTGGATTGACATGGGCTACCAAAACGGCGTGTGGTCTTTTCTTCATATTTTACTTTTGATAATCGTTCTCGCTGAGTTTTATCAGCGAGGACGATTATCAAAAGTAAAAATAATAAAGTAGTAAGTAACTTTTTCTAAAGCTAAGGAACTTAACGAACATGTCTTCAAAATTTTAAGTTATTGTTTGATTCCCTAAGCAGCTTAGTAAGTTCAAATTGAGCGTAAAATTACGCAACTTTTGCAAGCTTTCCTGCCAATTTACCTGTAAACTTTAAACGACGTGTGAACCAAGTTGAACCAATTAAATACATCACTAACTTTCACGCAAACTGCGAAGTCTACGGTTCATTGGAGATCGCAGCCATCGTTAAACTTATCCTCAATATTAACTTTTTGAGTTTTGGCAAACTATGGTATCTGGTCATTATTATGCGAACTTACTCTGTAATCGCGAATGTTGGGAAAGTTTTGAATTCAGATAATATGGGAAAAAAAATATCTATATAAATTTTTGCAAAGTAAGAAATTTGGGTTATGAGTAACTTTTTCAATAAGAAAACAAAGTCATTTCAATATTGTAGCCTCATTTGAAAGTTCGCAATTGATAAATTTGAAGTTTTCTCTTCTATTATGAAGTTTTGTTCAGGAACTTATTAGACCGAAATATTATACGGCCTTTTATTAAAGCATTGTTTTTTCGCGAATCATATGGTAATAGGGCCAATTCTACAATTTTTTACAACTTTTGCGTTCGCATGTCATTCGCTAACTGTCATAAAAGCTTAAATTTTCATACATTTTTGACAGTTTGATTGATATGCGAATATGAGAATAAGTAGAATTGGCACTCAGTTAAATACTGATAAGAAGATTCTAAATTCAAATTTAATATTCTAAATGCGAACGTTTCTTACGCTTTCATATCGAACCAATTTAGATTATTTTTGGTACAGATATAAATGGGACCCTGGAGAAAGTTAAAGACTAGTCTAAAAGTCTGTTGTCTAAAAGTTTGTTTAAAAATATGTTGAATAAGAAGAATAAGAATAGTTTATTGTTCAAGATGTACATTCAAATTTGTTGATTCCTGGATCTCACACTAGGATTCCCTGTGTCGTGGGATCCAGGCTCTTTCGTTCCGTTTACATTTTGCAGTTATACATGTTATAAATCTAAGTATATATCACAAAAAAAAACGTCTTAATTTTTTCTAGTCTACTCGTAATCGAATATAAAAAAAAACTTATACAAAATAAAATAATACTAAAAACAATGCATGTATGCTGTGTGTGTTAGTGTTTGCATGGGTGTATGAATTAAGAAATTGTGTTGGTGTTGACAGTGTGAACCTTAGGACGAATATAATGTTGGATAATAAATTTATAAGTAGAGGTATGTATGAGATGATGGTACCTGTAAAAGCGCATTCTTTTATCGTCTTTTTTTTTCGAATTAAGAATCTACTTATGAATATTGAAAACAGTTGAGGATACTAACACGATAAGGTACGTAAGTAATCGAAATTGCGTATTTTTCTTTTCTGCGATTTTGCAGTGGTGTTGTTAGGTTAGCTGTTAAATTGTATACTTTATTAATTAATTTAGGAAGTCTGTGTCAAAATACGAAGCAACTAACAAAAACACCACACTGTCACGAACCCCAAGCTCGTAACACTGTTTATACAACTGTAACCTCAAGCGATAATTACGATACCGCAGAAATAATTACATCACGGCTAATTCCTTTCTCATACCACATCATAATCATTAGGTACAGAAATAGGTTGTCTAATCAAAATAAATCGACCATGATATTGAATTACGGATAAGGTATTATTTCAGATCCATTCCCATCATCCCGAATACCGTAACATAATAGCATGAGGTGTGTATTATCTTCATCACACCTTGATAATATTTCTAATATTATAAGATGGCGAGACAATTTGGACGCGAACTATGTGGATTGGTTCGAGACGGCGCGTTTTTTTTGCTATTTGATAGGCCCGCATTTGTCCACTATCTGAATTGGTAGTAAAGGTACAATTCCGATCTTGGCAAAAGCGATGCGCGACCACGAACGACTGCTTTGTATGAATTACTTAGAACATTTACGAGTGCACGCATTGTCACCAGTCGCGGTGCGCGTAGCGGTCTCCAATATCGGAATTGAACCATTAGCGATCATTTTTCCGACGAAGGAGCTTGCTATTCCTGTTATGCTGTTCTAACTACACCCAAATATTAAAAACACCTTGTAACTATTATTTTGTTGTCATCGTATGTATGTAGATACCAACAATTTCATAGTTAACTTCAAGTTTTAACTTGAAAAGCCGTACGCTAAAGCTTATGAAGATAACGACTGTTATGCATTCCACGGATCAGTGATTTTTAGCCAATACTTAATAGGAATAATAATTGTTTGCTTGAAAATCACTATTATCCTTATTAGTTAATTTGTGACTCGTCATAAAGATCTGACAAATAAACACTCAAAAGAGAAAGCTGCACGTTGACATTATTTACAGCAAACCACTATCACTACATATATTATAAAACAAAGTCCTCCACCGTGTCTGTCGGACTGTTCGTGATAAACTCAAAAACTGCTGCACCGATTTTCATGCTGCACCAATGGATAGAGTGGTTCTCGAGGAATGTTTATGTAATTTGTCAAGCGGGCAAAGGCACCGGCATCAGCTAGTAATATATAAATTTAAAACATAGCTTCCAAAACTATGACCAAACTTATATATACGGCACATGAAACTACACGAAACAGTGATATGCAGACCTTCTTGGCGTGAAATACATTTATTATTTAAAACAGGGACGTTCTACCCCTTTTTAGTCCGCTTACCATAAAGCTTAGTAAAGAGACCCAATATTTCTTTGAGCCAAACGAGTTCAATCCCGTAATTTGGTACGTTTTACGTTGAGAAGGAATGTAAATCAGTTACATTTTTCAGCGTCCGTATGTAATTTAAAGTTAATTCTGTGAGAGAATGTCGTATGTAAATATTAAAGCTTTTCTTTTTCGATGAGATCAGTTAACTTGCATTGTATTGAGCGAATATTGGAAGATTCGTACGTAGAACTCGGGTATTCTAATATTGGACCATAAGTCCCACAGCATGATAAGTGCTAGTACTAGGTCCTAGCTATATTTTTCCTGCCAGAGTTGCGGAATAAGTCTAGACAGTCAGTTCCTGTAGTTGCCACAACATTCTCAAGATATTTTTTCATTTAAACAGGAAATTTCCAATTAACAAGAACGGGTAGAAACAGCTAATGATTCAAGGTCTTTAAATTTCAAGCTACTTATATTTTATTTTCCTCGTGCAATAAAATCAATCACGATTTACGTATAGAATGAAACGAAACAAATGGCACGTCTTAATACATTGTTTTGAAGCGAGATCTGGGCTACAATAAAGTTTTAATACAACAACAAACTCCCTAGCATTATTTTATAGCCAAAAAAGACGTAAATTAGGAGAGAGTTAGTACTGGGATTGATCCTTACAGTGATTGAGTGTTTCATTTCAATTTCATTCGGCTTTTTTGTGCGTTGCTTGTATAAGTCATGTTCCTTTTGCTAGCAAGAGTGTTTCAGATCCAGGTATTACGGGATCGCATCTGACATACTTAGTTACGTATAACGTGTAAGATTACAATCGTAGGCAATTGGGAGACGGGCAACATAAGAAGTAACTCCCTAACCTCAACACAGCTTATTTGGTACAGAGTCAATTATAACCAACACAGTACTAACTAATATTCTGAACCTAAAAGGAAACACGAGCAGTTCCTGGGGCAGTATGTGTCGCAGCCCATTTCCGAACGAACACTCGCTCTAAAGTCCATATTTGACACCATACCTACTCGAAGATTCTACCCAACGCCTGTATAAAGATCCGACAAGTATTATATTGTTCAGGAATGAGGACGTCATGAGGAAAGTATTGATTGTGAATGTTGATGATAACACAATGTTAATAGAAGATCAAGGAACTGGACCTGAACTGTGTTAAAAAAGATAATATAGCTAGAAAGGAGTATTGAGATGCAGTAATATATAGAAGTAGAAAATATGTTACGTCAACCCGAAATTGATGGTAGGTACGGTTTAGAAGACAATGATGATTTTGATGATAAAATCCAGAGCAAATATAAGGTTATGCTTAGCAGTGCACTCGCAGTGGACGTATTAAAACTAAATAATAATTATAATATTAAAACCAAAATTCATAAAAGTTTGAATGTGACAGTTAACTAAAATATCATTGAATAATTTCTCTTTGATACTGAAACCAAGTCTGCTTACTTTGTAATTATATTTGTAATTAAATTTTTTATATATAATAATCTATGATTATCTAAATGTATTAGTATCAGAGAGTCTAATTAGTCTCAAAACGTTATAACTTCACTCAGATTCCTTAATTAATTAATTTAGTTTTAGGTTAGAAACTGAATTCATTACTTATAGCTAAAGTTAATACAGACATCTAAGCCATATCATTAACTGAAAATTGCAATTTAGCTTCGTTAAAATTCATTAATTTCATTTTAGTAACTCAAAGGAACTTTCAGTTTGAAGAACGTTCATTGATAATAATAATATCACCAGAGGGCCAAATCTACTAATTTTTAAAAAACTTTCACATTTGCATGTGAATCGCAAACTGTCAAAACAGCCTTAATTTTCATACATTTTTATTAGACAGTTGGTGATTGAGATGCGAATGCGAAAATTAGGGCACTCAGATTCAATTATAAATGGTTCTAAAAAGTTTTCATCACTTTCAAATCTTCCGACTAATAATCATTTAACTAACATTGAAAAACACGCGGTCTCCAAATTTTTAGTTTGTGAAAAAAGTGCATAGAATAAAAAACTTTATAATGAAGTTATATGGTAAACGATATTAATATAACTAACAAAAATCGGAATGGTTCAACCACGTTCAAGTATTAAAGCACACTCCGGCAAAAGTTAATCCAAACTCCGAGGTTACATAAAATAATGATGTGAAAACTCTCTCACCTCAATAATTAGAACACTCCAGTTGAATCTATTTTTAAATTCTGTTCAGAACTTCCTTATTGATCTATTCAGAGTAGTAACTTTGAGTTTTATAAAAAGTGGACTTTGAAACGAACTGAATTAGTTAACAAACTCCCGATTCGTTGAACAATGAACATCTGAGTTGATTTTGAAGCGGTTTTCATTGTATTTGCTATTTTACTGTTCTCATTCATTCTATGATTGGGTAGTCAAGGTATTTTGGGTGAAATGAGGCGTGTATATTTGTAAATGAAACTTAATATAGGAAAGTTTAGAATATTAAGTTTCTAATAAACTTCAAGTAACTATAATTCCAATCTGATTTTGAAAAAAAAAAAACAATGATCCTCTATAGTAGCAAGAATTCCAATATTTAATGAAAAAACTAAATTAAAATAGCTTTGTTACAGAACAGAGAATTCATGAGCACAATTTCTAATAGCAGCCAAAAATGTTAATAGTAGTTGTTGTTTACTTCTTGAATTCAATTTCAAATTCTAAGAATTAAGGAAGTCAAGCTCAAGTTTAAGCACCATACGTAGGTATTTGCTTTGTTATTCAGTATTCAATTTATGAACCCGAAGAATAAATAGGTAAAATCATTTCTTATTGCTATTATTCCAGACTTCTGACAATCTAGTGTTTTGAAATACTAATTATGAATCAATGAAAATTGTCTCAAGAGTCAAATATTTACTCCATTTACGTTATTACAAAGACATAAATTAGAAAATGTCTTTGACGTGATACACCAGAGGCAATATATTTCCATTTGTGGTAGGATATTAGTTTGTCGTTTCCCCTCTCGCGGTTCATCCGTTGTATCTGAGATTACATCTAGGTGCTTCAGTCTTGTTTATTCTTCATGCTGCTTGGTTTTAACACAAATATCATATCACGACTTCTTTGAATGGTCAAAGTCAGTTTATCATCGTCATCATTATTAATAGCCTTGTTCCACTCACAGCTTATGTGATCTTGTTTTCTTGGTACGTGCGATTTCCAATCAGGCTTTACTCGGGAAGTTCTGAAAGTCATTTGACTAGTAAAATGCTTACCCTCCTTCTGCAAGTCAGTGCTTACTCTAAATTAAATGACTCTTTGCGATTAAAGAACAATGTCATGTTTTTTTTTAATTGACAATAGCACCAATTGCCAATTTAACTACGACAAAGTTTCACTGTCAAGAGCCTTGACTATCATCTGAAGAGGCTCTCGTTAGGGAGTTGGGTCAAGGGCTTGATGCAGAGAGAGACTACTCTTGGACACGAATCGTATTGTTCGAAAACTCTTCTCTATTAAGCCCTGACCACGATTCCTTTGAAACTATTCTGAATGCTAAAGCAGCTAGCTTAGCGGGCCAAGATTTTTACGGATAATTTATTTTCGTGTATACAAAATGAATGTGATTATCGACTACTCAAATAAAAATCTTATTCATTCACTGATAGAAAACGTACATAAACTGGGTCTAGTTTGTACAACAGTTTTTATAAAACGAAGGTGAGCTGTATAAAATATTTTTTTGCAAATTCCTCTCTTTAATGGGTTGTTTAGGAGTTTATAGTATGAAAGTTTCTAATTTTTGGTTAAAAATTGATCGAGGCTACAAACGACTACAAACAAGATAATGTGTGTCCTTCAATTTATAAATGAAGATGAGCTGCCTTGTTCTCAAAAGAATACGCTTGATATTAAGATCTTTGAATATTCCAAAATTCATTGGAAAATCAATGTTAATAATTAAACCGGAAACATCAATCACAGTGGTCTTACAAACAGTTGTGGTTACCTAATTGCTCAGTCAGAGTGTTTGAACGTCACTCAAATGTTCACGAGCTAATAATTTCTTATCTGCATTAATATTGAAAAGGGTTCTAATTTTATAATTAGTTTTTCTTTTGAATGACATCTGAAAGCAAACATTTTGTAATTCAACTGTGAATGAAATATTGTAAATTGTCAAAAAATCGTTTTATGCCAAGCCAAGTTCTCTTTGTTCTCAATTTATTAATTAGGAAGACATAATAGAAGTAATACATTTACGCATATAGTGTAACGCAGAGTTTATACGTTACTAGTAAAGTATGATTACAGTCATTAATAAGTAATATCATACTATACCGCCGTTTTATATCAAAAACACTCACAACACAATGACACTTTAACAAAAACGTGAATACTGAAATGAAATCACGCATCAAGTGTTTATGACGAAAATTTTCTCTATAGCACTCATAAAAATGGTGGAGTGTACCAGGAAAAAATAATAATAAATCACGAAAATAAGCCTTACGTACTTCAGAATAGTAAATAAAACACCAGATGTAATATTTCACCTGAACAACGGTAGAAAGTGGGCCTTTCATACATTTTTGACGATGGTTCCATATATATCTAGACACAGAGCTGTTTTATGCGAGACATAGTCTCTAAATAGAAAATGTGTATTTTATTTTATCGTTGTATTCTTAAATAAAAGAAACCACTTAGGTTGGGAAGCTGGATAAGTGCTCCGAGTCCCTTGATGCTATTAGCTCTAGGTTTTTTCTTGCAACGTAAAAGAAAAAAATATATTTTGTATTAAACTCTAAATGCGTCTACAAACACTTATTACAGTAATTTTGATTTCTGTTTTATATGTCCCTTGGAAAGTACAACATGTAAGGTTTTTGACCGCTGATTGCTTAGAAAGATACACTATTTCTTACTTTAATTACTGTATATTACCAACATATTTTATATTTACAGCTTGACAACTTCATTAACAGTGAATTAGAAGGATATGTTCTTCATTATAGAACACTCGAATCTATACCACTTGTATTGTTTCCTAATCCTTTTATGCTTTCAGAAACCTCTATAAATTCATCCCCTGTCCGTCACAGTCAGTTTAATTCTGACTTCAACATAGAGAAATAACCTTACTAAGTAGTTAATTGCTTTATTTGTAATATGGTACACACATAATGTATTTTATCATCATTATTTTCTACAGCTGCATGATGATATAAAGACCTGTGCGTCATAGTCTTTCATTCAATACAAAATTTCGGATTCAATGCCGTATTTATAATAAAGTGACCAGATTTAATTTGCTCAGACCAGAATTTGCGAAAACTATGCATTTTCAAATTCTTAGTTTCCAAGTTACAATAATGCTTACCATGTTTCTAATAACCTATTTGTTAAAGTCAAAAGTCGACGTAGCACTAAATATAATTTATAAGTCATAACCTAAGAGCATTTCACACATGGGGCCTATAATTTATCGTTACCTGCTAATTAGTTCTCAGCACGAAATAATTTACTCCGAACCATACTTTGTAAACTACCTTCCGATATACGAAGTAAATTTTAAATTAATCATCACTTACATACTTGTGCAGGTGTCGCGACTAACTTCGAACTAAAATTTGCGAGTATTTCAGACTGGAAAATCGCAAACAATGTTATATGAGTGAGTCGTTAATATAAATATGGCTGCTAATTTAAATTCGAAGCAAACAGTGTAATTTGTTGGCTTATTGCTGAAACTGTTCCTTCGATGGGGAATGGGAGAAACGAAACAATTTAAAATCAAACAGCAGTTTGCAAGCAACTGTGTAGCGTCTGAAATAAGATTTTTAAGGCATTTTCGTTACACATCTCTACATACCTACAGAAAAGCAGTATTTATCTATATGTTAGAAATAATTAGTTAATATAGTAGTTAATATAAAAAGTCGTGCCGTTTGAAGGAGTCTAGTACGTTGTGCCAGACAGAGGCTGAGCTCAGTCTACTGGTGGCGGTCGAACAGTGCACACGAGCGCTGTTCTAGAAGCCAACGCATTTTCTGAATACTTGTTCAGTGTACCTGTTATTACACAATATAGTGAACCGATTCCAAAGATAAAAAGTAGCTTAAATCTTGTTATAAATTATGCTTATAATTATCTATGTTTGTTGACTATGTATAATAATATCTATATGAACTCTTAAGATTTAATGTAGTTGTATTGACTTCATGTGATTGGTCGAGACTTTGACAGTTCTCGAACAATCATAAGCAAGTAAAATGGTGGGAAGTATGCAGACATTTTTGAGGAGTATACTTGGCACTCCGGGGCATTCGTATCTGGACATCTGTGCTAGTCACTTGCATTGTATAGTATACAGTAACTTTTGTAACTTGAGTAATAAAGGTGGTTTTCAAAGTTTCTAAAGAGTATTTTTATATTCCAAACCCTTACTTCTGAGTATTGAACCAGTACGGTTCACAATCTTATTCTAGGCAATAATCTATCCCTGTACCCAGCCAGTCAGTTTATGAAAGGATCACGCGAGCGTTATCGTTCGGTTTATTAGCTAAACAGCAGTGCGATTCTGTAAACATGTCGAAGTGAACGACAAGTGAGCTGTCAAACGATTTGAATGAGATGGAATGACAGCTCACTTGTCGTTCACTCCATCTAAGTATACACGGTGAGATGTAAACAGAATAGACCGGCAATAGGCAAGACAGTGCGGGGAGAGGATTGGCGATTGCATCAAGCCAAGGGAGGCGCTTGAAATTTATCCTCGCGTCTGTAATGTTTTGCGATAACTCCTAGAAATTCGTTTAAATTATATCGTGTAAAAGAGTAAAATAATGTCCATGAGATGCTTAAAGCCTCTAATTTATTAAAAATGATAAGGGTTAATTCCGTATTGTATGTATAGCTTTCCAATTACCGCTTTAGAATTGCCAATTTTTTTAAGTATTAAAATGGATATAGTGTGAAAGATAATTATATTTAAGAGATATATAATGTCACCGGAAAATAACAAACGCCGTAAGATTGTAAGCTCTCAGACACCTACAATAAATGTCACTATATTTTAGCCAATGAATACAAAAATTTGTCAAATTATATACTAAAACCTTCCTCGAGAACCACTCCATCGATTGGTGAAAACAACATGAAAATTGGTGTAAGAGTATTTGAGTTGCTCGCGAAAAGATAGACAGACATACAAACAGAAAGACACGGTGGAGGACTTTGTTTTATAATATGTAGTGGAAGTGATTCATGAGGAAGGCTGTATACGATATAGGGAACGGGATAAAACTGGATATGCGCTTACGCACTCGCGGGCAAAATCTAGTATAAAATTAGTATGTCATATATACATATAATAAAATCTTAGAGTTGCGAAAATATTCAATGTACAGAACATTGAATATTTTCGCAAAAAAAATACACAAAAATGTCAGAAAATCACATGGAACACAAAAATGCAATTTTTGACATTTTTGTCTGTTTGTTTGTCCGTTAGTTCGTCACGCATAAACCACGGATTAGATTCAAAATGTTGGTATTTAAAAATATTAAGTGATAACGGAGTAACATTTAGAGTTTATTTCATCAAAATCGACACAGAAAATCAAAAGATATTGAATTTTAAATATCTATTGAGAAAAGTTGTAGTAACAAATGTGTGTATTTTTGAGTTATTTTTTAATTAAACATAATATGTAGCAAAAGAAAAGTGAACATGTTATTATCTTATTATTACTTATCGTAACGTGTGAGCTTCTAAGTTCGAACTCACGAGTATATTTGACAGTTCAATTACGTTGTCAATAGATGGCATTGTACTGATGACGCGTTTTTCTAAATCGCGGTGTTAAGAATTTCCGCAGTCCCATGTTTCTTTGTTGATTGTCTTGAAGTTATATTTTGTTCAGCTATGAAAATGAATGACTAGATTGTTTATTAACGATTGAATTATCTAGTTTACTTGGAGGAGAGATACAACTGGAGTATTTTTAGTATTATGCTTCAAAAAGTGGCTAAGTTTCTGGAAGCCGAGCCAATATAGTAAGGAAAAGGCTAGGTAGATGATAATGATAGAATCGGTTTATTGTGAAGAATAATCGATTTTTTAAATCGATATTTAGAAGTTACTATCTGATGAGATTGATTGAATGAAGAGGTTGTAGCTAAATAATAATAAAAGTCGCAAGGGCCAATGAATGAAAAAAATGAAAATAAAAAAGTGTTTATTCACGGTAATACATCGTACTTAACCTTGAAGATCGACCCGTGTGGCTGTTTTTATTTAGCCACGAGCTCTTCTATAATAAATCGATTCTATGAACCGGAGAAAATGTGTTTCTTTTTAGACTGTGCTGGACGAAATTAAAAATCAACTTGATTCACCACCATTCGTTCGATAGTCAGTTTTGTTGATTTTGATTTAAGATAGGTTTGTACCAGGAGATTACCTGGGCTGGTCGGCATTTCAACCGGTAGAGATGATACAGTGCCCTGCTTTAGGTACCCCTTCCTTTAATCTTAATTCTGAGAGAGATCAGGATACGTAACTGAACGAAGATTTTGTATTTATACATTCATCATTTTCCGACGTCCACGCGAACGAAGTCGCAGGCACAGCTAGTCAATCATATATTTAAATTTGTTTACGCTTTAAAAGATTCAAGAGAATAAGAGGTCTTTTATACTACTTACCTAACTTGGATAAAGTTAAGTTACATTAGCTTTGCGGTTGAAGGACACTGTAAAACCACTGGCTTACAAAGTCCTAACTAACCCTCTTGAATGCAGAACTAGGCTTAAAACTTACGCTACGATAGATGCTCAATAACTTTATAAACAGGGTTATCAACGTAACAATGCGTATCTACTACAGTTAAATAGAACTATATTAAGTATGTGACTATGCATTCCTGCTGCATTGTAAATGCCTCACTCCGGGTCTTTCCACTTTGCTCGGTCTATTACCATTGTAAGTCAAGGCCAACCCTTTGAAATATAAATATATAAGGTGTTACAAATTAAAGGCAAAACCGGAAAATGGGTAATTGTTCTCATCATTATGATCAGCATGTAATTCTGGAAAATCAGCTGGTCAAAACATTTTGTCTAGTTTTGCACACATTGTATGCGGTAGTATTTTTTTTTTAATTGCTGTTTATAATTGTTAATTGGAGCATTTTTTTTCTAAAATATTGAAAACATTAACAATCACACAATAAAGAAGGTGGAATAAAACGGTTGACAAAACTAATCAAGCTTCTTTATGTTTATTCTAATTTACGTCTATTTATGAGATCTCTCTCAGTCTTTCGAATAATACAAAGTACTACTAAACAAGCTCACCTTATTTCACTCGACACAACTGCTCACGTCTCTATTTACTCTCGAGTAACTGCAAAAAGGAAAAAAGAGTATAAAACGCAAAGTATTCTGTCTGCTAAAATAGATGTCTCTAAATACGATCCACAAAAGGGATCAGGGCCATTCCGTAAAGACACACGCTTTTACGCTAAATAAAATGTCAACAATTCGAATTCGAGGATAAACACACATTTATTTAAGTAGAAGTGTTTGGAGTATTTAAAAAAGAGGTTGTATTTAACATCACCTATGGTAGGCTTGAGACTCATATGAGAAGCATTGCCGATTGTACTAAACTTGTATTTACATTCTTGAATTAAAAGAACATTTCCAAACTTTACAAAAATGTTGTCCACCTACATTTAATCTGTCTTGTTATATTTCTAAAAATCAAATCATCTATAGACACATCAACGATATTTTAAAACTGTAAGCTAAAAAAACATAACACCATTGGTCCATCGTGTGCTACAAAAAATGCCACAAAATAAATGGCAAAAAAAGTTGTATAAAGAAACTATTTTTGGTTTTTTATACGCCACAAAATCGCAAAGTACCACATGTCCATCACATAAAAAACTATAGTAGTTTTATAGCGGATAAAATTAAATAAATATTCCTGGCTTGCTTGCAGGCGGACGACGATACTAAAATACATAGGTAAACTTAAATTGAACTGTATAGTCAGTGTTGATTGCGAACGAAGCCTCTGGTTTCTTTTTTTTTCTTTTTCCAAACCTGGGATAGACATTTTGAAGTGCTGTTCGTTAACGGAAATCTAATACATTCCAGCGAGTTTACCCCTTTATTACAACAGTATAAAAATCGATCGGTTTAATCATTCCTAATTGTGTCTACTCCCAGGCAACCGCTGAAACAAAATTACAAAAGCGGCCGCAGCACTTTCTGTGCAATATAACGTTACTCGAATAATGAATCTCTTTCCGTGATCATTCCAGGTTCCACTTCAGCTATTCATTAGACGCATCAAGCGCTGTTTTGTGCGTGTAGGTCAAGTGAGGAGAGAAAAGTAAAAAACTGGTATTTTCTTGCTATTTTACAGCTAGATTACCCGTGACTTTATAACATAGTAGTTTCAGGCAACAGCTTCTCCCGCACGATTGTCGAAAATTTATCCCAAGGTTACATACTTCCGGGATTAGAAGATCCCATCTCCTATTCCGGGACATAGTCTAACCGTGTGCCTACTTTTATTTGAATCCTTTCAGCTGTTAAGACCAGACATAATTGCTGTTTATAAAATTACTGTGGGTGGATTTAAGATGTTATTTATGCTTATTGTAATAATAAGGCACAATTTTCGTTGCAATCCTATTCTAAACAAATGATTCACTAATAGCAACAGACTTTAGTATGGTGATAAGAAGCGACAACGTTTAGTAACTATAGCCTACTTTTAATTCCGAAAAAATTCACGACGTTTTAGGCAGGCCGTGAGAGCGTAGTCATGAAAAGTATTTTTAACCGACTTCCCAAAAAGGTTCTCAATTCGGTTGTATTTTTTTTATGTTTGTTACCTCATAACTCCGTCAATTATGACCCGATTTGAAAAATTCTTGTTTTATCTGAAAGGATATATTTGCAGATTGGTCCCATTTAAATCATATCAAGATCGGTTACGAACTTTGGATTTTAAATCGAAATACCTGGAATTTGACTATTTAGATGATTCTTTGATAATCGAAATTGCGTATTTTGCTTTTCTACGATTTTGCAGTGGTGTTGTTAGGGTTGGGGTACCACCAAAAAGTGAAAAATAAAAAACTTTTTAGAAAAAAATACAACCGACTTCTAAATAAATAAAAAAACACTACAAAGTAAAAAATAACTTTAATTTCGGAAGCCGGTATTTTTGTTAGTTTCTTATTTATTTATTTTATTTATATATGCTTTATTGTACACCAACAAAAATAAAAACATAAAGAAAACCTTAAACTAAAAAAAAAATATACAAATGGCGGCCTTATCGCATTCCGCGATCTCTTCCAGGCAACCAGGAATGGAAAAAAAAAATAGCCTGGACATGAAATGGGGCAGACACTTGGTGCAAATATGAAGTTAACATATATTTTTTTTTTTTTTTACTGACAAAGAATATAGATATTAAATAGGAATATAAACTATACAATATACAAAAATATATACACAGATACATACATACTTAATATATGAGCAGGAGAATATACCAATATTAAAAATCATAGTGACAAGTAGTGTTCCTTGACTAATTTTTTAAAAACAGGCAGCGATTGCGCGCGCTTTATTGTTACAGGCAACGCATTCCATAAACGAGCGGCCTGAACTGTAAAAGACTTATCCAAAAAAGTCGTGGAATGCATTGGCATCTTAAGTTTAAAGTTATCTGATGACCTAAGAAATTTTGAATGAGAGTCACAAAGAAACTGGAAACGTTCCTTTAGGTAAGGAGGGGTGGTTGGGGAAAATAGCACATTGTATAAGAGGGAAAGAATATGGGCATTCCGGCGAAGGCGAATTGGTAACCACTTGAGTTTAACACGGAATTCAGAAACATGGTCATATTTGCGCAAACCAAATATGAACCTTATACAGAAATTTTGAAGTCGCTCAAGTTTGTCAAGTTGTACTTCGGTGAAGTCGAGATAGCTGACATCAGCATAATCAAGGATGGGTAAAAGAAGAGATTGTGCAAGCGCAATCTTGGTGGCAGTCGGCAGAAAATTTCGCAGTCTCCTCAAAGATGCAGCAGATGCGAATACCTTGCGGCTAACTTCCTGTAGCTGGGCAGTCCAAGAAAAGTTCATGTCAATAAAAACCCCTAAGTTCTTAACTTTCTCACTAAATGGAATGACTGAGTTTTCAAAAGAAACTTGGGGAAGAGTCGTCCAGTCAATCTTTGAGATCGTCCTAGAACTGCCCACCACCAAAACCTGTGTCTTAATAGGGTTTACCGTAAGTCCATAGTTCTTGCTCCAGTCGCATACACGGGCCAGATCACGGTTTAGGGACAAGATAGCCTCGGACAGATTTCCAAGAGGAGCTCGTGTGTAAATTTGAAGATCATCTGCATAAAGGTGGTAAGAAGAAATTAATTCGTTGGATATTGAGTTAATGAAAACTGCGAAAAGTAAAGGAGATAAAACGCCACCCTGTGGTACCCCGGTGGAAGTACTGCACCAGGAAGACATAGTCTCTCCGATGCAAATACGTTGCCGGCGACCGAACAGATAACTACGAAACCAGTCAATTACCGATGGAGATATGTTAAGAGAGCAAAGAATGCCAAGCAGAACATCGAAATCCACAGTGTTAAATGCGTTACTGAAATCTAGTAGTGCTAAAACTGTTACATTTCCCATTTCCATGGCTGACCTTATGTCTTCCGTAATCTTCAGAAGCGCAGTAGTTGTGCTATGACCAGGACGGAAGCCGGACTGGAAAGGGTTGAGGAGATTATTTTTAGAAAGGAAAATGCTTATTTGGTTGTGGATTAACCGCTCAAGGACTTTGGAAAGGAATGGTAAGACAGATATTGGACGGTATTCGGAGAAGGAGGTAGGATAGGACTTTTTCGGTAAAGGAATTATTTGAGCATCTTTCCACGAGCTTGGAAAGACACCACTAGATGCCGAAAAATTGAGGATGTGGGTGATGACGGGAAGGATTAAATCCAGCACTGGGAGTAACATTTTACGGCTTATACAGTCGCTTCCTACTGCATTTGAAGTTATCGATAGTATGCTCTTCTTAACATCACATGCGGAAAATTGGCCAAAAGTAAATGGAGAATAACTGGGAGTCGGAAGAGATGAAAGATGATTCAAAGTATTTAACTTTGTTGTCCTATCAAAATTGGACGAAGCAGAAAAATGAGTATTCATTGCATCAATGTCAATATCTTTAGGCTTAGTTTCTTGTTGGGTTTTACCGACCCCCAATGACCTAAGAAATTTCCAAACTTTGGATGCGTCCCCGTTTTGGACTGAATCATGAATGTGATGGCGATTTGCATTCCTACACACCTTATTGCAGTGTTTACGAATTGAGACGTATCTTTCCCTATTAACGGCATTAGGGCGACGCTTAAATTTGGATTTGGCCGCAGCTTTTTGATTCAAGACAGCTTTAATCTCATCCGTCAACCACGGCGCCGGCATGTGTTTAACCTTGACAGCTCGAACAGGAGCGTGTCGATCGTAAAGCTCAACAAGTTTAGCCGTGAAAAAATGAACTTGATCGTTGACTGAAGAAGATGTAAAAACCGGAGACCAGTCTATATTGCTGGCATCCTCGCAAAGATTTTCCACGTTCATACCACCAAAATTGCGTTGCATGAGAATTTTGGCTTTAGCCTTAGGAGGACGAATTTTATATGAGAGAAAGATTAGATCATGATAAGAGAAGGCATCGGCTGAGCATTGACCATGCTTAGCGACGCGATCAGAAGAAGAGACCAAAATCAAGTCAAGAAGTGAAGGAGTACAGTTTGGAAAATGGTGTGTGGCACTTAGCGGAAGAATGGAAAGACTACTAGAAGCTGAGAGACTAGTTAAGGATGAAGAACGATGGTCATTCTTCAAGAGACAAGTATTGAAATCACCCATGATTATGCTATGACTGTAGGAAGGGATAAGCATTTCTAAAAGCTTTTCGAAAGACAAAAAGAAATTAACGCGTAAGGAGGGGCAGTAATAAACACCAAGAAGTAATTTAGTGTGATTTAGTACAACCTCAACAAAAAGATGTTCACCAGCATTTGATGGCGGTGGCTGCGCTGACACATTTACTACAGAGAAAGGAATATAAGCGCGGAGATAAATAGCAACACCACCACCACCACCACCGGTCCGGTCGTTTCTAATAAGCACGAAGCCAGGAAGAGAATAGCTAGTAGAAGGGAGGCAAGGTTTAAGCCATGACTCGGAAATAAGAATGGCATGTATATTTTTACAGTCAAAGCTTGCCAGCATATCATGGAAATGAGCCGGAATACTTTGGGCATTAATGTGTATTACGTTAAAATTCTTAGGAACATCAGAAAACTGCGCATTTAGACTGTCTGCAAGACAAGGAACACTTAAAAAACTGTCGTCGCTACTTGACAAAGAAAAAAAACTGTCATCATCACTACTTTCAAGAGTTGACATAAATATATATCTATATATATATAAACTACAATAAAAATACTTAAAAACCAATAACAAATTCGCCTGCCGGTAGCGCTATTCAGTTATTATTACAATAACAACTACTTAAATATGAATAACGGAATATTTGAATCCGGGTAACAAACAAAGCTTACTTAAGTAACTAAAATAAATCAAATATTATCACTTGCCAGTGCACCGTTACAAATAAACATAAATTGAAAACATTTAGTTACTTCGTATTTTGACACCAACTTCCGAAATATAAATTATGTTAAATGAAAAAAGTATTTTTTCCACTTTAGTCAAATGAAATGCCAAGATGAAAATAATAACGAGAATCTACATAATATTATTCTATATAATCTATTATCATATATACCACTAATGCCGACAATCTGAAGAGACACCGGAAATGCAAAGTACCATAAAGGGGGCTCTAGTGTTTCCGGAAAACTTGAAAATATACCCAATGTGGTGCCAAGAGGAAAATTATAAGCAAAGGGTTGATCGGTTTTATCTTTTCCGACTTTCCGTTATAGAGGGATATGCCAATATTGAGGAAATTATTAAAAACAAATGCGATGAGGCGTAAGATAGTTTTTTTACGAGTAGAAATATGATGTGGTATGATACAATAAAACACTTGAGGTGTGTTGGTGTTGACACAAAAGTAATTTCAATCAAACTAAGAAAAACAAAGCTTTTAAAGTTATTAGCGAAAAAATATAATGTAGACATTTAACTAAATACAATAGCTTTAAAAATACTGTTACAGGAAAAACACTTGTAATTAGTCCGGAGGGAATAGGTTAAATCAAGCCAAGCGGACTCCATTGTTAACCACATCAAAACTTTCCATCAAGTTAGACAGTGGTCAAACGTTAGCCTACCAACAGTAAAAACACATGTAAAACAAGGTTCACTGAACTCTATACTAAAATAAATACACTTCAGGCTCCCTTGGGCACAGTATGGATAGAATACACTTTACTGTGCCCTGGGTTTCAAATATACATTTGAACTAAGAGTAATTAGAATTTTCCACACCGCTTAGTTGCACCCAGCAGGATAGGGGTACGTCACCGCTATAAAGGTTGATCGAGGTAAACGACACTAGGTTTGTCAACCGTCTAGCTTCATTATAAATATTGAATTAAAAACTTTTTAGGCACAAAATAAAATATTAATTGCGGCTCGCTTTGTAATGGCGTTAGAGTTACTCGCGGATCACTTAAATAATGATGGACGAGACTAAAACAGAGTATAAAATTTATAGTCTGGTGAAAATTAAAGACTAAAAAATATTGTAAATGCAAAAGTGAATTAGTTTATTCTTTTTCTCAGCTTCAATGCCTAAATCTCTGAACCGATTTAGTTTAATATGCTTCAGAGGAAGACGAACATGTTTTTTTGAAAAATCTATACTAAGAGAGCAAAGCCACGGTTGCAAACGCTAGTCTACACTAATATTATAAAGAGGAAAGATTTGATTGTTTGTTTGAATTGAATAGGCTCCGAAACTACAGGACAAATTTAAAAAATTCTTTCACCAATGTGTAGAATGGACTGTCCATATGAACATAGGCTACATTTTATCCCGTCAAAATAAAGGGTATACCCGTACGAAGACGGGATGTGCAGTTAATCTATTATCTTCTTCTATACATATAATAAAATCGTAGAGTTGCCGTGTCTGTACATTTAATATTTTCGCATCAAAAATACATAGAAATGTCCGAAAAATTACATAGAACACAAAAAAGCAGTTTTTGAAATTCTTTTCTATTTGTCTGTTTGTCTGTGCTTCTGTTTATCTGTGCGTTTGGAGGAGCATCACGCATAAACCGCTGATTGGATTCAAAATATAAGTACTTCAAAATATTAAGTGATAATAGGAGTAACATTTAGTGTTTATTTCATCAAAATCGACCCACAAAATCAAAAGATATCGAATTTAAAAGTTTACGAAGAAACTACATCGAGCGCTAAAATAGGTTGTTTTCATTGAGACTCCAGATATTTATTTATTTTATTTATTTAACACTTTAAGCACAAATGTACAGAGGCGGACTTAATGCCATAGGCATTCTCTACCAGTCAACCTTTGGGTGATGTAGAGACAAATAGTGGTAGGTGCAATATGGAGAACATAAAAGCGATTGATATTAATATACAAACATACAGAATACATAAATATTATATAAACTATACATATTACATATAATATAACAAAATTTTAATTGAAAAAATAAACATACGAACATATTTATACAATTAGTACCAATAGATAGTTGAGAAATATTAGCGCTGTGATGAGACTACTGCCAACTTCTTGTGAATGTGCTCACGAACTCTAACTTTAAAGGTTAATCGGTTGGTGGCCATCCTGAATTCCTGAGGGAGCGCATTCCACAGAGAAATAGCCTGAACGAAGAAGGAAGATGCCATAAGATACTTGCAATGTCATCTATTGAGAAAATTTGTAATAAGTAATGTGTGAAAAGACCCCGAAACAATGTATTTTTGAGTTATTTTTTAATTAAACTTAAAATATAGCAAAAAAAAAGTGAACATTTTATTATTTTTGTTTTCTTTCTCGGGTCTCTGGAGACCCGGTCCTTTGGTAGGCGTACGAGGGGCCGAAACCAACTCGCAGAGGCCCCGTTAGAAATTTCAAATGTAATGGGGCACCAACCGGCGATTATCCCTGTATGCACTGTGAAAGTATTCCCAAGGACAATCCCCGGTTGGAGCAAGAATATTGCAGAATATGGAAAAAAAAAAGATGAAACGCTATGGGTTTGGGCGGTTTAGTGGACTGATAATCGTTTATTATAGAACTATTGGCCCCTGGCTGACCACTAACAATATACACGGCTTTTAAATGGCAGGGGGTGACTTGCACACTCAATGAATGGGCCCCCGAAAACGGTCGCTAGCACAAAGTGACGTAGCGCCAAGGAGGCAACATAGCCTGAGGTGCTAGACGAGTGGAGAGGTATACCATGGCTATCAGGACAATCCCGGAAGTGCGGTCAAGATCCCTACCAGCATCTTACTGGATTATACATCCTTCTCCCGAGCACGTGTGCTCTAGCGAATCTCCACTCAGACCGGCCAATTAAGGCAAGAGAGAGGTGGGAGCTCTGTTCCTCGTCAGTATTCACTCTGGCCAGCCAATAAAGGCAAGCCGAAGATGAGGAACAAGACTTCTCCCGGGAGATAAGGTACATTTTATTATATTATTATCATTTTCATTATTTATCGTAACGTGTAAGCTTCTAAGTTCGAACTTATGAGTATAGATATAGTTCAGTTACGTTGTAGATCGATAGATGGCGTTGTACTTATGACGCGTTTTTCTGAATCGCGGTGTTAAGATTCTCCGCAAAAGCATGTTATCAGGCCCATGTTTTATAATGGTTGTATAATGCATATTGAAGTTATTTGGTATAGCTATGGCAGTTATGGAAGAATCGGTTTGAATGACTAGATTTTTCCGAATTAATGGGATGAGTGAGTAGACTTGGGTCGTACAACTTGCAAAATCGAGTACCAAGGCTTCCAGTACGTCTACCTTCACAAACCAAACCAGGGCCCGGGATACTCTCAAGTATTTTCTATGTGGATAGGAAATTGACCCATAACTCTCTAAGAATAAAGAGTACAATCACAATCGCGTTTTCAAATAAATACCTTCTTACGACGATTCAAGTTTCTACTTTCTACCTACTTTTAGTTCATCCAAAAGCCCTGTTGGAAGAAAAAATACTTGCATGGGAAATTGAACCCTGACCTGTTATTAATAAGGAGTACAATCGCGTTTAAAAATAAATACTTGCAAAGACAAACCATTAAAGTAAAAATACTTGCATATGAAATTGTTCCGTAGTTCGTTACAAATAAGGATCACAATCGCGTACACAAATTGAACATGATCGCATTTGCGAAAACTAACGCAGTTATTGAACTATTGAAGAATGTATTGAAAAACTACGTAGAATTTATGAATTTTGTAAATTAAATACCGCTAGGTAAGTAGCACGGTATTAAATTAATAATGAACGAAACCATTCCTTCCTACTTAAAAATAGGCTTAGGACTGTCAGCTGTGAAATATAATATTATTATTATGATTATTCAATGATTTTAGTAGCTGGCGTAGCTAAAAGGTTTCAATTCATTTTACGATTGTTATACACAGTATTTACCTACAGTAATGAATTTCAGTATCAAATTGCATAATATGTATTTGTTGCTTACTTAAGTATATTTATACCTTACTTTCCAAGCGATTCATCTTCACAGCTGTGAAAAGCATTTTTTTTTTTTTTAGGTATCGGAAATCATCCAATGACTTCTCCCGCTCTGGGTGTAGCGGGAGGGAGTGTCAGACTTCTACTGACTAAAACCCATCCATGGTCCTTCATTGCACTTTGTGTTCCGGAGCCACGGGACGAGTAAGAACGATGTAGGTATAATTTCTTATTGGAAAGAGCGCGCGCTGCTCGAGACCCGAACGCGGCCGAAGCGAGTCGACGCGCGCGCGACGGCCGAAGGAAGCCACGTCACAATTCACGATTCGGCGAGACTCGGGCGAGCGTCGAGCCCCGAATGCCCCCGAAGGAGCGAGTTCAAGTAGCCGTATAGTACAGGTGTACGTACTTGGAAGCATATACATACCTGGTGTACAAACCTGGTCGCGTAAATACGTACCTTCCCTAGAGGAGAGTTGTTACCTGTATCCATAAGTATACTGTTTTACTAACAGAAGTGGTGAATTTTTGGTATTATGCTTCAATGTGACTAAACTATATAAGCAGAACGCGTCGATCTTCAAGGTTAAGCAACGCTTGCCGAGGTTGGTCTGTGAATGGGTGACCATTATAACAACCTAGCCTTTTCCTTACTATATTGGCTCGGCTTCCAGACAAACCGGATTCAGATGAATACCGGTATTTTACGTGGAGCAGCTGCCTACTACCAGACCTCCACAACTCATTCAATGCAAGACTTCAGTCAGATTTTACTGGCTTCTGACTATCCGTAACGACTGCCAAAGATCTACAAGTGACAGCCGGGACCAAAGGCTTAACGTGCTTTCTGAGGCACGAAGGAAACTCGGTATGTTAAGATGGTCACCCATCCACAGATCAACCTTCGCAAGCGTTGCTTACCTTGAAGATCGATGCGTTCGTCTGTTATAGTAAAGCCTTGAAGATCGGCCCGTGCGGCTGTTTTAATTTAGCCACGAGCTCCTCTATAATAAAGCGATTCTATGAACCCAGTAAAACTTTTTTGATAAAAAAGGTTAAAACAAATTAAATTAATCAGTGGTCTAATCAGCAATATCGTCAGTAAAAATCGGAGGAAATGTGTTTCTTTTTGCACTGTGCTGGACGAAATTAAGAATCCACTTGATTTACCACCATTCGTTCGATAGTCGGTTTTGTTGATTTTGATTCAAGATTAGTTTGTACCATAAGGTACCTGGGCTGGTCGGCATTTCAACCGATAGAGATGATACAGTGCCCTGCATTAGGTACCCTCTTCATTAATTATATTCTTAATTCGAGAGAGAGACCAGGATACGTAACTGAACGTAAATTTTGTATATGCAATCTATACTAATATTATAGATGATCAAACGAACTTCCTGAAGTGAAGTTCGATCATTATTATATGAGTCGCTTCATTCGAAGATATAATTTATTTACCAAGTAGTCCCTTTATCCTACAGGCAACATCGCACGATTTCAGAGTTAGTCTTTTTTTTTTTTTTTTTTTTTCATCTACCTACGGTTTGGTTCTTCCGTCCCATCTGTGTGACATTGTTCATTTCTTTTAGAGATTTGTTATGAACAAAACTTCAGGGTTAAAATTACTGAAATTTATGAAACGTGATTTTATAATGGGAGAGGCGGGTTCTTATATCTTCGAATGAAGCGACTCATATAATCATGATCGAACTTCACTTCAGGAAGTTCGTTTGATCATCTATTATATATTCGTCGCTTCATTCTTCAGATATAATTTATTTACCAAGTAGATTTTCAGAGATACAAGTTTTGTTCCAGTAGGTACATAAAGCATCTTTATTATTAATGAAAATGAAACGTGTATTGAATCATAGATGAATTTAACTCTTAATTATTGTAAAAAATAACAAACATTGTTTTATGTAATCAGTTAATTATAGGAAACACAACTGCGTTTGCGAAATCATCATCGCTCAGGATTGGTCGGTCATAAAATCGGGCAAAAGCAGAAGACGTGCTGGTCCAACCAGCTGTCTTCCTAATCGTGTCGACACTAAGTCCGGAGACGCGAGCGGCCGACGTGGCGGCATGACGCGTGCTATGTGCACTGAATGTACTCACGTCCACACCGCTCTCTGATAGCACCTGCTTAATCCATCGACTGATGGATTGAGCTGTGGCGGCTTTGTGTGGTTTCTTATATGTTAATAAGAGATTTCCTACATTCGTTGTCCTCATATTTTTCGTTACAAAAATATAATCTTTGAGGACTGAAGCAGGACATATATTAATATTGCCTCGAAAGAATGGTAGAAACAATACCGGCTGATCTCGTCCGGGGGCAGAAGTCTTAATGATATCAGCTATGGCTATCTTAGCTCCACTTGGAGTAATTGATATATTATCTAGTTTAATACAAGAAAATGTTTGTACTCTGTGGGCTGTGCAGAGTGCTAGTAAAATAACTAACTTCTTGGTAATTTTTTCGATACTTAATTCTAAATTAGGGTACCAATTGGACACATGACTGAGCACCAACTGTGGGTCCCAAGTAGAAGTATACTTGGGCTTATTGGGCTTAAGTTTGTAAGCTCCTTTCAATAATCGTTGTATACATTTATCGGAACCTATATTAAAGTTTAAAATCAACGACAGCGCGGAGCGGTGGCTATTAAGGGAGCCGTATGAACAACCCTTGTTACAATGAGTGACTGACGGTTGAGGGATAGATTTTTTCTGATTTGCAATTGTTTTTCTTATCTGAGTTCCTTGTTTTTCGATGGCCTTACTGGCTTTTATTTTTTCCGACAACGAGTTACCATATAGGGTATCATCGCGTTCTGAGTCTTGAATGACGTGAGTAAAGTTCTTTTCCAGACTCGGGGTAATTAATTTTATTCTGTCATTAGTCAAACAGTTGTGCAAATCAGATAACAAGCGACAACCGTCGCTTAAATGTTTTAAGGCCAGAACTTTATTATCTGTTTTGAGCAAAGTATCGATAGCTTTGTTTATTGCAGCGGTACCATTTCCTAACTGTTGTTGGAAACTGATCAATTTCTTGTCTCGTTCTCTGACTATGTTTGATACGGCGGCTGAAATCTCCGCGTTCAGCTTCGGAGCTTGCAATAATTTGCAATTGGCGGGTATAAGATACTCTTTCATGAGCCTATCTTTGTCCTCTCTGGCTAACCCTTTCTTCAATATGGGAGTCCACAAACTGGCTAAGCTCTCATGGACTTCTTCCCCAAAGTCTGGTGTACAAGAAGTAGAAGACCCCAACGCAGACAATAGCTCCGGATCCAAATTTACTTCTGGGGTTGTCTCAGCTGGTGGAACAGCCGCATCCTCCACGAGGTCTGGTATATCCTGCAGGGCAGGGGTTGTCACCGGTTGACCTTCTGGCGGGCCATCTTGTGGTTGACGGGGCTCGACGTCGTTCGTATCTATAAAACATTACGATGATATAGCGAGCGAATACGGAGGTAGGTGTGTGACGCGTTTTGCGTTAGTATTGTCTCGCGGACAATAAATCGTAGTTAATGTGCATATCTATTCAAGATTACACATATTTTCTACTTGAGATGTCATGGTAACATGACTCATAATTAGCTCGCAGCTAATTATGGTATCGCAATTGACTCGCAGTCAATCCCGATTTTCATTTAAGTTGATTGAACTATATAATGTAAACACTTGTGACACTTAGTAATAGTGGTCAACTAACCTGCAATGTTTTCGTCCTCAGATGAATCGAACGGTCGTCGTATTCGACGCCGATATTTCTCCTTGTCCTTTTGTTTTTCTTCTAATTTTCTGATCTTGTGCTTGTATCTCTCCAATTTCTCCTGTGCACTACGTTTCGGCATTTTTAGTAGGCGCGTGCGCTCGTTGCCTCGCACGAAAAAGGAATGAACAATGTCACACAGATGGGACGGAAGAACCAAACCGTAGGTAGATAAAAAAAAAAAAAAAAAAAAAGACTAACTCTGAAATCGTGCGATGTTGCCTGTAGGATAAAGGGACTACTTGGTAAATAAATTATATCTGAAGAATGAAGCGACGAATATATAATAAAGCAGAAGAGTTTGTTTGTTTGGTTGAACGCGCTAATCTCTGGAACTACTGGTCCGATTTGAAAAATTCTTTCAGTGTTAGATAGCCCATTTATCGAGGAAGGTTATAGGCTAAGACAAATAGGAGCGGAGCAGTAATGGAAAATGTGACGCAGACGAAGTTGCGCGGGTCAGTTAGTTAAGAATATTTTTAAACAAGGATATGGTACTTTTATGGATTAGTCTCTGTTAAACGATAGTCTTCTAGTAAATTGTGTTACAACAGATTTTTTTAATGTGGATAGTTTATGATCCTCGGAAAATTTTGTTATGGATTAGTTGAGCAGTTTGTGTCGAGAAAAATAAATATTTTAAATTAATTTATTGCGAATTCATCTCAATTTGGTTCTGAACTCTGTTTTATAATGCCATTTAACAGTAAACTATTGCTATGGTCTGTTTTTTTAATCCCGGAGAATAAATTGACAAGTGCAAATGTTAAAACTGACTAAAATGCTATTGTAATCAATGTCAATGGCAGTCAAGGTCGGGGTTAGTTTCTCGTTTACCAAGATGCGAGAATCTTTGAATTGTGACAATACTAGTGTTATGGCACTACTTTGAGATGTTGTACAAAAACTAAAATTATAGATAATAATATTATCACCTACAACACTTGCCAAGCAATCATCTCACATTGTGATTTAGTAACATGATATACGGTTTTTTATTAACACAACATATTGCATTTCACAAACGCAATTCCTATAATATGATACAATTAAAATATTGTAAAATGGGTACGAGTTGCGCAGGTGACAACATGCAAACGTCGTACTTAGTATACGGCTCAATTTTTCGCCGCTTTCGATCATCGAATATGCTAAGCGAGAATTACTCGTCCTGTACCTGGCAGCTACAATTCGCTAAGTTTCTTTAATAGAATGATAATTTGCCCCTCGTAACAGGAACTTGAACGTAACATGGATCTAGCACATTCCCTACGGGATTCAACTTGTGGCTCCATCCTACTAATTAGGCACTGAGCAATGACGTCGGTTAGAGATTATATACATTTCTAATTGTGTAGTAAACCTTAGGGGTTTTCGTGCAAAGGTTTAGAAGGGCAGTGTGTGTAAGCAGTTAACGTTTTTTGTACGAATAAAAAACTATTTCTTCTTCGTTTAATGTTAGTTCGACTCAATTTTCTTCGACCAATAGCCACATGGAGTATCTGTTATTAGCTTCGTTAAAATCAGTATGTTGCTCATGGATGTGCATGCAAGGCAATATATCAAAATAACATTTTTGTGTTTTAAGTTTAACTTTGATACAACAAATCACAAATCGCAAAATTATATTGTGCAATGAAATTAGATTAAAAGCGGAGAATTAAAGTAAGTACCGATATTGATTTAATAACTGAAAAACAAAAGCGAAATTTAAAGTTCAAGGTGTGAGCAGTAGAAGGGGCCCGCTAGGGCCAGTGCCTGCCGGGGTTGTGGAATTTGTTCGAAAGAGTCACCGCGGCCCTGGAACGCAAAGGTCATCAGGAGGAACACGAATGGGTTTAAGTCAGTAGGAGTCTGACACTCCCTTCTGCTTTACCCAGAGCGGGAGGAGTCATTTGAAGATTTAGATCGTAAAAAAAAAGGGTGTGACCAGTGCTAGGCTAATTTTTCTGCTTAAATATCCGCTCCATGTAATAAAAAGATAGTATAGAATTATTCAAATAACCAATAGACGAGTAAATTGATTTTTAACCGACTTCCCAAAAAGGAGGAGCTTCTTTTTTATGTTTGTTACCTCAACTCCGACAATTTATTATGAACCGATTTGAAAAAATTTTGTTTTATTTAAAGGATATACTTGCAGATTGGTTCCATTTTCATTTCATCTAAATCGGTTACGAACTTTGGATTTTAAATCAAAATAGCTGGAATTTGTCTACTTGGATGATGGTTTTATGTCATCCAAGTATACGTAATTGCGTATTTTGCTTTTCCGCGATTTTGCAGTGGTATTGTTAGATGTGGGATACCACTAAAAAGTGAAAAATAAAAAACTTTTTACAAAAAAATACAACCGACTTCCAAAAAAAACACTACAAAGTAAAAAATAACTTTAATTTCGGAAGTCGGTGTCAAAATAACAAAAACACCGACTTCCGAATTTTTTTTTTTTTTACTTTGTAGTGTTTTTTTTTTGTTCATTTAAAAATGAGCATTCAGTTAAACTTTGAACCAGCTATATTTTCGAATAGAAATATACTTTTGACCCGTTTTTTACGTCTAAACTACATCAAAAAACTACAACACACTTTTGTCCAGTATACCTAAGTCATGTTGGGCATAAAGGAAATGCAAAAAGCATAAAACGGTTTAGTAATAGGTATGTCAGTATGTGTATAATTTTCTATTTTCGTCCCGTTCAGGAGTTGAAGTGTGCGCTATACGTTAGTATGTAAAACCAGTGAGCGGTAAAAAACAGTTCTATTTATAATTCACTGTTAACGTTTTATTTTTCCTTTCGATGTGGGTTGTAATGAGATAAGCACTAAGCGAGGTCGTGGGTCTATTTATATTCTGCAACCATAGTAATGTTGAAAGCCTTCTTTTATAATGACGTCATTGATATAAAATGGTGTCAGCTGTCGGCGTTCTCTTTTTTCTTTTCATTACTTATCGGAAAATGGTGTGGTTTTATTTTTATTTTATAGCTACTTGATGGCTTCAATATGTCAGTGTACAACTACAAAACGTACCAACTCTTCAGCTTTACAATATTACTATAAATATCTTTGATGGTTAGATGGTTTACTGCTAACATTAGGGTACTTATTACTTATGATATTTCTGACTCTCATTTTTAAATTTCATTTATTCATTTTCTAAACATATCATTTACATTTTTAAATAAATAATAAATAAAATAAATAACACAGGGTCCAAGCTACCGGTGGTCAGGGCTCCCGAGAGAGGAACCTCCTCAATATACGCGCCGTGTCCAGGAGTACTGCTTTCTGGATCAAGCCCTTGATCCAGCTGCCCAACGAGAGCTTCTTGAGGTGTTGGTCGAGGCTCTTGGCAATTATGCCATTGGCCGTCACGACTATCGGCACAATGACTGCTGTGTTCACATCCCACATATAGACAACCTCGCGAGCCAAGTCAAGATACTTACTTTGTTTCTCTTTCTCAGACTTCACGAATCTAATCTCATTTGTTATTATTATACTTGCTGAACAAGTAAACGTTGTTTTGCCATATAAAAAATACCCTATGACACTTTACACTAAAAAAATATCATAATAATCGATCAAGCCGTTTTGGAGGAGTTCGATAACAAACACCGGGACACGAGATTTTTATTTATAAGAAGATCTAAGGGCAAAGGATTTCCCTCCATTCTTTTCACTGTTGTTCAAGTATGTTTAAACCCAGACCCTGTACCTATTTTGCGTTATTTTAAAATTGCCAATAATCATTCATTTGGAACACAAACAACCACACAATGATTGCATTTCGATTGTAAAACAAACAATAAATTCATCGATAGCGAGGAAACCACTTCTATTCTAAATATACAATACCCGTGTTCGTTTAGTATTTCATACGAATTTAATTTATGCGTCCTAAATATGGATCGTAATGAAACAGAAATAAGTCGGAGGAATGCCAATGAAATTACTGGCTTTTGTGAAAGACACAGATCTCGGAAACACCTCGGCGACAGTTGCTAGGGACGGTTTCGTCACTTTTTATACAAAATAAACATGTCAATTGGTGTCACTTTTTAGTCATAGGAACTGACGGCCCGTGATAGTTCTGAAAATGTTTATGACAGTTGAAATTTGCGCTGAGAGTTTATTTGTGGACACAATATCAGGTGGAATAATGAGAACTGGCTGAAAATAATAAACAATAAAATCTAATCGCTGTCGGTGCGACGCATGGCTTGGTGAATCCATGGTCTGTGTTGCGTAATTTGTTCGAGTTGCGAAATTTGCTCGAAAGAGTCACCGCGGCCCTGGAACGCAAAGAGGGTTAGGCCCAACACGGAGTTTTAGTCAGTAAGAAAATGGCACTACCTTCCAGTCCGCCCATAGCGAAAATAACCATTTTTATAATTTCCAATCCTCTAAAAAATGTGGTATGTGGGTTCTTCCTTAATTCTCTTTAGTAGTTGAATGACACTGTTTGCAAATAGAATATGTTCACCTTTGAAAATTTTGACAATTTCTGTGACACTGAAAACTAAGACATTTGCGCTTTGCGCTCACAAATGGCATTTAGTAATAATGCTTCAAGTCGTTGCCAGCCAGGATCCATGCTCTGTGCTATTTTCCTCTGCGGAAGATTCGTTAGCAAATATGACGACTCGTGACTCGTGACAGTTTTGGCAATACCTGTGACAGCTGAAAATGCACTTAGCGTTAAGCGTGTACGTCTGCTTGATTCCATTCTCTATGGTGAAAGCGTAGGTAAGCTCTATGTGATCATACCATTCCTAAATTACTTTTTTTTTATTACGGCGTGAGTGATTACGGTTTGATCAGGCGATTGTTCCCCACTCACATTGTATTATTATTTTCCTTATTCATTCCATTAATACTGGAACTTCATTAACCCGAATAAAAGCGATGTTTGTGTCATGTACCTCTAGTAGTCGAGAAGCAATACAAAAAGTTATAACCAACTTATTATATTTAAGTGGACAGTTTAAAGACTCTAAATATTGTAGTGACAGATATAGAGGTAGGTTTACCAACAAAAGAAAACTTTCCCAACTGTACCCACATAAATAAATATTAACACTACAAAAATCTCGAACTGGAAAAGTTTCTTCAAGAAGCATAAAAGAAAATATTATAACTCTACATATAATATCAGTACTTATTCAATATTTAACAACATCGTCGTAAGCATCTGTTACCGTACAACATACATAAATCACATTGATTTTTTAACAATACAATATTCTAGTTTGTTGTTAAAAACGAAGTTTTCTTAATCCTTATTCCAGATACATTTGTATTTTATTTGTTAAAACATTCAGAGTTTGCTTGAGAAAAGATTTCTTTATTTGACTGTTTCCAGAGCTCATTTTTCAGCAATAAATTATTAGAAACAAAGCTTTAAAAGACGTTTGCTTATTTCGGATTCCAACGACATTATTGCGATTTATTCTTTTTTAAGCATTTCCTTTAACTCATTTATGAGTCATGCCGTCACTTTCGGTGACATTATCCTGTTGTTTTTATCCAAATTCAGTGTTGTATTTCTTGCCATGCATAGGTTATCTGAAAAAGTTCACTTTTAGCGATAAGGCCGTCCATTGGGGTGACACAATGGGCGGCCTTTAGTGATGTTTTCTTAATTTATCTTTTCTTTAACGCAAATTAAGAGAACAACATAATAAAGAGTTTTCTGTTCTATTTATTTGGGTTCAGTGAGGTATGTCTCAGGATAAAGACGTACCGCACTGAAACTATATCTCTTATTTAACACCATCTCAACAGCCGGGTCCTTTCTGGCGATAATAGTATATTTCACAAATACATTCGACGTTTTCGTCTTCGTCGTGGTCTTCACATAGATTCACAATGTTCTAAAATATACCTCTGACGCAGTTATAAACGTGGCCACCTACTGAATCTAAATAATTTAGGCTAGCTAAATGTAATATGGACTCGAAAAGAGGAAGAACCTCTTTAAAAAAAATAGCACTTAGCTAACATTAAGTACAAACGATTGTCCACCCTTTCCACTCCTTTAAGGTTCAGTTTCCACAAATCCTTTCATCATTAAAATAAACCCTGTACAAAACTTCTTGTTCCTTCTTAGTCCCAGCAGTTTCGACTGTGATCAATTTCTAAATATGTAGCACTTCATGGCGACACTTATGTTGAAAGAACAATATAATTTAGACAGCCATGTCTGAAAGGGCCGGACCCATGGATACTCGTCGTTTGATCAATAATGTTTGCACAACGTTCAGTCACGTCACGATGCCCACCTCTTCAATCAGACCGTCTGGTTTTTGGGTTCAGTACACGGTAAAACATGATTCCTGGTAATAAAGTAAAGAGCGACGGGATGGTCAGAGTGCTTGGTTCATTTTTTTTGTGTCATGTAATAATTACTTTGCATACTACTTATAGTATAAATTCTAATTTCTAAAACATAACAGACAGATGTGTTGCTGGGGAGTTTGTTGGCCACTTCTTCTCCACAGCTAAAACACTACGAAGCGGTAACGGGCGGGCGTTTTGGGGGAATGTCTTTTGTAAAACTTGACATTCAAAAAGAGCTGGCTCTCAGCCTAATTTGAATAAATGACTTTTGAATTTGAAAATATAAAGGATTTACTGGCAATGAACTTGTATATCGAAGGACGAACTAAAGATTTTAAACGAAAGTAAAGTTTTGGCAGTTGCTTGACAAATGCAAAAAAGAGTAACCTATATAATATTTATGAAAATTGTAGATAACAGAAGAATAAAAACCTGAATCATGCTTAGAATTTAGTTATAATAAACTTGGAATTACAAAAATGTCAGTTGTCGACTAGTATGCGCTTCAAATTAAAATTATTTTCGTCATTTCTTTTATAATATTATTATAACGTTTCTACTCGAATTGTTGATGAATAATTAACTTGCAAGGTATAATTAATCCACTAAATTATTAAATAAAACATACTTTTTTTTGTTTTATATTAACACGTTTAGTTCCGATTTCAACCGCGCGCATACTTATCATGTGCACTCTAATGAGTATTGGGTTTATGGTGAGATAAGGTCAAAACTAAAAAGACAGCACCGAATCAGAAACACCACACTGCGTTCCAAATCGGGAATAATGGATGTTGTTAAGAAGGCTGCCAGGCTTAAGTGGGATTGGGCGGGTCACGTTAGAGCCATGCACAGCGACCGTTGGGCAAAAATCTCCACAAAATGGGTGCCCAAAGATGGACGGCGCCGCCGAGACCGACCCAGAAATAGGTGGCGAGACGAGCTGGACGTATACCGCTGGCACGAGGTCGCGGGAAAAGGATACTTGGAAAGACTTGGGGAAGGCGTTTGTCCAGCAGTGGGACAGTACAGGTTAAAAAACAGGCCAGAACTGATAAAGGTTTTTCATAAAGTTTCCTACCTGTACAATATCAAACCAAAGAAAGCCAGTAAGACACTAAGTTACGAAAACAATATGAAGTGGCAACGGAATGAACCCTTTCTATGTTTATGACCTACCTACGATCGTAACTGCGTGGGGTAAAATTAATTAGAGAAACGTCCAGTGTTAATGAATCCTTGAAATTTATTTTCTTTTCCTGATTTGGAGCTTTATTTTAGTTGGCAAATATTTGGCATTGCTGCATTTTGTTATTTATTTGGTGTTGAAATATTCATTCAGATTTCATGATCTAGAGAGACTGATCGATAATTTGATGACTGATTGAATGATGTGATAATAATTAATTTTAAAGCGGGAAAATTTGACTGGATATTTAACAGGAAGACATTTAGAATAGAATGGAATACTCTTTATTATGTACGCCATATAAGTTACACAAAAAGTAGACGAAGAAAACATTTCATAGGGTGACACAATGGCCGGCCTTGTAATGTTACTGGTCTTTGTTTAAATTCATAAGTGCTTCAATAATTGAAAAGTCGGAAATATTTAATATAAAGATCCTAAAGCAAAGTAAAAACGGAATATCGAAAATTCGTCCCAAGTTCAGCAATTCTATGATTCTCACTTGTTGCTTTCTAGTAACGTTGCCTCGAAATCAGGCCAAATATTAATAGCAAAGTTAAGAAAATAGCCCTCGCATTTGTTACAAGCTTGGCCTTATAAAGCCAAGGCCAAGTGTTATAATACCGTTTAAGTGTTGAGAAATTCATACATAAAATTACGTTTGTGATACAATCTTGTGCGTAGCGTGTTGTTATGATTTCATGAAATGAAATACAACCTCGTTCCTTCACCACGGATAGTTTAACAATGAGGTTTTTTTTAAGAATCAGAATATCACAAAAACGTAACAGGAAATGTCTGAAAACAGTTTCCTACAGACAAACACTAGATGGAATGGAATTAGAGGAGACATTTGGACGATAAAGCACCAGTTGCAAATCTGCAAACATTGCGTTTTATAATATTTAGTGGCTTTGTTCACCTCTCATCTGAAGCAAATTCAAGGTTTGGAGGACAATTTTGATTTGATTATATTTTTTGGTCCGTCTACATCTATTTATCTATTCGCCTTTTTAAATCTAATGTTGGGCTTTTAGATTAATTTTGTATAATACTAATAACTCTGACCGACGACTGCTGCGCCGCGTGTCGTGGTTTTGATTCCCGCACGGAACAAGTATTTGTATGGCCTACAGATAGTTGTTCCGGATCTGGCTGTTTGTGTTTGTGACTTTGTATGTTTGTAAACGCACCCACAATAAAGGAGAAATTCCAAGTGTAGGGCAACGTTTAAAAAAATAAAAATAAATAAATATTTGTTACATTTTCACGTTTTTTCAACTAAAGATATTTCGAAGTGTTACTTATGACCAGACTCTGTCCTGGATCAAGGTGAATACATTTTATCTTGAAAATATGTTCCCTTGTAATAATTCCACACTTTCACACGGCTGAAACCACTGGCAAAAGCTAGTTTTGTAATGAAGGCAAATATTACTGAACAATCGATCAGGATGACGTGCCTAAATGGCGTCATAACATTATACCTATGTATACCCCTTGACCTCAAAAACACACCCCACAGTGTACCTTACCCTTATAACCGGGTTAAACTAAAATAAACGAAGGAGGAAAACGAGTGACGAGTTTTTGTAGAAGCCATAACAAGCATGTATTCAACTATTCTAGTGGACAACCAAATCTTCTCATTTTCAAACTAAAAAACTGAATGAAAGTGAAATCTGTATTTTGGCCATTTTTTAAATTATATTATAATAAAATAGTTTTTACCCGACTGCCACAAAAGGAGGGTAATGTAGGTGTATATCTATTTCTTTAACACGCTATGTAGACTAAACGGCAAGATATATTTTAACAAAAGAGTTATTGTGACCGCAGTGCTAACAAAACCGTAACTTTTCAACTAAATGATCTATTGCAATGAAACAACAACTTCATAACGATTGGAAGTAATTAGCCTTCCTTAAGAGTCCTATTACGAATCGTCAATGCTCGTTTGCAATAGACGAAGTTACGTTGGTCTGCGTTGGGAGTACATCTATAGTCCGCGAAACAATTTTGATACTTATTAGTCTGAATAGGATTATAGTTTATTTGGGCGCTCGCGCGAGACTGAGGAGCGCGCGCGCTGAATTGACGCAGAATATATAGTACTTTAATTTTATTTATTGTAATTTTGTTTTACTATATACACAAACGAAAACTAATGAAACGTATTCATTGTAGATTGAAATTTTATATAATATTAATTTATTTGATAAAATTGTTTTTAATTTGGAATATAATGGACGCTGAATCAAGACTTTTCTGGCTTAAATTAGGCTTTCTTTACGTTTTTTTCTGTGAAAACTCAAGGAATTTCAAGAAATTCTAGAACTCCAATAAACAAGTAAAACATTCAACTTACCTTTTAGTAATTTCAGCTTTTAGAAGAATTGATTGTAACAATGTGAATTTGACCGTCAAAGATCCATCGCCGACATTTTTTCTTGCAAACTGAGTTCGTAAAATATTTATAGTAAATTACACGAAAAGAAAAATGAAAATGTGTAACTCTAACTTACAAGAAAGAGACTGGCACTATCGTTATTCAGGATCAAATTATTTAAGTTTTACGATTATTAATAACTAGCTTCTGCCAGCGGCTTCGCCCGCGTGATCCCTAGGGAACATATTACCGGGATGAAAAGTAGCTTATGTGCTATTCCAGACTATAATCTATCTTTGTTCTAAATTTCATTAAGATCCGTTAAGCCGTTCTGGCATGATTGAGTAACAAACAACCAAACTTTCACATTTATAATATTACTCGTTTGGTGTAAAGCGAAATTATAACCATCTTCCCCTCGACATTATAATTATTAAAAGATATTACAAACTGTCGTAAGCCGTTTTCCGAAGCTACTCGCTAGCCTCTAGGCGCCTGGGGGGACCAAACGCCTCCTGCCGGAGGCTCTACGCGGGGGTCGTGCGGTCCATGGCCCTCTACGGGGCCCCGGTGTGGGCGCGTTCCTTGCGGCAGCGTGCTGCCAACTATCTGAACGCGCCCCAAAAGGTGATGGCCCTAAGGATGGCCCGAGGGTACCGCACGATCTCGCGCGAAGCGGTGTGTCTCCTTGCCGGATTGCCGCCATGGGATCTGGAGGCGATAGTCCTCGCGCGCCTGCATGATTGGCGCGTGGAGGTACTACGCCGGGGGGAAACTCCGCTGACGCGGCAAATTGTCGCGCAGCGGACAGACCTCCGGCGCGATCTCATGGCGTCATGGAGACGACGACTGTCGCAACCCAGTGCAGGGCACGCCACGATAGTGGCGATAAGTCCCCTCTTTGAGGAGTGGCTAGAGAGGCGCCACGGCGTCCTCACCTTCCGCCTGACGCAGGTCCTCACCGGACACGGATGTTTCGGGAGGTACCTGCATCGAATCGGGCGGGAGGAAACGCCCGGGTGTCACCACTGTGAGGATCGACCGGAGGACACGGTGGAGCACACTGTGCAGGTGTGCCCCGCTTGGGCGGCGCACCGCCGTGTCCTCGAAACGGCGATCGGCGGCAACCTCTCGCGTCCGGCCCTGGTCCAAGTCATGGTCCGGAGCGAGACGGAATGGGACGCCGTTGCCTCCTTCTGCGAAGCAGTCATGCTAGCGAAGGAGGTGGCGGAGAGGGAGAGGAGACCCTCTCGTCCCGGCCGCCGTGGTGGACGCCGCGGGCGTCGGGGGCCACCTGGTGACCTCCGGCCACCGTAGGCGCGGGCCTGTGGACGGCGAGCTATGGGTGGCTCGCCGTCCGTTCGTCTAGTGACGACAGGCCGTGTCGACGGCGCGTTAGTGTTCCACGCGCGCCTCAAAGAGAGTCAGCACACAGAGGGGCCCGAAAGGGCCGACGCCTGCCGGAGTCGCGGGATTATTCGCAAGAGACACCGTGGCTCCGGAACACAAAGGGCAATGAAGGAACATGGATGGGTTTTAGTCAGTAGAAGTCTGACACTCCCTCCCGCTACACCCAGAGCGGGAGGAGTCATTGGATGATTTCCCATCCCTAAAAAAAAAAAAAAAAAAAAAAAAAAAAAAAAAAGCCTCTAGGCGCCAAGCTAGCTGCCTGCCTGTGCGTTCGCGACCACAAAAATAATCCTTATAGCATGATTCAGTATTCACGCGCGATGGCTTATTATAGCGTTTTTCATGTATAACTTTGGTGTTTCTATACCGATTTCTATGATTCTTTTTTATGGAATAGTTAATAATGTTAACTTTTATTAATGTTAATTAGGGACGACTGAGAGTTTTATAAACGTAAGAGTAGACAAATACAATCAGAAAGCTTCGAACTGCTAAGCTATCGGGAGTTACACGTTTTATTGTTCGTCAATCATAAATGATAGACATATGCTGTCGTTGGATATTTTTTATATAATTTTAAGGAGAACATTTCCGTCATACATGATTTCTGTGTAGCTTTCACCACTAAGGTTGCACACGCGACGGAAGCTTAAAAAATGGAGTAACTTCTCCCGTTTTCCCAACATTTCCCTTCACTGGTCTGCTCCTATTGATTGTAGCGTGATGAAAAGTACACTATAACCTGCTCAGGAGTATGAAAAATAATTGTACCAAGTTTCATTAAAATCCGTCGAGTAGTTTTTGTTTCTATAACGGTTATACAGACAGACAGACAGACAGACAGACAGACAAAAATTGTACTGATTGCATTTTTGGCATCAGTATCGATCCCTAATCATCCCCTGATAGTTATTTTTGAAATATATTTCATGTACAGAATTGACCTCTACAGATTTATTATAAGTATAGATAGATAGATAGACTAGCTGTCCCCCGCGGCTTTGCTCCCGTTTTACCCACATCCCGTTCCCGTGGGATTTCCGGGATAAAAACTATCCTATGTCCGTCTCCTGGTTCTAAGCTACCTCCCCACCAATTTTCAGTGAAATAGATTCAGCCGTTCTTGAGTTATAAATAGTGTAACTAACACGACTTTCTTTTATATATAAAGATAATCGTAAAACTTCTCAAACAATGTGCGTAGGCGTATGCTGCACCTTTCTTTGACAGTTGATAAGATGTGTTGGGATTTATATACATGCAATTTTTACTATTCAGTAGCTCATGCGTATAAAAACTCACACTCTATAATGAGGTTAGAATCAAATAGTACGTCATCATAATATTATTCAAAATTGTACACCATTTTGTATGCGCGATAATGCATCCAGATTTATTATCTAATAAATAGAGCATTATTATTCCACCAACGGAAATAGATTCAGTCAATAGAAGCCAGTGCAGATGGATTATTGCAACTATGCGCTCTAATAGTGATGTGGATAAATAAACTAGAGGAGTGAGCGATAAACAATAGATTCAACGATATGGTTTTAATTCGATTGCCAGTAAAGTATCGATACTCTTCGGCAATAACTTTACTTTTCGAAATTAATTATACTTTCAGGTACTTTCAATACTTTTGGGTGGAATGCAAAGTGATTATTTGCGAGGATTCAGCATCAGCAATAAAGAATGAATTCAACGATATGGTCCCAAGGCAATTTACAGATAATTTTATTATAGATAGGTACCTACTTTCAATGTTTTTTACACTTTATGATAATTTATCTTTTTTCTTTTGATTTAGTTTGCCAAATATTAGAATACTTTTAAGTTTTTTGGGAATTCGACTTATTGAATTTTTCAACCGAAATCAAGTTTTTAATTTTTCTACCACGTCTTCAGTTTGTACCTAGCATATATTAAATGTTATAAAATATTATTATATCCTAAGATTTAAACAGCAACTGAACCATTATTAACAGAGTTGTGCAACGTTTGTTTATTATGTAAACGAGATTTTATTCTACAACGCGGTCAAGTGTCTGACCGACCAACCCTTGTTATAATCTGGCAGACACTGAAATATCTCGAGTAGGCCCAGTTACGAGTGATCCTATGCTCCCGAGCGTTTTTCTCTTTCAACGTGTTGTTGGATTACCTTGTAATTTTGCGAGCAAATGGGAGATCTTAGGGTTATACACTTGTATTTAGTGTACCAAAAATGTAGTAAAAATTATTTAACCATAATCATGTTTGTTTAAACCCAACCATCCCAACCTTTTTTTAGTTTTAACCCAAATATCAGAAAATGTATTACCAATTAAAACAAAACACAAGTCAAGTGTGGTGATATATTGACTGTTGCAAATTCATTCAAGTACCTAATCATTATATGTATTTATTTTGCATTGTTTTTCGTTTCAAAAAGTGTACAGCAGACGCTTACTGGATTCCGAATCTTAAATATGAAGTTTCCTTTGTATATAGGGTGTATTTTTAAACGAGGATAGTGAGTCACACATTATAAAACTTAAGTGAAATATATTGAATCGAAACTATTCATTATTATTATGACTTGTACACGTCATGTTAGCAAAACATAGCTATTTACAGATTATGACATCATATTGACGTCAAACGTTATATGTAGTTGACGTCACAGGTTTCTTTAATACCTTCTGATTGCGGAGCATGATAAAATGATAACACTCATAAGGGAAAATCGAGTAGAACATATCTATAGTACAGTAGATAAATCTCTGATGGCGTGCTTTTGGAAAACTCATTTAAAGATTCCCACAAAGATAACTGCCACGTGAAAACAGAAATGGCCTTTTTGCTAGAAATTATTTTAAAGATACAACGTATCCATAGAAAAATAACCACCCCATCAGTTTTACATTATTACGTCGTAAGTACCTGCCTGTGTGATTTACAAAGTGATTAAAAAATGCTATAGTATGTTGAATTTGTTTTGCAATCGGATATTGTATAGTTTGTACCAACCATTTTCAATATACCGCTTTCAATTTTTTGTTTAAAAAATACAATTTAATTTAGGTGCCATGCACCGGTAACACAACGTCAAAATCATAATATTTTTAAACCAAATTTAACCATTGGAAAAAGCCAGCGAAGTATGAAAAGAAAAAAATAATAAAATTGCATTCCCCATGCCTAGAGGACTGTCCAGTAGTGAATACAAAAGTCCATAGACTTTCCTTCACGTAAAGTTTTTCCAAGCAAAGTTCTTTTAACATCCGCTGTTGTTTCGTTAAGGCGTGAATAGCAAACAAGCCGACTTTACCCCTTACAACATAAGTTAGAGAAGATTTTTCTTGGCGAAGTTTCATTAACAGATATTGCATCTTACAGGTGAAATAAAGGTTGGGGGTTAATGCTCGTTTACATATACGATCTTTATTAATACTCGCAACAGCGGAGTCGTAGAATACAAAGGTCATATAGTATTACAAACATTTTCAACATGCAGACGGTGCAGACCATTCTAATTTACTTTAACTTAATTTGTTGAAGTGGTAAAATTCATTCTTTTTAGGGTTCCGCACCAAGAGGTCAACCAATGGAACCCTCGCGGAAGTCCGATCGTCCGTCCGTGCGTTCGTGTGTCTGTCAGAGGGGTGTATCTCAAGAAGCGTAATAGGTAGACAGTTGAAATTTTCACAGAGTGTGTATTTCTATTGCCGATATAACAGCAAATTATAAAAAATAAAATAAAATTAGAAATTAAAGGGGGCTCCCATACTACAAAAAAAGTGTTATTTTCGATTTATAGTACGGAACCCATCGTGTGAAAGAAAGACTCGGGCATGGCCAGATTTTTTATTTAAATGTGTTTGTAAAAAGTAATCTCTTGAAGAGCTTGAAGGTCTTTTGTATTTGCAAATTTAATTTACTATCTATAATATTTTTCCCGTAAAATGCACGGCAAATAATATTTTTACGATATGGAGGTTCGATACACAATTTTCCTTTCATATGATTTAGGTGCCTACGCAAAAAGGTTAATTCCAAACACAATATTGATAAAAACCTTTACTTTCATATATATTGTATTATTCTTTAAAAAAGGCTAACGATTGTGTACAAGATGGGCTAAAGATGTTTGCATAAAAACTCTAATAAAAGCTTGCTCAATGCATGTAAACACGAAATACCTATTAATATCTGGTAAGATTTTATTTAGCTTTTTATTAAAGCGTACAATATTTTGTAGCAAAATAATGTAAACTGAATAATATATATGTTTTTGAGAGATTTCTTTCATTTTATATTCCCCACAAAAGTCCAAGTTATATTAATTTTATTTTTGAACTAGCTGATGCCTTCGCCCGCGTGACAAATTATATACCTACTAGAACCTTCCACGAGAACAACTCTATCCATTGGTGAAAACAACATGAAATCGGTGCAGTAGTTTTTGAGTCAATCGCGAACTCACAGACAGACAGACGCGGCGGAGGACTTTTTTTCATAGTATGTAGTGATAAAAAACTTTAGACATATTATGTCTATAGTTTTTTGGTTAACATCTGTTTGTTCAGTACCAATGTTTCAATTACAGTAAAATTCTTCTTTACATTTTGTCTTCGCTTAAACAGTCCAGAAATAAACAAAATCTTAATAAGAAAGAATAAGCAAATAATCAAAAAAACCGTCAGCCTCTTATTACAGTTTTTATGATCATACAAGGTTTGGTATCATAAAACGCAGGTACTAGCTGTACCTAAACAAACTTCAGGAAATATAATTATTTACGTAACTTTTTTGTCTTTTTTTACTGGTATTCACAAAATAACGTTAGAAAATGTTTCAGTGTTTTAGGGTGCACGTCACATTTTGAGTAATAATTTTTAGGCATGCTCCCGTTTCATCAACTTTTATTTCAGCTAGAATCAAAAAAAAAAAGGTCGTGCGACGACACAACCTGTATATTTACGATAATTGATAGGTATACAATTTCTAATTAATGATATAAAATAATATAAATTAAAAGTATTTTATTATCTAAAGTTATAATGAATGCGTTCATGGTCGTACTACGAAGTACAACACGGGAGCAACAGCTTAACGTGCTTTCCGAGGCACGGAGAAAACTCGGTATGTTAAGTCACCCATCCACAGACCAACCTCAGTAAGCGTTGCTTAACCCTGAAGATCGAGCTTTGCGGCTGTTATGATTTAGCCACGAGCTCCCCTTTAGTTTACCTATTGAAATAAATATTAATACTAATATTATAAAGCCGAAGAGTTGGTTTTCTTGGTTGAACTTGGTTAATCTCAGCAATTCCTGGTTCGAATGATAAAATATTTTATTGTTGGATAACGAGGAAGGCTATAAGTTATATAACATCACGCTACGACCACTAGGAGAAATTGCGTGCTTCAGCTATCATACTTTTAAACTTGTTCCATTTTTTTCCAGGTTAACGTGAGGCCACAGCTGCAAGTCCTGTATGATAGGAATTACAATGATACTTGCAGAGAAGAGCTATTCTTTTACCTTTTCGCTCTAGCAACTTTTTATCTCTATCAGAAAAGCTGACCTTTAATATATTTATATCCAGTAATCAGCTGTCCAAATAACCTGAGCTCTCAAATCTGTTACCCTGTATGCTAGACGTGGATCAATTTGATCGGTGATTTTTCAATAGCATGCAGTTGAAATTGTCGGTCCGTTATATTGGGCTGTGAATTTCATTGAACTATTTCGAATAAACTCTAAAACGTTACGGAACTTTATAACTTCTAAAATGCTGCTTTTAAGTCGCGTAATGGATTTTTCAGTTTTAGAGTTATTATTTTCCAATATGCCAACGAATAATGGCGCTTTCCTAGAATCTATCTTTCTGAGAACCTTTTCAGTGATAACATTATTTCTGAAATGGGTTTCGTGCCTCTTGAGAATACCTCTAATAAAAACTTAGTCTATCACTCAGAACTTTTACTGTTTTGAGGTTTCGCCTGTACTGATCAATAAACGCAGAAGGTAGATTAGATTTATATATACCTTTTTAGGCTTTATTGGTTAAAAACTTTATCAATTTCTAAAGCTTTATGGTAACGCACGGTGTAGGGTTTTTTACACTACTTATAATGGTCGAAATCTAAATGCTTTTTAGGTCAAAATTCTCTGATATAAACAAAATTATACCCATTTTCATGTTTATAAAAAAGGAAAACGTGCGTGAAAGACGTATTTCGGCTGGAATAATGATGATACCCATGTACTAAATAAATTATATTTAAGTTATATTATTAAGCTATTTTATTTTTTATTTGTTTTATTTTAGGATCCCAGGAACTGCTGGTGCGAATTGAAAAATTGTTTTGTTGTTGAATTGCCCATTTATTGAGGAAAGTAGGATGGCAGCGTTAATGAAAAATGTAATGCAAAGTTGCGCGGATCAGCTATTAAATTATACATCATTTAAATAAGAAACTTTATTCGATTTTGCGTTAAATAATACTTCTTTTCTAGGAAAAAGTAATGAATTCCTAAATAAGTTATGTTTAAGCACTGAAAATTACTCTTGAAAATATAATAAGTACTCAAACTTATCATGAAAGAGAGATCTTTAGTAAGTGATATTTTATTGAATCGAGCTTCGTCGCTTTTACAAGAGCTATCACGGGGTGACTTTATTGTACCAATTTACTTGAAATTAATCAAAGGTTTTACCGACTCAAGGACGGATGTTGATATCAACGATTTTGATATCCCTCATTATAATTGTGTCTTTGAAGCATGGTTGCTTCAAAATCCAGTGTTCAAATCAGTCCAGTGAGGCGGAATTTCTCTAGTAGCTATATAAACAAGACTAAGTTGTAATTAACCAGTTATACAAACTTCTGTCTAATATTATGAATGTGAATATTGATTCATTTGGACACTCAATTCAAATGTTTTTCATTATTGCTCTTGATTAAGTACACGAGAACATACAGAGCTCCGTAGCCTTGACCATTCAATGGTTTCCATTAGTCGTAATTCGATGCGATTCGTCTGTATAAACGGGCCGGGTCTGATCATTAGGGGTGAAGAGCGAGCCACGTAATCATGTGGTACACCTCTAGTCAATCCTTTATATCAAGATCCTCTCCACATTGAACCTAGAGGCTTACAGCTGTTTCCCTTTTGGATAATGTATAGTAATGCATAAGTTATTTGGATGTGAAAGCTTACGGAGTGCCTATATAACTTGACAGCTAGGTTACAGCTCGTTCCCGGTTGTCGGTTGTCGGGCCCGGAGTAAAATCGTGCGTTTTCGGTGCCTCTATGAAATCGGTGTCAGACAAGTTTGAATAGCTTCAAATAAATGCTCTGCCTCTGCAACATTCTATAAAAATCCCGGCCCGATAGTCGGTAAGTGGGAAAGGGCTGATAGAGTTTAGAACGTAGGTACTCAAAATAATTTTGGATTCTTAGTTTTAAAAACGTACCTTTGTTAGCTTTCTGTAAAAATTATAGTCGATGAAGGCTTAATTTTGTAAGGCAAACTTAGGTCGACGGTGACACTTTTCCTCTATTTTTTTTATAAAAATATAAAAAGATGTATACATAATAAAAAGATGAATAATAATATACGGGGTGTCCCAGAACTCAACGTCAAGCCGAAATCGGGTGATAGGACAAATCATAATAGTTACAAGAAAAATATAAAAAAATCTTAGTTATGTATTTTTTTAATTACGGTAAATTCTTTTTTTTTTTTCGATAAATTTACAACCTATGATGATGGTTTTGAGCTCCTTTAGCTACAAATATTTACTTTTTTCGTTTTATTTTGTAATCTTGAGTAGTGCTTGTGTAGTGTGAAACGAAAAATGAAAATAACTAAGAATTCAAAACAGCAGGTTGTTTTGAATTCTTAGTTATTTTTATTTTTCGTTTTGTTCTAGGACATTTGACGTTGAGTTCTGGGAAACCATGTATATAACAACAACAACTTTGCATTTTAGTGTTATTTTTTTGTGTCGACTTAAACATCCGGAAAAAAATTTATAAAGGTTTTTGTTTGTATGAATGCCTTAAGCAAAGAGTTTATAGGTTCATACAGCCTTTGCCAATTCTTCACGTCAAACTTTCAATTCACTGATCGTTTCTTTGATTTATTGTCTTTGAACTGTTAGTTAAGTTGAGCAAAGTTGAGCGGATTCCCTTTTAAAAGCTTTTAGTCACGCTATTAAACATTTGACTATTGACGACTCGTCTCAACTTTGTTCTTTAAGTGCTGATACTGAAAGTTTCGATAACCTTGTAGGCGACATGTAAAAGGACTTGTGTGTAGATGTTTTCAAGTTTGTTGCTAGAGGGATTTCTTATGAGTAAGATTTAATAAAAGCATAAGGCATTTATGTCTTTTAAAAAAATACAAGGATTGCGAAACCATCCCAGGACTTGGACTTTTTAACACCTATGGATGGTTTCGTAATGAATGTGATATTTTGGACTAATTTTATAAAGATAGAAACATCTAGGAAACATTTTCAGAACATTTCTCTTCATCTCCGAAAAATCAGCATTATCTTAAAAAACCTAACCAAAGACATCCTGCGTAAGCTCGTTCTGTCGTAGACTTTATCACTGTCATCTCTGATCAAGACTAGAGTCAAGAGTAAATACATCTAAAATAAAATAAAATAAAAACTTTCCAAAACTATTGTAGCTCAAAGACGGCGCTAAACGAACTGGAATATGAGCGAGAAAAAGAAAAATGAGAATGGAACACATTTACAATGCAGCATTTTATAGCTGTAGGTAAAGAGGAGCGCTAAAATGTTTCATTGTGATGTTTCGCAGACTTTTATTATAAACACCACATAATGTATGTGTTGACGTATTTACAAGTGTGACTAAAATATAAGTTGTGACGTGTAGACACGTTTAGTGCAGATTTAAACAGCGGGATCCGAACTGAGAAATGCTATGAAATATGTATGTGGAATGAAAAGCATGCGGGCATTTTTAATTTATTATCATTAAAATGAAATTTTTATGCAAATATCAAATAATGTTACTGAATAAATTACTGTCAGACTGATGTTATCGTAGGTGACTGAACGTGTACCTGCTTATGAAGAGTATTGTCACAAGTCTTATAAATAAATGTAACTAGATCGAACATTGATTTCTTATTTTTTATTGTAATTATAAACAACTTTTACTAATTAAATCAATAACAATTAAATCTTAGTTTTATATGACCAATTGTATAGTTATTATTTTGTATTGTTCTCTAGTTTATTTTAGTTTTTAAGTAATGCTATCAGTTGACATTTTAATTTTTAATTATGTATAATGTATCTATATGGATTATTCCGAAATAAATGAATTAATAATAATAATAATAATACACTCAGAATCGCACATTCCAAAGCAATGAGAGGTGGGTTTATAGGGCTTGGGAGCGACCTGACCAAGGTGTGACTGATACGCGCCTACCGGATGATGACGCCATGTGTTCATTCTGGCGCAGCATCTGGTCGGTGCCTGTCAATCATACCGAGGGCGACTGGACTCGGGAAGTCGAACGCGCGTGCGATCCGATACCAGAAATGGGGGCAATTACTATCAGCCCCCAAGATGTAGCTTGTGCAGTCCGTCCGTTGCCTAACTGGAAATCTCCAGGACCGGACGGGCTGCACAACTTTTGGATAAAATGGTTTAAAGGATCGCACGCTCGCTTGGCATCTCAATTCCAGTCTGCCTTAGAGTCAGGGTCGCTGCCCCAGTTCCTAACTACAGGAATAACCCACCTGCTCCATAAATCAGGTAGTACCGCGGAGCCTAAAAATTATAGACCGATCACGTGTTTACCGACGGTCTATAAAGTTCTTACATCCATTTTGAGAGCTAAGATAAACCATCATATTGATAGTAATTCAATTATGTCTGCCTCTCAGAATGGATGTAGGAACGGGTCCCGCGGTACTAAGGAGCTGCTCCTCATTGACATTGCCATTAGCCAGCAGGTTCGTCGTTCGCGAAGGGATCTGTCGACATGCTGGATAGATTATAAGAAGGCCTACGACTCAGTGCCACATACATGGCTCATGAGGGTGCTGGAGCTGTATAAAGTTAATGCAGTTCTACGCACCTTCCTGATGTCGTGTATGGGGCAGTGGAGGACGGTCCTTCACTATCCAGGGTGTCGACAGACCCAGGTGAACAGCGACCCGATAAGGATCGAGCGTGGCATATTTCAGGGCGACAGTCTGAGTCCACTGTGGTTTTGTCTGGCCCTCAACCCTCTCAGTACATTGCTGGAGGGTTCGGGGCAAGGCTTCCGGTTGAGAAGAGGTGGTCAGGTCATATCGCACCTCCTTTATATGGATGACTTGAAACTATTTGCTCCTAACAACTTGCAACTGATGAAGCTACTGAAGGTGACAGAAAACTTCAGTAGCGCCATCAGGATGGAATTTGGTGTGGATAAATGTGCGGTCATGCATGTAAAGCGAGGGGAGATTATAGAATTCGTGGGAACACAACTCTCGGATTCCATACACCTAAGGTCCCTCTCCTCAACCGAAACTTACAAGTATTTGGGTATGTCGGAAGCGTTAGGCATCAATGCTGCTGTTATGAAACAATCGTTGAAGGAGCGCTTCTTTGGCCGCCTGAATAAAGTACTTAACAGTCTTTTATCAGGCGGAAACAAGGTGCGTGCCTTCAACGGTTGGGTCATTCCGGTTTTGATGTACTCTTTCGGCATACTCAAATGGACTCAGACAGAACTTGACGCCCTGGATAGAAGGGTACGCTCACTGCTTACCGCAAATCGGATGCATCACCCACGGTCATCGGTGATGAGGCTGTATATCCCGCGGAAGTGCGGGGGTCGTGGCTTCTTAAATGCTAAGACCCTGCACAACCGCGAGGTATGCAGCCTTAGGGAATACTTCCTAGAGGCCGACGTGGGTATGCATCGGGATGTGGTAGCGGTGGACAAAGGCCTTACCGCGCTCTCCTTGGCTAACGAGAACTGGCGCAAACCTGTGGTATTAGATACTAACGACCGCAGGGAGGTATGGCAGAGCAAGGAGCTTCACGGACGCTTTTATCGGGTCCTACATGGGCCCGATGTAGACTTTTTAGCGTCCGTAGCCTGGCTGCGTTTTGGTGACCTCTTTGGGGAAACCGAAGGTTTTGTCTGTGCGATCATGGACGAAGTTATGATGACGAACAACTACCGGAAATACATTGTGAAGGACGGTACGGTTGACATATGTCGGGCATGTCACCGACCCGGGGAATCCATCCGCCACATTATTTCCGGTTGTTCTAGTCTGGCTAACGGAGACTATTTGCACAGGCACAACCTTGTAGCCAGGATCATCCACCAGCAACTTGCTCTGAGATACAATCTTGTGGAATCGGAAGTACCGTACTATAGGTATGTGCCCGACCCAGTTCTCGAAAATGGCAATTGCACGTTGTACTGGGATCGGTCTATCATCACTGACAGGACTATTGTTGCCAATAAGCCTGACATAGTGGTGATAGACCGACTAGAGCGTCGCGCAATGATTGTTGATATAGCAGTCCCTCATGACGAGAACCTCGTGAAGTCTGAGAAAGAGAAACAAAGTAAGTATCTTGACTTGGCTCGCGAGGTTGTCGACATGTGGGATGTGAACACAGCAGTCATTGTGCCGATAGTCGTGACGGCCAATGGCATAATTGCCAAGAGCCTCGACCAACACCTCAAGAGGCTCTCGTTGGGCAGCTGGATCAAGGGCTTGATCCAGAAAGCAGTACTCCTGGACACGGCGCGTATTGTTAGGAGGTTCCTCTCTCGGGAGCCCTGACCACCGGTAGCTTGGACCCTGTTCCCGATGCCGGTGGGCTACTATTTTTATATTTTTAAATGTTTTTTTATTAGTTTTATAGAAATATTTAAAAATGTAAAATATATGTACAAAAAAAGAAATAAATGGAATAATAATAATCTCCGGGACCGGACGGACTGCACAACTTCTGGCTTAAGTGGTATAGCAGCTCGCACGCGCTCCTGGCATCTCAATTCCAGTCATGCTTAGAGTCTGGGTCGCTACCACAGTTTCTAACAACTGGCGTTACCCACCTGCTCCATAAGACAGGTAGTCCCGCGGAACCCAAGAATTATAGACCGATTACTTGTTTGTCGACGGTCTATAAACTTCTTACATCCACCTTGAGAGTGAAAATTAATGATCACATTGAGGTTAACTCAATTATGTCTGCCTCTCAGAATGGATGTAGGAAGGGGTCCCGCGGCACTAAGGAGCTACTTCTCATAGACATGGTCATAAGCCAACAGGTTCGTCGTTCCCGCAAGGATCTGTCGACATGTTGGATAGATTACAAGAAGGCCTATGATTCTGTGCCACATACATGGCTCATGAAGGTGTTGGAGTTGTATAAAATAGATCCAATTTTACGCATCTTCCTTGAGTCATGTATGAGGCAATGGAAAACAGTCCTTCGCTATCCAGGATGTCGACCGATTCAGGGGAATGATGAGCCTGTATGGATTAAACGGGGAATATTTCAGGGCGACAGTTTGAGTCCGCTTTGGTTTTGCTTAGCTCTGAATCCTCTAAGCACATTGCTGGAGTATTCAGGTCTAGGCTATCGGTTGAGAAGAGGTGGTCAAGCCATATCTCACCTTCTTTACATGGATGATCTGAAACTCTTTGCCCCCAACAATTCTCGACTGATGGAGCTACTGAAGGTCACTGAAAGCTTCAGTAGTGCCATCAGGATGGAATTTGGTGTGGACAAATGTGCAGTCATGCATGTAAAAAAAGGGGAGATTATGGAATCTGAGGGAATTCAACTCTCGGATTCCATACAGGTTAGATCCCTCAGTTCAACCGAAACTTACAAGTATTTGGGTATGTCGGAAGCGTTGGGCATTGATGTTGCCAACATGAAGCAATCGTTGAAGGAGCGCTTCTTTGGCCGCCTGAAGAGGGTTTTGAATAGCCTTTTGTCAGGCGGAAACAAGGTACGCGCCTTCAACGGTTGGGTCATGCCGGTATTAATGTACTCTTTCGGCGTACTCAAATAGACTCAAACCGAACTCGACGCCCTGGATAGGAGGGTCCGTACACTGCTGACCGCAGACCGGATGCATCACCCACGTTCGTCGGTGATGAGACTGTACATCCCGCGGAAGTGTGGTCGAGGCTTTTTAAACGCCAAAACTCTCCACAACAGCGAGATGTGCAGTCTCAGAGAATATTTTCTTAAAGCTGATGTGGGTATGCACCGAGATGTGGTCGCAGTGGACAAAGGACTCACCCCGTTGTCCATGGCTAAAGAGAACTGGCGCAAACCTGTGATACTTACCACAGATGACCGCAGGGAGGTATGGAAAGGCAAGGAGCTTCACGGGCGCTTCTATCGGGCTCTTCATGGGTCCGATGTAGATTTTTCAGCGTCCGTGGCTTGGCTACGCTTCAGTGATCTCTTCGGAGAAACTGAAGGTTTTGTCTGTGCGATTATGGACGAAGTTATCTTGACGAATAACTACCGGAGACATATTATGAAGGATGGGACGGTGGACGTGTGTCGGGCATGCCACCGTCCTGGTGAGTCCATCAGACATATTATCTCTGGCTGTTCTCGTCTGGCTAACGGCGAGTACTTGCACCGACATAACCAAGTGGCCAGGATCATCCACCAGCAACTTGCTTTGAAGTACAAACTTGTGGACTCTGAGGTACCGTATTACAAGTATGTGGCCGACCCAGTTCTTGAAAATGAACATGTCACGTTGTACTGGGATCGGTCTATCATCACTGACAGGACTATTGTTGCCAATAAGCCTGACATAGTGGTGATAGACCGATTAGCGCGCCGCACAATGATAATCGATGTTACCATTCCACATGACGAGAATCTCGTGAAAGCTGAGAAAGAAAAACAAATTAAGTATCTCGACTTAGCACACGAGGTTGTCGACATGTGGAATGTGGACTCGGCTGTCATTGTGCCGATTGTCATTACGGCTAATGGCCTGATGGCCAAAAGCTTCGACGACCACCTGTCGAAGCTGGCGTTGCGCAGTTGGATAAAGGGCCTGATACAGAAGGCAGTACTCCTCGATACGGCTCGTATTGTGAGGAGGTTCCTTTCTCTGGAGCCCTAACCACCGGTAGCTTGGACCCTGCTCCCGACACCGGCGGACTACTATTTTTTATATTTTTAAATGTATTTTCTAATTATTTTTTTAAGATATATTTAAAAATGTAAATTGTATGTATATTAAAATGAATAAACGAAATAATAATAATAAAAGTAGCTAGATGAGAGACGCTCAGGACCAGATGATGTGACGATTTTTAGGGGATACCTATATCCAGCAGTAGACATCTTTCGGCAGCAATGGTGATGAAGATGACAATGGCAAGCTAAGCTGAAATTTGAATTAAGCTAAAAGGAAATTCGCTTGTACAGCTTCGGATCTACACATTTGTTGATCTCGCGTCTCTCATCAGATGCCCAATGCAAAATTAAACAGTAAACATTCTGCCTCAAGGCTGCATTTCTTGGCCAAAATTATTCAAATGATATCCTTATTCTAAAAGCTACCAACACACTCGACGCTTAATATTAGCTACAATAAAATGCACTTAATCGCGTGATTTAGAATTCCGTTCACGACACAAATACATCACAGCATTGATTGGGTATTGGATATCAGTCTCCCTTGTCACGATTAATCCTTGTAATGCGTCCCCGTTTTAGAGACTGAGTACATATACTGTGGTAGGAATTTATCCGTAATATGTAGGCAGGTATAGACGCCAGCACATCAAGCTACAACAATCTGTCAAATTTCTTCAATAGATTTTCAACTTTACTGTGAAAGGAATAAGTTTCAAGGTTGATTAGGATAATTTGACAGTTTCAGGTAGCTTGATGTGCTGGCGACTGTACTTATTTGTTATAAAGACAATTTAAAACAATATTAGTATACAAGTATTTAAGCTTGTTTATTACAAAAACAAATGGGTTAGAACCTTTGTAGCATAGCTAACCATCCACCGCAGCGCACGATGAAACGTGTAAATCTATATTTATGGGTAGTAGACACTTAAACAAACAAAAATATTAGTAACATAGTGCGCTAAAATCGTCATGTGACAAAAATGAGTTGGTCATTTGATTGTTGCCACATGACGACTTTAAAAATGAATTAATTACATGTGCAGTAATACATCAAATCATGCACATTTACGGCATAAAATATTAGTCCCTCGGAGCTAAAAATTCAGATCAGTCCTTCAAAAACAAACATTAATATGGACGAATATTAACGTAAACTGAATGCACTTTGACAGCCAAAAGATGTTGCCGCCGCCGCTATGAAATGGCAGCGTGTATTAGCTTATTTAGGTCCCATGAAATATTCAGCTGTGTTTAGTTAAATACAGAATTAGATACAATAGATGGTGAACTGACGTCAAAGGCCTCATAAAGTGGATATAGTTAGGGCCGTTACTATTTGGCTTGTTCTAAGTATAACTTGCTAGCCTAGGCAGTGCTAACCCGAATATAATAATGATGAACGTAAAATTGTATTCCATTATACTTTCTCTAAAACAGAATTCGCTGCTTAGATCTATGCTTCATGATATTTGGAAACTTAGGGTCTTTAAGTCCCACGGCGTCCTCACCTTCCGCCTGACGCAGGTCCTCACCGGACATGGATGTTTCGGGAGGTTCCTGCACCGAATCGGGCGGGAGGAAACGCCCGGGTGTCACCACTGCGAGGATCGACCAGAGGACACGGTAGAGCACACTGTGCAGGTGTGCCCCGCTTGGGCGGCGCACCGCCGTGTCCTCGAAACGGCGATCGGCGGCGACCTCTCGCGTCCGGCCCTGGTCCAAGCCATGGTCCGGAGCGAGACGGAATGGGACGCCGTTGGCTCCTTCTGCGAAGCAGTCATGCTAGCGAAGGAGGTGGCAGAGCGGGAGAGGAGACCCTCTCGTCCCGGCCGCCGTGGTAGACGCCGCGGGCGTCGAAGGCCACCACCTGGTGACCTCCGGCCACCGTAGGCGCGGGCCTGTGGACGGCGAGCTATGGGTGGCTCACCGTCCGTCCATGTATTGACGACAGGCCGTGTCGACGGCGCGTTAGTGTTCCACGCGCGCCTCAAAGAGAGTCAGCAACACAGAGGGGCCCGAAAGGGCCAACGCCTGCCGGAGTTGGGGGGATTATTCGCAAGAGACACCGTGGCTCCGGAACACACAGGGCAATGAAGGAACATTTTTGGGTTTTAGTCAGTAGAAGTCTGACACTCCCTCCCGCTACACCCAGAGCGGGAGGAGTCATTGGATGATTTCCCATCCCTAAAAAAAAAGGGTCTTTAAGTCAATAGTATAATGGTAGTTTAACACGAAATAAAAACACATAAGTTAAAAGTATTTGCCACGGTGTCATTTCGTTGGTTGATCAGTATGCATCATCATAATGCCTGTGATGGTTCCAGTTTGTTGGATAATGTCTTTTAACTTACATCACAGATTTTATTTCCTTATAAGCCATAAGAGGGATGTTTCCTGGATAAAAATAATTGTATTTAGTCGTTTTGTTGGATCATCAAAAAACATTGGAAATGTTTCTTTTAGTATGTCTGTTACGCTTGAAAACCGGAAAGGCTCCTTTAGCGAAAATACAGTCAAAGGAAGACAGACGGTTTGTTCGAAAATTCCACATAACGAATTTGGCATCGCGGTCCAGGCACATAAGAAAACGAAAACAACACTTTGTGGAAATTAAGAAATTCCATGATGCATACTAAGTTCTCTAATGCAACCAAAAAAAGTGAAATAAATATTTTGCTTAGACATGGCTTTAATATTTTTGAACACCTGATACCTTACTCCGATAACGGAGCCCTATTTCTGTCCGTAGGTTTTAAAGAAACCAAAGTTGAATGGTAAGACGGGAGCTAATCCCGTCATCCTAATCAAACCTAACCTGTCCGTATCGAGTTTCCCTAAGTTCCATCAGGTTTTTTTCATAATTTGCTTGCGTGATGCAAGTTAGGGCTCAAAACGTGATAACTATGGCATTTAGTCATTTCTAAAACGTGTTGTAACCGTTTTCTTGAGTGTCTTGATGGGAAATTCACGTTTTCTGATTCCCAAACACAATGAGTGACTCTCTGTACGTGTTGGTAATTACTGTAGGTGCAGAGAGTAATTGAAATATAATTTATAAAATGAATAATAATGATACGCCAGAATATTATAACTAAAATGACAGATGAATTACTAATCTATTAATTTCCGTTAAAATCTCATTAAGGCTGAAACAATCACTTGCTCTAGTTGCATATATTATTTATCATTGTTAACGCCAATATAATTTCTAGTACCAAGGTACAGTCAGATTTAGCACTAAATAGGGACTAACTGATTTTAAACGTTCCAACAATAGGATGATACCTGATATACGTCAGAAAAACAAAAGGGACATTATAGACTATTATGTGCCGACCAAACTGATAAATTTTCCAGTTCTTCACTAGAAAATGAAATCGGTATTTAAAAAAAAAATACAATAGAACGAATCCCGGAATCGCGAAGAATCAGCCATTCAGAAAATTTTTGGGGATACGCTAACTTTTCCTTAGTCCAATCATATTCGTCTGATATTTTCTAGTAGAACCGTGGCATACTAGTACAGCCGGTCGCTTCTGCAGTGCGATTCTGAAAACATGTCGAAGTGAACGACAAGTGAGCTGTCAAACCACACAAACAAGATGGAATGGTAGCCCACTTGTCGTCCACTTCGTCTAAGTGTACACGGTGAGACATCGACAGAATAGACCAACAGTTAACATGTCGAGGTGACGGCTTGGGTGAAGTGAGCTGTCATTCCATCTTGATTATTTGGATTGACAGCTGATTTCTTCACTTTGACATGTTTATAGAATTGCACTGCTGTAGCGTCTCTTTTTAATCGCTTTTATTTTTGACGCTATCTGTACCTGCACGCCACCCATAATATACGATTACAAATGATGTTATTAGCAGACAGGTGTGCCCACAGCCCTGTGTAATCGCTTAGTTGATTCTTACGACGCCCTTGGGAAGGCACAGGGTGTGTATCTCGACGTAACGTGAAATAAGGACTCGCATTTATATTCCTTTTCCCTGCCCAATTCGGTAACTGAAACTGTGTAAGTTGACACTTATGAAACATGGTGGGTAATTTGATTTAATTATGCTAATTTTGTGACGAAATAAGACAGGCTAATTGTTCATCCGGCTTGTTCTAGTTTAAAGTTTACTTAAAAGTAGACGTGTTTATTTTTTACTAATACTACTACAAAATAAACGTTTTATCCCATTATATTTGTAAGATATAAGATATCATGTTTTTTTATGCAAATTACGAGTAATTGTACCGAAAGAGACATAAACAGAAGCCGATTTACTTTCCTTCTTTGAGAATCTATACTAATACTATCTGACACAGTAACCGTTGTTTTGCCATAAAAAATAGAATACAATCTATTCTCAGACCTACCGAATACACAAAAAAAAAAACATGAAAATCATTAAAGCCGTTTCGGAGGAGTTGGATAACAAACACCATGGTCACGAAATTTGTAAATATTAGAAGAAGATTATAATTATTAAGCGGAGGAGTGCATTCCTTTGGTTGAACGCGCTAATCTCATGCAAGCAAAACGTGCGCCATGATTTGAATTGAAAATTGGATCTTTTAGTGTTGGATTATCCATTTAACGAGGAAGCCTTTAATCTGTACATAATATCACGTTACGACCAATAGAAGCGGAACAAAAGAGAGTTCAACTAGTCACTCGATAACATCTCCTCTTTCGCACAATCTCTAACTCTGTTCGAACAACGTTATTTAAGGATGACCTCAAATACAGCGATAAAAACATAATGGAATGTGTACGTATGTACATTTACATCTTTTCTTCTCAAGAGTAGGCGGAAATCCCACGATTATGTTGAAGTGAAGCTTCCTATCGATTTATACCGTTTTGTTTTCAGCTAAAAATAGACGTTAAACAATTTCATGTCTTGAGATTTCGTTTGTGAAGTACTAATTTAATATTTTCGTTCGTCAACTTTAGTACCTATTTTTAACTACCTCCAAAAAAGGAGATGGTTCTTAAATAGTGGAAATCTTTTATTTTGTAAAAATAGATGTAAATAACTTTTGCCATACATAGAGTGTTAGAAGTAACTTTTTTTCCCTATAGACTTACTGAAAACTTACTTGGGACAGCTATCATAATCTTGACTCCTTATTCCATACCCATATCAAAGTAAATTCAAACTTTTATATATAATACCGCAAGGTATTCAGTGATATATGTACCGTACGTACTTATATGAGAGATTTTATATTTTTAAGACGCTTCGCTCCATCTGCTGAACTCTCTGGAGAGCTGGTGTGAAATATGAGTGAGTATTCTTTACCTATATAGGTACCAGCCTTCCGTATGTAAGATGTAAAGGCATCAGTTGCTTTTAGCTACGTCAAAGATTTAAATAAATTTATTTGAATAAAATCTTGTGACAGTTTTTACGTTAAATAGTAGTTTCACAATTCGTAATTTAAGTCTAAAGTCATTTATATTGCACTTGTGTTTAAACATTGGTTGTTTTTATTCTTTCACTTCAAATTGAAAACAAAAACATCCAACAAGACCTTGAATCGACACCATGTGCTGTTAATAATGGCAACGTGAACTCAGTTTTATGTTTCAACAGCGGATACCAGCAAATTCTAGGAAAACGATACAAGTACCGTAATAGCTTGTTTTCACAAACTTCAGTCTGAAAATTTCAACGCCTTCTAGCAATTACTTCCATTTCCAATTCGTCTTATTCTACCACTTGTAGTTAATAACCATAGACATTTATTTGTGTTGTAGATGGACTAAGATTTATAGTAAACGTTTTGTTGAGCATTATTTGATGAAAACCAGCCTGTCTGTTTCAATATAAACGCCCACTCGTAGCTTTTTACGACTATTTAAATTGCATTTATACGCTAAATTTATATCTAAGTAGTTATTGGATTAATTTAGAATAATTTGGGAAGTCTGCTCTTTCTATTTGGGTCAGTTTAACAGAGAGGTAGATGATGGGAAATGAGTCAGGATGCGGCTACAAGTTGATATTATGAGCGGATCACATTGGCTGTATGCATGATGACCGCTGGGCAAGTATCTTGACGAAATTGGTGCCAGGGGATGGACGGCATCACCGCGGCCGACCGGTGCTGACGGGCACCACGAGGACTGGTTTGAGGCAGTACATAATAAGAGGATATGGGGAGGCCTTTACGCAGCAGCGAGACACTATAGTTTAGTTTAAAAAAATATATACCCTTCCACCACCGCTACTCCTCCGCTGTACTCTTCTGATTAATTTCGTTACGGGATTCAAGACAGTTGAATCGTTTCTCCGGGACTCGTCGGGTTTCATTAACTCGGTGTTTTTCTGGTGGTCGCCACTGTTGATTCTGGCTTTCAGGAGTTGCAGTGGTTGGGAATGTGTGGCGGGCTTGTCCCAAAAAAAAAAATACCCTTCCACCAAACGTTGGTTTGATTAGCACAAAAAAGCACAAGAGTCCGTTTGTGGCGGTTGAAAAATCATAGATCTAAAAAACCACACATCCAGATAACCTGAGTGGTTGTGTGGAGAGAAACCACAAGATATTACCAACATCAAAATGGGTACAGACGTTTAGGAGGAGTTCAGTGAAAATAGAGGAAGTAAACAATACCCATTTCTGATAACAGTTATAACTAAATAAACAGCATCCCAGCTTCCATACGTCTACCCCGTACAAATTATTAATATCCATGTTACATATCCGCTACCAGTGTATCCAAACCGCGGGATAACAGTTACTTGTAACTACTGATGCAATATCCGAAACGCGAACTTGCATAAAGTTGAGAAGTTCTAACATTATTAGAGTGAAACTTCCCATTAGCTATCCCACATTCTATCACGATCTAAAATTAGTTTTGAAGAGAATCGCGTTACGAACAAAATCGATTGTAATTGCAAAAGTTTGAGTATGTTTTCTGTTCTTGCAACATGCATAAATTTCCAACTGGATTTGGTTTCAATTAAGTACACAGATAGACCATGTTTTGACTAAATACAATAACTTATATCGCACACTATAAAGCAACAAGCTTCTGACAGCGGCTTTTATGCACATAGTTTGGAATAGCTTTTGTGCTTTTTTAAACTATAATCTATCTCTAAGCCAAATCAGTGTGACTAAGTGACAGACATCTATCCATTCATCCAATATTTTCGCATTTATAGTAGTAATAAGATAAAATTATCTATAAGAGGTCAACAGCTTGCAAACCATAATTATGTAAAACTTCCAGCTGTTATAAGACTGGATGTTTAAGATGGCCCATATAATTTACAATGTCATGCACTAATAAACTTAAATTATTACCAAAAAAAATGGGGCTATTTTGGCAAGGTCATTCTTTTTTAGCACTCAAGTTGCTACGCCAGCAGCTCCTTAATTATGTCGGTTAACAGCGTGCTCGATACGACCCCTGACAAAGTAATTATTTTAGTGGGTATGTTGTTTGCCGTGTTCATTATCATTAGCATCCTTGTTCCGCCCGCTGCTGAGTATAGTACTCCTTTTTAAGGATGGGAATTCATCAAATGACTCCTTCCGCTCTAGGCGAAGCAGAAAGGAGTATCAGACTCTTACTAACTAAAACCCATCAGTGTACCTCCTAATGCCCGTTGCGTTCTAGGGTCACGGTGACGTATAATGCTATTATAGGCCTCCTACTTTTTTTAAATTTTATACTTCTCCTTTCTGTGCAAGTTTCGTCCATGTTTAATCCAACCTTTGTCGATAACCTGCCCTGGCGTACTATCTTACTACAGCAAGTATTTGGGACTTTCGCTCCAATTTCTTACTAAAAAGGTTTAAATCTTCATCTTTACCGGTCTACGCGGTCAAACTATCTGATTAACCACTAGATATTTGAGGATACTGATGAGACTAAAGGGAACAAAATCATGTCTTATGGAAATAAGTCGGGTGAATCATCTAATAACTTCTCCCACTCTAGGCGGAGCAGAAAAGAGTGTCAGACTCTTACTGACGAAAACCCATCCTTGTTTCTCAAATGCCCTTTGCGTTCCAGGGCCGCGGTGACTCTATCCAACCAATACCGCAATGGGGTGGGTGCAAGAGAAACTGAGAAATAAAAGATCTGAGAAAAGAGATGAATTAAGAATAATCATAGCATGAGACGCGATATTTAATGCAACTTTTCCACACGTCATATTCTTTAATACTGACTATAGTGTTTTCTCTGACTATAGTGTTTTAATACTGACTATAGTGTTTGTAAAGTATCTAATTCTACGATTGATGAAGCTTCATCGCTATCTGTACCCATACTTAGCATTATGAATCTATATCTATGTGCGTTCTGATGTTTTTTTTTCTTTAACATTAACAAATACGTTGACAGATTTAAAAGGATAGATAATCGATCGATCAGCTGTGTGTGACCTTTCAACGAATGCTACCGATTGTACTAACTGTCATTTATTTATCGTCAGCTATAAAGTTCAGTGGAACACCGGCTGGTTCAATACTCGTTGTATGTTAACGACTTCTTTGACCCAAGGGCAAACGTCTATCGATGTAAATAGAAAATACTTCAGCGTTAACCATTCATGTGTTATAAAATGGAGAATTTGTTCGAGGTTTTTCAAAGAAATGTAATGAAAAAAGAACTTTTCAAGAATTTAAATTCTCATAAAATGATTTATTATGCGAATATAGAAAACCTGTTTTGTATTTTTAGGTTTAATACTTACAAAGCAGCTTTTTTATTACTCTTAAAAGAATCCTTCTGCTTAGTTGATTCTTTATTTGATGAAATAAAACAATCTTAAAAAAAATTATAGTGAGATAAGTACTGCATGATTTTGATGATACAGATATCGGTAGGATCATGGACGGTGGACTTTCTTTACAAACAAAGCCGCAGGCAAAAGGTTTTTAACACAAAAGCGAGTTGTTTCTGACTTTTTAAGCTATAGAATCATAAATTACGTGTCCACATTATGTTTTATTTCCCCTTCATTGACCTTTAGAACAGCACAGAAATACAAGACACCGTGAAAAGTTTTGAAAAGGAGCATAGATACGAGAATAGTTATTCAAATACCCTTGTCTATTTGAAAAATAAAAGTGTTTCGTACTAATGTACCACAGAATAATGTCCCAAAGGTTGTATATGCTGCTAAAATGATAGGAGCTCGGTTTGAAGATAAATAACAGGTTTAAAAAAGTTTAAGAACCTCATAGCAACGTAACATTAGGTAAAAAATTTTTTCATGTATTAATTAAACACATCACAAAAGGCTGTTAATTAACGCTGTCTCTAGAGGCTCAATAGCAATATTTTTTACTAACATTTACATATTTGCCCCGAATTTTTTTGCCTTGTTTCATAGTTAGAATATTACAGCGAAAATGCTTTTAAATTGATTACTTAACTAGAAGTCCACCCATGCATCGCACAGTTGCCAATAGTTTATTTAATTTGAATACGAAATATATTATTCAAATTATGGTGAAAAGCGCTTCAAAATCCGTTGCGCAGTTTAGTAGAATGTGATCCCATAAGCTGACACAAAAACAACTTTATTTTAAAGTAAGTACTTATAGAAACATACTAATGACACCAACCGTATATCACTACCCTGTTTATTTATTATGATTATAAACAAAACAACATCCAAATAATAATAGCTGATAATAGGAAAGTTCGCAAGTTTATGCATGACAGACTGCCATACCTAGTTGTCACGCTGACTGAGGAACCGGTGATCAAAGTATGATGTCAACGTTACGACGTATAGCTTATTAACGGAAGCTGGTACGGTACTATCTTCGGTAAGCTGTATTCGGACAGACTAGTTGCCAAGTCTAATGATTAACAGAAATTTGTCTTGCTTATCAGGGCTACCATTAAACTTACGAGTAGGTAGGTGCTAACACGTCAAACTCTAACTGGAATTTGAAGTTAATGTAGGATTTTAGGTGGGTAGGTATATATTTTTTTTAGTGAATCGTTTAATGTAATTAATAGGAAAGTAATTGCCAAACGTCATTGCAATGAACAGGGGTTATTAAAACATGGTGATAAACGAAGTTTTTTGCAGTTCAAAAATTAAATCGATTTCATTTGATAAAATGGACAAAAAAAAAACCAATAGAGGCTCTAGACAAATTTCCTATCAAAATTTTTATTATATATAAAATTTTATAATTTTTATGGGGAATATGCATGCGATATTTTTATTTGCAAAATGAAATAATTATAAGCTCGAGTTAACAATCATGAAATTATTTTTTAAATATCTTCATCAGCGATGAAGCTTCGAAGATTACAATTAGAAAGAGAAGACAGATCTGCCAGATACCAGCTTGATGCGCTTGAGTCAATTGAAAAACGAGCCAAGAAGATCATTAGCAATTATAGGCTCGTCGAATCGAAGCTCCAAAGTCTTGAGCATTGACGCCGAGTGGCTGGCCTGTCAGTTTTCTATAGGTTGCATTTTGGGGAGTGTGCGACGGAATTGCATAATTTAATTCCGCCAAGCCCGTTCCATCATCGGACCACAAGACGTACGGCGAAGCGCCACCGGTACATGGTGGACATTCCACCTATACGCACAAAACGTTTTGGGAATACATTCATTGTGCGTACAGTTAAGGAGTGGAATTCCCTGCCTGAGTCTTTGTTTCCTGATAGCTACAACCTGGGAGTCTTTACATTAAGTCAAGAGTGAATAGGTTACTTCTAGGCAAGCGTGCTCCATCTTAGACCACATCATCGTTTAACATCAAGTGACATATTATAGTGGTCAAACGTATGCCTATCAATAGCTAAATGAAGAGACAGATATTATATTTGTTTAAAACTACTTTTTTCTCTTTTTTTTTTTCAGTTATCGTCGCACTATCATCTTTTCGGCAATAATTGTCAAAATGAAGCCACATTGTTTTGAAATTAGAAATGCGTTTGTCAATTTTCCACTGCAAAACGAATGCGATTGCGCCAGAATAAAAAGGTACAAGAATAGACATTGTTATAAAAACAACTGGACAAGTATCAAAAAGAAACATTCAATACCAACCTAATAACAATAAAAGCAACAAACAAGCTTAACTATGTACATAGTGTTAATTTTAGGTTTTTTTCTCATTTTCACATTCACTCGACTAACGCGTAGTGATTAAATGAATTACAACTCATTTGTGATAATTTCGTCGGTAGCGGTTTTTGCTGAACACTAATATAACACCGTTAGTGTAATGGCTACTATTATCATTTGCTTTTCGCGACAAACAGCATGTAACAGTAACCTTGACATAGTAAACCATAGATTCTTTTTTTTAGGATTCCGTAATCGACGGGTAACCCCTATTACTAAGCCTGCGCTGTCCATCTATCCGTCTTTCAGCGGGCTATATATCATGAAATGCAATAGGAAGACAGATGAAATTTTCACAGAATGTGTATTGCCGCTATGTAATTAGAATTAAAAATTAAAGGGGGGCTCCCATACAAGAAACGTGTTTTTTATCGATTTATGATACGGACCCTTTATTTATTTATTTATTTAGACTTTATGCACAATAGTGGTACATGGGCGGACTTAATGCAACAAGGCATCAGGTCTTTAGTGTGAGACCCGACTCGCACTTGACCGATTTTTTTGCATGGGAAATTACGTCTCCCGCTTTGAGTGGAGTTGAAGGGAGTGTAAAACTTTAACTGACTTTAACCAACTCTTTCCTAACAATTCCGCTACCAAACCATGGATGGCAAAGTTCAGAAAATTGAGGGTAATCAAGAGCAGAATATTATTGATGAGTTATCGGAAAATTATAAGACTTTTTATGGCTTTTCTATGCATATAAATTACTAACCTATAATGGATAAATTCTGTCGTAGAAAGATTGATGTCAAATTGGGTCGTTGGTAAATTAAACTTGTCTGGAAAACTGTTTTTAGATTTAAATAAAGCAGTGCAAAATTTTGACTAAGGATTTTTTAGCGCAGTGAAACGAACTTTGTGTGGGTGATGATGTATGTAATATACGGCTAAGTGCGAGTCCGAAAATCACACGAAGAGTTACTAACCATAAATCTTAATTTTTATAATTTGTCGTTAAAGCGGCAATAGATACCTGTGGAAAGAACAATGCCCACTTCCCATACATTTAAAAACCTGATAATGAAAGTACATTTATAGTTATAAGGTATAGTAGAAAGACTAGTTTAAGTTTAGAAAATAATGTCCAACAGTCATTTTTACGATTTAAACGCCAAGAATTCCAAAAAATACGTTGCAGTTTATGCAACGTATACGTTGACTTTTTGGTATAAGCGGCATTGTCAAGAGGTTTACAACGGTATGGTAAGCAAAGGTCGTCAGATGAGGAAGATATCGAGATCCAGGGGCGGTAAACAGGGTCATAATAAAAAGAAACACACACAAAATGGCACAATACACAACGAGACGCAAGCACAACAACGGAGCACTGCGCCGATGTCAATTGCAGAACTGTCAAATAGAAAGAAAGAAAGAAAAAGAGTTTATTTGCGGTCAACGTGACACATACCAAAACTACACAAAAAAATCCGTTTCACTCTTGCAATCTTAATTATATGCTGCGTGATTAATTTATTTAATTATTTTTTTTATTTTTAATTAGCCTTCATTATACAAAGACTAATAAAAAAGACTTATTGATTAAATAAAACGTAAAATAATGAATATAACTCAGAAACAGAGTTGAATAAAGTCAAGTATCAGTGTGTAAAATGGAACGTCGTAAAAAAGGCTAGTTGAGATGCGTTCAAAACATTGTAATACATTAACCCTTGAGGTAGAATAAGCATAAAGAAAAACTAAAAAATACTTTTTTCCTGCATTTCTTTTAACATTGTGATAAGCGTATCTTATATAGGTACCTACAATTCAATAAGCTGAATTTTAAGATTTATTACATTTCTATACAAAGTCAGGTCAAAAATGGCCATTCTTCTTTCAACTGTCTGTTTGTATTACGGTACCGACAGACGGACAGATGGATGGACGGACGGACGGATGGACAGACAGCTAGGGCTTAGTAATAGGGTTCCGTTGTTTACCTTTTGGGTACGGAACCCTAAAATACTCCAGTGACGTGAAAAAAATTATACAAGTCTCAAAATCTACAAGGCTAAAAGCCAAATCACATATATAACAGAAAAAAAACAACGGCAGTGCCGGCAGAAGTGAAAACTTGAACATTAACGTTGTGCATTTTTGAATCATCAGTCTTACGAATTTTCGCTCAGGTCACGTGTCCTGAAACGAGTTTAACTTTTTTTACGCATCCCAAAAAAAGTGCTCAAAAGAAAAGCCTTCACTTCAATAAGCGAAGTCAAATACAATAATTGTTAGTTGTGAAAAGTCAAAATTAAATAATGAACTTAAAACATTTTTTTTTTTAAATTTACTTGTAGTAAAAATTAATAAATAACATGAAAAACTGCTACATAATTTAATAAAACAGCGTATGATTTCCTTTGCCCCAACACATACTTTGCAGTGTGTGTCATCTACTAAGAATAACCGATCCACCGCGTACCTACGTGTCATAAGACCCGATTGAGGGATTAATTTTGGTTTGTGTTCGTTCGATAGCTTTTACCTGTTCATTATACAGGGCGTCCCAGAACTCAACGTCAAGTTGGAATCGGGTAATAGGACAAATCATAATAGTTACTAGAAAAATATTAAAAAAATCTGAGTCATGTATTTTTTAAATTACGGTAATTTATTTGTTTTTTTTTTTCGAAATTGTATATCTTGTGATGATGGTTTTGAGCTCCTTTAGCTACAAATCTTTACCTTTTTCGTTTTTTTTTTTGTAGAGTAGTGTTTGTGTAACCTTTTGTTTTAAATTCTTAGTTACTGTAGCCTGTAATTTAATGCAGCTTGTATGTCATTTGACTTACAAGTTTTTACCTCCATTTTCAGAATCCTACTAATATTATAAATGCGAAAGTTTGTGAGTATGTATGGATGTTTGTTACTCTTTCACGTCAGAACGCCTGAAGGGATCTTCACGAAATTTGGCACAGAAGTCTGGAATAACACATAGGCTGCTTATTATCCGCTCGCGAGCGAAGCCGCTGACAGAAGCTAGTATTGCATAAATGGACATCATACATTCAAACTTAAAAATCCGGACAAGTGCAAAAGTGTGTCTCGCGCACTCGCTTAATAGGTCGCCCATTACGGGAATCGACTCTTGATTTTACGAGTATGCATAATCAAATGAAGTTCATAAAGTAATAAAGTAGGAACCACCGAACACTATTCTGACGAAAAGATAAGTTGGAATCAAGGACAAACTTAGGTTAGTACTTGATTTATACGTAAAATAAAAATGATCAAGGGTAAGTAGGGATTGATTCAGGAATAAATAATTATATACCTTCTACCTTTGTTATTATTGTTTATTAACTTTGCCCTTTGCTCCTGTCGTCAGCAGATTCTGTCGTTTTCGTTCGTAAGCTGTCAAACTAAAGCAAATTAAATTTCTTCAAGACAAGTCATGAACGATAAATTGGGGCTAAAACGTTAAGGAACATTATGATTTTATATTATAAGAAGATATGGAGAGGATCATGTTTTTAGCGCAAGTTTGTATTGTTATGTATGTTCACATGTGCCTGAAAAACCATGATAGGTATGTAAAAGTACATACGTAAAGAACAACTCACAACAATGCGATGTTCAGAGAATTAGTTTGATATGCAAATTGATTTCAACTTAGATCGACCACAGTTTCAAACTACAAACTGCCATTCTTTTTCAGTCATTTAAAATGTCACATTGTTTCTGATTGTTAATGTACCTACATCTAATCTTTTATTTATCTATTTAATAAAACCTTTTGAAAAATCAAAAGCCATTCATTCAATTTAGACTTATAATAACAACACTTTTGGACGTCAACGTTGCACAAGTAAAACATACTCTGCATAGGAGAACTCGGATAAAGATAATAATGTTTCTAATGTTTGTAAAGGGTCTCTTAAAATTCTGATACAATTTCATTATTCATTTCAATATTGTAAAATTTCACTATTGCCCTCCACTAGATGAATCCCACGACTTCATTCATCTAGTGGAGGGCACAGTAGAGGTTAGTATTTCAGTATCTTTTGTTTTATTTATTTATTTATTTATTCCAGTAAACTAACTTACAAAACATCTTCATACCTTCTGAGTATCTAAAAGTCAACAGCAAACCTCAGTAATGGAATCGTACTTTTTAAACGCTGAAATAATTTCATGTACCGGTCAACTTAGTACGATATACTGAAATCACCCTATCAGTTTGAGGAGGGCTGTCCCTTACACCCGTTATTTTACAGTGAAGAAAAGTTTATGTACAAAGGCGAGCTTAACTCAAAGTTGAGTTTTCCGTAAGTAGTCCAAAGAGTCCGCCTTTCAATGCACTTCACCAACCAATGCAACCTTTCAAATTCAAAACAAGATGTATTTGCGAACATGTTTTTCCTAACGGAGCCGAAAATAACAACCCCGTCGGAGGTGGCGTACCTCAACTACCCAGGCAACTCTCTGGAACACAAATTCAAGAAGCAAGCTGAGGTCTGTGTGTACGTCCGAGATGACATTTGTTGTCGTCGTCTCCGTTGCTTTGAGAAATCGGGTTTTTCTGCCATTTGGCTGCTTGTGGACACTGGCGTGGAGAAATCAATCTACATGGGCGTATACCGATCGCACAGCGGTGATCAGGAGACAACTGCGCTATTTAATTCCCTCGTGGAGTCGACTGACGTAGCCCAACAACGGTACCCAACAGCAAAGCTCATTTTTCTGGGGGACTTCAACGCCCACCATAAAGAGTGGTTGTTCCCGTTCCAGAAAACTGACTACACCGGGTTAGAGGCACGCAAGTTTGCTTTAACGCTAGATCTAACCCAGCTGGTGAATGTGGCAACGCGGGTACCGGATGTTGACGCCCAAACACCTAATTGCTTGGACCTTCTGCTGACAACTGATCCGGACAGTCATTCAGTATCGGCCTCAGCTCCGCTGGGAACGTCTGACCACTGTTTGGTGAAATCCGTATCGTACTGCTCTCCTCCTGATGAGAGCCCCAGAGGCACGAGACGAGTATGGCGATACGAGTCAGCAGATTGGGATAAGATGCGGCACTTTTTTGCGTGTTATCCTTGGCGGCAAGTGTGCTTCTCCTCGGGTGACCCCTCATGCTGTGCTGACGTGATTTCGGACGTGATTCGGCAGGGGATGGAGTATTTTATTCCATTCTCCGATATTCCGCTCGGTCACAAATCGCGGCCTTGGTATAATGCAGAATGCGCCTTCGCTGAGGCCCGTAAAGACTCTGCTTACCAAGCGTGGATCAAGGCCTGCGACCGAAAAGTCAAAGCACGTAGGATTCGCAAGACGAAGGGAGCCTTTAATTCTGCCACTAAGTTCTGCAAGCGGGTTCTACGAGGGGCACGTTTTGACCATGTTGGACGTATTGGGGCCAAATTAGCATCACACCCCCCGGGTAGTAAGCAGTTCTGGTCCCTATCGAAAGCCGTCACAGCTATGGAGCTGTGACGGCTTTCACAGGCATGGGCCTAGGAGCTGTCATCCAGTCTCAACTTCGGCGCCACCATTGAGTGCAAAGCCCAAACTGCGGCCAAAAAGCTGGGCATCCTAAATAGGGTGAAGCGATACTTCAAGCCTGAGCAGTTTTTAACTCTATATAAAGCACAAGTCCGATCCTGCATGGAGTATTGCAGCCACCTTTGGGATGGCTCAGCCAAGTATAAGCTTGCCGCGCTTGTCTCGGTGGAACGCAGAGCTAAGAGGCTCATTGGCGACGTAAAACTGGTGGATGCCAAGCTACACAGCTTGGCTCATCGCCGCAAGGTTGCCTGCTTGTCGGTCTTCTACAGATTGTACTTCGGAGAGTGTGCTCAGGAACTCCACGACCTCATCCCACCAGCCCCCTTCTACCATCGGACATCCAGACGCACAGCAACTTGCCATCTCTACCTTGTTGCTATTCCACCACCTCACACTAAGCGCTTCCAAGCGTCTTTCATAATGCGCACAGCAAAGGAGTGGAACTCTTTGCCTGCGTCTGTGTTTCCGAACGCTTACAACCCTTATCTTTTCAAAGTTAGAGTGAACAGGCTACTTCTGGGTAAGCTCGCTCCATCGTATACTTTGTCTCTGTCATCTCTGACCAAGACTAGAGTCAAGAGCAAACCCATACCAAATAAAAAAAAAACATCAAATCTGAATCCTTATGGCTTCACACTGTTCACACTTCACATTTCAGTTCAGTATTGTAACAAATGGTGTGGAATAATTCACCAAAATTGTATACCCACTACTTTCACAGTCAATTTATTTTCATCTTGTTAAAACGATTCGGATGTAGAACTATGAAACTGTTAGTGGTTCTTTTAACTTAAGGTTTATGCCTTCCTGGTTTTTACAATACAACAAGCCATTTTTCATAAATGCTTCGTTCCTATTAGTCGAAGTTGAAAACTAAAATAATTTTTAAATTTTAACCTGTAGTTCCCGAGTTTAGGGCGTTACCAAACAAACACACTCTTCAGCATTAGAGGTATAATATTAAGTATAAATGAGTATAGATTTATTTAAAGCAGCTACGACTAAATACAGTTTTCAAGCATGGTCAACGGCTTGAACTACCTATTTAGCGTATGCAAATTCGTTAAATTTATGGCCTAAACTTCAGCGGAGCTAAGCTCAAGTCTGAGCTTAAGAGTGTTAATACTAGGTAATCTAGACAATGCTTAGTTCACTCAAAGAGAGGACCCTTATAATAATATTAATTTTCGGCCAAGAATATAATAATTTTTTATAAGACCCTTACATTAATTCCTTTTGTTATCAATGTTAATTAGCAATTCTTATATTTAAATATATTTAAAATCATTCCTACAAGAAGACATAAAAGTGGTAAAGGGAAAATCACTAACTTAAACTTTCAATCAATCAATAAAATCATTTATTGCAATCCATAATGTACACATACAGGTGGTAAAATGAATAAAAATAAAACAATTATGGACCCTGTCCGGCACAGCAAAACTTTAAAATAATTAGGAGAGAGGAATTATTATGTACTTGCAATAAGTATAAAATTATTCACACATACATAATATGCACTTTATGTAAAGTCTCTACTAACAAAACCACAATCTTAACTGTAACTAAAATGTACCAATTCAATGATAAACTACGTCATTCTTGGTGTCAAGCGAAAAAAAGTGTACCAAATTAATACTCGGACCTTTTACCCCCGAAGTAATGAAGAAACAATAATTCATGAAATAACTCACCTATCACGCGAACGCTGGCTGTATTCTGTGGGAATACATCTATAAAACATTAATTTTCTAGTGTTTTTTTTATTAATAAAGAGTTATTTCAAATAAATTTATTTAGTTATTTCTGAAACAGTATTTTTGCTTTTTTTAAGCTATATTTTACCATTTAATCATAAATAAAATGTATCTGACTCCGCTTTATGCATCTGACGCAAAATTATAAAGAAAGTGTACCATCGACAGGAAAAAAGGAAGAATGTATTAATCTAAATAATATATGGATGCAGAAACTGATTGAATGATCGATCAACGTACGTGTCGTAGGAAGCTGGAATTGCAAAAGCATGTAGCTTCCTGACACTCCGTAGTGGTCTCAGACCAACAAAAAAAGGAAGAAAGTGCGCCGCAAACTCAAAAAATTAAGCCACCTTTTTATCTTTGTGTGTGTCGAGGGGTTGCCATATTTTGATTTTTTCCCTATAATTTGGGGAAAAATATTATTGTACCCACAATAATATTGTACGAGGAAGATATTTTTTAGTATGGTATTGTACCTAAATTTTTTAGAAAGACTTAAATAAATACATAAAAAAACGAATATAACCAAGTAAAAAATAATATTTATATTTGATTAATCGAATGGGGAAATTTGAAATCATATTATGACAACCCTTGTACTTTATGTCATTGCTTTAGTTAGTTCGTTTCTTGAGGTTATTTGTTCCAAGTTACCTAAAATTCAAAGTATAATTATTAAGAATCGATGTTATTTAAAGTACTTACCTACTAGTGAAAAGTGATTCCAAGAGAGTGAGACTTTTAATGTGATTTGCTGCTGCTTTTACAAGTTTTCACGACACAGAAAGGCATAATTCTATTTTTATTTATAGTTCACTAGATGACAACTCGTGACGTACTAAGAGCGTTGAGCATGGTTTTGGTGTAGGTGTATGCTTGAGCGTGTATGTTTACTTGCAGGAGTACGGTTTTATGGCTTCCCTATTTTTGTTTGCGGTGCGCCGTCTTCCTTTTTTGTTGGTAGGGGTGCACTAAAAGAGGTTTTCCCGAAACTCTTACGGGAACTGGAAAAAAACAGCATAATTATGCGCATACGAAGTCGCCGTCGAAAGCTAGTTGTAACAAATTTTTTCCGAAACAAAACAATTTATTTATTTATTTAGACTTTATGCACAATAGTGGTACATGGGCGGACTTAATGCAACAAGGCATTCTCTACCAGTCAACCTTTGGGTTAAAAAGACTACACTGTGGTAGGTGTACAACAAACAAATAAAAATAAAATATAATTGAGTCATATCGATACAACAAAGTATACAAATAATATATATATACATATACTATAAAATACATATATATTTGCTAAAATAATATACTAATAAATATGATGATTTATAATAATATCTGATTAAGAGAACTTACAATAGTTATGACGAGACCAAACTACGAATGACATGCCTTTAAGTAGTGTTTACGGAGCTTACGCTTAAAGGAAAATTTTGACTCAGCCTTCTTGATGTCATGGGGTAGCATATTCCAGAGTTTAATGGTGGAAATAACGTAGGAGTTAGACAAGAACCCGGTACGGTGAGGAGGAATGTAAAGAATTAAGTTCTTGGACGCTCGGAGGTTAAGATTACTGAAGTAGTAAATGTTGAAAAATAGTATTAGAAAAAATCAGGATTAACTTCCAATAATATACCTTAACGCCAAACTGTACAAGAATTAATTTTCCATCGTTATTATAAAGAATTCGTTGATATTACAAGTAAATCGGCTTCAAAATTAAAAAAGCTTCACGTCCACACATACTTATGATGAATATACCTAGTCACTTCCACCCAAATAACTTTACGTCAAGACACGAAAAGCATGTTACTGACTGACTATACAAGGTGCTGTTTAGCATCCTCGTCAAATTTCAGGAGGTTGTCATAAAAGACATAAATAATCAACTGAAAGTACGGTAGCGGGCAATAACAAACAAGCGTTGCTTGATTTGTATAGATGGATCCAGAAACATCAACGACTGTGAGCAACCGATCTAAAACTGTTCCAGAAAACAGAAAAGGTTAGGCAAATGCTAACTCCCTTCCAAGCTTTTCAAACATTGGCAATTTAGCACAATGTTGCCACAAGTAACCTTGGCGATATTTTGAAACGGTCCCATGGAATGGACACGAAAATATGGCGTAATAATGAATATGGGAATTCAAGGTCATGTATTGTGGTGGTATTATCTCTCACATCGGAACATCAATTTCTGTAAAACAATATTAATGGTTTTAGCGAAAATAGACAATCATGCGTCAGATGTCTTGGAGCAATGATAATATTCATTTTTATGAGCTAGTCATCTAGCTATTATTATTTTTTGCTGTACATAATGGTCATGCATAGAAAAACATCATCTAGGTAAAAAAGAAAGAAATAATAATTTAATTACTCTCCTATTTTGCTAGCTAAATCCCATTTAATAGGGGTATGCCTATTTTTATTAACATTCATAAGAAATCTTCTATCGATCTATTCTATTCAACTATATAAACGACTAGTGAAAAACATTATTGAACTCCAAAATGTAGGTACAATAAGCTCGAAGTGACGTATTGTTAAGTTTTTATCACTGAGTGGCATATAAAGAGGGATTATATTCACACCTCTGATACTGCATAACATATTCGTCAAAATATTACAATCCATTGTAATTCATGATAACTTTGAGCTCTATTACAAGAGCAATAACCGTGAATAACCTATACTTAATTGAAGATCACAGAGATAAAATTGTAAACAACGGAAAATAATGTGTAGAAAACTTTTCTTTAACAAAAAGTCACCTGACGAAACAATTTTGTACTTACAAGTTCCAATATTAGAATAAAATTATACGTTCATTTAGAAAAAATCTTCCTACTTTTTAAACTTAACAAAACAGCTTTAAAATCTTAAAATAAACTATTTGCAGGCTCTAGACTTAATTGAAAAACAAAACGATTTTTCAACTTATTTCTTGAACACATTATAAGTACCTACAAACGTACATAGATCCTTTAAGTGCCTGTCAAAAACTTCGATGACCTTTTAACTATGGCTCTGAATAATGTAATAACTTAACACAAACTGTCAATTTTCATTAGTTGTAACATGAAACTCAGCTCAAGGAACATTTTCGTCGGAGTAATGGCTCACGGAAAGTCCCAACGAGAGGCCCGACTAATTTTAATTTATTTTACACGTGTAATATTAACACGGGAAGCCGTAGTTTAAATAAAAAATATGAAACAGTCTTACCTTGTGTTGGTATATGAAAAATCAATTTCAATTAGTCTTCGTTGTTGTTAACTTCAACAGGAGTAAAACTCGTACAACTCACTGCATGGATATGTTCGCATTACAAATGTATTATTTCATCACAAGCATTAGACTTAAGGATTTAAGTACATCATCCATAACTTTGGTCCACGAACCAGATTCACAATACTCTTACAAAATATATTTACAATAAGTTTAGGATATGAAGGATTGATATCAGCAGTTGCTAATAAGTCACTTGATTGGACCGAAGGGTATAGTCTAGTGCAGGAAACTAAGCTTTTACTCTAATTTTTGGCTATGTTTGGAATTATGAATACACATACACATGGTTGAGGCGACGAAAATAAACTTTGTACTTCAAATAAATCACACACGCATTCACTTCCGACCGAAATATCGCCGTAAAAGTTTAATTTTATTAGAGTAACAAAAGTTGTGTGCCGTCACCAGTAGCTATGGGGTAATATTCAAATATACACTCGCAACTCCAATACAGCAAGCAAAATAAAACGTCCGTACGAAATGCGGTTCAAATATCGCGGCAAGTAGCTGGGCGGCGTGGCCTCACGTCCGCGCGCCCTGCCGCTCAAACGCGGACTGAAAGCTTTCCTGACGTTCCTGAAGCCGGTGCACGATTGAAAAAGCTCACCATATTTTCAGTATTCCCATATGTGTGAAAGAGATGCAGTGATATTTCTTAGTTTGGTGTCAAACACCATGCTCGTGTAGCGTCTATCAAAAGGAAATAGGAAGGTGTTCGTTTCAAAATAAACATTTGCAACGGCAGTCTGGTTTTGGTAGGTCAGACGTGCAAGAAATGTTTAGGAAGGCAATGCTGGTGAAGCTAATTCGGTAACGTGATGTAATATTCTAGAGGCAAGTGATAAGAAGAGGGAGTTTTGCTTTCTTACAGTTCCAAAAGTATGGTTTGAATATTATGCACAATTTGTAACGAAACTCAATTTTACGTGCAATTTGATTGAATTTAGTTCTTTATATATAATTTATGTCTAATTTATTACTTTCAAATAATTACATCAAGTATGTGTTACCTAAAACCGCCTTTTATAAAAAGTATAAAGCTTAATTATTAAAAGGTAGAAACACTTTTAAAGAATCAAACCATCGCGAAAGATTAATAATCACAAAAGATTATTTTAGACTTTAGTACATACTGCGCATATTATTATGTTCCCAACTTGCATAAGTTATGTATTTTTTTTTATTTTCCCATTTATTTTTGGTATGCGTAATGATTGGCGCAAGTAAACCCTTTTTGTTTTCTTTCTTTTTGGTATCGCACCAACAGAACTTCGTTTGCAACCCTACTATATGATACAAAGCGGTCAATATACTTACAATCAGGCTCATTAGCAACCATTCGTCAGGCGATAACGTACCCTGTACAAAAGTGGCACGTAAGTAAAGTTGTAATTATTAGCGTATTCGTTTTCGCCAACGACTTCACTCGCGCTATGATTTTTTTTCATTCAGGCCTGGTTTTTCAATAGTCAGAAAACTTTTAACTGAAAAATAAATATGGCTGTTTGATTGCAGTGTTACTCCTCTGATAAAAAATATTTATTTATTTATTTAACAATTTATGTACACACACGTAAATATAAAAAAAAGGAAACAGAAAAGTAGGTACAAAGGTGGTGGTGGTGGTGGTTAATCTGACTATTGAAAAATCGGCCCTCAATCATTTATTTATTTTAACGTTTTATCATCACAAATGCATCCAACAATCACTATCACTACATAAAAACAAAGTCCTCCACCGTGTTTATCTGTTCGTCTGTTCGCCGATTTTCATGCTGTTTTCATCAATGGATTGAGTGGTTCTCAAGCATGTAGCTTCCTGACACTCCGTAGTGGTCTCAGACCAACAAAAAAATCAAGAAAGTGCGCCGCAAACTCAAAAAATGAAGCCACCTTTTTATCTTTGTGTGTGTCGAGGGGTTACCATATTTTGATTTTTCCCTATAATTTGGGGAAAAATATTATTGTGGGTACAATAATATTGTACGAGGAAGATATTTTTTAGTATGGTATTGTACCTAATTTTTTTAGAAAGACTTAAATAAATACATAAAAAAACGAATATAACCAAGTAAAAATAATATTTATATTTGATTAATCGAATGGGGAAGTTTGAAATTATATTATGGCAACCCTTGTACTTTATGGCATTGCTTTAGTTAGTTCAAATCTTGAGGTTATTTGTTCCAAGTTACCTAAAATTCAAAGTATAATTATTAAGAATCGATGTTATTTAAAGTACTTACCTACTAGTGCACATGAAAGTTACATGAAAGTTGGGATAGTCCATGAAAGTTGGGATAGTCTTTTCAGTGCTACTGATCCAAATATTGCCTGCGAAATACTAACTACAAAGCTCTTATCACTAATTGAATCGAATACCACAGTTAAAAGGGTATCCAAACGATACCAACCACTAAAAGCATGGATTACAATTGGTGTTGTTAGGTGTATAAAGAAACGGGATAGGTTACACGGCCGTGTTAAAAAAAATCCAAACAACACTGAAATTAAGCAGAAATATATACGCTACAGAAACTCATGTGGTAATATAATTAAAAATCTTAAAACTAAATATTATCAGGATAAACTAACTAGCTGCGAAGGTAACTTGAAAAACACGTGGAAAATAGTCAAAGAGGTGTGTGATATGAAACCAAATAAAGTAACTCCGGAAGAGCTTCTTCGTATCAACAACACACCGAAAAAGTCACTTAATGGCGTTAACTCCTACTTTACTTCAATAGGAGGTATTCTGGCAAGCGAAATTTTAAAACAGACTGATACATCCGAACAAGTTTTGGCACGACAAGCGGTAGAGACAAACTCCCTACGGGATTCAATGTCATTTACTCCAACTGATCCTTACGAGGTGAGAGGAGTTATTTTGGGACTCAAAACGCATAGTGCACCTGGATGGGATAAAATATCTACAAACATCCTTAAGCGGAATGTTCAGTCTTTGGCGACGCCTATCGCACATCTTTGTAATTTGAGTCTAGAAACCGGTATCTTCCCTGAACTGTTCAAGAAAGCTGTTGTTTGTCCAATATACAAAGCTGGTGACAAAGATAGGCCCTGCAACTACAGACCTATTTCTCTCTTGTCTACACTATCTAAAATACTCGAGAAAATAGTTAACAAGAGGGTAATCAACTACCTCGAAAATAATAGCTTACTAAACAGCAACCAATATGGATTTAGAGTAGGAAAGTCGACTGAGGATGCGGTTCTTGCCCTCACTACGGTTTTAACAACTTACCTGGACAAGGGAGACAAATGTATGGGAGTCTTTCTAGATCTTCAGAAGGCCTTTGATACAGTTTCCGTTCCTATCTTACTTACGAGGCTTGAAAACGTCGGTATCAGGGGATTGCCTCTTGAATGGTTCAGGGACTACTTGTCTGGTAGAACACAGCGAGTACGTGTTGAGAAGCATGTAAGTGATGACGACATATGCAAATACGGTGTACCACAAGGCAGCACCCTTGGACCCACGTTGTTCCTTCTATACATCAACGATTTGTGTGGTTTGGCTGCGCCGGGAGAGGACATATTTATGTTTGCGGATGATACTGTTCTTGTATTTCATGAAAACAACTGGGAACGAGTTTTCCAATTGGCTGAATCTGGTTTGGCTAGGGTGACCACATGGCTTGAAAACAGTCTTCTGTCCCTGAATTCAAGTAAAACAAAATACGTCTGTTTTACCAAATCCACTGTTGGGAGTGCCGATTCTGAACTTAGGCTTAGGATACACACGTTTCCATGTAACCGAAAAACCGACCACCAAAATTGTAACTGCGCAACACTGTCTCGCATTACCACTATAAGATATTTAGGAGTTACACTAGACGATAAACTTAATTGGAATGTCCACATAGCGTCCCTGGTGGCAAGGATCAGAAAAATGATTTACATATTTAAGAAGCTACGTAAAGTGGCTAATCATAAACTTCTAATCCAGACTTACAGGGCGCTGTGTGAATGCATAGTTAGGTATTGTATATGTGCTTGGGGTGGTGCTGCTAAATCTTTTCTTATTGCTGCCGAACGGGCTCAACGGGCAGTTCTCAAAGTGCTCATGTATCTGCCATTCCGGCACGCAACCACGTCGGTGTACGAGAGGGCTAATGTGCTATCGGTTAGAAAAGTTTATGTTTACGAACTCATTAATAGATACCACAAAAGAATCGTTCCTTCTCTTCCTGTACTGTCCAAGAGAGTAGAATGGTGCCCTGTGCCCCGTCATAAAACATCAGTTGCACAAAGGCACTTTATTGTACTGGCTCCTCGAATTTATAACATTATAAATAAAAAAATCAAAATCAGGAAACTTAAGTCAAATCAGCTTAAAAACGTTATTCTGCCTTGGCTAAAAAGTTTGGACTATGATGCCACAGAAAACTTAATTAAGATGTTATGAAGAGAAAAATTCATACTCCCCCCTCCCCTCCTCACACTAAAACCCTTTCCCTTCCCTTCTCTTATTCCCTACACATTCACACCCATTCACACCCATATACACCACAACTAACACGTACACACACACACTAAAGAAATTATGCATTATTTTACTTTGAATTTATTTTTTATTTTTACTATTCTTGTGTCCTTGTAATGTTTGAATGTCATAAAAAACATGTAACATTATTAGGGGAAGACACTAGCTCCTGTAATACAGTGTACACTAGCGCAGGAGCTAGGGAATCCATAAAAACTGTTTGTATAATTTGTGACAATAAATATTTATGATTTTTTTTTATGATTTTTTTAGTGAAAAGTGATTCCGTGAGAGTGAGACTTTTAATGTGATTTGCTGCTGCTTTTAAAAGTTTTCACGACACAGAAAGGCATAATTCTATTTTAATTTAAGTTCACTAGATGACAACTCGTGACGTAGGTACTAAGAGCGTTGAGCATGGTTTTAGTGTAGGTGTATGCTTGAGCGTGTATGTTTACTTGCAGGAGCACGGTTTTATGGCTTCCCTATTTTTGTTTGCGGTGCGGCGTCTTCCTTTTTTGTTGGTCTATGGTAGGGGTGCACTAAAAGAGGTTTTCCCAAAACTCTTACGGGAACGGGAAAAAACAGCATATGCGCATACGAAGTCGCCGTCGAAAGCTAGTTGTAACATATTATTTTCCGAAACAAAACAATTGACTACTGAAGTAGTAAATGTTGAAAAATAGTATTAGAAAAAATCAGGATTAACTTATATTAATATACCTTAACGCCAAACTGTACAAGAATAAATTTTCCATCGTTATTAAAAAGAATTTTTTGATATTACAAGTAAATCGGCTTCAAAATTAAAAAAGCTTCACGTCCACACATACTTATGATGAATATACCTAGTCACTTCCACCCAAATAACTTTACATCAAGACACGTAAAGCATGTTACTGACTGACTATACAAGGTGCTGTTTTGCATCCTCGTCAAATTTCAGGAGGTTGTCATAAAAGACATAAATAATCAACTGAAAGTACGGTAGCGGGCAATAACAAACAAGCGTTGCTTGATTTGTATAGATGGATCCAGAAACATCAACGACTGTGAGCAACCGATCTAAAACTGTTCCAGAAAACAGAAAAGGTTAGGCAAATGCTAACTCCCTTCCAAGCTTTTCAAACATTGGCAATTTAGCACAATGTTGCCACAAGTAACCTTGGCGATATTTTGAAACGGTCCCATGGAATGGACACGAAAATATGGCGTAATAATGAATATGGGAATTCAAGGTCATGTATTGTGGTGGTATTATCTCTCACATCGGAACATCAATTTCTGTAAAACAATATTAATGGTTTTAGCGAAAATAGACAATCATGCGTCAGATGTCTTGGAGCAATGATAATATTCATTTTTATGAGCTAGTCATCTAGCTATTATTATTTTTTGCTGTACATAATGGTCATGCATAGAAAAACATCATCTAGGTAAAAAAGAAAGAAATAATAATTTAATTACTCTCCTATTTTGCTAGCTAAATCCCATTTAATAGGGGTATGCCTATTTTTATTAACATTCATAAGAAATCTTCTATCGATCTATTCTATTCAACTATATAAACGACTAGTGAAAAACATTATTGAACTCCAAAATGTAGGTACAATAAGCTCGAAGTGACGTATTGTTAAGTTTTTATCACTGAGTGGCATATAAAGAGGGATTATATTCACACCTCTGATACTGCATAACATATTCGTCAAAATATTACAATCCATTGTAATTCATGATAACTTTGAGCTCTATTACAAGAGCAATAACCGTGAATAACCTATACTTAATTGAAGATCACAGAGATAAAATTGTAAACAACGGAAAATAATGTGTAGAAAACTTTTTTTTAACAAAAAGTCACCTGACGAAACAATTTTGTACTTACAAGTTCCAATATTAGAATAAAATTATACGTTCATTTAGAAAAAATCTTCCTACTTTTTAAACTTAACAAAACAGCTTTAAAATCTTAAAATAAACTATTTGCAGGCTCTAGACTTAATTAAAAAAAACGATTTTTCAACTTATTTCTTGAACACATTATAAGTACCTACATACGTACATAGATCCTTTAAGTACCTGTCAAAAACTTCGATGACCTTTTAACTATGGCTCTGAATAATGTAATAACTTAACACAAACTGTCAATTTTCATTAGTTGTAACATGAAACTCAGCTCAAGGAACATTTTCGTCGGAGTAATGGCTCACGGAAAGTCCCAACGAGAGGCTCGACTAATTTTAATTTATTTTACACGTGTAATATTAACACGGGAAGCCGTAGTTTAAATAAAAAATATGAAACAGTCTTACCTTGTGTTGGTATATGAAAAATCAATTTCAATTAGTCTTCGTTGTTGTTAACTTCAACAGGAGTAAAACTCGTACAACTCACTGCATGGATATGTTCGCATTACAAATGTATTATTTACACAAGCACTAAACTTAAGGATTTAAGTACATCATCCATAACTTTGGTCCACGAACCAGATTCACAATACTCTTACAAAATATATTTACAATAAGTTTAGGATATGAAGGATTGATATCAGCAGTTGCTAATAAGTCACTTGATTGGACCGAAGGGTATAGTCTAGTGCAGGAAACTAAGCTTTTACTCTAATTTTTGGCTATGTTTGGAATTATGAATACACATACACATGGCTGAGGCGACGAAAATAAACTTTGTACTTCAAATAAATCACACACGCATTCACTTCCGACCGAAATATCGCCGTAAAAGTTTAATTTTATTAGAGTAACAAAAGTTGTGTGCCGTCACCAGTAGCTATGGGGTAATATTCAAATATACACTCGCAACTCCAATACAGCAAGCAAAATAAAACGTCCGTACGAAATGCGGTTCAAATATCGCGGCAAGTAGCTGGGCGGCGTGGCCTCACGTCCGCGCGCCCTGCCGCTCAAACGCGGACTGAAAGCTTTCCTGACGTTCCTGAAGCCGGTGCACGATTGAAAAAGCTCACCATATTTTCAGTATTCCCATATGTGTGAAAGAGATGCAGTGATATTTCTTAGTTTGGTGTCAAACACCATGCTCGTGTAGCGTCTATCAAAAGGAAATAGGAAGGTGTTCGTTTCAAAATAAACATTTGCAACGGCAGTCTGGTTTTGGTAGGTCAGACGTGCAAGAAATGTTTAGGAAGGCAATGCTGGTGAAGCTAATTCGGTAACGTGATGTAATATTCTAGAGGCAAGTGATAAGAAGAGGGAGTTTTGCTTTCTTACAGTTCCAAAAGTATGGTTTGAATATTATGCACAATTTGTAACGAAACTCAATTTTACGTGCAATTTGATTGAATTTAGTTCTTTATATATAATTTATGTCTAATTTATTACTTTCAAATAATTACATCAAGTATGTGTTACCTAAAACCGCCTTTTATAAAAAGTATAAAGCTTAATTATTAAAAGGTAGAAACACTTTTAAAGAATCAAACCATCGCGAAAGATTAATAATCACAAAAGATTATTTTAGACTTTAGTACATACTGCGCATATGTTCCCAACTTGCATAAGTTATGTAATTTTTTTTATTTTCCCATTTATTTTGGTATGTGTAATGATTGGCGCAAGTAAACCCTTTTTGTTTTCTTTCTTTTTGGTATCGCACCAACAGAACTTCGTTTGCAACCCTACTATATGATACAAAGCGGTCAATATACTTACAATCAGGCTCATTAGCAACCATTCGTCAGGCGATAAAGTACCCTGTACAAAAGTGGCACGTAAGTAAAGTTGTAATTATTAGCGTATTCGTTTTCGCCAACGACTTCACTCGCGCTATGATTTTTTTTCATTCAGGCCTGGTTTTTCAATAGTCAGAAAACTTTTAACTGAAAAATAAATATGGCTGTTTGATTGCAGTGTTACTCCTCTGATAAAAAATATTTATTTATTTATTTAACAATTTATGTACACACACGTAAATATAAAAAAAAGGAAACAGAAAAGTAGGTACAAAGGTGGTGGTGGTGGTGGTTAATCTGACTATTGAAAAATCGGCCCTCAATCATTTATTTATTTTAACGTTTTATCATCACAAATGCATCCAACAATCACTATCACTACATAAAAACAAAGTCCTCCACCGTGTTTATCTGTTCGTCTGTTCGCCGATTTTCATGCTGTTTTCATCAATGGATTGAGTGGTTCTCAAGCATGTAGCTTCCTGACACTCCGTAGTGGTCTCAGACCAACAAAAAAATCAAGAAAGTGCGCCGCAAACTCAAAAAATGAAGCCACCTTTTTATCTTTGTGTGTGTCGAGGGGTTACCATATTTTGATTTTTCCCTATAATTTGGGGAAAAATATTATTGTGGGTACAATAATATTGTACGAGGAAGATATTTTTTAGTATGGTATTGTACCTAATTTTTTTAGAAAGACTTAAATAAATACATAAAAAAACGAATATAACCAAGTAAAAATAATATTTATATTTGATTAATCGAATGGGGAAGTTTGAAATTATATTATGGCAACCCTTGTACTTTATGGCATTGCTTTAGTTAGTTCAAATCTTGAGGTTATTTGTTCCAAGTTACCTAAAATTCAAAGTATAATTATTAAGAATCGATGTTATTTAAAGTACTTACCTACTAGTGCACATGAAAGTTACATGAAAGTTGGGATAGTCCATGAAAGTTGGGATAGTCTTTTCAGTGCTACTGATCCAAATATTGCCTGCGAAATACTAACTACAAAGCTCTTATCACTAATTGAATCGAATACCACAGTTAAAAGGGTATCCAAACGATACCAACCACTAAAAGCATGGATTACAATTGGTGTTGTTAGGTGTATAAAGAAACGGGATAGGTTACACGGCCGTGTTAAAAAAAATCCAAACAACACTGAAATTAAGCAGAAATATATACGCTACAGAAACTCATGTGGTAATATAATTAAAAATCTTAAAACTAAATATTATCAGGATAAACTAACTAGCTGCGAAGGTAACTTGAAAAACACGTGGAAAATAGTCAAAGAGGTGTGTGATATGAAACCAAATAAAGTAACTCCGGAAGAGCTTCTTCGTATCAACAACACACCGAAAAAGTCACTTAATGGCGTTAACTCCTACTTTACTTCAATAGGAGGTATTCTGGCAAGCGAAATTTTAAAACAGACTGATACATCCGAACAAGTTTTGGCACGACAAGCGGTAGAGACAAACTCCCTACGGGATTCAATGTCATTTACTCCAACTGATCCTTACGAGGTGAGAGGAGTTATTTTGGGACTCAAAACGCATAGTGCACCTGGATGGGATAAAATATCTACAAACATCCTTAAGCGGAATGTTCAGTCTTTGGCGACGCCTATCGCACATCTTTGTAATTTGAGTCTAGAAACCGGTATCTTCCCTGAACTGTTCAAGAAAGCTGTTGTTTGTCCAATATACAAAGCTGGTGACAAAGATAGGCCCTGCAACTACAGACCTATTTCTCTCTTGTCTACACTATCTAAAATACTCGAGAAAATAGTTAACAAGAGGGTAATCAACTACCTCGAAAATAATAGCTTACTAAACAGCAACCAATATGGATTTAGAGTAGGAAAGTCGACTGAGGATGCGGTTCTTGCCCTCACTACGGTTTTAACAACTTACCTGGACAAGGGAGACAAATGTATGGGAGTCTTTCTAGATCTTCAGAAGGCCTTTGATACAGTTTCCGTTCCTATCTTACTTACGAGGCTTGAAAACGTCGGTATCAGGGGATTGCCTCTTGAATGGTTCAGGGACTACTTGTCTGGTAGAACACAGCGAGTACGTGTTGAGAAGCATGTAAGTGATGACGACATATGCAAATACGGTGTACCACAAGGCAGCACCCTTGGACCCACGTTGTTCCTTCTATACATCAACGATTTGTGTGGTTTGGCTGCGCCGGGAGAGGACATATTTATGTTTGCGGATGATACTGTTCTTGTATTTCATGAAAACAACTGGGAACGAGTTTTCCAATTGGCTGAATCTGGTTTGGCTAGGGTGACCACATGGCTTGAAAACAGTCTTCTGTCCCTGAATTCAAGTAAAACAAAATACGTCTGTTTTACCAAATCCACTGTTGGGAGTGCCGATTCTGAACTTAGGCTTAGGATACACACGTTTCCATGTAACCGAAAAACCGACCACCAAAATTGTAACTGCGCAACACTGTCTCGCATTACCACTATAAGATATTTAGGAGTTACACTAGACGATAAACTTAATTGGAATGTCCACATAGCGTCCCTGGTGGCAAGGATCAGAAAAATGATTTACATATTTAAGAAGCTACGTAAAGTGGCTAATCATAAACTTCTAATCCAGACTTACAGGGCGCTGTGTGAATGCATAGTTAGGTATTGTATATGTGCTTGGGGTGGTGCTGCTAAATCTTTTCTTATTGCTGCCGAACGGGCTCAACGGGCAGTTCTCAAAGTGCTCATGTATCTGCCATTCCGGCACGCAACCACGTCGGTGTACGAGAGGGCTAATGTGCTATCGGTTAGAAAAGTTTATGTTTACGAACTCATTAATAGATACCACAAAAGAATCGTTCCTTCTCTTCCTGTACTGTCCAAGAGAGTAGAATGGTGCCCTGTGCCCCGTCATAAAACATCAGTTGCACAAAGGCACTTTATTGTACTGGCTCCTCGAATTTATAACATTATAAATAAAAAAATCAAAATCAGGAAACTTAAGTCAAATCAGCTTAAAAACGTTATTCTGCCTTGGCTAAAAAGTTTGGACTATGATGCCACAGAAAACTTAATTAAGATGTTATGAAGAGAAAAATTCATACTCCCCCCTCCCCTCCTCACACTAAAACCCTTTCCCTTCCCTTCTCTTATTCCCTACACATTCACACCCATTCACACCCATATACACCACAACTAACACGTACACACACACACTAAAGAAATTATGCATGTTATTTTACTTTGAATTTATTTTTTATTTTTACTATTCTTGTGTCCTTGTAATGTTTGAATGTCATAAAAAACATGTAACATTATTAGGGGAAGACACTAGCTCCTGTAATACAGTGTACACTAGCGCAGGAGCTAGGGAATCCATAAAAACTGTTTGTATAATTTGTGACAATAAATATTTATGATTTTTTTTTATGATTTTTTTAGTGAAAAGTGATTCCGTGAGAGTGAGACTTTTAATGTGATTTGCTGCTGCTTTTAAAAGTTTTCACGACACAGAAAGGCATAATTCTATTTTAATTTAAGTTCACTAGATGACAACTCGTGACGTAGGTACTAAGAGCGTTGAGCATGGTTTTAGTGTAGGTGTATGCTTGAGCGTGTATGTTTACTTGCAGGAGCACGGTTTTATGGCTTCCCTATTTTTGTTTGCGGTGCGGCGTCTTCCTTTTTTGTTGGTCTATGGTAGGGGTGCACTAAAAGAGGTTTTCCCAAAACTCTTACGGGAACGGGAAAAAACAGCATATGCGCATACGAAGTCGCCGTCGAAAGCTAGTTGTAACATATTATTTTCCGAAACAAAACAATTGACTACTGAAGTAGTAAATGTTGAAAAATAGTATTAGAAAAAATCAGGATTAACTTATATTAATATACCTTAACGCCAAACTGTACAAGAATAAATTTTCCATCGTTATTAAAAAGAATTTTTTGATATTACAAGTAAATCGGCTTCAAAATTAAAAAAGCTTCACGTCCACACATACTTATGATGAATATACCTAGTCACTTCCACCCAAATAACTTTACATCAAGACACGTAAAGCATGTTACTGACTGACTATACAAGGTGCTGTTTTGCATCCTCGTCAAATTTCAGGAGGTTGTCATAAAAGACATAAATAATCAACTGAAAGTACGGTAGCGGGCAATAACAAACAAGCGTTGCTTGATTTGTATAGATGGATCCAGAAACATCAACGACTGTGAGCAACCGATCTAAAACTGTTCCAGAAAACAGAAAAGGTTAGGCAAATGCTAACTCCCTTCCAAGCTTTTCAAACATTGGCAATTTAGCACAATGTTGCCACAAGTAACCTTGGCGATATTTTGAAACGGTCCCATGGAATGGACACGAAAATATGGCGTAATAATGAATATGGGAATTCAAGGTCATGTATTGTGGTGGTATTATCTCTCACATCGGAACATCAATTTCTGTAAAACAATATTAATGGTTTTAGCGAAAATAGACAATCATGCGTCAGATGTCTTGGAGCAATGATAATATTCATTTTTATGAGCTAGTCATCTAGCTATTATTATTTTTTGCTGTACATAATGGTCATGCATAGAAAAACATCATCTAGGTAAAAAAGAAAGAAATAATAATTTAATTACTCTCCTATTTTGCTAGCTAAATCCCATTTAATAGGGGTATGCCTATTTTTATTAACATTCATAAGAAATCTTCTATCGATCTATTCTATTCAACTATATAAACGACTAGTGAAAAACATTATTGAACTCCAAAATGTAGGTACAATAAGCTCGAAGTGACGTATTGTTAAGTTTTTATCACTGAGTGGCATATAAAGAGGGATTATATTCACACCTCTGATACTGCATAACATATTCGTCAAAATATTACAATCCATTGTAATTCATGATAACTTTGAGCTCTATTACAAGAGCAATAACCGTGAATAACCTATACTTAATTGAAGATCACAGAGATAAAATTGTAAACAACGGAAAATAATGTGTAGAAAACTTTTCTTTAACAAAAAGTCACCTGACGAAACAATTTTGTACTTACAAGTTCCAATATTAGAATAAAATTATACGTTCATTTAGAAAAAATCTTCCTACTTTTTAAACTTAACAAAACAGCTTTAAAATCTTAAAATAAACTATTTGCAGGCTCTAGACTTAATTGAAAAACAAAACGATTTTTCAACTTATTTCTTGAACACATTATAAGTACCTACAAACGTACATAGATCCTTTAAGTGCCTGTCAAAAACTTCGATGACCTTTTAACTATGGCTCTGAATAATGTAATAACTTAACACAAACTGTCAATTTTCATTAGTTGTAACATGAAACTCAGCTCAAGGAACATTTTCGTCGGAGTAATGGCTCACGGAAAGTCCCAACGAGAGGCCCGACTAATTTTAATTTATTTTACACGTGTAATATTAACACGGGAAGCCGTAGTTTAAATAAAAAATATGAAACAGTCTTACCTTGTGTTGGTATATGAAAAATCAATTTCAATTAGTCTTCGTTGTTGTTAACTTCAACAGGAGTAAAACTCGTACAACTCACTGCATGGATATGTTCGCATTACAAATGTATTATTTCATCACAAGCATTAGACTTAAGGATTTAAGTACATCATCCATAACTTTGGTCCACGAACCAGATTCACAATACTCTTACAAAATATATTTACAATAAGTTTAGGATATGAAGGATTGATATCAGCAGTTGCTAATAAGTCACTTGATTGGACCGAAGGGTATAGTCTAGTGCAGGAAACTAAGCTTTTACTCTAATTTTTGGCTATGTTTGGAATTATGAATACACATACACATGGTTGAGGCGACGAAAATAAACTTTGTACTTCAAATAAATCACACACGCATTCACTTCCGACCGAAATATCGCCGTAAAAGTTTAATTTTATTAGAGTAACAAAAGTTGTGTGCCGTCACCAGTAGCTATGGGGTAATATTCAAATATACACTCGCAACTCCAATACAGCAAGCAAAATAAAACGTCCGTACGAAATGCGGTTCAAATATCGCGGCAAGTAGCTGGGCGGCGTGGCCTCACGTCCGCGCGCCCTGCCGCTCAAACGCGGACTGAAAGCTTTCCTGACGTTCCTGAAGCCGGTGCACGATTGAAAAAGCTCACCATATTTTCAGTATTCCCATATGTGTGAAAGAGATGCAGTGATATTTCTTAGTTTGGTGTCAAACACCATGCTCGTGTAGCGTCTATCAAAAGGAAATAGGAAGGTGTTCGTTTCAAAATAAACATTTGCAACGGCAGTCTGGTTTTGGTAGGTCAGACGTGCAAGAAATGTTTAGGAAGGCAATGCTGGTGAAGCTAATTCGGTAACGTGATGTAATATTCTAGAGGCAAGTGATAAGAAGAGGGAGTTTTGCTTTCTTAAAGTTCCAAAAGTATGGTTTGAATATGCACAATTTGTAACGAAACTCAATTTTACGTGCAATTTGATTGAATTTAGTTCTATATATATAATTTATGTCTAATTTATTACTTTCAAATAATTACATCAAGTAGGTATGTGTTACCTAAAACCGCCTTTTATAAAAAGTATAAAGCTTAATTATTAAAAGGTAGAAACACTTTTAAAGAATCAAACCATCGCGAAAGATTAATAATCACAAAAGATTATTTTAGACTTTAGTACATACTGCGCATATTATTATGTTCCCAACTTGCATAAGTTATGTATTTTTTTTTATTTTCCCATTTATTTTTGGTATGCGTAATGATTGGCGCAAGTAAACCCTTTTTGTTTTCTTTCTTTTTGGTATCGCACCAACAGAACTTCGTTTGCAACCCTACTATATGATACAAAGCGGTCAATATACTTACAATCAGGCTCATTAGCAACCATTCGTCAGGCGATAAAGTACCCTGTACAAAAGTGGCACGTAAGTAAAGTTGTAATTATTAGCGTATTCGTTTTCGCCAACGACTTCACTCGCGCTATGATTTTTTTTCATTCAGGCCTGGTTTTTCAATAGTCAGAAAACTTTTAACTGAAAAATAAATATGGCTGTTTGATTGCAGTGTTACTCCTCTGATAAAAAATATTTATTTATTTATTTAACAATTTATGTACACACACGTAAATATAAAAAAAAGGAAACAGAAAAGTAGGTACAAAGGTGGTGGTGGTGGTGGTTAATCTGACTATTGAAAAATCGGCCCTCAATCATTTATTTATTTTAACGTTTTATCATCACAAATGCATCCAACAATCACTATCACTACATAAAAACAAAGTCCTCCACCGTGTTTATCTGTTCGTCTGTTCGCCGATTTTCATGCTGTTTTCATCAATGGATTGAGTGGTTCTCAAGCATGTAGCTTCCTGACACTCCGTAGTGGTCTCAGACCAACAAAAAAATCAAGAAAGTGCGCCGCAAACTCAAAAAATGAAGCCACCTTTTTATCTTTGTGTGTGTCGAGGGGTTACCATATTTTGATTTTTCCCTATAATTTGGGGAAAAATATTATTGTGGGTACAATAATATTGTACGAGGAAGATATTTTTTAGTATGGTATTGTACCTAATTTTTTTAGAAAGACTTAAATAAATACATAAAAAAACGAATATAACCAAGTAAAAATAATATTTATATTTGATTAATCGAATGGGGAAGTTTGAAATTATATTATGGCAACCCTTGTACTTTATGGCATTGCTTTAGTTAGTTCAAATCTTGAGGTTATTTGTTCCAAGTTACCTAAAATTCAAAGTATAATTATTAAGAATCGATGTTATTTAAAGTACTTACCTACTAGTGCACATGAAAGTTACATGAAAGTTGGGATAGTCCATGAAAGTTGGGATAGTCTTTTCAGTGCTACTGATCCAAATATTGCCTGCGAAATACTAACTACAAAGCTCTTATCACTAATTGAATCGAATACCACAGTTAAAAGGGTATCCAAACGATACCAACCACTAAAAGCATGGATTACAATTGGTGTTGTTAGGTGTATAAAGAAACGGGATAGGTTACACGGCCGTGTTAAAAAAAATCCAAACAACACTGAAATTAAGCAGAAATATATACGCTACAGAAACTCATGTGGTAATATAATTAAAAATCTTAAAACTAAATATTATCAGGATAAACTAACTAGCTGCGAAGGTAACTTGAAAAACACGTGGAAAATAGTCAAAGAGGTGTGTGATATGAAACCAAATAAAGTAACTCCGGAAGAGCTTCTTCGTATCAACAACACACCGAAAAAGTCACTTAATGGCGTTAACTCCTACTTTACTTCAATAGGAGGTATTCTGGCAAGCGAAATTTTAAAACAGACTGATACATCCGAACAAGTTTTGGCACGACAAGCGGTAGAGACAAACTCCCTACGGGATTCAATGTCATTTACTCCAACTGATCCTTACGAGGTGAGAGGAGTTATTTTGGGACTCAAAACGCATAGTGCACCTGGATGGGATAAAATATCTACAAACATCCTTAAGCGGAATGTTCAGTCTTTGGCGACGCCTATCGCACATCTTTGTAATTTGAGTCTAGAAACCGGTATCTTCCCTGAACTGTTCAAGAAAGCTGTTGTTTGTCCAATATACAAAGCTGGTGACAAAGATAGGCCCTGCAACTACAGACCTATTTCTCTCTTGTCTACACTATCTAAAATACTCGAGAAAATAGTTAACAAGAGGGTAATCAACTACCTCGAAAATAATAGCTTACTAAACAGCAACCAATATGGATTTAGAGTAGGAAAGTCGACTGAGGATGCGGTTCTTGCCCTCACTACGGTTTTAACAACTTACCTGGACAAGGGAGACAAATGTATGGGAGTCTTTCTAGATCTTCAGAAGGCCTTTGATACAGTTTCCGTTCCTATCTTACTTACGAGGCTTGAAAACGTCGGTATCAGGGGATTGCCTCTTGAATGGTTCAGGGACTACTTGTCTGGTAGAACACAGCGAGTACGTGTTGAGAAGCATGTAAGTGATGACGACATATGCAAATACGGTGTACCACAAGGCAGCACCCTTGGACCCACGTTGTTCCTTCTATACATCAACGATTTGTGTGGTTTGGCTGCGCCGGGAGAGGACATATTTATGTTTGCGGATGATACTGTTCTTGTATTTCATGAAAACAACTGGGAACGAGTTTTCCAATTGGCTGAATCTGGTTTGGCTAGGGTGACCACATGGCTTGAAAACAGTCTTCTGTCCCTGAATTCAAGTAAAACAAAATACGTCTGTTTTACCAAATCCACTGTTGGGAGTGCCGATTCTGAACTTAGGCTTAGGATACACACGTTTCCATGTAACCGAAAAACCGACCACCAAAATTGTAACTGCGCAACACTGTCTCGCATTACCACTATAAGATATTTAGGAGTTACACTAGACGATAAACTTAATTGGAATGTCCACATAGCGTCCCTGGTGGCAAGGATCAGAAAAATGATTTACATATTTAAGAAGCTACGTAAAGTGGCTAATCATAAACTTCTAATCCAGACTTACAGGGCGCTGTGTGAATGCATAGTTAGGTATTGTATATGTGCTTGGGGTGGTGCTGCTAAATCTTTTCTTATTGCTGCCGAACGGGCTCAACGGGCAGTTCTCAAAGTGCTCATGTATCTGCCATTCCGGCACGCAACCACGTCGGTGTACGAGAGGGCTAATGTGCTATCGGTTAGAAAAGTTTATGTTTACGAACTCATTAATAGATACCACAAAAGAATCGTTCCTTCTCTTCCTGTACTGTCCAAGAGAGTAGAATGGTGCCCTGTGCCCCGTCATAAAACATCAGTTGCACAAAGGCACTTTATTGTACTGGCTCCTCGAATTTATAACATTATAAATAAAAAAATCAAAATCAGGAAACTTAAGTCAAATCAGCTTAAAAACGTTATTCTGCCTTGGCTAAAAAGTTTGGACTATGATGCCACAGAAAACTTAATTAAGATGTTATGAAGAGAAAAATTCATACTCCCCCCTCCCCTCCTCACACTAAAACCCTTTCCCTTCCCTTCTCTTATTCCCTACACATTCACACCCATTCACACCCATATACACCACAACTAACACGTACACACACACACTAAAGAAATTATGCATGTTATTTTACTTTGAATTTATTTTTTATTTTTACTATTCTTGTGTCCTTGTAATGTTTGAATGTCATAAAAAACATGTAACATTATTAGGGGAAGACACTAGCTCCTGTAATACAGTGTACACTAGCGCAGGAGCTAGGGAATCCATAAAAACTGTTTGTATAATTTGTGACAATAAATATTTATGATTTTTTTTTATGATTTTTTTAGTGAAAAGTGATTCCGTGAGAGTGAGACTTTTAATGTGATTTGCTGCTGCTTTTAAAAGTTTTCACGACACAGAAAGGCATAATTCTATTTTAATTTAAGTTCACTAGATGACAACTCGTGACGTAGGTACTAAGAGCGTTGAGCATGGTTTTAGTGTAGGTGTATGCTTGAGCGTGTATGTTTACTTGCAGGAGCACGGTTTTATGGCTTCCCTATTTTTGTTTGCGGTGCGGCGTCTTCCTTTTTTGTTGGTCTATGGTAGGGGTGCACTAAAAGAGGTTTTCCCAAAACTCTTACGGGAACGGGAAAAAACAGCATATGCGCATACGAAGTCGCCGTCGAAAGCTAGTTGTAACATATTATTTTCCGAAACAAAACAATTGACTACTGAAGTAGTAAATGTTGAAAAATAGTATTAGAAAAAATCAGGATTAACTTATATTAATATACCTTAACGCCAAACTGTACAAGAATAAATTTTCCATCGTTATTAAAAAGAATTTTTTGATATTACAAGTAAATCGGCTTCAAAATTAAAAAAGCTTCACGTCCACACATACTTATGATGAATATACCTAGTCACTTCCACCCAAATAACTTTACATCAAGACACGTAAAGCATGTTACTGACTGACTATACAAGGTGCTGTTTTGCATCCTCGTCAAATTTCAGGAGGTTGTCATAAAAGACATAAATAATCAACTGAAAGTACGGTAGCGGGCAATAACAAACAAGCGTTGCTTGATTTGTATAGATGGATCCAGAAACATCAACGACTGTGAGCAACCGATCTAAAACTGTTCCAGAAAACAGAAAAGGTTAGGCAAATGCTAACTCCCTTCCAAGCTTTTCAAACATTGGCAATTTAGCACAATGTTGCCACAAGTAACCTTGGCGATATTTTGAAACGGTCCCATGGAATGGACACGAAAATATGGCGTAATAATGAATATGGGAATTCAAGGTCATGTATTGTGGTGGTATTATCTCTCACATCGGAACATCAATTTCTGTAAAACAATATTAATGGTTTTAGCGAAAATAGACAATCATGCGTCAGATGTCTTGGAGCAATGATAATATTCATTTTTATGAGCTAGTCATCTAGCTATTATTATTTTTTGCTGTACATAATGGTCATGCATAGAAAAACATCATCTAGGTAAAAAAGAAAGAAATAATAATTTAATTACTCTCCTATTTTGCTAGCTAAATCCCATTTAATAGGGGTATGCCTATTTTTATTAACATTCATAAGAAATCTTCTATCGATCTATTCTATTCAACTATATAAACGACTAGTGAAAAACATTATTGAACTCCAAAATGTAGGTACAATAAGCTCGAAGTGACGTATTGTTAAGTTTTTATCACTGAGTGGCATATAAAGAGGGATTATATTCACACCTCTGATACTGCATAACATATTCGTCAAAATATTACAATCCATTGTAATTCATGATAACTTTGAGCTCTATTACAAGAGCAATAACCGTGAATAACCTATACTTAATTGAAGATCACAGAGATAAAATTGTAAACAACGGAAAATAATGTGTAGAAAACTTTTTTTTAACAAAAAGTCACCTGACGAAACAATTTTGTACTTACAAGTTCCAATATTAGAATAAAATTATACGTTCATTTAGAAAAAATCTTCCTACTTTTTAAACTTAACAAAACAGCTTTAAAATCTTAAAATAAACTATTTGCAGGCTCTAGACTTAATTAAAAAAAAACGATTTTTCAACTTATTTCTTGAACACATTATAAGTACCTACATACGTACATAGATCCTTTAAGTACCTGTCAAAAACTTCGATGACCTTTTAACTATGGCTCTGAATAATGTAATAACTTAACACAAACTGTCAATTTTCATTAGTTGTAACATGAAACTCAGCTCAAGGAACATTTTCGTCGGAGTAATGGCTCACGGAAAGTCCCAACGAGAGGCTCGACTAATTTTAATTTATTTTACACGTGTAATATTAACACGGGAAGCCGTAGTTTAAATAAAAAATATGAAACAGTCTTACCTTGTGTTGGTATATGAAAAATCAATTTCAATTAGTCTTCGTTGTTGTTAACTTCAACAGGAGTAAAACTCGTACAACTCACTGCATGGATATGTTCGCATTACAAATGTATTATTTACACAAGCACTAAACTTAAGGATTTAAGTACATCATCCATAACTTTGGTCCACGAACCAGATTCACAATACTCTTACAAAATATATTTACAATAAGTTTAGGATATGAAGGATTGATATCAGCAGTTGCTAATAAGTCACTTGATTGGACCGAAGGGTATAGTCTAGTGCAGGAAACTAAGCTTTTACTCTAATTTTTGGCTATGTTTGGAATTATGAATACACATACACATGGCTGAGGCGACGAAAATAAACTTTGTACTTCAAATAAATCACACACGCATTCACTTCCGACCGAAATATCGCCGTAAAAGTTTAATTTTATTAGAGTAACAAAAGTTGTGTGCCGTCACCAGTAGCTATGGGGTAATATTCAAATATACACTCGCAACTCCAATACAGCAAGCAAAATAAAACGTCCGTACGAAATGCGGTTCAAATATCGCGGCAAGTAGCTGGGCGGCGTGGCCTCACGTCCGCGCGCCCTGCCGCTCAAACGCGGACTGAAAGCTTTCCTGACGTTCCTGAAGCCGGTGCACGATTGAAAAAGCTCACCATATTTTCAGTATTCCCATATGTGTGAAAGAGATGCAGTGATATTTCTTAGTTTGGTGTCAAACACCATGCTCGTGTAGCGTCTATCAAAAGGAAATAGGAAGGTGTTCGTTTCAAAATAAACATGCAACGGCAGTCTGGTTTTGGTAGGTCAGACGTGCAAGAAATGTTTAGGAAGGCAATGCTGGTGAAGCTAATTCGGTAACGTGATGTAATTAATATTCTAGAGGCAAGTGATAAGAAGAGGGAGTTTTGCTTTCTTAAAGTTCCAAAAGTATGGTTTGAATATGCACAATTTGTAACGAAACTCAATTTTACGTGCAATTTGATTGAATTTAGTTCTATATATATAATTTATGTCTAATTTATTACTTTCAAATAATTACATCAAGTAGGTATGTGTTACCTAAAACCGCCTTTTATAAAAAGTATAAAGCTTAATTATTAAAAGGTAGAAACACTTTTAAAGAATCAAACCATCGCGAAAGATTAATAATCACAAAAGATTATTTTAGACTTTAGTACATACTGCGCATATGTTCCCAACTTGCATAAGTTATGTAATTTTTTTATTTTCCCATTTATTTTGGTATGTGTAATGATTGGCGCAAGTAAACCCTTTTTGTTTTCTTTCTTTTTGGTATCGCACCAACAGAACTTCGTTTGCAACCCTACTATATGATACAAAGCGGTCAATATACGTACAATCAGGCTCATTAGCAACCATTAGTTAGGCGATAAAGTACCCTGTACAAAAGTGGCACGTAAGTAAAGTTGTAATTATTAGCGTATTCGTTTTCGCCAACGACTTCACTCGCGCTATGATTTTTTTTCATTCAGGCCTGGTTTTTCAATAGTCAGAAAACTTTTAACTGAAAAATAAATATGGCTGTTTGATTGCAGTGTTACTCCTCTGATAAAAATTATTTATTTATTTATTTAACAATTTATGTACACACACGTAAATATAAAAAAAAGGAAACAGAAAAGTAGGTACAAAGGTGGTGGTGGTGGTGGTTTATCTGACTATTGAAAAATCGGCCCTCAATCATTTATTTATTTTAACGTTTTATCATCACAAATGCATCCAACAATCACTATCACTACATAAAAACAAAGTCCTCCACCGTGTTTATCTGTTTGTCTGTTCGCCGATTTTCATGCTGTTTTCATCAATGGGTTGAGTGGTTCTCGAGTAAGGTTTTAGTATATAACTAGCTGACCCGCGCAACTTCGTCTGCGTCATATTTTCCATTAACGCTCCGCTCCTATTTGTCTTAGCGTAATGATATAGCCTATAGCCTTCCTCGATAACTAGGCTATCTAACACTGAAATAATTTTTCAAATCGGAGCAGCAGTTCCTGAGATTAGTGCGTTCAACCAAACAAACAAACAAACTCTTCTGCTTTATAATATGAAGTATAGATAAGTATAGATTTGTCAAGCGGGCGAAGCCGCGGGCGTCAGCTAGTTATATCTATAATAGTCCTCTCTGGCAATTTCGTCAACGGTGACCCCATACGTCCTCTAATAATATTTCCTAGCAAGCCTTACCAGATAAAATTCGGTTTACACATACCAGAGTGCCAATTCTACCAATTTTTATCAGCAGTTGAGATGCGATTAATAAAAACTCGAGACGTCAGACATACCTAACTCACACACGCTTATTCTTATAGGTAGTAGGTAGGCTGATGGGTAGGCTGATACTAAACGCCTCTTGGTTGCGTATTGCTTTTACCTCCTTGACGTTCCGACGCCCGACGTCTACTATCAAGCGTTCTCATTCATTATATTTTTAAAATTATTATGAAACCAAATAAATTGTTTATTTTCCAACTCACTAGCCACGGAAATATAAAGATAAAGACAACTAATAGCATTAATAGATTAATCTTAACAATCGCATTAAAGTACACGCTAGCCTCAATTTCAAGCGAGTAAGTCAATTACACTAAGTAGGTCATTGCCCACATGTAAACGAACAACACTATAAATGGATTAAAATGCTTCTGAACATAAATTCGGAAGTGAAGGTCTTTTTAATTTTCCGGAAAGTGGTAATTTTAATTTATGATATTAGAAAAGTGTGAATTATGAAAAATTATAATGCTTGAAAGATTAGGTGAAAGCCGACCCACTGACCGACTCCAGTGAATCTATACTAATATTATAAAGCTGAAGAGTTTATTTGTTTAGTTGGTTGAACGTGCTAATCCTGAGATAAGCAGGTTCAACCAACCAAGGGCTTTTCAATTGAATTGAAAAAATATTTTTCGATTATAGCCGTTTTCGACACTACTACCAATAAGAGCAGAGAGTTAATGAAAATAGTGACGCAAAGATGCGCGGGTCAGTTTGTAGTGAAATAAAACTGAAAAAAAGATAATGGCGAAAATATTTTTGACGGAATTTAGCTGCATACCTGTGTCACCATTATAGACAGTGATTATATAATTAACTTAGTTTTATCAAAGTTTAGAAAAAGGACATCGTAATTGAAAGCTAAAATTTACGGTTTCTTGCTGATAAAAAGTACGCTTTACTTCTTGTAGCTAATCATAGCCAATAAAATAGTGAGCTATGATATCTCATCGGTTAGCAAAAAATATTTTATCTCTTGTATCTTTCTTGCAATTTTGTGTCTGCAATTAAATTATAAAGCAGAAGATTTTGTTTGTTTGTTTGTTTAGTTGAACGCGCTAATCTCAGGAACTACTGGTTCGATTTTAAAAATTATTTCAGTGTTAGTTAGCCCATTTATCGAGGAAGGCTATAGGCTATATATCATCACGCTAAGACCAATAGGAACGGAGCAGTAATGAAAAATGTTACGCAGACGACGTTTTACGGGTCAGCTAGTTTAATTATAAAATGCAAATTCGTGGCTAAGTGGTTTTACATTGTCCTATTTATAGTCAGCTAGCTGACCCACGCAACTTAGTCTGCTTCATATTTTTCATGAAAGCTCTGCTGTTATTGGTCGTAGCGTGATGTTACCTTTCTCGATAAATTAAAAGCACTAAAATAATTTTTAAATAGAAATCAGTAGTTTCTGAGCGCAGCGCGTTAAACAAAACAAACTCTTGAGCACTATAACAATAGCATAGATAAAATATTGTCAAAGCCTAGGTTTCGGGATGAAAATTTCTGCAGTTTATGTGTAGGCACCAATATACGAGCTACAAAAAAAAGTTACTAATGACTCTACTGTAAAGATAATCAAAATGAATTGAACGGTGCTGTTTGCTGACCGAAAATTAATCACCTACCATAGTGTGATTTACTAATATACCTCTGATGTCCAATTATATACAACCTAGCTATAACTTAGTTCTGCCGGTAGTATTTAAACAAAAGAAAATTCTTGTTTACAGTAAACAGCCGGTTCCGCTATAGAATCACGCGCCAAATCCCACTGGAAGCTTCACTAATCAACCTAATGCAAATTAAGATTAAAAGCTTTCAGGATATTTCTATCTGAATCTAACCCCAAGGTGATCTGATTGACCCTCATTAGCAATCTCTATTTAATTTTCTATTTAATAATTACTCTATTTTGTTGACATTTAAACATGTTTTTAAGTTATTTTTTATAATTTATTTAATTTTTTATGGCAGAAACAAAATTGCAAGAAAGATACATTAGCTAAGATATTTTTCAGTAAACCGATGAGATGTCATAGCTCACTATTTTATCAATTAAACAATTTTATAAATCACTAGTTTACCAGGAAACTGGCGACGGTGGAAAGAAAACGTTCCCTAAATTGGTTATCATAGTATGGACATGTGATGTGGAGATATGTGGAAATTCGTGATGGAAGTTAAAAAATACAAAATTTAATACTTATGAATATAATTAAAATATATAAAATAAATCGGATTAGTCTCTTATTTACAAACACAAGACTAAAAAACAATGGATGGACAATGTCAAACATCATTGCTGGAATTGTTTGCTTCCTGACATTGACGACTAATAGAAAAGTACTGTTACGAGCTTGGGGTTCGTGACAATAAAAACAGCCAATTATTTAACCAAAAATGACACATTAATAATCAACACTAGTTTTCACTTTAAACGAACTAATTATAACACACAATCACACTATTAAACACTTCACTTCACTTAATTCGCAGTTGAAGATCACTTCCGATGTATCGCTTGTATCGCCAATTCAATACTGACCCAGTCGCGAGCGGTGCGCACCTTATATAGTCCCACAGTAATTTCCAGAACCTTCGAGAATGGAAATATCTAGAAAGTTCGGGAACATACCGGTCCCGACTGACTAGGTGTCGAAACATCGATAATGTACTAGCATCGAAAAGCCTAGAAAGATTGTGACCCAATTAGTCCACTACTTGATACTAGATGGCGTTAGTAGTACGTTGTGTACCCGGCATTAATTCTGGCGCGTAACAGTACGAAGGAAGAATACCTACATAGTAAATTGGGATAAGAATGGTGATGTGGCTACCATTTGGACTGTGTATTTTATTCTATTGTTACTTGAACAAAATAAATTGCGTTGCATTGTTTTTCACGATCTAAACTAGCATTGACAGGCAATATGATTGATGTGTATCAGTTACATACCTGCAGTTTATAGTGAGAACGTAAAAAAGGTGTAGATCGCTCTCATCAAACAAGTTTTATTTTTAGAATAACGATTTTTTTATATAAGGTTTTATAGAAGCATGTCTTCAAAATTTTATATTTGAAATCGTTAAACCAAAGATGTTATTGGATTTAAGTACTGAAAGCCTGTCAAAAAGAGATTGCCCATGAACAGTACTCTTGATAAATTACTTGTGTCTCAAAACCTTGAACGGCATGAAATATTTAAAATAAAAATATATTTTTAAAAAGATTTTGATTGATATTTAAAATGGGATAGTTTTTGAAAAATAATTAGTACTTTTATGTTTCCGACTGTGATGCAATGTCTCAACTGCTCTTTGAGATTAACGCCACTTAGGCGCAGACACATGTTGTCGGAAATTCCAAATAACATCATGGACATTTTACGAGTCTGGATCTCACCAACACCGGTAAGAATGCATATTGTATTTTTAACGTAGTAGGATTTTTTTTAGTTAGGAACTGCGCTTTATGTTTACGTACCATATAACAAATCTTAGAGGACACAAGTACAATCCATGTCTGAGTGTTAGTTTCTCACCTCAACGTTGGGTTACTGGATTGTAACATAACCTATATAGGTAGAAACCTTCTACTGATGTGTTGGTAATAACCAACTTATTTACTAGGATTGTTTTTTTTTTCAATCACTTAAGTATATTCGAGGATATGAATGAATTGTGTGTAGTATCATTTAGATTGCAGTTGCACAGAATTTTATTATTGGGAACTAATCATTATTTAGTAAGAGGAAGAATAAAATCGAGGCATGTGTCTAGTAGAACATATTATAGTTATATTTTAGTAAATAAAGATGAAAATGTAAGAGATACATTAGGCACTATAGTAGGATACTATTGTTCTTGCCTTGTGGGAAAAAGAACTGTAGGTGGCTGTGTGCATGTAATGTGCATAGTGTGGTATTTGAGCTGGGCACGTTATGACAATGTTAGTGTTCCAGCACTATTTTTGGATAACATATTTTTAGAAGATTAAATACAAGTTTAAGAAATAATCATTCTTATATTTGTTGTATTTGGTGTTGTGTGTTTTACCTTCCCTCTCTACTTACAAAGACCATTTCATGATACCTACCACATCTATGATTTGAGTAGGATCTAGACAATAACACTAAGCGATTGACTATTTTAGTAATGATTTCTTCCATGCTTTGCAATTTCATGAAACGCGGGCATGAGATTTAAAAATGCGCAAAATCTAAATCAGTAAGACTTGGTGAGGTAAAACGTTACAGATTTTACACAAATTATGCTTCAAAGATACCAAGCTCACCCGTAAACCCTTTCAGACCCTTTTAAATAGCTTTTTTCAACTATTTTTTGGTCGAACAGAACCTCAAAATAGTCATTTCATTTTCGTAAATATCTCAGAAATGCCATTGTAGTTAGTAGCAGTAGTATTTAGACATGCCATCAAGTATTTTAAAGATGATTTTATAAAGACACAACAATGTTGAATTGAGTACATTTGTCCATAGTGCCGTGGGCATTCTCCTTTGTTTTTGTTTATTGTCTAGAACACAGCGCAAAACGATAAAAGCCCAAACTTCTCGTAATAAGCAAGAAATCTGCACGCAGGATCAACTTTTTTCTTCTACGTAATCGCAACCACTTAAAATGAGTTTTATTTCACTATAAATAAAGTTTAATTTTGTTGATTGAGATACTTTTGCGCCAAACATTGTGTAACGTAGAGAACCCTGGGCAGTGGAGGGTTAACTTCGTTACGTTTTATTCCAGTGAGGACAGAACAGATTGACATGACAAAATGGGCTCCATTTTTTGGGACCTTTATAAATAATTAGGTAGTCGTTGGAAATTTTATAAACTCGGTGTGTTACGACAATATTAAAACATGAAAAAGTGATTTTAATGCCGGCGAAATTTTCTGGCTTTTTTCACTTTTTTTGTGGGAAAACTTTTGCGTTATATTTTCAGAAGTTTGGAGTTTACTTAATGTTTCACATTTCTTGGTTGAAAAACTCGGTGAAAGTCGACGACACTGAAACGCGAATATTATTGACTTGAATTTGGTAGAATTTAGTTTCCAAAATATGGAGATATCTAGGTGAAAAGTTAAGTTCGAAGTTCACACATTTATTTACTTCTTGTGATCTCTGTCATCTGTTTGCGTTAACTTAATGTGATATGGAAATCACCTAGCCGAGTGATATAATGATTATTTGCGTCACTACGAAATCTTTCGGCTAGCGAAAGTCCAGTTTAGAGTATGCTTATTTCTAGCATGAACTTAGAAAGTCACAGTCAATTTATTTGAACGAAAACGCTTCAATTTCGTACTTTAAATTCAATACTTTAAGAGTACAAAATACAGTAACCACAGAATCCCTGAAGCAACATTTCATTGTCATACGATCACCACTAGTTGCACTACCAAATAAAATACTGGCAATTTAAAACTGTTGGAACCACCTAACATCCTCTTGACTGTGAAACGTTTTGGCTCCGTTGCCAACATTAAAATGTCACCTGTATTACTCGTACTGGAAAGAGATTTACAAGTATGGTGCCGTTAATGGTACCTACGAGTAGCAGGTGACTTTAAAATGTCCTTGACTTTTATTGCGCTGATAAAGGCTACTTTAGTGAATATTCAAGAATTTGGTTTTCGTATGACTCGCCTGCGAAAACTTATGAGTTCTTAGTGTAATATTTATTTGAATTTTATTTGATTGTTATCTGTGAAAACCAATTTCTTATATTATTATGCGATAAGAACACTCATTTTACATAGCTTTGTATCGTAATGTCAGTTCTAGGTAACAAAACAAACAAAACAATAAAAAACAAAAAAAAAAAATTTTTTTTACAACACGCGAAAATTCGACGTACTGTGGTGCGATTTTGTTAACATCTCACCATGTAAGCTAATGCCCCGGCAATACGCTCCGTCTTGCCTGAGAGCATGCCTGCACAAACTTTTTTGCGCAGGTAACTAGCGGTTACCTGTGGAGGGAAAGACAGAAGTTCCGTCTTATAGTCACAACTGCACAGACCTGGGATGCAGGTATGCTCTCAGGTAAGACGGAGCGTGTAGCCGGGGCATATAGTGACGTCAAAAAATTAGCTGTCAATCCATACAAACAAGATCTAATGATATTTCACTTCACGCTCACTCCACATAAGTGAGACGTTGACTTCTGCTAGTCTATTCTGTAAATAACCATTTCGATATCGACTTCACCTGAGTGACTAAGCTTACAAAGTGAACTTTATTTCACACATCATAAGGTTTTATATTTATACGAATTTGAAACTCACCTCGGATTCCGCTGTCGAGACACGAAAATGTTGTTACAGAATAACACTGCTGAATCTACCCCACTGACCCTGTATTCTCACATGTAACAAAAATAAAATGAATAAATATTACGTCTGTTGCCAAGAAACCAATCTATATTCAGGCTAAAAGCGCAAATCATAACATGAAATTACTGAAAAATAAAATTGCAAATATCATTCCGATTTATTAGTATTGGAAAAGCAAAGATCAAGGTGAAAATATTTGAATTGGAAATTGAGATCAATCAAAATTAATAACGACACCTTTCGATAAATTGCAAAATTGGAGTAGCTCATCTTTTATTCCAATTTTGAAGATATTAAAAAGTTATCTTTGGGTATTGTTTTTTTAACCTCGAATCGAAGACGACTGATTGGTTTGTTAAAGCGAGCAACAGTCGTATTTATTTTGATCAGTTTCTCCTTTTTATAAAAGCTTGTACTTAATTTTATTATGGTCAGATTTTTCAACATTCAGATAATTTTTACAATAAGAATAGGAACGGCGGTTTTAAGAATTTTAATAATAAGCAAAACAAAATGTCGTACTAATTCTTATATGGTAAGAACTATCGAGTTTAAATCTCAGTCATAATCTGTCAAAACTACATTTCACTGGGATGAGATCACGACGACTTATTAGGTCACAATCAATTTTGGATAGAAATTAATAAGAGAGAATCAGATTTATATCACAGTATTTCATCTTTAAGCGAGATTTCAAACTTCAAATAAAAACTAAGCTGTGTTAATTTACGTACCTACGTACTTCAAGTTTATTAGCATTTCATTGGCGTAGGAGTGTTAATTAAAAATAAATTGTTTAGAGCCGAGATATTTTAAAAATTTGTAATATTGGTTACGGCAATAGATTAGATTATTTTTATATTACCACCGCGTGGGCGACGTCGAGTTTATTTTTAAACTGTCCCATTTATACGATGTTATTAGAATTTACCTGCCTCAAGATAAAGGCAAGGAGCTTGTAAAAATACTTTGGCAGTAAAATCAATTTATCTATCACTAGTAATTGCGAGTGACTTTTTCTCGTGGACGTCGAAAAGTAACCCACCTCTTTAACCAAATATAAAATGTTGGTATACTATGTCCTTCGCGTTAGGGCAAAGGGCATTAGGAAGAACACGGATGAGTTTACTCAGTAAAAGTCTTACTGTCTAGTAAAAGTCTTCTGCTTCGACCAGAGCGGGAGAGAGAAAATGATGAATACCTATCCTTAAATAAGGTAAAGTATGTCCTAATCTAGGCCATGTTATATCCGAGTACCAAGTTTCATCCAAATCCGTTCCGCCATTGAGACGTCATAGATCCAAAAAATATTTTCACATATATATAATTTTCAAATAAATCCAAAATAATCCCATGGAGATAAAAAGGTTCTAAGACCTAATCCACGCCATAGCTGTTTTCCTGAATTCAAACCATTCAAACGTTGCACTTCATTGATTTAGATACATCTGAACATTGATAGTAGGATTATTTTATTTTAGTACTAAGCTTTAATTCGTTGAAGTGCTTATTTTTCAAAGCCGTTGACGTGAAATTAATCTACCAATGACCAAATTAATAATGTCACAACATGGCGTAATTAAAACTAAATAATTTCGAACACATTGGAGCATGGTCGTCACGCAATGTTTACTGAGCTTCAGTAAGTAAAGTTAGGTACAGTATCTTGTACTTGATCCAGTGATCCAACTACCAAACTATTAATGTCCCCATATAAGATGGAATTATTTGTGCGTCATCACAAATATGAATACTTACAATACTGAAGCAAGCAAGAAATTGCAGAATAAAATATTAGGTAATATTTTTGACGCCTTATTTAGTAAAGAGTTTTTATTTTACATATTATGTGCCAATCGTTAGATTTGTATGTAAAATAGTAGTTATTTTTTATACAGTAGAGTTCTGACCCTCGAAAAATTGTCTTTGAATTTACAGTTACCCTGAAATGATTTACATATGTCGCAGTTTAGTCATTTGTATTCCTTCCCTCGCTACAAATTGCCAATATGCGTTAACTTACTGCTGGCATTTATAAACTTAGGAAGAGTTGAAGTGTGAAGAGTAAAATTATAAATCCGAGAGAGGCATTCCGTAAAATTGGGACTGATGCTAGAATTAATTCAATTAAAAATACGTCACAAATTTGCTGATAAGATAAGTGATTTATAATACATCAACTTTTCCTGCTTGAAAATATTTTTTATTTTGGTAGTAGTCAGTTAAATATAAATGGCTCAATGCTGTTGCCTAAAGGTCCAGCCAGTATATGAGTACAAAAGGAAATCGTAATCTTTAACAACACTACCTATTATTATATCTCTATCCTATTATATTATTTTACATTTTTTTTATTTTTTTTTTATTTAAAAGAATATCTTATTCGGGAAAAGTTATAAATAAGATATTCTTTTTAATTTTGGGGGCCGAGTCACCCGCCTCCGTAGGAGAATACCCTTCAGCGAATCCCTACACGTGGTCCCCGGGTGCTAAACAGGTGACACTAACCGCCTCCGTGGTCTAGTGGTTAAACCACCTGATTCAGACCCAGAGGTCCCGGGTTCGATTCCCAGCGGGGGCAAATCTTTGCTCGGTTTGGTTGGTGGTAGGACTTGTTTTAAGTCCGCCTGGCAAGCTACCACCATCATGTCTAAGTCTGTCGCCATAACAACAATGTTAACAGCATTGTTGTGTTCCGGCAGTTAGAGGTATGATAGCCAGTTCCTCTGTGTAAGAGGATTCCGGGTGAAACTCGCTTCCATCTTCGGCCTAATCATCACTTTCCATCAGGTGAGATTTGGGCCAGGAGTTTCCCCGTTTTGAATAAAAAAGGGGACAGTTTATGCGGCATAACAAATTATTTATTATCTTCATAGCTTAAATAATACGAAAAACAAAAACGTTTCCAACCAGACTTTTAATTTTCTAAATCCCACGCATATTATCGTTGGTACGTCCATGAATTATACTTCCGAGGGTGTAACACAAATAAAATAAACTTTTGCCAGACTCCTAGGTATACAATATAAATCATGTTTTTGTTGAAAATAAAAGTTATTGCCTTCTCTCGGAACTCCCCCCCCCCCCTTTTTAGGGTTCCGAACATCCGTAAGAACTACAACTCTTATAGGATCACTCGTGTGTCTGTTCGTCTGTCACAGCCAGTTTTCTCCGGATCTCCTCGACCGATTCTGGTGAAATTAGTACACATGGATTTTTGTTTCGGTCAGGGACGTGTTACGTAAATAAATACATTTTTAGTATTGGGGTCAAACTAAAAAAAGATTAAATAAAGTTTTTTTAAATTTTGTTGGATGACATATCAAATGAAATAAGTTACTGTGAGGCTTTTAACTATATATTTTTCACTATTTTAAAATAAATGGTTTAGAAGTCATACAAGAAAATAAACCAGAAATTACAAGTTATCCCCCCCCCCTTATCTTCGAAAGAACAACCTGAAATTTTGAAATAATTGCAGTTCTTAAACTTAGTGTTAAAATAACATGTTACAAAAGCGAAATTGGTTCGGAACTCTTTGCACGAGAATACGACTCGCACTTGGCCAGTTTTTATTTATTATATACAGCTGGCTAGAAAGTACGAAGCTGGCAAGATGTCGTAAGTTATCGAACATATAAACTGCAGTAAACTATACGGAGGTAAAGTTTCACGCCGCTCTTGGACTTTTGAAATATTATATTAGGAAGTTATGGAGGTAATGGTATACGATGTCTGGGTTCTATTCTGAATTTGCTAACGGTAATCTTAAGACCTTGTAGATAGTGGCTAAATAACAGCATCTGCATGGGTCGATCATCAAGGTCGTTTCATTGATAGGGTGACCATCTTAGCATACTATGCTTCGCAACCACGTTGGCGGTCATTTATACAACGAAGGATTAAGAAAAAAAATAAAAGTAAAAAACGTATGTGTTTTGAAAAATCTTTTTAATTCACAAACAAAATTTTACAGTAATCAATAAAACAAAATAGTTTTAAGTGTCAATCTGTATTATACAACTTTATGTATAAAACTTCAACAGATTCATGTATGCAAAACTCATTAAAACACTACCTCATTGGAGGGTATGTTTTATTGCCATATAAATAACCAATAATCTTCCATAATTAGGAAATTTAAAATTAAAGTCAAGGACGGCGTACCTCACGCTTTTAATAGAAACTTCAACCTTGGAACAGGCAGTTAAAGGACTACAAAACGTAAACAGGTTGTAAATAATTATGAGTTTTGTAAATATAGTGGAATATTGTGGGTTTCTAGGGTTCCGTACCAAAAAAATTAAATAGGAACCCTTACGGTGTGATTAAGTTTCTCCGTCTGTCACAGCTGGATATCGCAAGAACTAATAAAGATATCAACTTCAAATTGAAATAGTTTTAGATGACATTTGTTCAACTACTTTACATGTGAGAAAAAAAAACGTATTATTATTTTTTTGCTACAGCGATTGGAATGGTTTCTTCAAGACCAAATTACCTCTTCGCCTAATTACCTTACCTTTAGAAAATCCAATCTTCTTTTAACAAAATACCATGGTCATATAAGTAAGTATCCACAACAAGTTTTAACTCCACTCTTCTGAGTACCAAAGTTCTGAATTTGACGTGTGCTCCTTTCGTTAGGAACTTCCGAGTTTCGTCGCTGAACAACTTCCACAGCCTGCATTTGAAGTAGAAAGGCTTAGTACCTTGATTGGTACGGCAGACATTCCTGTTAAAAGTTTTCGCTTTTAATTATAAATTGAAGGTTCTGTAATCTATTTGGTTTTACCTGCATTTGTGCGGCTTCACGAACGTAAAACCAGCGAAGTGTGAACTCACAGAGGAAGACAGATGAATCACATTTCTTGAATGTTAATCAATCTGCCAAGCCTTTTCCATACTATAAACCGGTTCGGCTTCCAATCAAACCAGATGCAGAAGAATACCAGTATTTTACATGGAGCTACTACTTATACACCACTAATTTTAATTAGTACAAATACTTAAAGGGCTTATTAGAAAAGGTCTTGTTATTATATATGTAAAGTCTCAATAAATAATATTCATAAACAGCACAGTTATTAACGTTTGTTTATATCCCAAAATGTCACTCAATTTATGGTAAACGAAAAAATAAGCAATCCAAACTTTTCTTTCGCACTTTAATTGGGCTTAGGACCAACAAAATCATCAACTTTTTACAATTAAGTAATTTTTAAGAAATCATTAAAATTTAAGATACTCAAGTAAAAATAAATCAAATTAAACAATTTTGGGATTTCGTTTTTTTTTTTACTTTTGACTGCAAAATTATGATCAGTAATGGGTACGGGAACAGCCCCATTTTGTTTGTACTAATTAAAAAATAGTGTTGTATTGTGACAAAATAAATAATCGAATAATAATTAAAGTGGAACACGTTTTTTTTTTTCTAGGAATGTTTTTGCTTTAGTCAAAACCACTCTCATTTTGAGCGTGCAATAATAAGTATATACTATAGAACTAGTTTTGTAACTGGAAATACTGTTAGGTAATAATATTAGGCGTTGAAGCATGATTGTAAACATCCTGATGAAATTGTCACAAACAACGTTAAGAAAAATATTGGAAATATATATTATGTCTTCTAGTCACGATGGGTCCGTTCTTTTTATGTCTATTATAATACAGAATAGAGTATTTATCACATAAATATCACTATTGTGATTACGCTGCCAATGTAAAATCAACAACGCCATTTGGTATGCAGGCAGCTAACTTGCAACTAATTTTAAACAATGTTTTGAGTGTGCTGTTATGACATACTCACGAGTGTGATGAACTACATCACACTCGTGAGTATGTCATAAGCTAACATAGTTATAATACAACATCTATTTATATGAAAATGAATCCCTATTTCAATTGGCCATCGCATCACGCGTGAATGGCTGGGCCGATTTGCTAATCCTTTTTTATTTTGTTAGTCACTATCAGGAGAAGGTTTTTATGAAACAAAAAAAATAAGAGTTGCAGTTGACCACCGGAGCGCAGCCACGGAGGCAGCTAGTTAGAAATAAATATTGGCAGTCCAGTGGATAAAAATATTCTTTTGCCTGTACAAAAAGCTTACACAATGCTTAACAGAGTATATATTAATTAAGCATTACACAATGTTTTGCTGACTACACATAATAATAGGCTTCGAATTTCGGTCATAGCAGCGAATAGCAGCAATGTTAAGCCATTAACGCGTGATTCATGACAGTGCACAGGTATGTGCATAAGTACCAGTGCACTTTATCATCGAAGGTAATATGACATTCCCATAGAGAGATGAAGTGCAAGTGAGAAATAATGAAAGAATCAAATAAAGTCTTGCCCGACGTAGGCATCAAACCAACGCCCAGTGTGGCTGATAAGATGGGGCGGTTGATATAAACACACTAAATTACGAGTAAATATTAGTCTTTTCTCAAACATGCTTGGAAATGTGAGCATTATTTTGACAAATTTCTTCAAGATAAATCGAAATTGCTGCACGGCAAAAGTTGTATGAAAATACATATCTGCCATGTTTAGCAGCCAAATAAATTACACAGTAAAGTCATATATGTCGTGAAATTTTAAAATGAAACGAACTTTTACTCTGGAATATTGCAACCAAGGAGGTAACTTATCAAAGATTTAATATAAATTTAGCACTGACTTGCAAATAGAATGCTTTTTATTGGAAAAAAAAACATGAACAGTTTGTGTGTCTCGGCTACGGCCCACATTTACACGTTCGTCCATCAATGTCTCTTTTGCTGGCCGCTGCAGTAATGTACTATTACATACCTAGGATTTTTAGAAACGAAAATAAAACTCCACTGAGTACTGACCACATAAATTATTTTCATCCTTGTTTTTAGTGGGATTGTCAGGCTTTCAAGAAGCAATTTTGTGTACTTACAGGCTGCTTCATATAACTTTTATTACATAATTTATTTTACTTTTGTGTCATTCCATTTTATTATTCTAGAGCGCTAAGGATGACAGAATGAAATAATAAAGTGCATGGGAAATGGTATTGTTCAGGATCATCGCTCAAAAGATCCATTAATTATGTTCTAGCAGTTCTGGCACATTTATTTAATTTTTAGGAGTTTCAACAATTTTCGAAGTTTCTTTATAACGATTATCTCATAATACAATGGTAGAGGATTCAAATAAACAAAAAAAAGTTAAGCATCTTCTAAGAAATATACCTTTGTTGTTGAAACTCTTTGATTGTGGAGGCCAAGTGCTCATGCAATATTTAAAACACTTTCTAAATGATTAGTTGACACTTTGTGTGACACAAGGGCTGACATTTACCTAAGACAGAGGACAAGCCCTACCATACAACGTGGCAATGCCGCAAGTCTTTTGGGCTAACTTCCAGTCGGCTACAATGCGGAGGATTTTTTGACGCCATAATTTAGTTACTATTTCTTATTTTAAGTGAACATATTTTGTTATGTAATTTTGTATAAATGCAAGTTCTTCTAACGCAACAGGCAGACGTGTGGCTGGGGCGTTTGTTGGCTACTTCTTCTTCCCAGCTAAAACACTAGGAAGTGATAACGGCGGGCGTTTTTGGGGGACTGTCTTCTTGTAAACGTTGACGTTTAAAAAGTGCTGGCAGTCAGCCTAATTTGAATAAATGACTTTCGACTTTATGGTAAATTAATTGATGATTGTGAAGAAATATTAAGCTTTATTGCACACCCCTGTCCGGTAACTTATAATTCACAACACACACATTCATTCACATTCGTTTTCTTCTTAAATTTTATCTACACACTAACCCAGTAATTGCAGATTAAAGCAAATAGACAGCCATTTATGGTAAAATACTGGTGTTAAATTGCATTCAGTTAGACTGGAACGCAATCCCAAGACGGAAAACGTATACATACTTGAGAAAAAAAAAACACTACAAAGTAAAAAATAACTTTAATTTCGGAATTCGGTGTTTTTGTTAGTTTGTTCGTATTTTGACACCGACTTCCGAAGTTAAAGTTATTTTTTTCTTTTTAGTGTTTTCTTTTGGAAGTCGGTTGTATTTTTTTTGTAAAAAAAGTTTTTTATTTTTCACTTTTTAGTGGTGCCCCACACCTAACAACACCACTGCAAAATCGCAGAAAAGCAAAATACGCAATTTCGATTATCAAAGAATCATCTAAATAGTCAAATTCCAGCTTTTTCGATTTAAAATCCAAAGTTCGTAACCGATTTTGATATGATTTAAATGGGACCAATCTGAAAGTATATCCTTTCAGATAAAACAAAAATTTTTCAAATTGGTTCATAATTGTCGGAGTTATGAGCTAACAAACATAAAAAAAAAACATACAACCGAATTGATAACCTCCTCCTTTTTGGGAAGTCGGTTAAAAAAGATAGGCTAAAAGATTATTTTATACTAAGGAGTAGTTTTTTCTATGATGGAAAATTAAAGCCCCCAGCTAGAAACTATAAAATAGGTTACCTAGTTGACACCAACTGTTACATTTTCCCCTCTTAACGTTTTCCGGGAAAGGCCCGTTTTTCCAAGCGTGAAGACTAAGTGACTGGCAGGTCATTAGTTACCAATATAAGATGCCAAATGAAGCAACTGAGCTCCGGTTACAGAGTAACTTTCCTTTGAAAATTGCTAACACGATTGTTAGGAAAACCATACTGAAGAGAAATTAGATTTCTTTCTACGATGTTTTTCGTAGGAATAAAAACGTGCTACTGCATCGGAAAAGCAATAAAGTGGCGAAACTCGTTATGCTCGCTTACACACGATAGTCGCTTTTTCTAAATTTTTTTTTGTATTTTTTCACACGTTCTGTTTCGCGATATTTTCTTTTCGTTTATACTTTGAATCCATATTTTCGTTTCAAATGATAGAAAAAAAAATATAGATTCAAAGCTTGAACGCGAAATCTCTACACAAACCTACTACAATATTTTGGTAGGTTTAGTTAGCTGTTCGGGCTATACCGGTTACGTTGCTTCTGTTGCGGGTTTGGAAAATTTCTGATTCTAATACGTGAGTAGATCTAGAACATAGGAATGTTCAATGTGTAATACGCCGCCCCTAAGCATAGCTGCTTGGCAGAGGTGCATTACTCGTGGGGTGCGAAGTCAGAAGTCCTCCACGCGTGCTTGGCGGCTGCTGGTCCCTTTCGATCCGTCTGGAGGGAAGAGCAGTTGCTGGGCCGGTGCACCCTGGGCGCAACAGTAACTTTCTCCGGGGAATGAGGGGAAATGAGAATCTCCTCTTATGCTTCGGGGAGGGTTACTGTTGCGGCTAATTTTCTGACACGGGTGGGGTCCACTGGATGGACCGACGGGGCGTTCCTTTGCGTGACCCTCTGTGTAGCAGAGGGCATAGCAGAGGAGCAAGAGCGGGCTCGGTGTGCACTTACCCTGCCTCAGAGCAGACAGAGTTGGTGGGTCCTTCTCTGTCACCGCTGATATCGTAACCCTATCGAAGTGCAGACTGTGGTCATGTCTCGCAGCACTCATAGGACCGACGGTCTTGGCTTAACTGCCTGGACCACGAGGACGTAAACCTCTATAAAAAATACCCCGAATCCCAAGTGGCGGGAGCACCGCGAAGGGACGAATGGCTGACGGGTATTATCAGTCTCTAGTGCTTCCCTCGCCAGAGATACCTGCAGCCCTCTCTGGCGAGTAAAGCAATTTATTCTGCTTATCCTGGTACACGGTCCCTGCCAGGATGGACCTTTATTTACCTATTACTCGTGGGAACAAAATGGAATTGAACCAAAAAACCCAAATCGCCGGTAACGGCACAAAGTGTGATGAGCGGTCGGAGTCCGACGCTGCATCCAGCGGAAACGGGAGAGGCGCGGGAGGCTCAGAGAGCTCCCGGCGCGAGAGGGCCGGGTCACTTGCGGAGATCAGCAAGTTCTTCCGCAAGCGGCCCAGGCGGGATGGCGACAGAGAGTCGTCATCCGGAGAGGAGGAGGCCTCGGCCTCGGCGCGGAAGATCCCCACCAACAAGCGTGGCGGGATCCGCGGGAAAGGGAGGGGGCCTTCGGCCTGCGAGAGGTCGGCCAGGCTGGCCGAGGAGGGACGCCACCCGGGCACGAGAGCGTGCGGGACGGGCGATGAGGAGGAAGCACCTGGCGGCTCCGAGGCGGAGCGTGGGGCCAGGTTTGCGAAGGAGGTGGAGGCCGCGCTGAAGCAGGTCGCCCACAAGCAGAAGCCGTCCACAAGGCTGAGGGCCATGCCTGCGGCTTCTGCTTCGATTATGGCGGCAGCGGAGGCCAACTTCCGTGCTTCGCACAATGGGGGGGAGATGGCCAGTCTGCGGGCGGATGTAGCCCGACTGACGGCCGCCACGGAGCTTCTCCAAAAAGAGAATGAGAAGCTCCGAGCGGACCTGGCCAGCATGCGGGCGACCGACTGTCGCGGGGCTACCCAGGCGGAACAACCCCAGGCGGGACTGCAGCGGCAGCAACAGCAGCAGCAACCAAGCCGGCCCGAGCCAGAGGACAACCAGGTCCTGGCACTGGTTCGGACGGAGCTCGCCGCCTTCCAGCGGCGGTTCTCCGTGCTGGAAGGCATAGTCCTGCGGCCCCCCCTTGGTGGAAATAAGGTGGCTTCGGGCCCGGGGACGGTGTCATATGCGGCTGCTGCGGCTGCCGCATCCGGACCGGGGCCATCCAGTCGGCCGTCGTACCCCGCCCCCCCAGCAAAGCCAGTTCCGGCAAAGCCGGCGCCAGCGCCTGCCAACGCGCAAGCCGAGGGGAAAGGGAAGGGGAAGAAGAGGAAGAAGGGCAAGGCGAGGGCGCTGCCAGTGGCGGCGCCTGCAGCAAATGGGCCTCCGCCTGCAGCACGTCAACCGCGGCAGCCGCCGCCAAAGCCCTCCCAACCCGCACAGCTCCCTACACCCCCCCCGGCTGAAGCCGGATGGCACGTGGCCGGGGAGCAGAAGAAGAGGCGGAAGGCGGCCAAAAAGGCCCAAGATCAGGAGCGGCAGCGCCAGTTTAGAGAGCGTAAGATCGCGGCTAGGCTCCGCGCCCCGAAGACCGCCGCTGTAGTCATAACGCTACAGCCGGAAGCGGAAAAGAGGGGCGTGTCCTACCGCGACCTGCTGGCGAAGGCGAAGGAGACGGTGGATCTCCGTGAGCTCGGGATCACCGGGGGCCTCCGGTTTAAAGTCACTGCGACTGGAGCGCGGATGTTGGAGATCCCTGGGGAGACCAGCGGCTCGTCCGCTGACGCTCTGGCCGAAAGGCTAAGAGCGTCCCTTAACGCGGACGAGGCCCGAGTGTCCAGGCCCGTTAGGTGCGCAGATCTGCGCATCCTGGGTCTGGACGACTCGGTCACGGAGGAGGAGGTCGTGGCCGCCGTCGCCAGGTCCGGAAGGTGTCCTGCCGAACAAGTCAAGGCAGGCGCCATACGTCCGGACCTCTCGGGCATGCGAACAATAACGGTTTGCTGCCCTGTGACGGCGGCCAAAACTATTGTGGAGGGCCGTAGGCTACTGGTGGGCTGGGTGTCAGCGCAAGTCAAGCTGCTGGAACCCAGGCCTCTGAGGTGCTATCGCTGCCACGTGGGGCACCACGTGTCAGTCAAGTGCGCCTCGGAGGTCGATCGCAGCGGCCTCTGTTTCCGCTGCGGTCAGCCCGGTCACGTGGCCGTAGCTTGCTCCGCCAAGCCGCACTGCGTCGCATGTGCGTCGGCGGGCAAGTCGGGCGATCACCGGGCTGGGAGCAAGGCCTGCGCTCCGCCCACCAAAGCCAGATCCGGAGCTAGGGGGAGGCCCTCCACCGCCACTGCCACCGTCTCCGCCGCAGCAGCCGTAACTGCCGCAGCCGCAACCGCCGCAGCCACAACCGCCGTAGCCGCAACCGCCGCGGTCGCAACCGCCGCCACTGCCGCTATTGCCGCCACAGTGGGGCCCTCGCAGGAGGAAGCTGAAATGGAATGCCAGTAACGGCCCCTCTCAGCTTCCTCCAGGCGAATATCAACCACTGCGCCTGCGCTCAGCACTTGCTGATGCAGAGCATGGCGCAGTGGTCGATCAACATTGCGGTGGTCTCTGAGCCGTATTTTGTCCCACCCAGGGATGACTGGGTTGCGGACCTAAACGGCTCAGTGACCATCATATCGTCGGCCGTCGCCGGCACCCCGTCCCTTGAAAATGTCAGGAGGGGACAGGGGTGCGTAGCAGCACGGTTCGGGGAAATCGTCGTGATAGGCGTCTACTTCTCCCCGAGCCGAACTCTCGCCGAGTTCCACAACTCTCTGGTAGAGTTGGGTGTCGTCGTCGGACACTATTCCCTACCCGTGCTTGTCCTCGGGGACTTCAACGCCAAGAACTTGGCTTGGGGTTCTCGTCTGACAGACGTGCGGGGAAGGATGGTAGAAGACTGGGCTCTGGAGACAGGCCTAGTCGTCCTCAATCGGGGTTCTGTCCCCACGTGTGTGTGGATGCGGGGCGAGTCGGTGGTGGACATCTCGTTCGCCAGTCCCGCTCTGTCACCGCGGGTCATTGACTGGCGTGTCATGGAGGAGGTGGAGACCTATTCCGATCACCGGTATATCCGGTTTGACGTCTCCACCCAGACCTCAAGCGCGCCGGTCGTACAGACCCCGATTGGTCCGCGTTGGGCTCTGAAGCAGCTGGACCGGGAGCTCCTCCTGGAAGCCTCGATCGTGCAGGCCTGGGTGACATCACCGGACAGGCCTGCCGACGTCAACAGTGAGGCAGGGTGGTTCCAGGAGGCCATGTCCGACATTTGTGACGTGGCAATGCCACGGTGTGGCATGGTGGTCGCGAGAGCTAGCGTCTCTGCGCGAGGCGTGCATTTCTGCGCGCCGCCGGTACGCTAGGCATCGCAGGCGCCGCATCCGTCCTCCGGATGCGGACGCCATCGAGGCGGAGCTATACGAGGGATACAGAGCCGCGAAGACCGCTCTCCGCGACGCTGTCCTGCGGGCTAGAGATCTGGCCCGCGAGGAAATGCTGGCGACTCTCGACAGAGATCCGTGGGGGCGCCCCTACCTCATGGTTCGGAACAAGCTCCGCACCTGGGCCCCCCCACTGACGCAGAGTCTCCGGCCTCAGCTCGTGGAGGACGCGGTGAGCGCTCTGTTCCCTGCGCGAGGGGAACATCCTCCCCCGCCTATGGCTCCGCCGCCTGCGGTGCCGGAAGAGGACCAAGAGGACGACGACGACGACATCCCTGCTGTGACTGGGGTAGACCTGAGAGCGGCGGTACGGAGGCTCAAGGCCAAGAATACCGCCCCAGGGCCCGACGGCTTGCCTGGCAAAGCCTGGGCCCTGGCATTGGAGGCTCTCGGGCCTCGACTGGAGGGGCTCTTTAGCGCATGCTTGGAGAGAGGCCAGTTCCCGCTTTCTTGGAGGACCGGGAAGCTGGTACTCATCCCGAAGCCTGGGCGCCCTGCGGACTCTCCGTCCGCATTCCGGCCCGTGGTGTTGCTCGACGAGGTGGGCAAGCTCTTCGAGAGAGTCATTGCGAACCGCCTCGCCGGGCACCTAGCGGGAACGGGGCCGGATCTTGCGGACAACCAGTTCGGTTTCCGCAAGGGGCGCTCTACGGTGGACGCCGTCATGCGCGTCAGAGCCCTCACGACGGGGGATGCGGTCTCCCGGGGTGGTGTTGTCTTGGCGGTGTCTCTCGACATCGCCAACGCCTTCAACACCATGCCCTGGAGCTGCATTGGGGAGGCACTCCGGTATCATCGGGTGCCGACCTACCTTCGTCGTGTGGTCGGGGACTACCTGTCCGACCGGGCAGTAATCTACCCAAGTCACAGCGGTGAGTGGAACCGGCGAGAGATGTCGTGCGGTGTCCCACAGGGTTCGGTTCTGGGGCCGCCCCTGTGGAACATCGGTTACGACTGGGTGCTGCGAGCCGACCTCCCTAGCGGCGTCAACGTCATTTGTTACGCTGACGACACGCTGGTGCTGGCACAAGAGGGGTCGTACGCGGAGGCGGCCGACGTAATGACACGCGGGGTTGCGATAGTCGTGGAGAGGATCCGGCAACTGGGTCTCGAGGTGGCGCTGCACAAGTCCGAAGCCATGTGTTTTCATGGCCGAGGCATTGCGCCACCGTCGGGATCCTTGCTGACGGTAGGAGGGGTTTCCATCGGCGTCGAATCGACGCTGAAATACCTGGGGCTCGTCCTAGACAGCCGATGGAACTTCGTGGAGCATTTCCGACGTTTGGTCCCCAAACTGGAGCGGGCCGGGGCTGCTTTCAGGCGGCTCCTGCCCAACCTGGGGGGACCGAACGCCTCCTGCCGTAGGCTATACGCGGGGGTCGTGCGGTCAATGGCCCTTTACGGGGCCCCGGTGTGGGCGCGTTCATTGAGGCAGCGTGCTGCGAACCACTTGAACGCGCCCCAAAAGGTGGTGGCCCTCAGGATGACCCGAGGGTACACCGTGGCTCCGGAACACAAAGGGCAATGAAGGAACATGGATGGGTTTTAGTCAGTAGAAGTCTGACACTCCCTCCCGCTACACCCAGAGCGGGAGGAGTCATTGGATGATTTCCCATCCCTAAAAAAAAAATTAAAAAAAAATGGTGCTTTACTCGTAGTAAACCTCTTTACGCTAAAATTATAGTTATCATGGTGATGGTTAAATAGGTAGGTAACGAAGAAATCACACAGACATCAGTACCGTTTAAACTCTCACCATGACAATGTTATAATTGAATTAGGTGCGTAGAATAGCTTTACGCACAGATATCGACATCGTTCAACTATTTATTTCATTAAGAACCTCAACACAAAGCAACATGGTTTCATTTCCGTTGAAGTGAAAAGGGTAGCAAATTAGGAAATTCCGAGAGTTTGAAACATAAATCAAAATAGGAATAATTATTACTTCGAGAGGCATTGAATTTTGAAGCTTTCTTTCTTTAAATACGTCATAACCTTTGATTTCCGGAATAGAAATTCATAAGCTTTGAAATTAGATTGATTTATTGGTGACTTACATTTTGAAGTAAAGACAGAACTGAATCCTATTTCGAAAGTCATGAGATTCTAATTGTTATAGATTGACAGATTCGTGCCACAAGGTATATTTGGAACACATGGTTGCAGTTCAAAGACGGACACAGACCTGTCATATCGTCGGTTGGGTATTTTAAAGTGGGCGAATGTTGGAGCTGGAAAACTACAGGAATTTCAACATAGTATGATTTTTGTTTCATTTTTTTATGGTTCTGAATGTCCGTATGATAAAACCGAATCTTGAGGGCCACTCATTTGTCTATTTTGAAAATTGTGATAACATAAAACAGTAATATAGAAATGGTATGAAATTAAGCCGTGACCTTATCATTGATTTTTTAAATCGGGCTCTCCATAAGACTTGACGACACGGTTGGCGCAGTGGTTGAGCGGTTGACTGCTGCGCAGCATGTCGCGGGTTCGATTCCCGCACGGAACAAATATTTGTACGACCTACAAGTATTTGTTCCGAGTCTGGGTGTTTTTCTATCTATAATATGTATGTATTTACAAAAAAAAAAAAAAAAAAAATGTATATAAACAAGTAGTTTATCAGCCATCTCGTAACCATAACACAAGCATTAGGTTGCTTAGCTTGGGACTATATGGCGTTGTGTGAAATGTCCAAGGAAATGTCCAAGGATATTATAAGCATGAAATTCATATTAATCTTCTAAAAAAATTCGTACAACGCTGAAAGTAGGTTGCTAATCCTAACTAATACTATAGCGGCGAAATAAAGTTTTTTATTAGTATGTTGCCTCTTCACGTTGCGTTGTAACCGCTGAACAAGTTTAGTAAACTTGGTACATTTTCACAGAATTTTCTATTGAAGACCTTTTCATTTTCGTTCTTCTCTTGGGGGAGGCTTATATCCAGGAGTGGACGTATCTCGGCTTTCATAATGCTGATGTCATGATATTTAGGTGTGTGTTCTACGACTGTTTCCAAGAGGTTCTTTAGCGGTGGGTGTCTGACGCCCAGCATATGCTGAGATGGTAACCCTTTCGGCATGGGCACGCCTAGCACAATTTTAGTATACCATTCTTTTGTTTTTGTTTCTCTTATTTCTTAATTTATTTTTTTTATATAATGTGTTTTTGCTGTTGTGTTGTGTCTGTGTCGAATAAATGTTTTCTTTTTCTATTCTAAAATATTTCCACTAATACAACTGTTTTTTTTTTTCATTTCTATAGAATCACAGCTAATAAAATTTTCCTTTCTAAATCCCAAACAACATCTTTCTCCGCAGCAAAATTATCTTTTCAGCCGTAATGGCATATGCTATGGGTTCCGGGAAACCTCAAAGCCGAAGATAAACATACAAATCTTCCGCTGCGGGTTTAAAGTTGGCTTTTAACCCTTCCTTAGGAAAATATATTTTATAAGTCTTATAATTTGCGGTTGGAATACAAGTTACTTTAAACCTGGAGAAAACATTTGCACGAATATTCCTGAAAGTGGTGAAAAAAGTCATTGTCCCTTGATAGACTTGGCATTAATATTTAATGGCTTATTATAATTTTGGGTGAAGCCTATTTTGATCTAAGACTAGATAAACGGGGTTTGGTTCAAAAGTAAAATAAATACGATTGGCACTAGACTAACCCTGAAACCTACATATTTTTGACTGCAATCAGCAGATTTACATCATTTAGGAAAGTTTCCGTATAAATAACATTATTTAATTTATTTTATTATATTTATAGCTCAAAACTATTGTGTGAGTGAGGGTTTTGTTTTAAAGAATGGAATGTCGTCAAAAACTTCATCCAGGTAATACTTTAACCATTTATGCTAATATCTATATATCAAACCAAGGACCGAAGTTACCCAATTGTTCGCGTTTCTTGCCACTCAAACAAAATGCTCCTCTTCGAGAGCGTAATTCGTAGGCACTCAGATGTTAAAATTTTCCTCATAATGTCATGCCATTTAACTTAATTAAAACAATTACATAAACAAAAGCATATCTTGTAAATGTGGTTTACAAATGAGGACAATGTCTAAAATAAGAAAGAAATAAGTATTTAGTACAGCTTAATGGACATTCACTTAGGATTATTGGGTCTTTATGTTTTAGGAACTGTCTTATAAGAAACCACAGACTGTCAAATGAAACAAAGTTTTTAAACTTTGTTGGGCTACACAAAAAGTTACCTACTGGAACATTTTTTTTTTTTTTGTATAAAGAACGTGCACGTCGACTATGCCGTCTAGTGTTGCAAATTCGAAATTTTAAGGCAAAGAATACTTGACAATTTATCAAAATTGCGACTTTTTTAAATATCTCGGCAACGTGAAATTTTAAGGCACCATGTTCTTATTTTTTTTTTCGTTAAGTGTCTTCTACACATATATGCATGGGGGATCGTGAGCCGCAATTTGAAAAAATAATAATAAAATAATGGCTATGCCACAATAATATTTCTATGATTGTGAACAGTAACTACTTTAACAGGGTTCAGTTTTTAACCGACTTCCCAAAAAGAAGGAGGTTCTAAATTTAGTCGTGTTTTTTTATGTTTGTTACCTTATAACTCCGTCATTTATGAACCAATTTGACTTGTTTTATCTTAAAGTATATACTTGTCGATTGGTCCCATTCAAATTTTATCAAAGTCGGTTCAGAAATTTGGATTTTAAGTCGAAATAGCTGGAATACATTTGCTTGGACAATGGTTTTTTGTCATCCAAGTAAACAAAATTGCGTATTTTGCTTTCCTGCGATTTTGCACTGGTGTTTTTAGGTGTGGGGTAAAACTAAAAAGTGAAACATAAAAAACTTTTCACAAAAAAAATACAATACCGACTTCCAAAAAAAATGGCGTTTATTTATTTGGAAGACGGTTTTTTTTTTAAGCTGTGGGCTGATGCCCACAACTTCACACAGATCCTAGTATAACAAAGAATAATGTACATTATACTTAACAAGCTGATACCCGCTTTTCTTTTTTTCGACTTTTTAACTATTTTCGTTTCGTTTTTAGGGTTCCGTAGCCAAATGGCAAAAACGGAACCCTTATAGATTCGTCATGTCTGTCTGTCTGTCCGTCCGTATGTCACAGCCATTTTTCTCCGAAACTATAAGAACTACGCTGTTGAAATTTGGTAAGTAGATGTATTTTGTGAACCGCATAAAGATTTTCACGTAAAAATAGAAAAAAAAAACAATAAATTTTGGGGATCCCCATACTTAGAAATGAATCTCAAAAAGTTTTTTTTCATCGTACCCATACGTGTGGGGTATCTATGGATAGGTCTTTAAAAATGATATTGAGGTTTTTAAGATCATTCCTAAACTGAATAGTTTGCGCGACAGACACTTCCAAAGTGGAAAAATGTGTGAAAAATTAACTTCTAAAATAAGAGAATGATAAAACTAAAAAAAATATATGATGTACATTACCATATAAACTACCAGCGAAAATTAGTTTGAACGAGATCTAGTGAGTAGTTTTTTTTTAATACGTCATAAATCGTAAATCGCAACTTCTGCTTACGGAACCCTCAGTGCGCGAGTCCGACTCGCACTTGGCCGGTTTTTTTTATTTCGTCGAAGTCACTTCTGCCACTGTATCAGCTGGAAGTCGCTTATAATTTTTAGTTAAAAGGGATTTTATTTTTCACTTTCAAGTCACGGTGACGCTTGGACGACGTCTTCGTCCTCGCAGAAATTTAAATAAGCAAAAAAGTTCATAAAATAAAAACAAAAAATACTCGCACAAATTGGATCAGAAACCTCGGAGTAATCGGTGTACATACATAAGACAAAAAAACTCGCCGTATTAAGAACCTCCTTTTTTTTGGAAGTCGGTTAAAAAGAGCCATCAAAGGTAATATAATTATTACACTGGCGTTATAAATTAAGGCAACATAAACAAATTAATTCAGTTTAACCTACTATTTTTTGTTTGATTAATTATTTAAATGTAATGGCACTTCGTTAACAGTGTAGATTATGAAAAAAAAAAGTGGTTTTCAAGTCATGGTCCCAGTACGAAGCATGCAAACAAGGATGCTTGTTTGCATTCTGCAGCATGCAAGCAGGCATATGGCAGCGTGAAAACAAGCATGCAAGCAGGCATACGGCAGCATGCAAGCAAGCATGCAGCATGAAAGCTAGTACGCAAGAAAGCATGCATCCCCTCCGCTCCTTGAAGACTGCGTGAAGTCGGTTTTTTTTTTATTTTTTTTTATTCAAAACGGGGAAACTCTTGGCCCAAATCTCACCTGATGGAAAGTGATGATTAGGCCGAAGATGGAAGCGAGTTTCACCCGGAAACCTCTAACATAGAGGAACTGGCTATCATATCTCTAATTGCCGGAACACAACAATGCTGTTAACATTGTTGTTATGGCGACAGACTTAGACACGATGGTGGTAGCTTGCTAGGCGGACTTAGAAGTCCTACCACCAACCAAACCGAGCAAAAAATTCGCCCCCACTGGTAATTGAACCCGGGACCTCTGGGTCTGAATCGAGTGGTATAACCACTAGACCACGGAGGCGGTTAGTGTCACCTGTTTAGCACCACCCGGGGACCACGTGTAGGGATTCGCTGAAGGGTATTCTCCTACGGACGCGGGTGACTCGGCCCCCGGTTTTGCAGCGATTCGTTTCTGTCACTAAGTTTTTGGCATAACATTGACTTTTTGTGATGCTATTTTAATTTAATATTGAAAATGCTACCAAGTCACAGGCTATAAATTTGTGTCCAAATAATATTCAGCAAAATGTTGTTTCTGTGTGGGAAATAAATAATTTGGCATATGAAAAATGTTCAAACGAGGCTTCGGCCAGTAGCAAAAATGTATTATGTTATTCGGCGAAATGTAGTTAGTAGTAACATAATACCTATGACATGATACTTCGAAGTTCTAAAACTATGTTAAATCCTAACTAATATCATAAATGCGAACATAACTCTGTCTGTCTGTCTGTCTCTTCTTTATGCCTTAACCACTGAACCGATTTGTATGAGATTGTGTTGTGATAGTTTGGGACCCGAGAAAGGACAAAGGATAGTTTTTTATCCCGGAAATCCTACGGGAAAGGGAACTATTAGGGTAAATAGATTATATTCCAGGTTGCTTGGAAGAGACGCGGAATGCGATAAGGCCACCCATTGTACATTATTATGTGTGTTTAGTTTGTAGTTTTCTTTAATGTTTTTATCGGTGTATAATTAAGTATATAATAAATAAATAAACATATTCCGGGAGTATGTTGCCTAGGAATTACGCAGGAGAAGCCGCTGGCACAAGCAGGTAATGCATACAGCAAACTAGACATCGTCGGTCAATAGTTTTCGGTTGTACGAAATTCGAACGAAAAAAAAATCGAAATAGTGATCGGGAATCGGTATTTTTGTCTCGTTCTGAATCTGTCAAAAAGCCTCAATTTTCCTTAACTTTTACAGATAGCGAATGAGATGGAAATGCGAAAGTAAACAGAAATCAGATTTCCAATTCTATACATTTTTATACAAAAATTCAAAGAATTTTAAATCTGATTTCTTTTTGATGGATTTATTTTAATCATTTATTTTAAATAAAAAACGCCGTTTCAATTATTGAAAAAAAAACACAAACTCAATGCCGTATTCTAAAAACATGATCATTAATAATTCTTTAGTTTAAAATATACACCATCTATCATTATAGTTATAAGTGAATCAATTTCATTAATAGGTTTTATGAAATGGAAACCAATCTACATATCCGTCCAAAAACAATCACCTAGCATAGAATACCAAACCGCACACTGTGTTGCTACAAAATCTTTAGCAAAATGTCACCCAAGTTAGCACAATATTTAAGTAAATTAACAAGATCGTCTTTATTTAACTGTATCATAATAGCCCAAATTTTATCCGAAAACTACGTTGGAATTAGTGACTCTACAGTCGTATGTTTGGCTCTAAGAGTTTATAGTGTTCTCGTAGTATTTTTTTCATTTTTACAACTACGGTTACCACTGGATTCTGGTCACTATGATTGCAGAATACATCTTCAATGCTTCTTTTTTTTTTGGAACCGCCCAAGAGTGTGCTTTAAAATATTACAAAGCCATCAAAACATGCGAAACCGTCATGGGCTTCAAAAATATCCCTTTGATTCGTGTTCCTACGTTCATTGTAATGCTAATAGTCATGTTATTGTATTGATTTACTACCTACGATAATGTTAGAATTGAATTTGGGTTTAAACCATTTCCTCGAAAACATGTATTATTCTTCAATACGATTTAAGTTGTTGAGAATATCTCTTGAGAGCAACCCCGGTCAATATTATTGAGACAAGAAGTTGTTAGAAATGTTAAGATTATCAGAAAATGTCTGAATTATTACACTCATTTGATGGACACTGTGCGATATTTCGATAAGGAACTACAGTTCTTGGTAAGTGCCTCAGTAACTTAATTGATTTTCGACGATGGCTTAATGTTTTTGTTGTAATATTGGTTTTGTAATAAATTAAATTCATCTTCGTCTTCTACAAGTGTTTTCATTTGTGACAATCTTAATATCATAGTAATATGATAAATCACATGAGTCCTTTCACCTTGTCAGTCTTGAACATTTTTGACCTTGACATCAAACTTTCGTTCATTATCATTGGATCCTCTATCACCTACGTCGTTGTCAATTTAAGCATTTTGTCAAGTTCCTGAGTAACTTTATTTTTTTTTAAACTCAAACTTTAACATTTATTTCAATGAAAACCATTTACAGGCACTTTTGAATTGTCAAGGTCGGTCGGTCAAAAAAGATGCAGCTATTTGCACGTTCCACAGCGTAGATCTCTATGGAGAAGAACGTGCAAGAACGGACAATCTTTTAAAAATAATAAATTGTTACAAATTTTGGTTGACATCGTGTTGAAATTATACATACATGTGAGAATGATGTGACGAGCATGATAAAAACGTCCGGACTAAAAAAATAACAATTCAAAGAAATAATCAAAATAAACCATAAACCATGGCAGCTGAGAAATGACCAGGCCCAACCGCCATGCGCCAGGTCCATTCGTCTCAACCATTTTGAATGGAGCCAAATAATTTAATGCATACGCCACCATCACCTAGGCTATTGAGTGAGCATGACACTCCCAACCGCCAGGGTACTTGAGTCTATACAATGCAAACACACACATATTTATAAAATGTTGGTACTATTGATGTATCTAATTAACAGCAATGGATCAGTGTGTGAGTTAAATTAAATATAAAAGTCATTAAACACATGTATTATAAATAGATATACTAAATAAATTAATACAAACATTATCAACAAGTTTGACTTTGTTTACTTTACTACACCCTAGATTGTCCTATGGAGCAGGACCAGCATGTTTCCAAGCATTCTTATCTTGAATATAATCATCTAATTTGTAATATGCTTGTTTACATAGTGTGCTTTTAACATATTTTTTAAATTTTCTTCCATTTATTTCTAATAATATATGTCACAAGGTATTTTGTTGTAACATTTAATACAGTACCCCATGAAAGATGTTCGTACTTTGCCTAATCTATAAAATGGCTGATCTAATTTATTTCTATTTCTAGTATTAAAATTATGTCTATCACTAATTTTGCTAAAGAAATGTCGATTTTTCCTTACATACATAATATTTTCATAAATTAATTGACAAGGGACTGTCATAATATTAATCTATTTAAAGAAATCCCTAAGAGAATCGCGTCGACGTAGATTATAAATGGCTCTGAAGCACTCTTTTGTAAAATAAATATGGATTCAATGTCAGCAGCCCGACCCCATAGCAAAATACCATACGACATAATGCTGTGAAAGTCACTCAAATATACCAAACGCGCAGTTTCTACATCTGTTAACTGTCTTATCTTTCTAACAGCATAAGCGGCTGAGCATAACCGCGCTGCAAGACATGTTATTCGAGGTCTTGCAATTGCAATTTCTCGTCTAAAGTGATTCCCAGGAAAATAGTCTGATCAATAAATTCCAGTTTTTGTCCATTCAATACGATGTCACACTTTTAACATTTGGTAAAGTAAATTTAATACATTTGTTTCTTTTTTCATTAAGTACTAAGTTGTTTGCCGTAAACCAATCTTGAACTTGATGAATATAGTTATTGACATCATCAAGATTTTGTGACCGTCGTTCTATCGTAAATATCAATGATGTGTCATCAGCAAATAACCACCATCTTTGGGTCATTTTGAAGTAATTGGGGCAAATCGTTTATATAGACTAAAAAGAGGAATGGACCCAATATTGAACCTTGCGGAACGCCCATTTTCATTACAGACCCCAGTGAGTTCACGCCGTTTACCTGTACTTTAACCTGTCTGTCTTTCAAGTACGATCTAATCAGATCAAGAGATGTATTTCTAATCCCATAATGCTCCAGTTTCAACAAAAGAGTTTCATGGTTAACGCAATCGAACGCCTTCGAGAGATCGCAAAAAAATCCAATGGCGTCTTGCGAATCTTTTTCGTCGGTGGATAGTGTTTTGTTTAATTTTTTTATTGCTTGAAATAAATGAAATCATCTTAGTCTTCACAATCCTTTTTGAATTCGTTACAATTAATATTACTATTATTAGTAATATGAGAAGCATTTCATAAGAACTAGATGTGGCTGAAATAAGGAATGGGCATTAGGCTTCCGTTGCGAAAATTAAAAAAAGAATTAAGTGAGTATGTGTTACGTCTATGAGTAGTAGAAGTCCATAGATACGATGACTGGACTGTATGAAATATAATATGGACGTAGAATAGATCATCTCTTATTTTTCTATTGATATGATGGCAACGAAGACATGCGGTACCGAGCCCGATTTAATTAGAAAAAAGGATTATTTTTTTGATGCCCAATGATTTATTTTGTTTTTTTTATGCGTTTGTACATAATGTAGATACTGTAAACATTGTAATTTAATAATACCCTAAATAAATTGATTAACAGGACAAAAAAAAAAACAGAAAAATGTAGTGAAATGTATTTATAGCATAATAAACCAATCACATTTGTGAAGTAAACATCAATCTATTCAACAAATCCAACAGGGCGGGTACCCAAAGAAGTACCCGCTGTATTAAAGAATGCTATAAAAATTTTGGAACAAAACAACCTTGTAGAGTAAGTAATAAAGAGTTGTCTCATTAAATAAAAAGCCGGACAAGAGTAGTCTGACTGCACTGCAAGTCCTTTAGATGCTGAGGTATCAGGCTGACAAAGTCGCTGGTGGATGCACTCAGGAAAGAGATCACATAATGTATTATGTGCTTGTTGGTAAATCATTACGAGTATGTGGTTTTCAGGAGCTATTCTAGTTATATTTGAAAATATTAATGAATAGATACTTTTAATACAGAGCTATTGAATAAAATGCAGTACTATATATTTTTATCATTGATCATTTAATTCTAAATGCGTTTCTTCTATCTACACAAATGTTAAATTTAATCAAGCACTTTAAAAAAATGTCACTAATCGCTATCGCCATCCACCAAAATACATATGACATAGAATTTTACTATCAAACAACACACTGTGTCGACATAAAACTTAAAAAAATGTTACCAATTTTAAGAAAATATTTCAGTAAATTAACAGTCTCACCATTATTGAATAGTATCTTAATAGCCCATATTTTAAGTGGAAACTACTGTAGAATAAGTGAATCTGTACTCGTGTGTTTTTTTCTAAGAGTTTACTGCATTTTCGTGGTATTTTCACTGACGTTTTACCTTTTTACCACATTTTGCTACCACTGGACCCTCGTCGTTATTGTTGCAGAATACAACATTAATGCTTTCTTCTTTTTCGTAACAGCTCAGGAGTACGTTTTTGGATATTACAACGCCATCAAAACGTGTGATACCGTCATGGGCTTTAAAAATATTCCTTTAATCCATATTTCTACCTTCATTGGATTGATCATAGTTTTGTTCAACACGTGTCTCAATTTTGTCGTAAATAACGGTTTTTCAATTTATTTACTTCCGACGATATTGCTATTAATGATTTTGTATTTTAATCATTGCCTTGCAAATATTTATTACTCTTCAATAATGATACGGGTTAAGTTACTGAGAAAATCTTTGAAGAACAACTTCGTTCCAGTCAATATTGTTGGTAGAGAAGAAGTAGATAGAAATTTAAGAATCATTAGAAACTGTTTGAATTATTAGGTACATTAATTTGATGGATGCTGTGCGATATTTTGAAAAGGAAATGCAGTTTCTGGTAAGCAAATATTTAATTTTTGTCATATTAGTCAAAAACAAAACGATAACTATCAAATTTTTGTTTTAGCTAATCCTTACGCTTATTTTCAATTTACCAAAATGGATATTTTCGCTCTATTTAAATGTAACAGACTTTATAGAAGAAGTAAGTGTAAATATTTTTTAATTTTTTTTACGATTCGTTTTGAAAAACTGGGTGAACTTCAAGTCAATAGTATGAATCGTGATTCCTTGAAGTGTTTAAATTACATACTTCATTCTTAAGTATTTTGTTTCAGGAAGCAGGAGAAACAGAGTTGGTATTGGCTGTTATTGGATTTCTTCATACTATATTTTCGGTCTGTTCAATACCCATCTTAATAGAGATTATCAAGAACGAAGTGGACGAAATCAAGTCAATCCTAACAGGCCAACTAGTCAGGTCTTCGGGTAATTTGTTATTTTAGTTTGAAATGAGTCAGGCTTGCATGCGCTAGCTAACCCGGGTCATGTATAATATATTTCTAATATAGCCTCGAGTTAGCAGTTTATTGTGTGAAATATGCCAACTTAGTCCATCAAGGATTGCGCAAAAATAAATTTGTAAGCAAATGTACCGGACTAAATCTACCGAAAATATTTTATTTTTATGGCACATGCGCCTTGTTTGTGCACTTCATAATCGTGGTGCATAATTTTGCAGGCTATCTGTCATCAATGTTAGGTTACATTGCACCCTTATTTCATTCCAAAAATGCAAAATGGTTTTCTTTGAAAACAATATTTCGTTTTTTTTTTAATTTGGACCAGTGTCAAAATTGGTGGTGTAATATATTAAAACTACAGATATTTGTATTTGTCGTGGATAAAGAAATCATTTAATAATTAGTTGCTGATTTGAGTATTGTAGTAGTGGGCAGTGGTAAACGCCGTGACGTCAGTTGATAGTTGTAATGGCGGCACGTGGACAGAGACGTATAAATTGGAGAGTGGGGACTTTGGCGAGGTCACTTTTGCTCGAGACACCGACTAGGACACTCGTCCCAAACGAAACTGTCGGTTTACCTATTTTAATTAAATTAAACAGACTTCTTTAATAATGTTGTAAATGCGAGTTCTTCTAACTCAAAAGACAGATGTGTTGCTATGGAGTTTGTTGGCCACGTCTTCTCCCTAGCTAAAACACTAGGATGTGGTAACGGGCGGGCGTTTTTGGGGGACTGTCTATTTGTAAAGTACTAGTACTCAGCCACAGTTAATAAAGAGAGCTTAGTACTGTATTCAGTTTTTTATTCTACAATGATCCTGATACCACCGAACCCAAACGATGATGGCGCTATCGCTCAGCTGTCGCTGACGCCGACATCAGAAGTGTGATGCAACTCAAGTGGCCCACATGAAGATTCGTGGCAATGCTAGTGAAATACTTACGTGACGGGTTCCTTTTCAAATGCAAAATACGTAGTGACAGTTATAGTGAAAATTGTGGTTAGTGTTCGAAACGCGTGTGATTATCCAGACGCCTAAAACTCGATGTGTGCCGTGAAAATCGATCCAATAAACCTAAGATCGACGCGCGGTCATTGTGCGTCACCGCGGTGCTATGTTTCGTCGAGGACTCGAGTGTTGTGCGGGCTCTGAAGAGCATCGTGCCTACATGCCTATGATAGATAACCTATCAGAGTTTAACGTGTGGCCAATTAAAGATGCATTCCAAGGTCAAATTCCTACTCGTCGGGTTTTATGCGGCTACCCTCATCAACCTGAACAATGAAAAACTAGTTCGGAACGGAGGCAAGCAACTTCAAAACAGCTGGCCAGGTCATGTGGAAGTGTGATGATGTGTGTGAGGATCTTCACGTTAATCTGGTGAGTCATTTTCATTTTGTTATTGCTGTGAAACTGATGTGCTCGTTTGTTAACATTTTTCTATTTTGTTTAAAAAAAAAAAAAAAAAAAATTGTTCACTAGGAACATTTTATGCTGTGGAGACAGACTACAAAGGGCTATGGTCTCATGATTAGCCATAATCCATTTTAGCTAATTGGTTCATCGCTTTGTTTCTCTATACTAAAGTGTGGCTATTATTTTCACGTTCGCTATCGATTTAGTGAAGTAATAGTTCAGGCGCTATAGCTTAAGTGTTGCTAGTTAAGCGTTAGTAATCGGTAGAAAGGCGTTTTAAATAACGCTGATGAAGCGGTAATATTATTCTGCTATCGCTGGTTGTGTAATGTAGTCCAGTACCAGTTCAGAGCTATTGTTGGACGTTAGGTTGGTACGGTCTTGTTTTAAAAATTAAGATGATTGTAAATGCAATATTTTCATTCATCACAACCATGTATAGCCCAACTTTGGGTCAGTGGGTCATCTTAGGGGCGGTTGTCCACTATTGGACATAAACTTTCTTGCTAGTGCCAGTGTTCTGATTAGTTTCAGATTTTAATTAATTTTGATAGTGTGGCTGCTACGCTTATCTGAAGCCTATACTCCTGCCAAAGCTTTGATTGGACTTGTACTCTCGTGGTGTTTTTCAGTTTTCAGATATCCTATCACCTTGGATGAAGCCAGCACATGGCGCTAGAAGTTTGCATGCAGCTATTGCTGCTGAGAAATTACAACTTCAGAGCAGTTCTAAGTGTGACGGATCGAAGGTCCGCAAGCAGTTTGAAGGCTGCAGTAGCTGTACATCATGTCAACATCTGTGGAGTTGGAAGCGTTCAAGGCCGACTGAAGTGCCCGGTGAGCCGCTGCCATTTAATTTTAATTGTGATTTTCAAAGCTTTAAAGATCTTCGAATCATTTCAGTGGTTAGATTGATATTGCTAGGTAATTTTGATATACTCAGTACGAAGCTATAGCAATTACAATTTCCCATTGGTGGTAATAGTTTCAAAATGATATTCAGTGCGAAATTCTGAATCCGATATCGTAAGGCAAGATTGCCACAAGGTCATGTTTTATTTCGACTTAGATTTTTTTCAATTTTAGTGAAAAATTAGACCTAGGCGTTTATGTTAACGTGTTAACGACAGTTTTCCTTGCATAATAACAGTTAGCAAATTCAATAGTAAGCGATTATGAACAGTAACTTGATTTTATTGACATTGATTGACTGGTACAGATAATAACTCAACGCTTTTATAATTTCTAAATAGACTTTTCATTTTCCACTACTGGGTTGCCTACTAGGTATATAAGGTAAAACGAGCCTAGTGAGATTAAAATAAGATTGATTCAGTGACCGCAATGTTCTTAGAATAACGAAGAGTAATTCGTGAACGTAGCTTCTTCACAGGAACGTAGGACGCAAAAATTAGCAGGCAAGTTGTTCTTGTTTTCGTAAGCACCGATGTGCATAGATTACCGGTCGGTATATTTTAAAATCTCTTTGTCGAGAAGATGCCCGATGCCAAGTATCACTTAACGTTGTGAAGTTATGAAGTAGATGTTGAGTTGGCAACAATTTAGTTTGTGTGACAGGTTCTGAGTTCTGTGGGTCGGTGACTGTACCAAGGTATCCGGCGGCTCTGGATGGCATAGACGGGAAAGTCTAGATCAGGGTTTCGTTACGGTAGCTCTAGGTAGTGTAATAAAGAGTGTTTACTCGGCATTCCCATGAGGAAGTGCGAGTGTAACAATTGTTTTGCTGAGCTATGAGATGGCTGTCGACTGGAAATAAGATGACCTGTTGTTTTATTTGTTCGATGGAGTGGTACGTGGTATTTAGTTCAATTAGAGTTTACAGCCGCTTTAGAACTGTCAGAAGCCTGACTGAATGACAGACTTGTCAGTAGAGTGGAGATAAAGAATAGCTCCATGTAATAAGAGTTAGTAGAGAATTGCTGTAGAGTTTAAGGGTGGCAAATCGTCGTGAAACGCAATCGGTAGAGTAGAGCTCGCAACACGGTGCGTTAAAAAAAAAATGGTCTTATTTGTAGAGCTTTTCGATTATTATTATTTTTTTCTTTTTAGAATTCGGAAAATTGCGAGACCGTTATTATTGGTGTAGCGATGTGGATGCTAAAGTCCGTTAGTGAGAGTCGATAGAATTTTAGAATTAGTTGTTATCGGTCGCTATCTTTTGAAATCCATAAATAGTAAAATAACGTATAAGTATGCCCACGATCACATACCAAAGATTCCTCTCAGTAGTGTTTCTAACAAGTTTAACGTAGAAGACGATTAGGAGAGTACCTCCACTGATCAATAGAGAACATATCATGGCTATTTGGCCGCACTGAGTCGTAACTGAGTAGAAAATGTAATACATCATCGGAAGGGTTTTAAATCCTAAACCAATTAACGCTGTGACAAGTACTTTGATACATAGAATAAAAAAATGAACTCCAACAATTGATTTTATAAGCTACAGGGACAAGTTCAGTCCAGACTAGCAAATTCGGAAATAGTTTAAATTGAAAGACACGAGACGGTTGGCGCAGAAAGTTGGGCTTGACCCGAACAGAAAAAAAAAAAAAATAGATAGTGTTAGTGCGGGTGAGTTTGGGTGTTTGTGAGCGCGCTCCCGATGCAGGATAGATTCCTGGGCTGGGGCAATGTTTAAAAAGAATTAAAAAAAAAAACAGGAAAAAAAAAGTGAAAAAAAATGTAGGACAAAAAAAATGTGAGAAGTAACATAACAAAAATGTAGGACAAAAAAATGTGGGACAAAAAATGAGAGAATTAACATAACAAAAAATGTAGGAAAGAGTCATTGAAGGGAAAATCCGGTCCAATAATATGACTCAGCTAAAGGGATTGCAATCCGGTCTAGCATGTTTGGCTATAGGGACCGATATCCGGTCTAGCACTGGCTAAAGGGATATTCCAGTCTAGCACAATCGTCTCCAGTTTTAATACTGATGAGAAAAAAAAAAGAGGAAAACAAAAGAAAAAAAGAATTAAAAGAGCTTGAAGGGTTTGACCGGACCAAGCAGTAATAATCCTGAAGGGTTAGTTATAACCGGACCAGGAGATTATAACTCTGAAGGGTCGTAGGACCAGACCAGTAGTTATAATTCTGAAGGGTCGTGAGACCGGACCAGAAGATTAAAACTGAAGGGTCGTTTGACCGGACCAGTAGTTATAACTCTGAAGGGTCGTAGGACCGGACCAGTAGTTATAATTCTGAAGGGTCGTGAGACCGGACCAGAAGATTAAAACTGAAGGGTCGTTTGACCGGACCAGTAGTTATAATTCTGAAGGGTCGTGAGACCGGACCAGAAGATTAAAACTGAAGGGTCGTTTGACCGGACCAGTATAGTTATAATTCTTAATTGATGATTTTATGATCTTGATCTTGGTCAGGTAGGCCGAGCCAGCAGTCAACTATTAAGTTGTGTTTTCGTTGGTTACAGGTACCATATTATCACCTCCACACGAGGACGTGTGATTGTCAGTTCTGGCCGTGTCGTGGATAAAGAAATCATTTAATAATTAGTTGCTGATTTGAGTATTGTAGTAGTGGGCAGTGGTAAACGCCGTGACGTCAGTTGATAGTTGTAATGGCGGCACGTGGACAGAGACGTATAAATTGGAGAGTGGGGACTTTGGCGAGGTCACTTTTGCTCGAGACACCGACTAGGACACTCGTCCCAAACGAAACTGTCGGTTTACCTATTTTAATTAAATTAAACAGACTTCTTTAATAATGTTGTAAATGCGAGTTCTTCTAACTCAAAAGACAGATGTGTTGCTATGGAGTTTGTTGGCCACGTCTTCTCCCTAGCTAAAACACTAGGATGTGGTAACGGGCGGGCGTTTTTGGGGGACTGTCTATTTGTAAAGTACTAGTACTCAGCCACAGTTAATAAAGAGAGCTTAGTACTGTATTCAGTTTTTTATTCTACAATGATCCTGATACCACCGAACCCAAACGATGATGGCGCTATCGCTCAGCTGTCGCTGACGCCGACATATTTAATTTTAAAATGGTGGTATTTGTTTATTATTGACTTGTTATGTTTGCAGATGTCTCCATTCGGTTTGAGTTGGAAACGGCTTTGAAGTACATCCACATGCGGCCTTTTACATTCTCAGTCTTGAACGTTTTCGATCTTGATATCAAATTTCCATTCATTATCATAGGATCCTCTATCACCTACGTCATCGTTGCCTTGCAATTCACGCATTTTTCTCAAGTGCCAGAGTAATCTTGCCTTGCCTAATGTTTTTGTTCTTACTTATTTATGTTTTTATTTATTTATGTCTTCTTCTATTAGTACCATTTAAAATCAATTAAATACATAATAATCGTCTTCTGCGAGTGTTTTTTTTTACAATCACGATACAATTATCTACACAAGAAGAATATTTTAAGAAATACATATTTGTATGGAATAAGGTGAAAAAATTCATGTAATTTTTAAAAGTAAAAGAAGACCATTGATTTAAATAGACTGTGCGAAAAATAATATGTCTACATAGAAAGGTAGTGACAATCTAGATGACGATGGTAAATGTAAAATAGTTAAATAAAATATAATAGTAATTTATAATAGTTATAATAATAGAAATATAATAAAACGAATATAAAGTACGTACTGTGATAGAAACACAGTTGTATAGAAAACATTTATCATTTATTCCACAGTTATAAATATTAGAGCGCTTTTCCTATCTCCCTATTATTTAAAATTTTACTGTTTCCGACAGGATCCATAATTGATTCTATTCACCAACATTTACCACCACCTGTATGTGGACATTATGGATTGCAAATTTGCAACAAACAATTTGAGATTTAAAGTTCTGAAGATGTACTTTGAATAGCCCAAACAAATTCAGTTTGATAACATAAAATAATGGACAAAAACCATCGCCAATTTTTGGCTGTTCAAGCAAGTTGATAATTATGAAAAATTTAATCGAATTTCCAATTCACCTATAAACGCAAAAGATATTCACAAATTAACGTCAGTGTCAATTTGCTGGTAATATACGATACTTTTCATCCCAGTAGTACTTCCCCTTAGGATAATTTTCAACTGTCACGTGGACGAAGCCGCTGGCAGAAGCTAGTGAATAATGTAGTTATGTATATATAGTTTCAATTTTAAGTTCACTGTTGTCTTCTCAATTTATGGAGACATAATGTGGGAGTTTGTCGTGTGGGCGCTTGTTACGCAATCAGGTGTAAACTTATATTATGTCATGACATTTAACACAGTTTGAGCATAACAACTACATTACGAAGACGTCAACTACTACCACTTTATGTGAATAGGTATGTTTTTTTTGTATGTTGGAACTTATCTCTAGTCGTATTTATTTCAAATTATTAATTAGTATATTTTAATAGCTTAGCAAGTATATTTCTTTTCTTAATTTTAAAATTGTAGAATTATTGCTCGAATAACGAGCGCACAAACGTAGAAAGACACCTTGCATTTTACTAAGTAAGTATGTTTAGGATTAGTTCACTTTATACATACCTAGTGTATAAGCAGGTACTTAATAGTCAGTAAAACTACTTTATCTATTAACTAGAAAATAAAGTTTTTGGATAATACTGTCGATTTCTTGTGAGAAATTCCCTAGAACATCTTACAAGTGCTCTATTAAGTTTCTCGGTACTGAATATTTTCATACTTGAAGCTCCTTGCGAATGGCGACAAGTTTGTTTCGAGTCGCTTCGGAGAATCCGTGCCAATTTCTTATAATTTATGGCCCCTACAACGTGCTCCTTTAATTTATTACGTAATAACCGTGCGCGATATATAAGAAAAGTTAGATTGTGTATTATTAATAGACTTGTAGATGAAAATACAAGTGTGAACAAAAACTGTAAGAAAATTATTAGGTACTTTTATGGCTCTTTTAATACTTACTATGCAATCATATTTTAGCCCAATAACCCCGACTAGCCTTTTCACAACTATGTTGAGCTGCAGCTTACACATAGAATGACTGCCGATATGACCTACGTAACCCAGTAACGCGATATGATAGCACCATAATCTTTGGCAAGACTGGTGTCAGTTTTTCTAGCTTTTGATTAAATGACATAACGAAAGATGTTCTAAAGACAGCCAGGACCAACAGTAGTCGTGCTTTCTGATACACGGATGAATTTCAGTATATATGATGGTAACCCATCCACAGACAGACCGTAACAAGTGTTGCTTAACCTTCAAGATCTACCCTTATAACACGAGCTATTTTAGCCCCGAAAGTCATATTTATGAAGTCATCAAGAAAACCGTTTATGATCAGTCAAGATTAGCAAATGTATGAAACGAACGTCTCAAGAAATACGTCACCGTAGGCGAGTAAACCTAACTCAAGATAAGAACCACAGATAACTTTGATGTGAAAATGAATATCTTCATCTAGCTTACAATTTGTTTTCCTATACCTATACAAAGAAGTTTATAGGCACAAATAAGACAAAGTATCAAGTGATTGGTCGACCACATGTTCAGTTTCCGTCAGGTGAGGTTGAGGTCAAACTCGAACCTATAATCAGAAAGACCGGGTGTCATTTCAGATATATAAAATTAGTATAAAAATGACACTCAATTTAAACTTTACTGTAGAACCTGTCTAGATCATAAGACAATCTGTAAGAAACAATACCAAAAAACAGCTCGCGCAAATAAAAAAAAACATTTATGCTACTAGTGTTCTGTTCTGTAACCGTAAAAAAAAAACATGAAGGTAAATTCTAAATCAAAACGTGACATAAAGACAGAGTACAACTTCTCCGCTTATACATTATGCAAAATCGTATAAATAATAAGGAAGACAAGATATTTCATCACTCAGTGACTATAAAACGACAACGTAATACGGACATTAAGAATTCAGAACCAGCTGGAGCAAAACTCTTCGTAAATCCTAGAGAGTCGAGTTAGCCTCAAGTGCTTCACGTTATGAACTGAGAAAGATTGAGCAACATGAATTTACAATTAGAACATACGTTATGGAGCAGGGAATAGACAGACGACTTTGTATGCTTTTCGAAACATCAGACGAAATTCACTTGCTTGTTGGATGTACAAGAATACCTTCAGGTTTGAAATCTTGTCTGTGAGAAAAAGCTTGTTTTGGTAACATGGAAAATACAGTACTAGTTTGCTTAACTAATTATTTGAATGCTAGCTTTTGTCGTGGCTTTTTTCCCATCACTAGTCCCAAAATATTTGCACATTTACAAGAATAAAAACCTTATAGCCCTCAGCGACAGTGTAATTTTCTATGAAAAGGTTTCCAAATCAACTCTGATTTGAAACTTTTACATAGAAAATTATACTATTGTTTAAATTGGCACTCGCCATTTCTACTAATTTTCACATTCGCATCGCATTCGCATCTCAATCGCAAAATGTAAAAAATGCCTTAATTTTCATACATTTTCGAAAGTTGTTTAAAAATTAGTTGAATTGGCCTTCAGATCAAAAGCTATAAAAAAGTGACATTCTATTAGCGGTACCGAGGCGAAGGCGATCGTCAAAACGTCAAAAATGCATGGTATTGACTAGCGCTCTGTCTAAATATCACGTGAACAGGCCCTAGTATTTTAGCATTTCGATAAACTGCAATCGCTGATAGAATATCACTTTCTCTAGCGACTGAGTACTTAAGATTACTTCAAACAAACAAACATCTAATTGGCATTGATAAGGTTTGCCGTTCAGTGTTTAAGATCACTAATTAAGTTACTCCGATTTCAATCAATTTAGTTTTCATTGAAGGATGGATGGGTGGCAATCACACTAATTGATCAGACATTTGATAGGCAGTATTAGCATTCTAGATTCTACTAACAGCTTAATTTAGACGCAAACTGATCCGAACCATAATCTCTAGCATTTCTAGAAGCCATAAATGTAGATCTAATCAAAGCAATTACTCTATATTGTTTCACGTACAATATTTATGACGTAGGGCTTCTAATATTGGTACGTTTCTAATTAATTCTCGTCTGTTGATAACTTGACCTTGGAAAGAACTACTCGTAAACTAATATTTTATAATATTAATAAATTTTATTATATCCGATGAATCCATAGTTGAAGCTCTGTCTTTTACGTAATGAAAAAAATAATAATAAGCGTCCAGCTGAGGTAATTTATCTCTTGAAATTTTTCTTTTGAAATTAATCATAATGAATTATTAATTAAAGTTTGTAGTGGGGCAGGTAACGACTTGAATCAAAATGGCCAAGATAAGATGCACAAATTATAATATTGTTAGTCAGTTACACGGTATTCAAAAAAAACAAGACATTCGAGAAAACTCAAAAAAAATAACAATACGTGACCGTGTACGACAGCGATGCGAGCCGGACTGGCGCGTGCGCGACGCCGCTGCGACGCGGCGTGGGGCGGCGCGCGGTTTGTACCTATGTACCTACGCGTGCTAGGTACCGAGAAAGCGCGGGCGCCTTGTTACTATGCCCTACATACTCCCCCTTTTGACAAACATTGGTGACCTCACCGTTGGTCAAACATCAACAATGACACGTTTCTTACGCGGCCGACCACGAGAACGCTTAGGAACAACCGGCTGCGGAACCTCAGGGCACTCACCATCCCGAGAGTGATACCTCCTTAACGCTGAAACGTGGTACTTCCCAATGAATTCATCCGGTGAATCAGGGAACGTTAAAATGTAAGTAGTTGGGCTAACCTTCTTCTGTACCAGGTAAGGGCCGTCCCTTTTAGGCATGAGCTTAGAGCTGACTCCTTTGGCAGCACTGCTAAGCACGTGCGTCTTCATCAGGACAAGATCACCAACGGCAAACTGCTCAGCCTTTCGGGTCTTGTCTTTGGCAGCCTTACGCGTTAGCATAGTCAGTGGCTGTGCAACCTGTGAGAAATTCGGCATGAATTTGCGGAACCATGAGCAACTCTGTAGAAAGGATTTTAGATGCTTTACATTAGTTGGTTCCTTCATATCTAAAATTGCAGTAACCTTATCCGGATCTGGGGACACTCCTTCTGATGTGATCATGTGTCCTAAGTATTTCACACTCTCTCTAGCAAATGTGCACTTATTGCGATTCGCGTGGAGATTGAAGACACGTAAGCGGTCGAATACCGCACGTAAGTCCTGGAGATGCTGGTGAAATGATCCTGATATTAATATCAGGTCATCAATGTACCCAAGGAGGGTCACCCCCTTAAGGGATGATGCAGAACGAAATCGGTCGATTAAACGTTGAAACGTTGCGGGCGCATTGCGCAGACCGAACGGCATACGGGTAAATTTGTGAAGTCCAAATGGAGACACAAAGGCAGTTTTATCCTGGTCTTCAGGACTCACTTTAACCTGCCAGTACCCTGATCGGAGGTCAATAGTACTCATAAAACAGCTCTTACCAGTATATTGAAGAAGGTCGTCGATCACTGGCAGTGGGTACGAGTCACTCTTGGTAACGGCATTCAGCTTACGGTAATCCACGCAGAAACGGTAACTACCATCCTTCTTTGGTACCAGAAGAGCTGGTGCTGCCCATGGAGATTCACATTCCGTGATGATACCTTCGCGCAGCATCTTTTCGATCTCCTCTTCCATGATGGCTTTCTTGGCGGGAGTGAGTCGGTATGGCGGCACCGCAATCGGCGGGTGATCACCGCAATCGATGCGATGCTCTGCGAACGGTGTAGGTTCTCCCCCTTCAGTGAAGATATCCTCATACTCTTGCAGCAGCTGAGCGAGACGTCCCTTCTCTGGAATTGACAGCATCGAACCTTCATTACTACGTAAGACATTCGCGGAAGCGCACCCAACGAAGTCACGTGAAGTCTCACACCGCAAGGGGTGAATGACCTGAGGCCGATCAGCTGTGAACCAAGTATTGTTCGAAACGTTAATAACAATACCAGCTTTACGTAAGAAATCAATACCGAGTAACGTGTCATTGTTAACTGAGTTAGGAAAAATGACAAAAGTAATAGGTATCGTCAACCCCTTAAGTTGTATGTCAACATCTACGAGTAAGACCTTGAGTTCCCGCACTATGCCATCGGCTAATTTTACCGACATAAAACTACTACGAAACGAATAGTGTAGTTTACGAAGCAGTGCGTACAAACTCGAACCGGCTACACTACGCTTAGCAGCCGTATCAATCAACCCGGTACCACGATGACCGTCTATCTCGATGTCGAGTATTGGACGACCGTCAGTACATAAGTTCGACGCGGACAAGTTACCTACTCTAATCGGCAACGCATCGCAGTCGAGGTCGACATTACACTTATAACTACATAAACAAGCGGATTGAGACACATTACATACATTACTATCAAAAGTTTCGCTATTCAAAGTTACGTTACACTTACAAGTATTATGATTACAATCGTGTGAAACAACATTAAGATTATCTGTATTAACACAACTTCTAGTGGGCTCTAGCATGTTAAATTCAACAACAGAAATAGATTCTTTCGGATTTACCGAACACTTAGCGCAATTAGATCGAATTACACCAATAGCGCCACAACCGTAACACTTCACACTAGACTCGGAAGTCGTTTTCTTGATTTTATTTTTAATACTCTTACAAAAGTCACGGGTATGTCCGCTTTTGCGGCAATAAACACAGAAAAGTTTTTTACCTTTGTCCGAACTGTTTACCACAATAGGCGCAGCGCTGCTCGTAGCCGACGCTGTAGTACTCGGTGGCGCCGGCGCGCTCGTCGCGGAGGCGGAGGGCGCGCGCGCGGGCGTCTGCGGAGGCCGGGGCTGCGGTGGCGGCGCGTGCGGCGTGTGCGCGCCAGCGGCGGGGCCACGCGCGTCGGTCGACACCTCAGAGAGGGACTCCTCAATGTTTCGCGCCTTCTCGATTAGCTTTTCCAAATTCTCGATTGATTCACGAGTTACCCGTTTTCTTATACGTCTGTGTAGTAGCCCGTAAATCATGTCGACTTCCATTTCGTTTACGACTTTATATGGAAGTTTAGCAATAAGCGCGCGAAGTCGAGCAACGAAGACCTCCGTGCGTTCTTCTGTTTGTTCCACGGCAAATATTTCCCGGAATAATTTGTGTGGCGGTCGGGCTGCACCGAACATGGCGCGAAGTCTCTGTAGCGCGTCTTTCCATGACGTCACTGATGATTTTATGCCGCGAAACCACACAGCTGCCTCTCCTTCTAGCAGCATAGGTAGGCCGCGAAGCGCATGTTCGTCACTGATGCCTGTACACTCCTTGTATATTACTATCGAGTCGACGAATGCTTCGAGGGTCTCTGAGTCTCGGTTGGCGCCGCTAAATCGCGACGTACAGCGCGCGAAGTTTCCGTGATTTGTGGCTGGTGCAGCAGGCGATGGAGACGGTGAAGCTGAGCCGTTGACGGCCGACGTAGCCAGCAGGCTCTGAACCAGTTGACGGTTCGATTCCGCTTGAGCCTTGGCGAACGCCTCCAAAAACGACGTAAGCGTCCCTTCCGATAGCGGCGCGGGCGTCGGGGACGCCGGCGGCACGCCGAAGTCGTCATCGTTGCTTCTACTTTTGCGACGAGGCATTGTAGTACACAATAGTCATTAAAACACAAGGAAACACTATTCACGTTGTACGTAACGTGCACTAAACTTGTCCACTAAGAAAAACCGTTACTATGCACATAGGTATTTGAGTTCGCGTCGCGTCGGTTAGGTACGCGTGCCGCGTTGGAGCGCCAGTTTGTTGTGGGGCAGGTAACGACTTGAATCAAAATGGCCAAGATAAGATGCACAAATTATAATATTGTTAGTCAGTTACACGGTATTCAAAAAAAACAAGACATTCGAGAAAACTCAAAAAAAATAACAATACGTGACCGTGTACGACAGCGATGCGAGCCGGACTGGCGCGTGCGCGACGCCGCTGCGACGCGGCGTGGGGCGGCGCGCGGTTTGTACCTATGTACCTACGCGTGCTAGGTACCGAGAAAGCGCGGGCGCCTTGTTACTATGCCCTACAAGTTTAATTTTGTATTCTTATCAAAAAATTATCCATTGAAAAATTCTGCGCGAGAATCGTGGCGAAACTATTCAAATTCTCAAACCGCCACCATTCGACACAAGGCATCAGTAACAAATGACTATGACTCACATACAATTTGCACACAAAAGTGGGGTAATTCCGTATATATGCCATTACCCTAAATAATTATGAGGACCGCGATCCAGACTGGTCCTAGGGGAAATTACGGCAGACCAGGGTCGCAGTCTTCACTCTTCACTGGCCCAAATTGATTCTGTTATGGTGATGGTGGACATCAAGGATGTGGTCATAACAATGTGCTAAATATTTGAGCAGCTTTTGACCTTTTCTTAGATCTTTGTGTAGTACCCAGAAAAATAAATTGTTATGATATTTCATTACTAGAAAATGTAAAAGATCACTATATATAACTACAAAATGCGTGTTGGGTGTTACAAGATGTAGATATTGTGTGATTCAGGATAGCTTCTTTATTTCCATGATTGAAATAACGAATATCGATAAATTTATGTGGATCAATGACCGCTATTGAAGTGAATTTGCGCCTCCCACAGAAAATAACCCTATCTTATTATTAAATTATGTAACGATTATAACTGGAATAATTTTGGAAATGATTGAAATAAAAAAAGGAAGTTACGTCTCATTGTTCTAAAAGTGAAAATGAAACTTAATCACCGTTAAGAAATAATTGAAAGACACAGCGATAAAAATGTCATAACAAAATGGATTCTTTGAAATCCAATGTTATAGCTTTTTCGTAATAAAACTGAAGGTGTGTTTTCACGGTGTAATAAAAAGCTAACTACACTAGTCCATTACCAAATGCTTAGCGACAGTTACCGCCACGTTTCAGACCCTTGACATAGAAAACGTACCCACACAATTATCGACTTTAATTCAATGAAGTTACAGTTGAAAATAGCTCAAATGATAGAACATAGTGTTCAAATTTCCTGGTTTACGTGTTCAAGTTATGCTCAGGCGGGAATTCACAGTCTGCTTAGCACGGCTTTTTTACCAAATTCTTTGAGCGAAATTATTTGTAGTTTGTCGTCGAGTGAAAATTCCTACGAGTTTTAAGTTTATAAGTCACCTTTTTGGTCGATAAAAATTTGTTTTAAAAAAATTGTTAAGCTTTGCTGCTTCCCAAAACAGTTTAATATGCTTAATGAACAAAAAAAATAGAAAAAACATGTTAAAAAGTTTTTAAACAACGTTCGCATCTCATTCACGATGTGTTTCTCGCAGTTTTTAGCAGTAGACATGTAAATAAGAACATTGCTTAAAAAGTTGTAGAATTGGCACTTAGATTAAAGCTGACATTTCTAATCTATCATTGTTTTCTTCATTTGTTGTCGTGTAATTGTCGTGGGCATGCGCCGTACCGTGCGGGTGTAATAAAATAAATAAAATGTCGAGTTCTAAACTCGTAAAGTGTAAATCATGTAATATCGTGATTAACGAGTTGTTGGCATTGTACAAAACAAACTGGATATAATGGACAGTGAAAGTCTCATTAATATTTGTGCAACGGGCTTCTCCATATATTAACAAATCGAAGACGTTGTTATTTCAATCTTTGTCGTTGGGTAAGCGTAAAATATCCCAACATAAAGAAAAGCAATATGAGTATTATTTTCATGTATGTTTGTAACCTCGTCACCTAATCTTTCTAGTATTATTGTTTATTTCGTTTTAATATTGTTATTCGTCGATTTGTCAATGCCGGACGTCACGCCATAGACAACTGTTGAACTGTGTTCTGTTTTGTCTGTGGTGTGACCAGAGACGTAGGTTATGCCCGCTCCTGACATAGTGTCAAATAAATTATATGAAAAGTCGACATCGGCTTTGTTTGTCATATAAAAATATGGAATAGAATTGGTTTTATTTAGTTAGTATTAAACGCAAATGAATACTTGAATAGATTTATTCACACAACTTAAACTTTTTCATAAACTTTTCTCAACGTTCAAAAGCGCGCGAACACCGACTACTGTCAAACGTCATAGTGATGTTCCGATAACGCGCGACAACTAGTGTTGTTTTACGTAAGTCGATTTTCTTCATCTAACAGCTCGGCCATCCTGCAATCCTTCGGTCCCCGAAGGAGATTGTCCTCAGCTTGGCACGCCAGCTCAGCAGTATGCTCGCTGCAGGGTTCCGACGGCAATCTTCACCATTTCCGGCAAGAGATTTTAACGCTGTGAGGCCCCGAAGGCAAGCGTAAAACAAAGTTTATATTATAAGGCCCCGTAGGCAAAGACTGAATAACCGACAGAAAGGCCCCTTAGGCAAGTCTTAGGTATTATGGCTGCAATTTAGGCCCCGAAGGCAATCGTCTGGTGGTTCACGTATATGTGCTGTAAGGCTCCGGAAGCAAGCACGTTAGTAAACGCTGTGAGGCCCCGCTAGGCAAGCGTTTGATAGTTAAATTGCAGAGGGTCGTGCTATATGGCTCCGTAAGCAAGCACTTAGGTTAACGCTTTGTAGGCCCCGTAGGCAAGCGTGATGGCAGAGTTAGAGATCATTTGTGCTATAAGGCTCCGTAAGCAAGCACTTAGTTGAACGCTGTGAAGGCCCCGTAGGCAAGCGTGATGGTAGAGTTAGAGATCATTTGTGCTATAAGGCTCCGTAAGCAAGCACTTAGTTGAACGCTGTGAAGGCCCCGTAGGCAAGCGTGATGGTAGAGTTAGAGATAATTTGTGCTATAAGGCTCCGTAAGCAAGCACTTAGTTGAACGCTGTGAAGGCCCCGTAGGCAAGCGTGATGAGTAGGCCCCTGAGGCATACGTCCGTCATGATATATAAAGAAAATGGGATTCAAGAGCAACTCACGACTGCTCTGCCAGATCTTCATCAGATGAAGAGTCTCGGCGTCTATGACGCCAAATCTTAATTTTATCACGGGCAACTATATTTTTGTACGCTCGTTTACCCTTCAAGTACGATGTGACCTCATAGCGATCGTTAGGTAACACAGCTGTAATCCTGTATGGCCCTGCGTATCGCTGGACGAGTTTTCCGCTTGTTAGACCAGGACGTAATATTTTCCGCTCTACCATAACCAACTGACCCATAAGTAGAGGTTCTACCACTCGCCGTTCCTTATCATAGCGTGTTTTCATTTGAGCTGCATTTATTTCAATAGTTTGGGCAGCTTCGTCTCGAGAAGTCGACACGTTTGCATTGTAGACTGCCCCCTGCAATTCATTGGGTAACCGGGGTCTTAAGCCACACAGCAACTCTAAAGGTGACTTGCCTGTCCCTTGACTTACCGTCGAATTTAAACCTAATTGAACCTTTGGCAAGTAGGCATCCCATCCTTTTTGATTATCACCCATGTGGGCTGACAGAGAATTTAAAATCGTTCGGTTGAGACGTTCAACCTGTCCATTGGCCCGTGGTGACGCCACTGCGTTTAAAACATGTTTGATGGAGTTGTTGTCGCAAAATTGTTTGAACTCTTTACCCGTGAATGCTGTGCCTCGGTCACTGACAATTCGTTCGGGATATCCAAATGTGTGGCTCAGTTTACTTAACGCGGTAATTACGCCTTTGGCATTTGCTGTAGCAACGGCTTCTAACCACACGAATTTAGTGAATCCATCGATAACCGCAAAAATATATGTTTTCCCATTACTCTTACAAAAAGGGCCCAGGTGGTCCACATGTAAAGTATGGAAGGGCACGGCCACCTTCGGAATAGGGTGTAGTAAACCCGGTTGTTTCCCAGTTGGTTTCTTCGTGAATTGGCATCCTAGACAACTTGTCACATATTTTGTCACATACTTTCTCATCTTCGGAAACCAATATTTAGCTCGTATTGCTTCAAGACACTTTTCAGTTCCCAGATGCCCATGTTCGTCATGATAAATTTTCATAATATGGAATCTCGAACTCTTAGGTAAAACCGGTCTCAACTCATTGTCTATTACACGACACAACCGTCCGTCTACGACTCTATAATCTTTCGATAGTCCCTCCTTCTTCTTCTTGTTGGCCTCTTGTTCTAATTTCAAATTCAGAAGCAATGCTCGAATTTCCTCATCGTCATCCTGTAACGCATCAATTAGATCCTTTTCCTGTATGTGGTGCACCACAGGGTTTCTGCTCAAAGCGTCGACATGTACCATAGAAGTCCCGGGTCGATGGTCAACTTCAAAATTGTACTCTTGTAGATCGAGCCACCAACGAGCGATCCGTGGTGACAAATCCCTTTTCAACCAAGCCATCCGTAAGGCTGAGCAATCAGTCACGACTCGAAACTTAACACCAGAAAGGTATACTTTGAAACGATTGACAGCAAACACCACAGCTAGAGCCTCCAATTCGAAACTATGGTACCTTTGTTCTGCTTCTGCTGTTTGTCGGCTAGCGTAAGCGACAACCTTCATTTCACCAATTGGCTGTCGTTGAAGGAGAACACCACCGAGTCCTGCTTTTGATGCATCGGTGTGCACTTGGGTTTCCCTGTCTGGATGATAAATTGCTAGCACTGGATCAGAGGTAAGGATATCCTTAAGAGTTTTTAAGGCTTGATCTTGTTCAGGTCCCCAGCTCCACTCCACGGCTTTTTTCGTGAGTAGAGTTAGCGGTCGTGCAATGCTCGCAAAATTCCTAATAAATTTCCGAAAGTAACTGGCGAGACCGAGAAACTGTCGCATCTCATGCACATTTGTAGGTGTCTTGAAGTTGGAAACTGCCATAATTTTGTGAGGCGAAGGTCTTATCTCACCACCAGATATTTCATGGCCCAAGTATTCAACGCTGTTCGTGAGAAATGAACATTTGGTTTTCTTCAGTTTGACACCTGCATTTGCGATCAAGGTTAGCACCTTCTCTAAATTAGCAAGACATTCTTCGGTAGCCTTGCCCCAAACTATTACATCATCGATATACACCTCAGCGCATACATGAATTACTGGCTCCAGAATGTCGTTCATGGCCCTTTGGAATACTGCTGGGGCATTGCAGAGGCCAAAACTCATCATCTTATATTGGTAATGGCCATCCGGTGTAACAAATCCAGTAAGTGGTCTTGAATCCTCCGCAATTTTGATTTGGTGGTAGCCATTAGCCAGATCTAAGCAACAGAATACAGACTGGCCCACCAACCGGTCTAATAGGTCTTGTATGACTGGTAAAGGGTATCGTTCCTTTTCGGTAATCTTATTAAGTGCTCTATAGTCTATGCACAACCGATGTCCTCCATCCTTCTTTTTCACAAGCACTACAGGGCTTGCAAAAGGGGATTTAGAGTTTTCGATGATCCCTGCCTTGAGCAGTTCGGCAATGATATTCCTTATAATTTCCCTTTCATGGAATGACACTCGGTACGGCTTGTAATTTATAATTCTGTCTTCTGTTAGCTTTATGCTCATCTCTACACTGCAATTACCTAATGCCATTCCATTACCAGAAAAGCAGTGCTCATACTTGGTTAGCAGTTTGTTTAGGGATACCTTCTGATTTTCATTTAAATGATCGCCCACCTTAATATTATCACAACATTGGTCTTCCAATTCTGCTCTGGCAAGACAGTCCTTTTCTTTTAATTCCAGAGTCCGATTTGTCTTGTTGATAAGTTTTATAAAGGCCTGACCATCTCGTAATTCAACACAGTCGCCTATAACATCCTTCTCGCACAATGGTTTTCTTTGTTCACTCAGCTTGATACACATAACACCATCAACAACAGGATCTGGTCTCACCAATACCTTGTTGACGCCAGGAGTAAGTTTTGTATCAGCTTGCGGATACAATCGTATCTTGCCAAAAGACTCACATAATTCAGTCACTTGAGATGCCATTTCATTTTCATATATGTTAAGCTCAGTCGGGGTTTTTACAACAACTATATTTGGTGATTCTGTGAAAGGTTGTCCTATAAGAACATCAACTTCTTGTATGTCATCTTGCACAACATAGAATTGATTGACCTTCTCCACACCATCAACTACAAGAGAAGTTGAAACAAATCCCAATGGTGTTGTTAATGCATCTCCATATCCCTTTATAACAGTTTCATCGTTGGGTATCAGCACCATGTCCTGTGTCTCAAAGAAACTCTGTTTCATGGTATTACACGAGCTACCAAAATCTATAAAAGCATTTGCCGGAGCTCCATTAACAAGCACACCCTTGAAGTACTTCCTGTCTGAAGAATCACAGCATACAGTTTTGACCTTATGTATTAAACGGTTTTGCGTACCCGTTTTAGATTTCTTCCTGCACTCCTCCAGTGTGTGACCATCAATGTTACAAAAAGAACAATGTTTGCTCTGATTTTTCTTTTTGAAACACTCGGCTTCAGTATGACCTGGCCTTTCACAAAATGAACATTTTCGGTTCTCCTTGTTTTTGTGCATTTTACTAGTATTATCCTTGTTTTGGCGACATCTGCTTGCTTTGTGACCAGGTTTGCCACAAGAGAAACACTTTGTCACCCTGTCTGGTCCATGACTATTTTTCATGGATGTTTCAGGTTTGTCTTGCTCTTTGCTAGCAGCTGAAGTGTTGATACTAGCCAAGTACTGAAGTAAGGAATTGGTGTCCCGGCACCCAGCTGATTTAGCACCAATCTCCAACAGTTGGTTCCCAAGTGTACCTATAACAGCTTCAGTAATGATCTCATCACTTAACTGGCATGACATTCCAATCCCGAGTTTAGTATAATAAAATTCAATCGGGTCTTCATTGGGCTTTCTGACTCGGTTCACTAGTTCTCTTATTTGTGTTAGTTTATTTTTAGTGAATGGGAATGCTTTAACCAACTTTTCCTTCCACTCGGCCCAACTCATTTCATAGGATGCTTGGTGTTCGTACCAAGTCTTCGCATAGCCACCTAGTTTAGAGGTACAGTTACATATTAGTGAGCGCTCATCCCAACCATGCATATTGGCGATTCCTTCCAAGTTCCGGATCCAATGGTCAACAGAGACCGGAGAGGTCTGTGGGTCAAACACAGGTATAAAATCATTGCGACCCATGTAGCGAACAATGGAGGGCTGGGATGCATTTCCAGTATGATAGTTAGTTTTCTTTCTCAATTCTCTTATTAGCCCCTCCAAGGCTTCTATCCTGCTGTTTTTCTTCATTAAATCCTTCTTATAATGTTTAGTCTTTTTCACACCGCTTGAGCTTGAAGAGGTGGAACTAGGAGACCTATGTCTCTTCCTATGCCTACCCATGGTTATAATTGAGATAAGATTTAAATAATAAATTGAACAGTATTATCACTACAATACACTTTATGTAACAACTTGTTCCTTTAAAAGTTTGTACACTTCACACCAAAATAATTGAAATTAAGATTCATTTATATTTCACAAATAATGGTCTGTTTGTATTTTTTTTGTTTATATTATCACTGTAAGTAACTAGTTTAGATTTGCGTTGTTACAACTTTACAACGTCCTTTAGATAATATGAAGTCAAAATCACAGTTTATTACATAAAAAGTAGGTAAGTATATGGATGGACCTCACCAAAGAATTGAAGCATTTGAAGATTGCAAGCAGGTAAAGTAGCATGCACCACACAATCCTCGACCTCGGGGATTATCACCCAAAGCGCAAAGCCTTTTCTATCTCACCCAAAACCGGAAAATGTAACGAACAAGCCGGTGCGTCAATAGGGCGACTTGTCATAACTTGATCCGTGCGTAAGCGTTTCACACCACACAAAATGTTTATAAATATGTTCGATTGAGCACTAAAAGAGTTAGATAAGCATTTTACAATAAAGAGCATCCATTTTTGCAATCCGAAATTATAGTTTTTCCACTTTTACAAGCACAATGCAATAATGTAACGAACGATATTCACAAAGTAGTTTCCTTTAGCAAAAATCACACCAAACCGTATGAATTACTATATAAGCGTAAGTAAATCCCACTTCTGAATATTATTAAACGCAAATGAATACTTGAATAGATTTATTCACACAACTTAAACTTTTTCATAAACTTTTCTCAACGTTCAAAAGCGCGCGAACACCGACTACTGTCAAACGTCATAGTGATGTTCCGATAACGCGCGACAACTAGTGTTGTTTTACGTAAGTCGATTTTCTTCATCTAACATTAGTAAGTTGTTTTTCTTTTAATTTTGTGTTTGGGCGTCATTTCTGGCGGAATGAACGTATTTTCTTTTTAACAACATTGTTTAAGAAAACAGATCCCTAGCTTATATTTGTGGCCAGAGAATTGAACAAACTGCCTATCGTAACGTTTGTTCACATCGATGTTACAGGATTACTCAAGGATTTAGTGCTTCTTAAAAGCGAGTTGAAGCTTATAAAGAATAACTACACAACTGTTGAGCAGCTACAAGAAATAAAAAGTGAACTGCATAATTTCAAATTTGGCTCAATTGTCATAGATGATTATAACGTTAACTCGCGTAAGCGTGGAGTTTTGTATGGATAGTGGGCCGGTAAGAATATCACCTAAAATACAACGCGGCATTGACAGGTCGCCATAAGTCCCGTCATACCTGTGCGCGGTGAATAATACAGCGAGCGAGACCGCTGTAAGCGAGCGTGACACAGATATCCACAGTGTCGTGTTTGTTGGAAATCAACGTGATGCCTTATCGAATTTTTTTATCACAATCAGCTGTGCAGGAAGTAAATACAACATTGTCTACACCTATTGAAGTGTCTGAGAAACCGTTAAGTATGGCTGAAATGTTAAAGAATAACAGGGATTTCAAGACAAAAACCCGATCCGGCTTGGACACTCGTTCAGAGAAATCATCTCTGAAACCGTTTTGTGAGTCAGTTATGTGAAGAAAGCTCGGAACCTCTTAGTAAGTTTAAAGTGGCAGACACCAAAATACTCTTGTTTGTCTCTCATGTACATAAAGGTACAGTAGAAGCTGATATAACTGAATACATTTTTAATAAAACGCAGGAAAAAGTGACACTTGCTAAACTAAGAACGAAGTACGATAGAGGGTATAACATGTTTAAACTGTTTGTATCACAATGTAAAATGCATTTGATCCTTGATGATAATCTATGGCCGGACGGAATAACATTTAGCCGTTTTGTGAACATGAAAAAGGGGCCAGATGATATCAAAGTGATAATGAAATACAACCGTACAAGCACACTGGTTATTTTTAACTGCAGAAATGTGAAAAGGAGTGTGGAATGTGTGCGGTCATTGTGTAAGCGCGCGGACTTGGTAGCACTTTAAGAGGCCTGGCTGGTGGCACAGGACCTGTCGTTTCTTGGCAGCATCGATGATAACTTTAGTTATACCGGAAAATTGGCGATTGACTCATCATCCGGAGTGCGGCGAGGTAGACCGTTCGGTGGGGTCGCTATTCCTTGCCGTTAAAGTGTGTTTACAAATGTGTCTGTTGTGCATAGTAAAAATTATCTTATTATGGAAATTAGAGCGGATACGGGTAATAAACGTGAAGTTGTATTTTTAATATGTGGCGAATATAATGGCGTCTCAGTCGCTCGTATACGTTCGATGCATACTTGTGTCTCGCTTACTTAATGCAATACGACTGTTGATGCGAAAAGTGTTACACGTTGTTTTAGTTTTAAATTATTTATTTTTGTTATTTCTTACTGTTTGATTCTTGTTTTGTGTGTTTTTGTGGTTTATATTTTTGTTGTGTTATTTGTGACCTTGTGACTGGTTGTGTTTCTTACTTGTTTATAATACAATACATATAAATCAGAAAAATATTCAACGAACGTAACACTTGTTTACGTGTTTGCACCAGCGCGGTCGTCACTAAAACCTAACTTCGGAGCGGCAAAGAACCCTGGTTTGTACTGTACATGCCTACCGACCAGTCTGATAACCTACCTTTGTTTCCTAATTGTCTTGGGTAAATTAGTGCTATTGTGGAGCAAAATAACGTGGAATCTGTATTTATTCTGGGTGATTTCAATGCTCACCCGTCTGCTCCTTTTTGTGATAAGTCTGTCTATCTGGATTTTTGTAATGAAAATAAATGGATTTTCACTGACATAGATAAGCTTAGTAGGTTGTCAGATACGCATACGTTCTATAGTGATGCACATCATTGTAAGCGCTGGTTAGATCACTGTTTGGTCACGGAGTCAGCCTGACAAATCATACTCGTAACTAGCATTAATGTTGTATGCAATTGAACGTATTGCTCGTATTATTTGCTATTTATTATTGATATTAAGTGGGGTGAGAGAAAAAGTAGCGAGATAAGAAGTTATTTTGACATAGTAATTGTAATAATGAACTAAAAGAAATTGATTTTCCGATTGAATTTTGTATTTGTGCAGACAGTATGTGTTGTAATTTTACAATTTATCATATATCATTGACAATTTATACGAAGACATTGTACAAATGTTATGTGAGACTTTTTAATAGAAAGAATGAAACGGTAGTAGGGTGAAATAAATACGTTAAAGAGACTACTTCTAAACTGAAGTTTCGTCAAAATCAACAAGACCAACTTAAAATGGCTGTATTAGGTACCCTCCCACGTTACAATTAAAGATTTTAGAGTACTAAGAGGATGAGTGGTAGGGTTAATTTACCAGTGAGTGTAGGCGGGTGTAGTGAGCCTAATGGTATAGCTAAGGCCGTGACTGCCTTGAGAGTATTATCTATAACATAAAACGTTTAAAATCCCCGGACAGTGACAGACTCAGGTACATATGTTTAGAGTGTTGGGTATGATGGTTACTTTCTGCATACGACACTCGTACTTACAACCGAAGATGACGGAAACTATTGTTGTGCTTAAAGTTGCGATCGCCTGCAAAGAATCACACTGGTGATTTGAACTGCTGGCCTACTATGACATCTTAAAACGATCAACTATAAGCTGTGGGAGGGAGAAAGAGTAATACAAGACGCATGCCGATATCTCTTTTCCTGAGCTTAATCATGATCGCTTTGACTCGTCCTACGACGTGCCAAAGCGATCATGATTAAGACCTGAGGATGATTGCGGATCGACCAGTATTGCCATGCCAGTGGTGTGGAGGTTTATCCGGCTACATGTCTTCTGACGAATCGAATGTTTAATTTAATGTTCAATTTAAATTTATTCTAATTAATGTTATTTATTTTGATTAATTTGCCATTTTGTTTTAATTCAATTTAATCTATTAATATTATTTATTGTTTTGTCCATTTCAATTTAAAGTATTCTAAATCAAGTTATTATAACTTTATTCATTTTAATTCGTATTAATCTAGACCACCATCTTTATGGCAACTATCTTAATCTTAAAATTATTAATTTTTTATTAACAAATGTGGATAAAATCTGGTCTGAGTTTTTTTTTAAGTTCAATTTTATTAAATAAAAATTATCAAAGTATTTGATTGTATGTTTTGAGAAATAAATTAAATTAAAATCGTTAAAAAAAACTGATTATTCTCATGTAATAGGTAGGTGATCTTCAATCCCTTTATCTCAACCTTTTATCTATTGTTGTCAAAATTAGTGATTGATACTAATTTTGAAAACAATAGATAAAAGCTCACTGAAGCGAATTTAAGGAATACATTCGATTCTTTAATTATTTTGGATGAATACGACAATGTATTCAAAGGCATCAGATAATGTTATTTTGGAACTGATTTCTTTAGTAAAAACATTTAGGTGCATTAAATTTTTCGTGATATTGATCACGAATCGAAAACATTTCCATAAAAATAGATGAATACCTAACATTTAGAAACTAAGTGATACTTAAAAAAAAATATTTCATTGCAAAGCCGAGATGAAACTGAGAAATTTCAAACTTTATTGGATTTACGAAGCTTTCAGCTTGACAGTAGTGACTTTGAAATGGTTATACGACGCGCGGATTAAGAGCCTTAACTATTTAGTTTTCGCATAATGGTATTAAAACTAGATTTATAGAACTAGAAGTCTGCTTTTGTGTTGAAAGAAAAATTGATTACGTAAAAATATTTAAGAAATTGCAAGTATTAATACCGATGATTTCAATGCTATAAAGTCTAGTTGGATTTAGGAAATAAAAGGCCTTGATTTCATGTTATCATCATCATTATATTTATCGGCCAAAAGATGTCCACTGCAACTGCAACTGTCCCCAATTATCGCCAGTACAAACCGTCCTGTGAGTCCATCGGCTACCCGTAACCCTCACCTGGTCATCCGTCCACCATGTGGGAGGTAATAATACAAAGTAATATATGTTGTTAAGCATAAAGTTCCGGATATTTGAAATCCTTTACATTTTCTCCCAAGTCAGCAATGTAGCAAAATAATAAAAAAACGTACGGAAATACATTCATTGTGCGTACAGCTAAGGAGTGAAATTCCCCGCCTGAGTCTGTGTTTTTTGATAGCTATAACCTTTTTTTTTTTTTTTTTGAAATCCTTCATTGCCCTTTGTGTTCCGGAGTCACGGTGTCTCTTGCGAATAATCCCGCGACTCCGGCAGGCGTCGGCCCTATCGGGCCCCTCTGTGTGCTGACTCTCTTTGAGGCGCGCGTGGAACACTAACGCGCCGTCGACACGGCCTGTCGTCACTAGACGGACGGACGGCGAGCCACCCATAGCTCGCCGTCCACAGGCCCGCGCCTACGGTGGCCGGAGGTCACCAGGTGGTGGCCCCCGACGCCCGCGGCGTCTACCACGGCGGCCGGGACGAGAGGGCCTCCTCTCACTCTCCGCTACCTCCTTCGCTAGCATGACTGCTTCGCAAAAGGAGGCAACGGGGTCCCATTCCGTCTCGCTCCGGACCATGGCTTGGACCAGGGTCGGACGCGAGAGGTCGCCGTCGATCGCCGTTTCGAGGACACGGCGGTGCGCCGTTCAAGCGGAGCACACCTGCACAGTGTGCCCCAACGTGTCCTCCAGTCGATCCTCGCAGTGGTGATAGCTACAACCTGGGAGCCTTTAAATCAAGAGTGAATGGGTTACTTGTAGGCAAGCGTGCTCCACCTTAGACCGCATCATCGCTTAACATCAGGTGAGATAGCGGTCAAACGTATACCTATCAATAGTGAAAAAAAAATAGAATAATTTATCAAACAACGCTGAAAAATATATATTTTGGAGGTAAATTATAATTCCTAAACTGAATCAAGATATTTTATTGAGAAATGGATGCAAATATTTTATTTTATTTATTGTTTGTTAAATGTATCCGTCGATGGATAACATATTATGGTTATAATGATTTTATTGTGAACGTATAACGCGCTTCACTGCTTTCGATAAACAATTGAATATTCAAAACAATGAATATTTGTCACCGCCGTTACCGTAGCAACATGATCAACAATATCACACTTGACTTGCGTCTCGCAATTAGTGATGGTTCACTGAACGTTAATTAAACGTAATGGCTTGATATTTAATCTGTGGAGGCTAAATTGCTGCCTTTATCGAAGATAAACACTGTTTAGGCTGCCAAGGGCGATCGATTTGACAGCTAAAAGTACTTGAACACTCATTGTACATTTTTATATCGATGTTTTATAAACTTGAGTTGACATCACTACGAAATTCGAATGGTGTTAGCAATTCGCATAAGTAGTCCTTTTTTCACAAAGTCGTGCGAAGTCTAAAAAAAATTGTGCGTATACCTCACACTGATTTGAAGTGCATATCTTTAATTTAATTGCCCGTATAACGGTGAGTATAGTGTGCTCATGTTGCGTGTGTGTGATAGGAGATCCTCATAGCTCTGATTAAAGTGGAATTCACATTATTGTGTTGTGTGGTGGCGACTTTCAAGGCTGTTGATTGACTACATATCGTACTGTGATATGACGTAATCTTGAATATCTATTCAAGATTACGTCATATCACATGAATGAATCTTCATTTGATTGGTTTATCCTACGATACAACAAGGCACGACACAGAAATGTACCCGTTATTTACAAATCAGCTTTGTTTGTAAAGTTATTTAGGCGAACCGTGAATACGTAATTTATATAATAATTTAAAAATACCTAATATAAATAATACACACGTTTCCTCTGTTTCCGCTTCATTTCTGACATCATCACTATCATCGTCATCATATCAGCCGAAGGACGTCCACTGCTAGAGACAGGTCTCCCCCAGCTGATGTCGCCTCAACAACCAGTCCTGTGCGTCTCGAATCAGGACATCGGTCCACCATCGGGCCTTCAAACGCTTTGTCTTCCGGTACGCCACTTCAGCCCCATCGATCATCACGACATAACCATAACGTCCATAACTCTGACATAACCATAACTCTGACATATCCAAAACATAAACTTAGTCAGTCATTCACAGAGGTTATATCGACTACCGAGAATGTTCCTGTTCAGGAAATTGGGGTTCACTTTGCTGCCAAAGCACGATCGGCGTATGTTGACGTAGCCAAAGTAGACAGAAGTAACCAACATACACTCTGTCATGTTAGTGCAATACTATTTGATTTGAGTTTCTCTGTATTCTGGTTGTAATAATATATATACAGTGCCATTTTTTTATAAGTGTTGATAACCAAATCGAATACTAAAACCAATAGCAAAAAATACTCAAACTTTCAATATTATTCAGTATTGATACAATGTGATAGTTTCAGATTTCATCAAAATTATCCCGAGATTAAGTATTTTTGGATTGTTCCTCATTATTTTGGATTTGACCATCTACGACTACTTAAATTATTCTCCATGTGTACGTGGTCTTTGTAGTTAACCGGGTTTGGGTTGTTGGTAACCAACCAATGGTTCTTAAATATTTTTGCAAATAAAAGTTTCTGAATGAATTAACTGAATAATTAAGTATTTAGTCACCTAAGATAATTGAAAACTCCTGAACAGTACCTAAGGATATTCAGATTGGTATCAATAATAAATTAATATGTGAACGTTTAACATAGAAGTACGAAATTCAACAGCAAACTGGATCTTGGAAATCCATTGTGAAACTATGGTTGGTTTAGGTAACTTCTCACATAATGCTTTGCTCTTGAGTGGAATTGCCTGAATTTATTTGACTTCAGAATCGAACGAGATTTAAATTAAACTTCTTATTGGTTCCTTTTATTTGCTTTTGAACTTGGCCAGGGTATTATGATACTTAAAATTTGCCAGCCAAACCTATACCCTATCTTCGGGTCGGTTTCCAATCTAATGAGAATATTGGTTAAAAAAATAGATTAGTCCATCAGATAGATTTCCAAAAAATATTGGGCATGTATTTAAACTTTTTTAAAGTAAACAAAACATTAAGACGAGGCAGTATGTTAAAAACTCGTGTGACGTCACATTCCGATGCAATTTTTATCGGAAAGTGACGTCACAGACTTGACAGACTTGGACTAGAAGACTCCTGATCTTTGATGCGTTTCATCTTCGTCAATTTTTATTTACTTTATAAAAAATGACGTATCCAGTATTTTTCGATGGTCTAACTGTATACTTAGCATATAACATATTGTTTTAATCATTATACATTTCTATGTTGGATGGATGGATGTAGCGAGCAGCTGCCAAAATGTAATAAATGACAATTAGAACTAGCGATTTAACGTATTTTCCGAGGCAAGGATGAGTAGTCTAGGATAAGTGACTAACTCAGCAACGTTGCTTAACCTTAAGGGTGCCTGTATTATAGCGTAGCAACGCCTCGGAGCGGAGAACGGGAAAAAACCAATGGAATAGCATAAAATCTTGACAATCACTTTTTACCCGACTTCCCAAAAAGGAGGAGGTTCTCAATTAGGCTGTAATTTTTTTTATGTTTGTCACCTCATAACTCCGACAATTATGAATCGATTTTAAAAAATATTGTTTTATCTGATAGGATATACTTGCAGATTGGTCCCATTAAAATTATATCAAAATCGGTTACGAACTTTGGATTTTAAATCGAAATAGCTGGAATTCGTCTACTTGGATGATGGTTTTATGACATCCAAGTAATCGAAGTTGCGTATTTGGCTTTTCTGAGATTTTGCAGTGGTGTTGTTAGGTGTGGGTTACCACTAAAAAAAGAAAAATATAAAACTTTTTTCCAAAAAAATACAACCGACTTAAAAAAAAAAACTACAAAGTAAAAAATAACTTTAATTTCGGAAGTCTGTGTCAAAATACGAAGAAACTAATAAAAACACCGACTTCCGACATTAAAGTTATTTTTTACTTTGTAGTGTTTTTTTTTTTTTGTTGCCTGAGGTAAAAATTTATCCGTTTCTCCGCTCCGCTGCCGTGCTCCACTGTAATGGACAGACACCCTAAGGGCTTACTCGTGCGGTAAGCTGCACTAGTCAGGTCCACGAACTCTTCCAATCTTTCCAACCATCATTTTAATTCAATCAATATTCAAATACGAAATCCAATGTCTGCAACATGGATTACAATGTTCCTGAAATATCTCCGTAACTTAACGTTATCTTTCATCTCAGTCCCCTATCCCTTACCTAACTACTTTAACTATCATTATCATAGTTTAGTGGGTGATCTGATATGTAGTACGATATTATGGTATCTAGAAGGGTACTCAAATAACTTAATCCCATGTTGTAATAAAGTTATAACGAGATTTGCATTTGTAGGAGACACCCAAGTCATATTGATGTTGCAATCTCCTAATATAAAAGCGAAAGATCATTAACTGATGAATTCCTAAAATTATAGGACTATGGAGATGTCCTGCCTCAGAAGTCCTCTGCATGGAAGACGCAGAAGTCTAGTCGATGTGGTGATTTCTACCATCACCACATCGACCAGACTTCTGCGACTTCCATGCAGAGGACTTCTGAGGCAGGACATCTCCATAGTCCTATAATTTTCATCAGGAGGCCTATAATGTCTACCAGTGGACGTCTTCCATCAACCCAACCCTGCCAGGGATTGCGGAATTTGTTCGAAAGAGTCACCACGACACTGGAACGGGGGCACTCGGAGGAACACGGACGGGTTGTAGTCAGTAAGAGTCTGATACTCCCTTCTGCTACGACCAGAGCGGGAGGAGTCATTAGAACATTCCTTAAAAAAATGGAGATAAAATTGTCGTGAGATAGATTATGAATGGAAGACGTCAACTAAGAAAGAATTTAATGAAACTGCCCCCATGGGGGGTTGAAGTAGGGGGTGGAAATAGTTTCTACCTTGCAGGTGAAGGGTGCAGTTCTACTAAAACTATAGTACTGATTCACAGGTTGTGACATTGAAATATTGATTTTGCAGTCAGGCCAGACAATATATTAAAAAAAATATAGACAGGCATGAGTATGAGTATGAGACCTGCTTGTGTAGGTCAAGACAGGCCGTTAACCTCTTGAAGGTCGCGATACTCAAATTCATGCGAAAAGCCTCGGCAGCGGCGCGGCATATATAGTAACGCTCGAGGAAAGCGTATATTCAACAGTGATCGAATTTCGACTATATTATGTAGGTGACAATGAAAAATTTTACGACAAATAATTAGTTTCAACGCTTTCCAAAACGATCTTAAAAAAATCAGTTCACATCTAGCAAGTGCATGGAAAAGAGGTAAAGCCCAACATAGCGTCAGAATATGAAATATTCCTAGCCCGAGGCTGCTTCGTGTATACCAACCATTGGCACCGAAGAATGGTACCACAGGGACCCACTAATTCTGTCTCGCCGAGGCCTCATGTGACCACTGGACTTCGGATCTCTAATAACATAGAACGCTAGCGAAAATAAAAAGTGTACATTTTTCAGTAGGAAGACTACAGAAATATATATTCGGTTTATTTTTCATAAATTGGTGAAATTTTGGGAGTAATCTCCCCATTTGAAATATGTTAAATTTCAATGCCACTTCAAACCCAACGCACGAAACAAATGACTGGACATCATTTATTACAATTGAGATGGATTGAGAGTGCATATTGGTCACAATCTGTCGAAAATGTATGGAAATTTTGTTTTTTTTTGACAGGTGGCGACTGAGATGCCAATGAGAACTTTGCTTAAAAATTAGTAGCATAGGCCCTTAGATTAATAAAACTACTAGAGTAAATTTAACAACCAGCCAAGTGCGAGTTGGACTTGAACATAAAACGTTATACCTTAATTTGTATTGTTGGTTGCCTTTTGGGTACGAAACCCTAAAACAAGAGAATAGAATAGAGTAGAGCAGAATATTTTATCTTGTTCCCTAAAAAACTGTTTTAAAACTTTATCACAAGACACATTTTCAATCCAGACACACTGACAAAATGTTTTAAGGTTCATATAAATTAGTTCTAATGTCGACCATTGAATTCATCATCCATCATGCTGTCTTGTCTGCAAATTCAAATTAATTGCAATGGGTACACTATAACAGTACTATCTATATTTTCACTATCCATTAATGTAGAATACGTTTTTCGGCTGACATGGATAGATGGATCACTGTAAAGGTAAATAATGGAAAAGCGAAATACCAATGCTTTCACCCGTGACAAAAACTTTTGCGTAGTTAGTAACGTCTGCTCGAAGATATTTTAGTTAGACTCTCATTCTCATTCTCATGCTCTATATAAATAAATTATTTAGATGTGCGGTCCAAAACAGTTACTATTGACGTGGGGAAAATGCTACATCCTGGCAGCAACTGATAGCAGCATGCATGAAGATCGCTGGATAAAAATCTTCACAAAATAAGTGCCAGAAGATAGATCGCAGTGACGCTTAGGCAAACCCACAAAGCAGTCAAAAGAAAAGTAAAAAGTCATTTATTCAAATTAGGCTGAGTGCCAGTCCTTTTTGTACGTCAACTTTTACAAGTAGTCAGTCCCCCCAAAAACGCCCGCCCGTCACCACTTCCTAGTGCTTTAGCTGGGAAGAAGAAGTGGCCAACAAATCCTTAGCAACACATCTGTCTGTTGCGTTAGAAGAACTTTCATTTATACAATAGTATGCAAAGTATTATTACAAAGAAAATTAATAAAACATGGGTAACACATACAAGCTGAAAACTAAAATCATTCGACACTTGTAAACTGGCACCCCTCCTCAACTTAAGCATAAAAAATAATTTAAATTGAACTTAATAAGCCTCCAGACATAAAGGGCGGGTGCCTACACTTGCAGGGGTTAATCTAACAATATACCTGTGACTCGACACAAGTGATAAACTAGGGCAACCAAATTTAAACAAAAAGCAGTTAATCATATAAAAGTCCATGGCTAACCAGACCAACATTTAACACAAGCAGCCCCGTTCACGAGCATAAAGAGCCAATACCCCCCTCACCATGTTAGTAGGAAAGAGGTAACCTGACCTCCATCGCTACCGCAAGCAGTGAAATCTAAGGGAGCATGACGAACTTGCTGCCGATTGCTCAGGATAGAATAATATCAAACAATTAGATATTATTCTATCATAATCCAAAGTGGCGAGATTATCTGCCGGTCTATCCTGTCGACATCTCACGTATAAACTTAGGTGGAGTGAACGACAAGTGAGATGTCATTCCATCTTATTTGTATGGTTTGACAGCTCAGTTGTCGTTCACCTCACTTAAGTTTTCACTTCAACATGTTTGCAGAATCGCACTGCTGTCAAGATGACACAAGGAAAGAGTGTATGAAAGCCGTTGCCCAGAAGTGTGACACGAAAGACTAATAAAATAAAATAAGAAAGTGTCCGTTTTGACAAAAACGCAAGTGCGATGTTATTAAAAAAAAAACATATACGACATATATGTACATACGTACTCTTGTAGACGTCTACATATTTTAGTAGATACCTACACTTAAATATTTTAGCAAAGCAAAAATAAAAGCCAAATTTAAATTAGTTAAATCGGACAAAGGAGATTACAACCAAAGCTGCTTTTAAGCATAAGCTGCATAAACTTATACAACATTTCACATTACATTTGAAATCAGCTTAAATTAATACTCCGTATAAAGATGAATGTTTGTTTCAACTATTATCCTTAGTGACATCACCTCGTAAACACTTGTTTTTTTAAAACAATATTTAATTTAAAGTCAGACGTAAACAATGACAGCTGAAATAGCTGAGTACGCTTTAATTTAATTAAATATCAAAAGTTTTACACGAAAATAACGAAATTCGATCCAGACGCTTTGAATTTATTTTACGAAAAAATTGCTGTCAGCATAAACTTGTATATTTCTATCGAGAATAATAATGTAGAAACGAGGTTTTTAATACTTATAATACCCAACAGCATTACTGAAAACTAATATGCAAAAATATTACTTAAATGCAATATTGGTACGTGAGATTAAAACAACTGATTGATTATTTTTATAATTACATTCTATTAGGCCAGTAATTGAAAAAGCCTGCAGCGACGACAGAATTATATTTACAGTACTATAATTATGTCACAGTTTTTATTCTGCAGTTTCTACCAAAAAAGGGCTTCATTATATGAATTTTCACAATATTATTTATATACAGATGCACATAAGAGACCTCTACTTTTATATGAGCATAATTAACAGTATTTAACAAGTTTGATATACCTTACCTACAGGTCAATACTCGGTACTCACCTCTACCTGTAAAGCAAGCTTAAATAAAGAGGTCACACGAGTTCCGTGGCATATCATCCATATTACCGGTTTTTCGGTTTCCAATACTTACGCCGGTATCATAAATTATTCATGTACACCTAGGGTGACGCTTATCGATGGTGTCGGGTCGAATGTAAAGCGATTTATGAGAGTGCAAGATTCGTCATTGGGTTTCATGTTCAAAGAGGTTGATTGCTGTTGGTACAAATTTATTTTGCCGCTTGGAATTTGTTCTAAGAGCTTTCCAGAGAAAAGCCTTTTAGAGTAAAACTGTATTGGTGCCCGTTGTAAGAAGAAATCCTTTTGTGTCAAGACGTACTTGGGTCTCCCAAAAGGGTTTCAACAAGAACTTTTAAACTTTTACATACATACACGTACGTACGTACGTAATTTAAATTATACTTGTTGGTTGGTAATACATTTTTAAGGTTCCAATCGTCCATATGAAAAAATAACCCTTAAAGTATTCACACACATGCAGAATGTTTATTTTTACCAACTTTATTTATAGATAATTACATCCAAAGAGCTTCTTGTTCGAAAGATAAAAAAAGCATTTTCCTAACTATTATTGTGTTTAAAGCTGTATAAACTAATACACAGATAGGCAAAACTACCATAAGTCTATCAATCTTAAAAACACAATCGCCAACACTGTATCACAAAATTACTGTTGCGAATCCATCGCGTGCTTCCATGGCAATGCGGTCCAGATTTGCGGGAAGTATTTCAGGAAATATCTCGTGATCTAGACTCGTTGGTTATGTTGGTTACTGGAGGCTTTACTCGAAACTCGAGTGAAAATGAGAATTCATTTGCATCGCGTGTAATATAAAACTTTAATAGTAGGATCTGTAGAATTTCGAGCAATAAGTTTGAATGTAACTACGAGTATGTTTCATGATACCTTTTTTGTTTGGTTAAACACGACCGTTTGTGTGCTAATTTGCGTAATGCGGGTCCTAGGTACATTTTGATCTAATGACACCTATTTTATTTTATGAAACAGTTTAAACCAGCCTCTTTGATCAAATTAATGTTACGTATGGCTTATCGAAGTGGAAAAGGGGCCGTTGAATAAACAGATACATAAATAATATACAAACACAGAAACCTATATATAAGTATTTTAAAAGCTAGGAAAACACTAGACTGTTACATAAAAGAAAATCATCGCTGAAAATGGCAACACCTACATTAGAAAGTAATAACATATTTTGTAAAAGACAGGCGACATATTGCGCCCAGATTTAGCGTGGAAAATACCGGTAATTTGAAAGGAAAAACACGTTTCCCTGAGGATACAAATTGTAAGTTCTACAGCTTATATAATCCTGTTCCAACGCTGTGATACTTTAAAATTCATGCATAAAGAAATTGGGTTAGTTTAGAACTATTTAAAGTTTGCATTAAAATCGCATAATTTACTTTACTTTATTTTACAAATTAGCATCATACCAACCTAATTTCTGTATAAAATATACAGAAATTAGGTTGGTATGATGCTATTTAATAATTTTATTATTATTATACATTTGAAAGTAACACATTGTAGCTATTATAAACGTGTCATTTTTTTGTGAAATAAATGTAATTCTATCTTGGTGTAGGCCTGTGTTCAGCAGTATAAATTTTTCGGCTGGATACCATATAATTATAACGATGGTAAAAGTCTAGTTGTCTAATCATAATTTAAGGTTGGATTGCAATAAATATGTTTAACTTAAATCATATTGAGTTGGAAATCGTCTCGTTCTAATTATAAGTTAGTTAAACCTCATTCATTTTTATTTAAACACAGATCATTACACCTTAAACTAAGGTTGTGTTTCAAACATAAGTATTTTTGTTATGAAATTACCGAACAAACAGCTTTAAAGAACAATTAAAGTTGACATTGCGTGGCATCACTTTCAACCCAAAGACTATTTAGTACTTAGAGTAAATTAGGTACCATTTCTTCACATTGACCAGCAGTGCTATTCTGTAAGAACATTTTCGTGTCTCGACAGCGGAATCCGAGGTGAGTTTCAAATTCGTATAAATATAAGACCTTATGATGTGTGAAATAAAGTTTACTTTGTAAGCTTAGTCACTCAGGTGAAGTCGATATCGAAATGGTTATTTACAGAATAGACTAGCTGAAACGATTCACCTACTTTACTAAAGAGCCTAAATTTGTCCCTGTCGCCTGATAATTATGAATGTAACTCCATTATAAAGGGAAGTATAACGTTTCTGAGTAAAGCAAACAAAATAAAATGGGAGTGCTAAAGAAAACAGGAATCACGGTCGCCATTAAACGAAAAATTCGTTTAGTCACTTCGTTATAATTAATTAACTGGGATTTTTAGACTATTCAATATTTGTCGCCTAGTTTTGAGCAAGCATTCTTGTCTTTATTATTTATGCCCTTGTTGTATTTTATATTTATAAACACTTCACTCACACAGCATATTCAAAATATGGGAGTTTTAAAAAAACTGTTTAGCTTTGTGGTTTTTTAATGAGCCATAAATAATTGTGTCATCCCATGAACAGGTTGTTGTTTACACTAATATTTATGCAACTGCAAACTTTGAACCTTAAATTACAAAAACTCAAAGAAACAAATGAATGAATGATTTATATTAAAAGTTTATTTGAACTTTAAATTGTTGTAAGTAAACTAACTACTTGAAGGTTATCACAGTTGAAAGTGTGCAGTTTCGTGAAACGACACTGTCATAAGTACCACTTGCCATAGCTAAGCATCGCCAACTTAACGGTAACATGTTAATATAATCTTCTAAATTTCAACCCTAACTATATGATCCGATTAGCATTTTCAGCGTGGCTGTATATAAAGCATGAAATCCACCGGAACATACCAAACGAAAAACACCAGCTCAGCACAAACCTTTTAGCCGGAAAAACATTGCTTGCAAAACATTTTTTTTTTTTGAATTGTAAAGTATTCATATTTATGTAGGTTGCTCTGAGAAGACTTCTGTGTTGTGATTAAATAATGATGGTAATTTATAAATACTCACACTAGATTTTGTCAGACGCTTCTCCCCCGTGACTGTAAAAAATAAACCCAAATATCAATCAACCGGCATCAAAAGTCGTATTTCAGGATGTGGCCTACATATGTGCCAAGATACATCCATATCTACTCAGCCGTTAAGACGTAAAGAGATTTGAAACACACAGACAGAGTTACTTTTGCATTTATAAAATTAAACATGGATGGGGATGATGCTGTGATAGCAGAAAAACAGTTTTCCACTATAACCGCAATACAAAAAAAAGCTTTATCTAACGGAAAACACAATATTTACTACACAAACGTCAAATAGTCCAGGGATTGTAAACATCGGAGTGACATAGGTCAATCTAATCCAATCGATGCACGTCGCCGACATTGCTAGGCGAATGCCTACATAAGTCCCGATCTACGTGGGTATGCATGTAATGAAGTGATGTCATGCGTCGTTGTACACTGAACTGATTAATTTATATACTGATCTAGAATTATGACAGCCTGGTACTTAAATTTGAGGAGCAGCCTCGTAGGGTTAATTTTAGGAAAGTACCTAAATAGGTTCTTCTGATATGCACAATTTTGCATTTCAAATTTATTTGAAGGAACTGTTAACATAACAATTTCTAATTTAATACAATATCGGTTATTATAAGATTTGTTAAGACGCTTAGTTGACACTTCGCGTGACCCAAGAGCTGGCTTTTACATAGGACTTAGAATAATTGTCATACAACGTGGCAAATGTGGCAATGCTGCCAGCGTTTAGGGCACATTACTAGTGGCCAGCCATGAGATGAAATTGAGATTATTTTTAGTTTTAGATAATTAAGAGTTTTCATTTAGGTGTATACATAGTACTATTTAGAAGATATAAATGATTTTTTATTCCTCCTATTTTATATTGTAAGAAGTAAAGTCGATGTTTAAAAATAAGTTAAATAACACAAAATCATATTTCTGAATTGTAAAAAAGAAAAATATCGACACGATTTTTCCAACGGGTTAAAAGTATATCTGGTAGTATATCCACATTTTAGCGGTCATGTTTAAGTCTCATGTAATCTTTTAATAAGTAGTAGTTTAGGATAAACCTTAAATTGGCACCTACCAAACCGAAAACCGATTCGTCTGCTGCTAAAATGGCAGTAATAAAACCCACAATACAGAAAGACGAGCCTGTTATAATATTAATCAAAGTATAATAACGAAATAAGTACTTTATCTGAGGAACACGTGTAATGACGCCTACATAAGGCAGTTAGGAATAATGAAAACATTAAAGAAATTCCCATATAACGTTTTATATTTATGATATCATGAAACGTTTTAATACCTATAATTTCAGTTACACTACCTACGCATAGTAAATTATGATCTCATTTTCTCAATTATTTGGTAGAAGGAAACGTTTTTTTACCTAAACACATACTTATAACAACCACGTCGATTGCTAGTCTACGGTGGACTTTACCACCATGGCAAAACTTCAATCAGAACTATTGGCTCCTCCTTAGTTGCTTTACCAGTATAAAAAAGTGATAAATGATATTTATTCTGTAAGTAGGTTGTTAATAACACTTTTAATTTACACGTCAATCTTTTTTGGTCATTTTTAACTAGATGAGGCCGGTGTTTTCTAGCTGACTGCTCTAAGAAGAAACACCGAAACAAACTCAGAGGTCAAAGTCTCTTTCAAAGTCCATACAATCGTACTGGTCAAATCATACGAGGACCATGTAGGTTAATGTCTGAAGTGGTATTTTGAGGAAAGTACCACACAGATTTGAGTGGACCTGTCCAGACAGTGCAAGCATTTGCTAGTTATCGTGAAGCTGAAACCTTAGAACTTTAAGGAGCTCAACGACCTGACGAACAATACCAAAGTAAGGACATTTGAGTAGGCCGCATAAAGAACTCAAACCGCCAGACTAACATTAGGTAAATGAAATGAACCCCTAACAGTAATCTACATGGTCCTCATATTCACAATACGTTTATGAGGACCATGCAGATCAGTGTCTGAGATGGTCTTTTGAGGAAAGAACCACACAGATTTGTGTGTAATACTGGGTGCCATTTTAGTAGTCGTCTTATAACGGCAACCCTCTTCATTTATCCAATGAGTACCTATTATTTTCTAAAAATTCATTAAGAAAAAAAAAAATGATTATTTGAAGTATTAAAAAAATGCGACAAGGGGTAGTTTATGTCGGGTATAATAAGTGGATCGTTTTTGTAAGAAGACATAAATAACACCGTGTATATAACAATATCACTGTCACTACATATTATAAAACAAAGTACTCCGCCGCGTCCGTCTGTCTGTTCGCGATAAACTCAAAACCTACTGCACCGTTTTTCATGTTGTTTCCACGAATAGATTCAGTGGTTTTCTAAGAAGGTTTTAGTATATAATTTGTCAAGCGGACGAAGCCACGGGCGTCAGCTAGTAGTATTTATGATAAGATTGAAATACTTAAATCAAAAAACAGTCGTGTGCAATTTTCATTCTATGAAAAATGGACGAGATTTTCAGATTTTGATTCATAAAAAAGAAAATAACGAGAATTTATATCTAAATGTAAACTTAAGGCCAGGTATTCCTAAGTTTCCGAATATTCCATCACTTTGAATCAATAAAATAGTGATTGTTTAAAGCCAAAAAAAAAAACATGTTGAAGTTTACTTTATGTACTGTGACAATTTTTGGTTCAAAACATAATAGCGAAAACTTCACTCGATCAAAAAAAATCCGAATAGGAGGCTAAATTCAACTATTTTTTCATGTTTTTCTTATTATTCTTGAAGCTTATGAAAGTTTTACTTCAAAAAACCATATCTAATAGAAGTCAATTACAAAAGAAGAATAATTTGTGGTTAAGTTTTGCAAAATAGTTCAATTCTTTTAATAATAAATTATTATATAAAACAGCGGCTTCACGCCGCCGCGAACCGTGCACCCACTTCGCTCGGTATTCCTGACCTTAAGTAGGTGATTTAAGTTACCCCAACTGAAATCAGCTTTTAAAAAGTGTCATACACTACGGATTCTTTCACATCGCTGGGTGTAAACGCAGACAAAGGCGAGTACAGTACATAAAGCAGTGTAATAAGTGTTCAAATTTATATGAAACGTGCCTCAACGTATCACGATCGCACGATAGAGTTTGCGAATGCAATTTTTCTCAAATTGCTTTTCAGTCTAACGACCAGACAGTTCAAGGATTTAGTATCAAATTCAATAGAATGGGTATAGATCTAACGCATCAATTTTACTTTTATTACAAGGCGATATGAAGGGTCACTATCTCCAAATAAGCTTTTAATATTTAAAGCCTTTATTTGCAATCACCGACAGAATACTTTAAGGGTGCCTTTCCGCAAACGAGTTTGTGAGAACCAATAGTATGAAGTGATTCTATTTGTTCCTAACAAACATATTTCTCGTTACGTATTCTCGTACAGGAAATGCACACTAATAAAAGGCAGAATATCCTCCCAACAAATATTTATATTAAGTGATTTAAAAAAAAAACAGTGAAATTCAAAATGGCAGGCTAAACCGTTTGAATATCCACAACCAACTCTTATTTATTCAGAATCAAAGACTGCAAACGCTGTTTCATTTTCGTAAAAAAACCTCAACGCATAAAACAGAAATATTTACCAACTAAAAGCAGAAAATATGAATATGAATGATTCAAAGAAACGCTTTGAAGGCAGTTTCAGATTTCATAGTTAGAATTTAAAAATATACGTTCGGTCAATACCATTCGTTAGAAAATATGAAATGAACAATTTACCTTCGTTATTTATTCATACGTGATTCATGCTAATATAAACATTAGCTTAGCCACGTAGGAACTCTCTGCACTGCTGAAACTAAAACGAAAATAAAAACTCTCGGTATCGAACCAAACTATTTCATGAAAATATTGATGAAAACTGAGCCACAAGTTTGGTGGCAGTTTTCAAAACGTATTATTTTCAGGGTTCCGTACTCAAAGGCCAACGCGATCCTTTGACTAAGCGTCCGCAGTTCAACTGTCTGTCTGTCAGCGGATTGTATCTCAAGAACCGTAACAGTTGATATTTTCAGTTAATATTTCTGTTGCCGCTATGACAACATAATATAACAAAAATACGATGATACAGAACCCTTCATGCGCCAGTCCGTCATTACATCACTTGCTGTGTTAACTGATTTTGAATACATAGGAGCATTCCTATGTATCCAAAATCAGTTAACACGGCAAGTGATGTAATGACTTCACTATCACTATCACTATCACTACATATTATAAAACAAAGTCCTCCGCTGCGTCTGTCTGTCTGTCTGTTCGCGATAAACTCAAAAATTACTGCACTGATTTTCATGTTGTTTTCACCCATGGATAGACTGGTTCTCGAGGAAGGTTTTAGTACAGTATTTGTCAAGCGGGTGAAGCCGCAGGCATCAACTAGTTAAAAATATAACATTGTTGTAGGAAAAAATAAAGTTTAAAAAAGCCGCTAGCAGAAGCTAGCATGACAATACACAACAAAGCAACAGCAGTAACCATAAGAATACCATAAAAATGCCTCAATTTTCACAATAATTGTAGTTTCGTACCATACTGAAAATAAAATGATAAATACCCTGTTATTAATCATTGTAACCATTATGTCCGACCATATTTTTATGTCCCATTTATAACCGTCTAGACCGGTGTAGTATGTTTGTCGTTTGAGTTTATTCTGGGCCATGAGATCCAGACATGTGTACCTACAGTTTTCATAATAGGGTCTTAACGCAAAAACGCATCGAGTTGCGGTGTCGCACCGCAAGCTCGTACTGTCGTAGAGTGAAGTGACAATTTTTGAAGTGAAAAATTCTTTAGCGGCGTTGAGAAATTTTCTTGGGATGGGTATAAAATGTTAAACTTGCGTCAGGACACGTGAATTAAAAAATGCACAACGTTAATGTTCAAGTTTTCACTACTGCCGGCACTCCCGGAGTGTAACCCGTTGTTTTTTTTTTGTGATCCCTGAACGTTGAACATACAAGTATCTCTTCCATGGATAGCAATAAGCGTTTTGCTATTTTACTACTGGAAAGGCATTACGCCAATCTAAATAGACGACAGAGAAGATACTGGATGTTTGAAGCGGTGTTGTTTCAGATCGTCTTACAGACAAACTGACACTGAGGTTTTTTTGTCACCCAACGGTGACAGCATGACTCCGAAATACGCAGCGCGTTACACAATTTGACTGTAATTATTTTTTACTGTATACAGAAAATCACTCTGAAAAACGACTACCCACATTTGAAATAGTCTGTATTTGCATCTAGGTGAGTTATTTTGTCCTTTGATAGGTAACTTTTCATTTTCCTTACTTAATAATGTTTAGCTCATCGTAAGTCTAAGAGAGACTGAAAGATAAGATGTCTAAGGACCCCAAATCCACTCTTAGTAGGATCAAATATAACGGTTTTTTTTTTGTTGGATATTCTAATCAATTCAATCTTCTGAAAGATTAAAATTGAGTTTAGGAAACTATACAACAAAATAATATTCTTGATTGTATGTAAGTCAATGTCGTGGTAGTTTTCTAAAAATCTTTAAAAATCTTTGAACTTGAACTACTTTGAAGAGCCAATACCGTCATGATTTCGTTATGAAAAAAGGATAGCGTGTCTCATACGATATAGCTCTTTCTCTTTCTCACACCGGAATCTTGACGGTTTTAACTTGAAAGTTTGTGTATGAAATCCTGTTTAGAGTTCCGTACCCAAAAGGTAACCAACGGAACCCTATTACTAAGCCTCTGCTGTCCATCCAGCCATCCATTTGTCTGTCAGCGGGATGTATCTCAATAGCCTTAATTAATAGGCAGACAGTTCAAATTTTCAGTGTGTATCTCTGTTACCGCTATCACATAAAAAAATGACAGGCACTTTTGAATAGTCAAGGTCTGTCAGTCAAATAGATGAAGCTAATTCTGCTGTTTTTTTTTTCGGTTCGTGCTACGGAACCCTTCATGTGAGAGTTCGAATCGCACTCGGCTGGTTTTGTTGTATTTTTCTGTCATAAGAGTATTTATTAAAAAAGATAATACTTTTTTGTTAATTTTTATCCTAAATAATCTCGGATGACCAAAACTATTTGTAGGCTTAACGTGGCGGTCATTCACCGGCGGCTATAATTAAAAAAATCGATTGTCTCTGCAGCTGCGGTCGAGTAGTACCAGATTGCAGCCATTCCATAGATTTATTGGATTATTGGCTTAACAGATTGTTCGCATCGAGTTGCAGAATAATGGAGATGTGCGTTGAGATGATAATCACCTATCATTTGTTTGACATACGATTTATCGATTTTGAATACATTTTTAAGTTAAATTGTACTGTATTATTATGTGTGTGTAAGTTAGTTTATTTGAATGTTTGTTTCGCAATCAAGCTTTGAAACAGCAAGATTTTGATGAAATTTGTCACATAGTATGGTTTTAGCCAATAGAATACCTACTTTTCCCAGCATATTCCCTTGCGATAATTTTACATGAAAAACCTAGAGTTTTCATAGTAAGTAGTAGTGTAGTAATTTTGTCATATTCTACATAGTATTTTTTAATGAAGCTCCGAACAAACTATATTTGGCTGCGAAATACCGAAAATATGTAGTGTAGTATGGTCTGATGTATATGACCCATTTTTCACTTGACCTATATATTAAAGTTCTAAGTAGACATAAACAAGTTTGTCCATTTATGGGAAATTAGAGGTGTTTGTGACATTTTGCAAATGCGAATGGTCTTTAAAAATGCTAGAATAGCCCCTTTTTTCATATTTTGCCGACATTTACACCTTCATAAGGCACTTATATTTACATAATCGTCTGTTCGAGCGCGCTACAAATATTTGAATGTCATGCAAATAGGAAAATTTCACTTCTTGGCCCAACAAAAAGAATTCTGTTGGGGAGATTGTCTACGACACTTGTCCTCGTTGTTGGACAGCCCTCTCAGGTCTCAAGTACTAGCAGAACTCAATGTGAAAAATAAAAGAGAAAAATAATATTTTGGAGAAGATATTCTTTCCACTTTTACAAATTTCTTATGATAATTTAAATGATGACGACGTTGAGATGACATCTTGTAATCGAATGCTAACAATCCCAAAAACTCTTAAGTAAACATTGTTTGGCAATGACGACGTTACCAGAATAATATTTATTTTAGAAGTTTCAAAGTACATTGTCAAAAGTGCTACTCATTTTAACAATTCCAATTATTCAAAACGACACAACCCAATTTTTACTTTGCACCTTTGAAATTAAAATTGCCTTTCCCTCAATGCAAACTTTTTTAAACAATTGAAGACCGTGTTGGGTACACACGTGAAAACCATTACGTAGCGTGTTTCTCTTGTATTCAGTTCATTTTAAATTGGGTTCGTCCCGAAAGTAGAAATAAATAAAAATGGAATGGAATCCTGCTAATGATCTGACAAAAACCGAAACCGCACTCATCGTGTGACATTTTGTCGAATTCTATTCCTTTGGAACTTGGCCCTTATTTGGGCACTTGTGATTTCTGGAAGGGACTGCCACATAGGTGCAAATAAAAGAGTTGTCACTCTCGAAACAATTTTTTTGTCTAGAACTTGCAGTGCCTTATTAACGTAAATTATTTTGTTTAATGCGCACGCTTGCCTACGAAGAACAAATCCACTTGTTTAACCAATTCTATTAATTTTTAAACAATATTCGCATCTCAGTCGTAATTTGTCACAACCACCTCTAATTTCCCCAATTTTTGACAGATTGCGACAGAATTTTGCTCTTTTGATTCTGATTGAAACGTTGATCAGTAAATACAGACTTCGACAGGGATCCTACACACAGTAAAAGTATTCTCAAAACATATCAGTGAATAGTCCACCATAAAGGTGTATGTTTATTAGTACGTAAGTTCTTCTGGCTCCTTCTGGATAAGCTCGCTCCATCGTAGACTTTGTCTCTGTCATCTCTGACCAAGACCAGAGTCAACCCATCTCAAATAAAATAAAATTAAAAGTAAAATGACACGGGTTCAAATAGTCGACACAAATTTCGTGTCGTCAAATGAAATCTGACGTCATCTCGCCAAATCGTCGATAGTCGCACATCGAAATTATGATGTTTGCTAGGCATGTTTGTTCTGCGAGGGCTTTGTGTCAACAAAGATGATTCATTATGTACGCGCACGCTCATTACGAGGTGACGTTTCAAGCGATGCTAAAGCCCTGTTCACACGACTTGATCAGTACGACTTTTAACTGTATAATTTTTGGATCACATTGTGTTTTTATTCGTCCACGTACATGTGGTTAGATTAGAACAAAAATATATATAGGGACTTACTGTAACAGTTTCCCTGAAAACAGCCTAAAGCTGAGTGGTCTAGAAGCAGTTAATCAGTGGTATCGGCAAAAAATTTCAAGACAGGCACGACAATAAATGAATATAAAGAGAGATCTTCCATAAATACTGCATTTGTTTTTAGCGTATGGACGGAACAAAAGTGGGATGACCACCCATCACCACCACCTTACCACTGTTTATACGGTTACATTGCTAACGACGGTATGATCAAAACTTTCCTATCAAAAAACAACTTGCAACAGTTCTAACTTTGGCTGTGACTGCCGAAACTAAGGGTGCCCGTCCATTACAGCGAAGCGGAGAATAATAACCAATCATGTCACTCAAAATGTCAGTGAGTCACGTGGTGCGGAGATTTTATGCAATTCTATTGGTTTCAATTTATCCGTTTCTCAGCTCCGCTATCGCGCTCTGCTGTAATAGACAGACGCCTTTATGCTCAGCGAATATTTATTAGTGTAGAAGAGACTATTGAGACGCGCCCGCTATTCTATATGCTAGGCGGTAAAATATCAAACAGGAATGTGCAGTATAAACGATCGATATTCCATGATCAGTCAAGCGATCATGATGATTGATTATTATGCTGGACGAACAAAAGCTGCGACAAGCATTTAAATTTATGAAATAGTTTCAGCGCTTACTGCAGTTTGGTTTGATCGATGAGTTTGTTATTGTTAATTATTAGTTATTTTTGATGTGTTTGCTTGTTCATCAATAACGTATGTGAACTGCTAAATTAATTCATTTATTTTGTCAGTAGATTATTAATTATGTATTGTTGATTGGAAACATTTCATACAGATTAACAACAAACGTATCCAATTGGTAGATAATTATGTAAAAGATTAGTTTTAACATGATGAGCAGAATCTTAATTCATCGTATAAACTTTTTTAAGCCCATCCTAAGCTCATAAGACGATTGGTATACAATACCTAGACAATTAATTAATTCTCAATCCAAATTTGTATTAGATTAGTATTTAAACCTGTCACTTTTTGCATGGTATCCCCTACTAAATACTTTAGAATCAATTTGAAAAGTATTTTCTATGAAAGACAACACAAATCCAAGAGCACTAAACGTCCTTCAAAGATTTATAGACAAGCACAGACAGAATATTTGTCGTAAAACTTTTACGGGATCATCAAACTCTTATGCCAATAACTTAAGAGGGAACGGTCAATAAAATGAGATTGGTTCGCAAGATTGTGAGAATTAATTCAAATAGAAATGAAGGAAGTGCATTTTTTCTTTTATTCATAATCTTCTAAGAAAGAAAATTGGATTTTCTTTTAACCTATCGTATTGCGGTCAGATGATGGTTTAGCTTGATTTTAATCTTTCTATTGTAAAAAGTTTGCAAACAGACTCATCGTTCAAGGTGGCGTTGATGAGAAAATTACTACACAAGCAGCAGAATCAAAATAGCTGTATGTGAAAAAGTTGCGAAAACTAAATAATATTATTGGAAAAGTATCACGTTCCGCAGCGTAAAGTCCCTTCAGTTTCTCAACAGCGTCACACCAAAGAAATTCAAAGGTAGTATGATGATTCTGGAACGTGCGAGTTGTTTTAATTTCCACTTGTAAATTAATCATACTCAGGCGCACCCGAGATTAGAATCCGACCCAAATATAGTTAAAAAGACTGCACAGATTAATTTAAATAATATTATTGGAAAAGTATCACGTTCCGCAGCGTAAAGTCCCTTCAGTTTCTCAACAGCATCACACCAAAGAAATTCAAAGGTAGTATGATGATTCTGGAACGTGCGAGTTGTTTTAATTTCCACTTGTAAATTAATCGTACTCAGGCGCACCCAAGATTAGAATCCGACCCAAATATAGTTAAAAAGACTGCACAGATTGATTGACTTTTTCTACAAAATGCGCTCGATTTAAAAAAGAAAAATAAACCATCGACGAAACGGCCAGTATTTTTTCAATAACTATGTGTACGATATAGCTGCTGCGACCAAGACCTTTACAAATCAAGCTTCGGTTCTGCGTACATCGACTTGAATAAATTATGCTTACCGTGAACATGTACATAATATACTGGTCCTTCGCAAGACATTGTTAGTAACATAAATAGAAAACAATATTGAAGAGTGACACGTGTTCTCGCCTACTATCGTCGTTCTAGTTTTTCTTATCAGACGTTTTTATCGACGACTCATTTATAATGTTAGTGGAATGAGGAATAATTTTCCTGATTGTTTCAAAGAAACCGAAAACTTAGATCAAACATATTGTAAATTGTATTCTAGTTTCAGAAGGTTAGTGTTAGTTACTAGTCATTTTTCTAGTCATTTTTATAATTTTTAAAAAAGCATTCCGAACAATCTTCCAAAATATGGTGTTTTTTATGTACGGGAAATCATTAAATTACTCCTTCTGCTCTGCTCGAAAACGGAGAAGGAACTGTCAGAATCATACTGACTAAAACCATGTTCCTCCAAATGCCCATTGCGTTTCAGGGCCACGTTAATTCATTTGAATAAATGCCCATTGCGTTTCAGGGCCACGTTAATTCATTAGAATAAATTCCGCAACACTGGCAGGCACTGGAAGACGTCCACTGCTGGGCATACACCTCATTCTACCATCACCACATCGACCAGACTTGTGCGTTTAACATCTAGAGGACTCCTGTGGCGCTCACTTGATCATCGGTCCAACTGTGAGAATGTAAAATTTAGCTTGTTGCTCATATAAACCAAACGCTTAGTTTTTTATTTCACATAAAGGCGTGTTATTGAGCTAATCATAATTGTGATATACTATAGTATACCGTACGTTGTTACACTATGACAGAGTATTTTCATGCGTGTATAAATTAAATCCATTACTATGAAAACTGAATACTCAGCTCGTTAAATTAATTAATTAAATTACTTCCAGTGCTGAATACTTAATTATTAAAAGTGGTGTGTGTTTTAGCCTTTTCATTAAAGTTAATTGAATTTTAGTAGGAGTGCTAATTTGTTTGTAACATAGTGTATATTTAGTTATTTACATGTATTCATTAATTCATATGTACTACTGGTAAATAATTGGCTACGTACCTATGCAAAATAAATTATGGCAATTAAACTTTGCCCAGTGAACGTCATTCTACGAAATTGCTTAGCTAAAATTAAAAATATTCACAAACTTAGCATAATACATTTGGATTGTGTTAACATTAAATATTAGCACAATAAGTCAGTTATGGCTTGTTACAAAAAAAAAATCTGGTTAAATAATCTATGACTTTTTCTTTCCATTAAAATAAAACAAAAAGAACAGTCCTATAAGAGTATTTAAAAATAAGACTTTTTATTTAAGAATAGTATACTCCAAAATAACGTATTGGTTATATTTTACCTGTTCACAATCCCATGAACCACATGTGATTTTCACTGATTATTTAACTATTGTCTCTGCCGTGCGGACAGTGAACCTTTCAACTTCCTTTCTTCCCAAAAAATCAGAAAAAAAAATTCACACACCCGCAAAACACCGCATTCATTCACGTATCCATCTTCATATATTCGTGTTCCCTCACAACGATGCCTGACGACCGTCAATTTTTAATTGGAGACATTTCCTTTCAGTCGCTTTCTAGGTCACGTGCTGTACCATGGAAGCCCCTAAAATATGTATCGGGGAAGTTTAACACGGCCTCCCGTTACTATTGGATACTGTTCTGAAAACGTTTGTTTTTTACGCCTCTGAAGTTAGGGGTGTTTGGTTATGTTGCTTCTTTGCTTTGTTTTAAAATCCAAACATTGATTCAAAATTTTTTAGTCAAACGTATGTCCAAATGTCCATGTAGACAAAAACTGTAATTTTGAAGTAAAAATTTAATTCAAAATAAAAATTTAAACTTCCATGTTATCATGAAAGTTCAAAATAAATGTAGTCAGCACAAAAAAATTAGTTAGTACAAAAACTTAGGCAAGCAAAAAAACGATTTTACAAAACTGCAGACCGATTTAAATAGACTTACTTAACATATAGTACATTTTGTAGAAATAAAACAACACGCATATAAAGTACATAATACTTGGCAACAATAAAATGGCAAACCACAACCATTAAAATTACTCAGCATTTAATTTTTTTATCTTTTATTGCAACAAGAGGAAGAAATTAAATACAAATACCTCCGAAAGAATTAGGTCAGCGGTACGTTGAAATGTAAATAAATTTTGTTTTTTGTATAATTTCATATTCTTAAGGCACGCTATGTATTTGAGGATAATTTGCTATGACATTACAGAGTTAAAGAAGAAATTATTCAGTTACAACACGAATGTGCAAGGCTCTTTGGAATAAAAAAAACTGGTTTTATTGACCTACAAAGGCCAATTTAATGTTTCTTACCTTTCAGTTATACGTTTACTTTTGTCGTCTGTCTAACTGATTAGTTCTTCTATATACTAAGGAATTAGACGCAAAGTTCACCATTTTTTTGAGTATTTATTCAATGAGAATAAGAGAAATATAAGATTATAAAAATCTCGAGACACAGTGTTTGATATAGAACTCCTCCACAACGGCTTGGCCGATTCGAATGAAATGTTTTGTTTATATTTAGTAGATCTGAGAATAAGTCGTAGGGTGTTTTGTTTTTTTTTTTTATGTGGCAAAACAACGTTTGTCGTGTCAGCTGGATTTCTTATACATATCTATAGCTCGTTAATTAATTGCCATATGAAACGTCTCGACCGATTTGGCTACTTTTTATATTACTGTATTCGTAATTTAATGTTTGTACAAGGTTTGTCTTAAACATGTTTTTGGAAAATACGTTTAAAAAAATATGCACCCGTGCAAAGGCGGGACGGATCACTCGCTAAATATTATAACATAAATAAATATTAAATAATAATGCAGTTTCATTTAAAAATATGTAGCTTGGGTTGTTTATGAACAAAATAAATTGTTTTAACTGGGATAGAAGAAGTTTAGTGCTAGAAAACTTATTTCAAGCTGTGTGTAAAATGTTAAATGAAAAGCAAATAAAGATATTTACAAAATTTGGTCAAACAGGGGAATGATGTTTGTGTGTTGTTTAGATTTTCCTAAAATATACTTAAAAACATAACTGGAGATTATGTTCTGAGTTCATTCAAATAGATTGGAAGCTTTATAATATATATATATATTATGATAATATACAATAATTAGAATATAATAACGTATAAACGGATAACATGCGACTTTTTCTACGTCAATATGACAGTGACGGGTAGCGTGTTTTGCTTTCTGATTCTGCTAATGTGGCTTTTTAGTCCCGCAGATATACAATCTATAAAAAGGTTATCTTAATGCATGAAAGGAACATGTTAAAATAGGTCAGAAGGGCAAATATCAAAATGTTCACTATTTTTACTAAACGTGCTCTCCCGTAAATTTGTTGAGATGTCTTCATCTTCTTCATTCTGCCATCGGTATACTTATACAAATGAGTGACTCATCAGAAATTAACTCGACCCTATAAACTTAACAGTCCGTGAAAAGGGTTACCATGATGCTGTGGTTAAGATAACATTAAAGCGCTCTTCTCTCGATGAAAGTACATGAACTTGTTAGGCCCAATATAACAATTAATTTTTTACGGGGTTACTGACTTTGGAGGAAATTGTTTAGTTTATTTTTAAACTGTAATTTATTTTATTTGTATAATTAATAGAATAAATGGATAAACCTTAAAATTATAACAAGAATAAAATTTCTTCCATCCGCTTTTCCGCCTTCTCTGGACAATATTCTAATGTCAATTAGTAAGTAATTACTAACAAAAAAACCCCCGACCCCAGGTGCATGACCATAAGCACGATATTGTTTTTATTCCAGCTTCGTCAAGTTTTAAAAGCCTTTGTTATTCCAAACCACTTTAAAAGGGACGAAAATAAAACTCAACCCAAGGGTTTTTGGTACGAGAGTTTACTTGTATGGGTTCAGTTAAGTATTTTTACGACACTACTTATACCTAAAAATAAGTTCAAAGAAGTCCTAAAACTAAATTAAAATAAATTCAAAGAAAACCCTCTCTATTAAAAGAGCAAAAGAATCGCAAAGCTTTCAGAAACACTTACATATTCGCAATAAGTTCAACCATATTATTCCTCTACAGTTGAACTTTTCACAAAGATTCTTGTCGCATATTTCATTTTTGGAAGATTAAGCCCCAGTTGCACTTAAATTCATGAAATATATGCATAATTGCATAATTGTCATAATTGTTGTCGGCGGCCATATTGTGGGTTGGGCGTGCGCATAGATAATACTACAATACTATTGGGCATGGCAGTACGATCCATGGATTTAGTTTGTGCTTTTCTTATGTTTTTTTTTATATATGTATATGTCGTGGATAAAGAAATCATTTAATAATTAGTTGCTGATTTGAGTATTGTAGTAGTGGGTAGTGGTAAACGCCGTGACGTCAGTTGACAGTTGTAATGGCGGCACGTGGACAGAGACGTATAAATTGGAGAGTGGGGACTTTGCCGAGGTCACTTGTGCTCGAGACACCGACTAGGACACTCGTCCCAAACGAAACTGTCGGTTTACCTATTTTAATTAAATTAAACAGACTTCTTTAATAATGTTGTAAATGCGAGTTCTTCTAACTCAAAAGACAGATGTGTTGCTATGGAGTTTGTTGGCCACGTCTTCTCCCTAGCTAAAACACTAGGATGTGGTAACGGGCGGGCGTTTTTGGGGGACTGTCTATTTTTATTTTTTATTGGGACAAGCCCGCCACACATTCCCAACCACTGCAACTCCTGAAAGCCAGAATCAACAGTGGCGACCACCAGAAAAACGCCGAGTTAATGAAACCCGACGAGTCCCGGAGAAACGATTCAACTGTCTTGGATCCCGCAACGAAATTAATCAGAAGAGTACAGCGGAGGAGTAGGAAAAATAAATATAATTTCCACTTCCCTCCATATCAAGCAGGAGACAGATTAGAGCTAGGCCAATAGGCACCAAGGGACATATACAACTGGGTTAGGCCCAGTTGCCAAGCACCACGGATTATATATTAACATTTAAACTAATGGGTCCTAAATTGTGAGCTACTTTTGATTCCAGTAATAGGTATGGCAAAATCGCCTGAACGCACGGAAATTTGTTCTGGTTTCTACAAGGTCCGTATAGTAAACTACTCCAGATTTGACCTGAATACTATCTAACATAACATTACGTTCAGTCTGCCAAAGAATACACTCCCACAAGATGTGATGTGCGGATTGTTCGTATTCAAGGTCAGCTGTAGAGCATTGACATAAAGGTGAGGCCACAAGCCTAAAGGAAAATAATTTACTCTTAAAGTTGCCATGACCTGTGAGAAATTGGGCAACACAGTGATCCACCTCCAGCCATGTCTTCTCCAGCCGCTCACGAACGGATGGAAAAAACTGGTGGAGGTGTCGGCCCTTGATGGAATCTTCCCACCTACATTGCCATTCGCATAAAAGTGCCTCCCAGACGTCAGTCTGGGGTTTTAATAATCTAGAGATCTTAGCACGGTCGCGTTGCGGTAAAAACTCTGGGTCCGTGATCTTTCTAGCGTAGAAGTACATTGCAGCACGCCGCTGCACCTCAAGATCGACTGGGAGAACACCCGCCAGCACCGGTAAGGCTTCAGTACTAACCGTCCTATACGCCTTGCATAAGAATATCAAAGCCAAACGCTGGTTTTGAAGTAATTTACGTCGTACCGCCCCTATGGTGGCCCTATCGGCCCAGACAGGTGCCCCGTAGCACATACAACCCAAGTAAGTAGCCCCATATATAGTTTTTAGGGTTTGAAATGATAGACCCCAAGTAGCCTTTGATATTCTCGTCAAGGCGTAGAAGTTCTTTTTTGCTTTTTCTCCTACTGTTTTTATATGATCAATAAATGAAAAGTTTCTTTCTAGTAGCATACCGAGGTAGCACACGGATTCTTTCCTTTTAACGGGTACGTTATTAAATTTTATACTAGGCCAGGATTTAAGGTTTCCTTTTAAAAGAAGTTGATAGGTTTCATGCGGTGCAAAGGTCAGACGGTTTCGATCGCCCCACTGAGATATCAATCGTAGGCATGTGTCAGCCAAGTTCTCGAGTCCAGCCCGAGTACTTGCCTGAATGAGCAGCAAGCCATCGTCCGCGTAACCGGTTAATGAACAGCCGTACGGGAGCGGAAGCGCGAGGAAATCATCGTAGCCAAAATTCCATATATATGGACCGATAACTGAGCCCTGAGGACATCCCATGGTTAGAGACTTAGTAATGGAATGATGTCCAAGTTTGAGTTTCGCGGAGCCATTTAGAAAGTACGAACAAATCAGATTACAGATGTTTTTGTAGCAACCACGGGTTTTCATTTTAAGTAGTAACATCGGCCACCATGCGTTATCAAAAGCGCCAGAAATGTCGAGAAAGATTCCAACCACGTATTTATGTTCCGATGAGTTGACAATTTTACGGACAGATAGAGCCGCATCTACAGTGGATTTTCCAATAGTAAAACCGTATTGATTTTTATGAAATTTAGGTCCGTTCGGTAACAAGCGCGGAACAATCAATCGCTCTAAAAGTTTTCCCAAAGATGGGAGTAGTGTTATGGGCCGGTATGACTTAGGGTCGTCCGAGGGCTTGTCGCCACTCTTTGGAATAATGCGTATAAAGCCTTGTCGCCATATTCGAGGAAAAATACCTTCCGCAATGCATCGGCTATATACTGATAAAATCGCATCGCTCGACGTTTTACACGCTTCTATAATCATTCTATTAGATATTTTATCTTCACCGGATGATTTGTTGAGAGGTAGTCTCTTGACAACGTTTATGAATTCGTCAGTGGACGGAAGGTCTGACTCTGGTGATTCAGGTGGTACCGCGGCCCACGCCCTGATCTGCTGATGGTATTCATTTTCATTTACTGATGAATCATCTGGTATAAGAGAATCAAGCAGAACATCAGTTGTTTCTTCAATGCCGGTGGTATGTGTATTATTTACTTTAATGTTCTGAACGTATGCAAGGTCGACCGATCTATTAGCCTTAAACTCGTGATACAAAGGAGACCACGGACCCTCCTTATCAAGTTTATCAACAATTTTCCGGAGTAAATTACCCTTAGATTTTTCAACCGATGCTCTGTAACGCGACTTGGCAACTCTAAAAGTACTTATGGCAAGATTAAAAACGTCTCCGGTAACATTACGTTTTTTAAGCTTATTAAGCTGTCTACGCGCTCTGCGATAGCTCTTACGTTGTTCAGCAAGGTAGTCACTCCACCAATCACATCTACGAATATTGGTCACAGATGCACGACCAATAGCAATGTCAGCACAGTAAGTGAAAGTGTCTGACATTATCTCAGCACTTTCCTCAGCTGACAGTCCATCGCGAGTGAAGTCTTTGGCATGACAAGCAAAAAGTGAGCTAAAGAATTCCCAATTCGCGCCTTTACTCTTATATCTAAAATTTCCAATTAAGTGTGAAGAACCTTGAGTAAGAATAGGAACAAAATCGTACACGATCAGGCGATGATCACTACAAGACGCGTCAGGAAGAACACGCCACCTATCCAAGCGTACGTCTGCACTAGAAAGTGTGACGTCAATACAAGATTCGCCCATTTGGCTACAAAAAGTAGGTGGTGCGTCTGGGGTGTTATGGATTGATAAGTTCATCTCAGCAATAAAATCCTCAACAGCACAACGTCGTTCGGAATCAGTGGCCCGAACTTTGCCATACCACAGGGAAGAAGATGCATTTACGTCAGCACCAACTATAACCTTGCAGCCCGCAAGACCGCAAGACGTGACGGAGATTATGTATATGAGGAGTGACAGGGTCAGAATACTGAAAGTAGCAGCTCACAACGTAAACCTTAAAGGTAGGCGATGACACTTCCGCCACGGCGCAATGGGGCGTCATGAGATTACGTATAGCTGTTACAGTAAAGCTCGAAGAACGCTCAACATAAATTCCGGCACGTGACTTGCTGTTCAGCTGGACCATCTTGTGACCCAAGCGCGCGTTTTGATACTGTTCCTGAACAAGTACTATATCTAGATTATAATCCACAATCAATTTATCCAGCTCAGATGTCGCCACCCTATCGTTATGAAGGTTTAATTGTCCTATGGTTAAACTATCCATTATTAATAATTAGTGTTTAGGATCAATTGTTCGAGTTTGAGTTTGTAGGTAGTACACTCTTGAGATCCGCAGCGATGATCACACGGTTTTTTAAAGCGTTTACACGCCACGCAAGTTGGTTTAAAATTTAAGTCGTCATTGTGCGGGCAATCTTTAGTTTCATGTGCCTCTGAACAATTAGCACAGGTAGGTTCTTTATTAACGCAGTGTTTTTTAACGTGACCAAACTGTTGACAATTTAAACAACGAACAACTTCGACATCATCAATAAAACGGCAGGTAGCCCAATCAATAAATAATTTATCCTTTGTAGACACTAAGTGCTTACGTACGGCAGGCTCTATTTCAATTCCGATCCATTTACGACCGTTATCTAACGTGCGCCTACGGATAATTTTTGTAGATTTTATAAAGTCATCCTCTTTTATTTGAAGCTCATCTTTGATATTTTGACGGAATAATGCAATCAAAAAAGAGCCATCTTCCATTGAAGATGGTACATCCTTAACCAACACTCGAGGGCGTCTACCTTTTGGTTTTTCTAGACGTAAACCAGCGGCCTTGATTGCTTCTACCGATTCCAATTTTTTTAGCTGATTTTCATTAGCGACGCGTAATACAACACCGGATTTCGCGGTTTTTTTCACGCCTACTATTTGGAAACCGTCATCACTAGGTTTAATTGCCTTCATAAGCGCTTGTTTTGTCGCGGACGAGGTGCTATAATCAGCTGATCGAGCCGCGGTCGGATAAGCCACCACACAAGGTAACGGTGGACGAGATTCCATAATCGCTGGCGCCACTTTTGGTAAACGTAGTTTCAACGAGTCCGCATATGAAATTTTACAATTGTTGTTACCGACAGGATTAGGATTGACAGCGTTAATCGACCTAACCTTTTCTAATTCGCGTTCCGTTCTGGCTAACTTCGTCTCGTTGCACGACGATTTTATTGCTAGCATAGAAACAATGCCCGTAATTCGCTGCGTCATATCCATTATGGCAGATTTATTTGCAACGTTAATGCGCGACCCCTGATCATTGACCAAGTCGTTAATTTTAGACAGGTATGCCGACGCCTCGGAAACTAAGTCGCAATAATCAGTATTGCTCGCATTACTTATATTTAAAAAGGGTGAGGATCTTTCCACGGTTTCGGATGTTTGGTGAAGCCGTTTTGACCTGTCATCGGGTGAACTGTACGTTGGAGACAGTTCACTGAACAAGCGTTTAGAACTAGCGGAGGTTGCCACGGGCGACCTTTGGGTTTTAGTATTTCTACGAAATATTTCTCCGCCTCGATCCGGCGGATCATCGTTTGTTGACATCATCATTAACGGCGAAAAACACTAAATAAACGTATTAGGACGCGATTGAATGAAATAAAACAAAAACGAAACAGATAAATAACGATCGATAAAGTTATTTCGCGTTACCCACACAAAGAGAAAATAAATGAACTTACCGATGGCTGGAGAAATTGACTAATTACTAATAAATGAATAAACAAACACCTTTAAAAACTTACAAAACACGCACTTAAAACACTAAGGCACACCGGAAAGCAATTCACAAGCCTTAAAACAAACACGCAACGCGATTTCCGAATTTATAAAAACAGAGCGATATAATTGACACCGCACAGCGCACGAGTGTGGAGGGAAGTGGACTGTCTATTTGTAAAGTACTAGCACTCAGCCACAGTTAATAAAGAGAGCTTAGTACTGTATTCAGTGTTTTATTCTACAATGATCCTGATACCACCGAACCCAAACGATGATGGCGCTATCGCTCAGCTGTCGCTGACGCCGACATCAGAAGTGTGATGCAACTCAAGTGGCCCACATGAAGATTCGTGGCAATGCTAGTGAAATACTTACGTGACGGGTTCCTTTTCAAATGCAAAATACGTAGTGACAGTTATAGTGAAAATTGTGGTTCGTACGATTATCGCGTGTGATTATCCAGACGCCTAAAACTCGATGTGTGCCGTGAAAATCGATCCAATAAACCTAAGATCGACGCGCGGTCATTGTGCGTCACCGCGGTGCTATGTTTCGTCGAGGACTCCAGTGTTGTGCGGGCTCTGAAGAGCATCGTGCCTACATGCCTATGATAGATAACCTATCAGAGTTCAACGTGTGGCCAATTAAAGATGCATTCCAAGGTCAAATTCCTACTCGTCGGGTTTTATGCGGCTACCCTCATCAACCTGAACAATGAAAAACTAGTTCGGAACGGAGGCAAGCAACTTCAAAACAGCTGGCCAGGTCATGGGGAAGTGTGATGATGTGTGTGAGGATCTCCACGTTAATCTGGTGAGTCATTTTCATTTTGTTATTGCTGTGAAACTGATGTGCTCGTTCGTTAACATTTTTCTATTTTGTTTAAAAAAAAAAAAAAAAAAAAAAAATTGTTCACTAGGAACATTTTATGCTGTGGAGACAGACTACAAAGGGCTATGGTCTCATGATTAGCCATAATCCATTTTAGCTAATTGATTCATCGCTTCGTTTCTCTATACTAAAGTGTGGCTATTATTTTCACGTTCGCTATCGATTTAGTGAAGTAATAGTTCAGGCGCTATAGCTTAAGTGTTGCTAGTTAAGCGTTAGTAATCGGTAGAAAGGCGTTTTAAATAACGCTGATGAAGCGGTAATATTATTCTGCTATCGCTGGTTGTGTAATGTAGTCCAGTACCAGTTCAGAGCTATTGTTGGACGTTAGAGCGATACAGTTAGTTACAAGACCGTACCAACCTAACAGTTCAATTTAAAAATTAAGATGGTTGTAAATGCAATATTTTCATTCATCACAACCATGTATAGCCCAACTTTGGGTCAGTGGGTCATCTTAGGGGCGGTTGTCCACTATTGGACATAAACTTTCTTGCTAGTGCCAGTGTTCTGATTAGTTTCAGATTTTAATTAATTTTGACAGTGTGGCTGCTACGCTTATCTGAAGCCTATACTCCTGCCAAAGCTTGGATTGGACTTGTACTCTCGTGGTGTTTTTCAGTTTTCAGATATCCTATCACCTTGGATGAAGCCAGCACATGGCGCTAGAAGTTTGCATGCAGCTATTGCTGCTGAGAAATTACAACTTCAGAGCAGTTCTAAGTGTGACGGATCGAAGGTCCGCAAGCAGTTTGAAGGCTGCAGTAGCTGTACATCATGTCCACATCTGTGGAGTTGGAAGCGTTCAAGGCCGACTGAAGTGCCCGGTGAGCCGCTGCCATTTAATTTTAATTGTGATTTTCAAAGCTTTAAAGATCTTCGAATCATTTCAGTGGTTAGATTGATATTGCTAGGTAATTTTGATATACTCAGTACGAAGCTGTAGCAATTACAGTTTCCCATTGGTGGTAATAGTTTCAAAATGATATTCAGTGCGAAATTCTGAATCCGATATCGTAAGGCAAGATTGCCACAAGGTCATGTTTTGTTTCGACTTAGATTTTTTTCAATTTTAGTGAAAAGTTAGACCTAGGCGTTTATGTTAACGTGTTAACGACAGTTTTCCTTGCATAATAACAGTTAGCAAATTCAATAGTAAGCGATTATGAACAGTAACTTGATTTTATTGACATCGATTGACTGGTACAGATAATAACTCAACGCTTTCATAATTTCTAAATAGACTTTTCATTTTCCACTACTGGGTTGCCTACTAGGTATGTAAGGTAAAACGAGCCTAGTGAGATTAAAAAAGATTGATTCAGTGACCGCAATGTTCTTAGAATAACGAAAAGTAATTCGTGAACGTAGCTTCTTCACAGGAACGTAGGACGCAAAAATTAGCAGGCAAGTTGTTCTTGTTTTCGTAAGCACCGATGTGCATAGATTACCGGTCGGCATATTTTAAAATCTCTTTGTCGAGAAGATACCCGATGCCAAGTATCATTAACGTTGTGAAGTTATGAAGTAGATGTTGAGTTGGCAACAATTTAGTTTGTGTGACAGGTTCTGAGTTCTGTGGGTCGGTGACTGTACCAAGGTATCCGGCGGCTCTGGATGGCATAGACGGGAGAGTCTAGATCAGGGTTTCGTTACGGTAGCTCTAGGTAGTGTAATAAAGAGTGTTTACTCGGCATTCCCATGAGGAAGTGCGAGTGTATCAATTGTTTTGCTGATCTATGAGATGGCTGTCGACTGGAAATAAGATGACCTGTTGTTTTATTTGTTCGATGGAGTGGTACGTGGCATTTAGTTCAATTAGAGTTTACAGCCGCTTTAGAACTGTCAGAAGCCTGACTGAATGACTGACTTGTCAGTAGAGTGGAGATAAAGAATAGCTCCATGTAATAAGAGTTAGTAGAGAATTGCTGTAGAGTTTAAGGGTGGCAAATCGTCGCGAAACGCAATCGGTAGAGTAGAGCTCGCAACACGGTGCGTTAAAAAAGAAAATGGTCTTATTTGTAGAGCTCTTCGATTATTATTTTTTTTTTCTTTTTAGAATTCGGAAAATTGCGAGACCGTTATTATTGGTGTAGCGATGTGGATGCTAAAGTCCGTTAGTGAGAGTCGATAGAATTTTAGAATAAGTTGATATCGGTCGCTATCTTTTGAAATCCATAAATAGTAAAATAACGTATAAGTATGCCCACGATCACATACCAAAGATTCCTCTCAGTAGTGTTTCTAACAAGTTTAACGTAGAAGACGATTAGGAGAGTACCTCCACTGATCAATAGAGAACATATCATGGCTATTTGGCCGCACTGAGTCGTAACTGAGTAGAAAATGTAATACATCATCGGAAGGGTTTTAAATCCTAAACCAATTAACGCTGTGACAAGTACTTTGATACATAGAATAAAAAAATGAACTCCAACAATTGATTTTATAAGCTACAGGGACAAGTTCAGTCCAGACTAGCAAATTCGGAAATAGTTTAAATTGAAAGACACGAGACGGTTGGCGCAGAAAGTTGGGCTTGACCCGAACAGAAAAAAAAAAAAAACAAAATAGATAGTGTTAGTGCGGGTGAGTTTGGGTGTTTGTGAGCGCGCTCCCGATGCAGGATAGATTCCTGGGCTGGGGCAATGTTTAAAAAGAATAAAAAAGAACAGGAAAAAAAAAAAGTAAAAAAAAATATAGGACAAAAAAAATGAGAGAAGTAACATAACAAAAATGTAGGACAAAAAAATGTGGGACAAAAAATGAGAGAATTAACATAACAAAAAATGTAGGAAAGAGTCATTGAAGGGAAAATCCGGTCCAATAATATGACTCAGCTAAAGGGATTGCAATCCGGTCCAGCATGTTTGGCTATAGGGACCGATATCCGGTCTAGCACTGGCTAAAGGGATATTCCAGTCTAGCACAATCGTCTCCAGTTTTAATACTGATGAGAAAAAAAAAGGAGGAAAACAAAAGAAAAAAAGAATTAAAAGAGCTTGAAGGGTTTGACCGGACCAAGCAGTAATAATCCTGAAGGGTTACAAGCCCGCCACACATTCCCAACCACTGCAACTCCTGAAAGCCAGAATCAACACTGGCGACCACCAGAAAAACGCCGAGTTAATGAAACCCGACGAGTCCCGGAGAAACGATTCAACTGTCTTGGATCCCGCAACGAAATTAATCAGACGAGTACAGCGGAGGAGTAGGAAAAATAAATATAATTTCCACTTCCCTCCATATCAAGCAGGAGACAGATTAGAGCTAGGCCAATAGGCACCAAGGGACATATACAACTGGGTTAGGCCCAGTTGCCAAGCACCACGGATTATATATTAACATTTAAACTAATGGGCAATGGCTTTATATTTGTCCTGAAGGGTTAGTTATAACCGGACCAGGAGATTATAACTCTGAAGGGTCGTAGGACCGGACCAGTAGTTATAATTCTGAAGGGTCGTGAGACCGGACCAGAAGATTAAAACTGAAGGGTCGTTTGACCGGACCAGTAGTTATAACTCTGAAGGGTCGTAGGACCAGACCAGTAGTTATAATTCTGAAGGGTCGTGAGACCGGACCAGAAGATTAAAACTGAAGGGTCGTTTGACCGGACCAGTAGTTATAACTCTGAAGGGTCGTAGGACCGGACCAGTAGTTATAATTCTGAAGGGTCGTGAGACCGGACCAGAAGATTAAAACTGAAGGGTCGTTTGACCGGACCAGTAGTTATAATTCTGAAGGGTCGTGAGACCGGACCAGAAGATTAAAACTGAAGGGTCGTTTGACCGGACCAGTATAGTTATAATTCTTAATTGATGATTTTATGATCTTGATCTTGGTCAGGTAGGCCGAGCCAGCAGTCAACTATTAAGTTGTGTTTTCGTTGGTTACAGGTACCATATTATCACCTCCACACGAGGACGTGTGATTGTCAGTTCTGGCCGTGTCGTGGATAAAGAAATCATTTAATAATTAGTTGCTGATTTGAGTATTGTAGTAGTGGGTAGTGGTAAACGCCGTGACGTCAGTTGACAGTTGTAATGGCGGCACGTGGACAGAGACGTATAAATTGGAGAGTGGGGACTTTGCCGAGGTCACTTGTGCTCGAGACACCGACTAGGACACTCGTCCCAAACGAAACTGTCGGTTTACCTATTTTAATTAAATTAAACAGACTTCTTTAATAATGTTGTAAATGCGAGTTCTTCTAACTCAAAAGACAGATGTGTTGCTATGGAGTTTGTTGGCCACGTCTTCTCCCTAGCTAAAACACTAGGATGTGGTAACGGGCGGGCGTTTTTGGGGGACTGTCTATTTGTAAAGTACTAGCACTCAGCCACAGTTAATAAAGAGAGCTTAGTACTGTATTCAGTGTTTTATTCTACAATGATCCTGATACCACCGAACCCAAACGATGATGGCGCTATCGCTCAGCTGTCGCTGACGCCGACATATATTTGTCTTTCTTTCTTATAATTACTTTTTTGTTTTTGTTTTTATTTTGGTTTGTTGCCTCATATGTACAGTTTTTATGCTGCCCCGGCAGACGTCTTTCGGTCAGCGACGGTCGTCGCTGAAAACCAGCGCTGGGGCTCTGTTTCGCACACGAGTCCCAGCATAATGCTGAGCGATGACCGTTTTACGTTAAGGTGACGCATATTGTCCCAGTTTTTTTTGTAATTTGTATTGTAGTAAGTGTTTGATTCCTATGCGTCATGCTTGGCGTAAATAAACTATTTCTCTTTCTTTTTCTTTCTTTCTTTCTTTAAATACTAGTTTCAGGAACAGAAAATATGGTAAAACAGCTTCTTCCAGCGGTTTCGCCTGCGCCAAAAATTATTACAGGGGAGAACATCCCAGGTGTACCTGTAAGCCAAGTTGATGTGTTACAAATAGTTGTAGATGTAATAAAATCTTTAAACCAATGACAGTAATAAATGTATTTATTACTGTCATTGGTTTAAAGATTTTTTAATACTACACGTACCCTAACTTCTTAACAAAATTGGGGGTTAATGTGTTTAGGGCTAACCATGTAAATTCAAAACTTCATTCCCTCTTTGTTATCTTTAAACGATTGAGATACACAGAAAGATTTTTTTATATGCTTAACACATTTGCGGTGTAAGCGGATCTAAGTATTGTTCTGATCATGCTATTCATTCAGTGTAAAACTTTTAAAACCCATTACTCATATATTCAAGGTGTGAAATTTAAATGACCAAAACTAAAATAACAGTCCTATAACGATAAAAAAGCTGTCATCAATCTTGTAACATTCTAAACGTTTACGTGAAGAATTTAAACAAGCAAATATGTAAATGTGTGGTGCGTGTCGTAGCACTATCGTAGCATCGTAGCGCTACGGCGTAGCACACGATAACATTCACAAACATAAATCGTAGCACTTACAAACACGCACTGAAATCACTTCATTTGAGTTGTGGGGACACCTTGCGTATGAGTTAATTCTTAAACGTGTTGGCAATTATAGTTATTTTTTTTTTACTTTTAATAGGCAGGCGTTTGACCACTATCTCACCGGAACCAACAATTCGAAGACATATAATATTATTATCCAGTAACAGCAAATAGAAATTTTATATATAGCTTATATTATGATTTTTATAAGTTACTTATACTGCTTATGCCAATCAAATAAATACTGTATTCTAATGAATTGTCAGTTAACCAAAACTCACTTAAAAATATATTCTCTCAGTAAATAATGTAATGTCGTTTTATCCGATTCTTCAACCGCACGTGAGCTATAATGATGCCATGGCACAATATTGGCACTACAAAGCCCTCACTTTGTACAAAGTAATTACTGGTAGTATTTACTCGGCTCATGTTTCAATTAAACCAAGGTACCAAGTACTAAAACACAAACTGTTTTTAAACTATGTCCTACTTGACTAAGACTTATATTTCCAAGAAACTTGTTATTTCTAAACTAGTACCGAAGTATGCCTAAATAAGTGTGAGCACCTAGTAAAGACCATGGGATTGACTGCATATGATTATTGGGGAGGTATTTACCAGGCAGTGGACGTCATTCGGATAAAATTATGGTGGTGAAGAACTGATTGCATTATGTCATCTACTATGCTGCCTGTCTAACCTTCACAACCCAATACGAGTAATTGCGCTACACCCTGACTGATTTCAGATTTCCCAACTCTTGACTACCGTTACGGCTGCCAAAAATCTAGAATTGACACCGAGTCCTGCCTCGGCTAGCAAATTAAGTCCCAAGGGCTAAATTCACTTGTAGGAGTCCCGGTATGAAATCGACAGTCACTCATCCATGGATCGACCTCGGCAAGAAGCAGCACTTGCTGAGCTTACGAGACGATTGATCGGTGCAGCTGATCTTAATTTTTTCTTTTTGAATTTAGCAACTACACTTCTATAAATAGTAAAGCTACCTAGTGTACCTTCAAAAAAATATTTATTATATTTAAGGAATCTACAACTCAGAACCTTATTCCAAACTAATTTAAGCTCTGCTCAATCCAAAGTAATGTAAACACAATCCTTGACAACATATTCTCGTGTTTCGTATTTCGCCAATTTAAATTCTGGCAGTGCTACATTTACATATTATTAAAATAACCAACTCAAGCCTTTCCTCAAACATACGCAGTTACTCACGTCTTAGAATGTCTCTTCACATTTATCAAAGGATTGCTCATTCCTTATCCATCTTTCTTAGCCTCGTAAATCGTAACAATATTATTTAATCCGAATCGCGAAAGGGCCAAATATAAAGAAAATGTTGATAATACAATGTATATGTCATATTAAGTATTTTGGGCTGTTTTTTTAGGTATAAGGGATTAGTTAGACTAGGCAACTAATACTGTTCGAGCGACTTTTGACGACGAAGAGCTTCTACTACATCCCATACTATCTGTGGGTTACAAAATCTTTTTTTAAAAAGGGGTCTTACTGCATTACAGCTGACCGGAGAGGTCTACTTATGCAGTTGTGCCTGCTTTACATGTAAAATAAAATGCAAAAATGTGACAATTGCTAGTGGTTACGTTTTTACGACTGAAGAGGCAGCCACGCGGCGTGTCTATAGCAATGTGCCCGTGTAGGTAGTGATTAGATACTTATTATACGGCCATTGCCTTAGATTGTAATGGATAGAGGCAAGAGAGCCGAGTACGAGGCACAATGTCATAGAAAATTTAAGCTAAACTTCAATGACAGTACAAGCAACTAAGACAGCGATCCGCAGTAGCCACAAGTTGCCTAATGTGCGGCTGCACTTACTGTCACGGCCTAGGTCTATTTGTGCATGTTCCATTTTATACACAATACTATTTTCGTCCATGAAAAGCTCGCTTGGACCCAAGTTTCTTTTTATCCAGGCACATCTAGTTTGATTAAGATCTTTTGTAGACCGTACTCTTATTTACATTGTAGTTGAAGTTTGTTTAAAAAACGAAGTTAAACTTTGTAAAGAGTTTTCATTTGAGCTTTTTGCTTTAACATAGAGAAGCTAACTTTTATCTTATCTTTCTGTTTATAAAATTATTAATGCAGTTATAAGTTTGTTGAAGTTGCTTGAATCGGGTAATTTTTTCGGACTTTTTAAAAAAGGATTCCATGAAATTAATGCTGGATATGAGTGCGTCCAGCGAAGGACCATTTCTCAGCATGACGTGACACGAATATATTTTTGTCCTGTAAAAGTAAACCTTCTTCTTCCGAAACTGAAACGTTTCACCAACAATCGATTGGCCCATGAACCGTTGGTCAACACTATGTTTAACCCATTAAACATCCAAAGCACTTTTCACGCACGAACGTTTCGCCCACATAACTCTTCGTCATTGAATGCTTAAACAACAGAATGTTTCACTGACAAAGAGTTATGTAGGCAAAACGTTCGTGGGTGAAAAGTGCTTTGGATGAAGTTAATGGGCTAATCAACTGTTGGTGAAACGTTAGAATTTCCCGTCTTCCTTCGTCCTAAGGTTCAAAGTGTTTATTTCCTACTAGTATGCAGTGTTTGCGACACGTATATCGAAGACGGAGTTTAAATAAACAGGCTAAGTGCGATTCGGAATCGCGCAGTGACGGTTCCGAACAAATAAAGATTTTCACCATCTCATTTTGAAACCAAAGATTACAAGTTTTCCTGTCATCGAATTTGATGTGTCACATAAATGTATGTTACATGCTCAGAATTTATTTACTAAAAGCGACCCAAATTTTCATACATTATGTACCGATCTTCAGCTCAATTGGTCCAGTAGATTCGATTTAAATTGCCGCCGCGGTCGACAGACAAACCAACAGGCGTGATCCTCTTTTTTTTTTTTTTTTGGGATGGGAAATCATCCAATGACTCCTCCCGGGTGTAGCGGGAGGGAGTGTCAGACTTCTACTGACTAAGACCCATCCATGTTCCTTCATTGCCCTTTGTGTTCCGGAGCCACGGTGTCTCTTGCGAATAATCCCGCGACTGCGACAGGAGGCGTGATCCTCTAAGCATTCGTTTTATTATTCGGACATATAGAACCCTAGGAAGGCGACCATGTTGGATTAAAAGACAAAAGAAAGTGCAGTGTCACGTGAACCGAACATAAATAGCAAAATTAAATAAAGCTCTGAGAAAATGGATATAAAATAGAAAGGAATAGGAATAGGTACTACTGCAGCTATCTGAAAAACACAAGAAAGTTGGTTCATGTGCGTTCTAGTATGTAATTTTCTGTTTATCATTGACAAAATCAGCCAGAGATATCAGTGATCCGTGTGTAGAAACATTCGTTCCAATTTGGTTCATCTGCTTGATCTACTGGTGGATTACTTCCTTTCGTTGGGTTTGTTGAATCTGTGTTACCTAAGCTTAAGATATTAATTAACAGCGTCAAAAGTGGTTTGTATATTTTTTATTTAAAAAAATGTGTAATGCCACTGGCCACAATTTAATGATATTTTTTAAGAAAAGTGTCTTCAAAGTTTCTTAAGAAGTTCAGTCATAAAATTACACAAGAAATCGTCAAACTCTTCAAGATGAAAAAATGTCTTCTGAAATGCCAATTTTGCTGATCTGCGTGACACGCCAAAGCTTCTAACAGGCTTTAGATGTCAAGAGTCACACTTGAAGCTCGGAGACTAAGGCACTTGTCATTGGCGCGTGGTCATCAATTTCTTATGAATCAATCATTTCTCGAGTGTTTTTCTTGAAGTTACCAAGGTATGGTTAAAGTGGCATTTTCGGCAAGATGGAGGTTTATCATGGATACCAAATACCTGTACCAAATCCTTGAAGATTGCGATTTAGTGATGGAATACAATATAGGAATTATCATCACAGTTAAAAGTCAAAATGATATTCGAATGTACAAAAGAGAATGAAACAACAAAATAAAAACAAATTGCTTTATGAGCGATAGAATATTAAAATATCCAATCTTACCAAAGAAAAAGTATAGGTACGGGAAAAATTACACTTAGGCAGTCTCGAATTGCTAACACAATGAGATAATCAAGGAACGTAGTAGATAGGTACCGTTCTTGTCCCATCTTGATTAAGAATAATTATCTCCCATTGAATAGAATCGCCGTATCATTCCCAACATCGTTCATTCAGCCAAAACCATAAAGCAGTTCTGTGTTATTCCAAAAATGTTTAATTGTACTGGTATTAAATGAAGCTCTTTTACCGTTCAATTCAAAGGATCTTTAATCACGTTTTATAATTTCATTAAGAAGTAAGTACCTATCTTCATGAAAACCGCAGTATTTTAATGAAATAAAACAATGAATAGACTCCGTTCATTATTATGATACTAACGAAGAACTTTGTAATCTAAAACTAATAAGCACGTTTAATTAAGTTTTAAATGAAGGTAGAACACTTGTGTGCCTTTTCGACCACTTGAATTTATAAAATGAACAAATAGCATAGGAATAACATTCTCAAACAATAATAGAAACCTGTAGCGTGTTTAAAACTAATCATAACTACAGTAACCATATTGCAGTGTATTTTATTTGCACCTGCAAAGTAATTATACCCGTAGTATGAGAAATTAAAAAAATATCCATTCATAGGTAAAACTTGAAGTGACATTTCAATTAAAATTATTTATCTCATTGTACCTAAGTAATTTTAAATTTTTACTATTTGGTAGCTTATACGTTGAAGATTATTCTAAAGTAATAAAAAAGGTAGGTAATCGAGGCTTCTTGTTGAGCAGTTTCACGATTACTGTAAAAATTTATGAAAAGAAAACAGATTCTTACTAAAAAAAACATGTTTATTTGCAATTGAGCGTAGTTTATTAACACTTTTTTTTTTTCTAAATAAATAAGGATGACTTATAACTTCCAAATATTATAGAGTTCGTTTCATTGCAATATAGGTATAATTTAAAGTTAAACAGTTTTATTTGCACTGGGATCACAGTTGTCACAAACTATTTAAATATTCGATAAAAAAATATCTTTTTTTTGTTAAAATTAGAATATAAAGACTCACACTGTATTTGTTGCGTTACACGAACAAAACTTTTCTAAATCGAATCCATTTAAAAGTTTACTAATTTTAAGATGTAGAACAACTACGACTACAACAACTTGAAAGATCGTTAGTTGTTTTAACTAAAACCATGCCAATATTCACAAACAAAAGAGTCAAGAATTTCTAAATACTTTACTGAATAGTGTTGGTAACCAGTAAATTCAGTTATCGTAAGGATTTAAATGCATTGTAGGCATTGTAAAGAACAGAAAACATTTGTTGTAAGAAAACAACGTGTTAGTGTCGAGACTGTAAATTAGTTGGCTAGACACCACTATCTTGCGGATATCCGTTGTCTATAAATTAAGAAACGCTTGTGTAAAGTTGTTGTGGAGCTACGAATTTTAGTGTGCACTGTTTTTGATGGAATTTCATTCATACGATTGTTTGTAGTTTTGAATAAAATCGAATAATTATTCAAAGATATTGAGAAATTTTCAAGTCCAGATTTATAACAAGATTATAATGATACATGTTTTTATAATTTTGTAAAATTTCTATAAAGTGGAATGAGATCAATTTTGCAAAAATCAAAATCAGTAAAATTAAATATTTTTAAGAAATGGTTTAAATATAACTAAAATATAAAAATAAATTATGAGTTCATTTGATTTTAATTTTTGGACTGAACAAATGCCACAAAAAGACAAAATTCCAGATAACGTGTAAAATTGTGAATCGGTTCACAACAGGTATTACCTACCCGAAATTTTCACAATTTATTTTGCTTCAGAGGATTCATAAAAAGTTAAAAAAAGAGGAAGAGATGTGCAGCATAAAAATATCGATTTCTTTTCCGTATTCGACACAATAGAGGATCATTGAACAAATCTCTGTATGGGATGACGAAGGATAAATTGGTTAAACAACTATTCAGATGAATTAACATTGAGGTAGTTTATAAAACGTTAAATTCCGTCATCTACAATTGGCAAGAATGTTCTACTGATGTTTTTGTTTATTGATCAAAATTATTAGGTAAGCGCAAAATTTAAGATAGTATTAAAAACTCAGTTTTCTACAGCTCAGCCGGAACCATTTCATTGCAACGAAAACAAACATGATGCACTAGCAGGATATGTGTATAGTGCGAGTTTTTAAACGCATTCGATCGCAATACGTCACTAATTATTTTTTAGTATATATTGACTATAATCGTGCCGTCGTTAGTGCCGTCTCGTGAAAATAACGGAAAGTATCCTTTTTCATGTGATTTTAGTAAGTCCTCTGTTTATAACTAACAAATCCCTTTTTGACTCTACTGTGCACATTGTTTCAATACGAAATTGTAAACTAAAAATATAAAAAACGCTAGTTTTGCCATAAAATTACGTCGAGTTGTATCTTTGTAGACGTCATATACCTTCATGTTTAATTTGGTTTACTATTTTCTTTCAAATGTCATCCTAAGTTACAAGAACATAGTGTCCCCTTACTAAAATACCTTATAAGGTATTCAAGTCCCTTCGGCTAACACTAAGTTAGGATTGTAGGTTTCACTTACTTTATTCTTGGCACGTACAACTAGGGATCGTAACTTCGGCCCACATAAGTTAGGCCGCAACTAATCAATGTTCATTAGGCAGATGGTCGTTTAGATAAATAAGACAGGACCAGTTCGTAGAATTACTTTGATTGACTTGTACAAAATACAAGATAAATCATAAAAATCTTATTACTAGTAGACTACTATAATAAATACTAGCTGACCCGCGCAATTTCGTCTGCGTCACATTGGCGTCACATTTGCCATTATTGCTCAGCTCCTGATGATAAATGGGCTATCTAACACTGAAATATTTTTTCAAATCGGTCCAGTAGTTTCGGAGCCTATTCAATTCAAACAAACAAACAAATCTTTCCTCTTTATAATATTTATTTAGATTCCACTGAGAATATATGCTGCTGTTTCACGCAAAAACGATTGAAAGTATTTTGAGAAATATGAGAAGATAACCCAGCTCCGGAGTAAAAGATTTAATAATTAATTTTGAACCATGTCCTTTGCATTAATATAGCTTGTAAATTAGAATAATACATATTATATATTAACACTAAGTCGCATTGTGATGAATTAAAAATTATTTCATCAAAATTAAAACGTAAAAAAAAAACAAAGTAGTTAAAAAAACAGGTGATTTAGCTGTGAGGGGCTTTAAGACGTCAAATTACTCAATTTTATTATTTGCATTTATAACAGCTACCGGTCTGAAAAATACATTCTTTTTTTATTATTTGCATTTATAACAGCTACCGGTCTGAAAAATACATTCTTTTTTTTTCTTAAGAATGGGAAGTCATCAAATTTTAATGACTCCTCCCGCTCTGGGTGGAGCAAAAGGCAGTGTCAGACTTTTACTGACTAAAACCCATCCGTCTTCCTGCTAATGTCCTTTTACGTTCCAGGGCTGCAGTGACTGTTTCGAACAGATTTCGCAACCTTGGCCGGCCCGCAACTCGGCTGGAAAAATAATTTACAACAGAATGTTTCTAACTCTGGATGTCACAGTATTACTCAGTGAACTTGAAACAGATTTAAAAAGTAATGAAATATTGCAAGCCAAAGGTTGGACTAGTGTCTGGCATAAAGTAACTCCATCGAACGCATGAATGAACGAAATCGACGACAACCTTTCATGTATGATACAACGCTTCGCTGGAACTATACCGTCTAGTTGACAAGGTGTGTGTCTGAGCTTAAAGAAGCATTCATGAGGATAAGAGCGTCATCGTATAAACTGTACCTATAAACTTATATCACGGTATTGCGATCAACAGTCCAATTATCTATGTATGTAATTTTATGGCGATAGTTATATTGAAATTCATATACACTAAACTTACAACAAACTAAAAAAAAAGCATAAAAATATTCGTCCATAAAGCTGTCGTCAGTGTGTTGGTACCCAAGAGACTGACGGCATTGCCACGTTTAATAGCAATGCTTAGCCTCTGACCATAGTAAAAGCAAGCCTGGGTCACGGGAAGTGTCAGCAAATCTCATAAAGGCTAAATGATTAAATTTGAAGAACAGTTTCTACCAAAAAAAAAAAACAAACACATATTGTGTTTGTTTTTTTTTTGGTATGAGAACTCAACGAGAGAGAGAGAAGATAAACTACAGCAAAAAATCCTCTGCTCCAAAGACAGCCACATTATTTTGCAAGTCTTATTTAGTTATGAAATTAAATCAATTTATTATAGGCAATCCTTATCATTGAATATAAAATTCATCCAACTGACTGAGTGACTCACAGATAACGCACAGCCGAAACTACTGTCGTAGAAAGCTGAAAGGCATGTAGGTTCCCTGGGAAGTGTAAGGGAGCCTTAAGGGAGGATTGTTCGAAATACCTACGGGAACGAGAAACGAAGGGATATATATGTAAGTTTGTATGTAGGGGGTAATTTCAAGAACTACAGCCGGTCGATTCTTCGACATCTCACCGTGATCACTTAGGTGGAGTGAACGACAAGTGAGCTGTCATGCCATCTAGTTTGTATGATTTGACAGCTCACTTGTCGTTCACTTCGCCTAAGTGTTCACTTCGACATGTTTATAGAATCGCACTGCTGGTCCGATTTGAAAAAATCTTTCAGTATTAGATAGCCCATGTATCGAGGAATGATATAGGCTACATATCATCACGCTAAGATTAAAAGGAGACGAGCATTAATGGAAAATGTGACGCAGACGAAGTTGCGTGGGTCAGCTAGTACATAATATTTTCACTATGAGTACCTAAAACAGTGTTTTAACAAACTATGCGCGCTGCGTGATGCGCATTTCCTTCCACAAGAATCAGTAATCTTCCATCATGGGTACTGAATGCCTCCTCCATTATATTTGTATCACACACTTCACACATCCAAGTCTATGCAGTCTGAGTCGCAATACAGTCGATCACGCAAGAGTTCCTTCACCTTTGACCCGACAAACAAATCCAATCCAAGTCGTTATACTGTAGCCCATTTTAGTAGGCTGTGGTTGAATGCACTTTGCACCATTATAGGCTTGCTTGCATGCCATTCATTTACTTGTGTTTCGTTTATGCATATTTTTATTATAGTTTGTAAAGAGCTTTTTTAGTTTATGTGTTGGTAATTATAGGAATTTGTTTGGTTCCGTAGTTTTTTGAGGTGTAAAACCTTGTTGTTTTGTTTGAGCATGGCAGCAGGATTTTTTTTTACTGTTTGAATCTTTTTTCCTTTAGTGATAAAATCGAGAAATGTGTTTTTAAATGGGCAGTTTGTGTAGAAATGAGAAATCATTGCAAGTACTGAAAATGCTTATTATTGCATTTAATATACATAAGTAAGATAAAGTGAGTAGGTAAATGATCATAGTCCAAAATTAATATATCTACATAAAAATCATTTTAAAAAATCATGCTAATGTTTGGAAGAATTTATTTATATTCTGGTTGGCTTCTGGTCAAACCCGATTCAGCTGGATCCATACCTATTTTGCTTAACATTGAAGATCACAAAATCTTTAGCCACGAGTTCCTCCATTCGTGTTACATGAGGTGGTCAAATCGGATGTTCAACTTTATTGTGCCACCAAGTTAAGACCAAGGATTGCAGTTCAAAGCGCCGCTTTGGAGAGTTTTCAAGACATTGATCATTGCATTACATAACTTCCTTCGAAAGTTCTAATTCAATTAAAGAATTTCAAAGCTCATCGTTGACGGTATGTAATAATTTAGGAGCCTATGCACAAGGCGTATTTTTACCACGCCAACGACGCACGTTTTGCAAACGTGGGCTCACAGCGCTGTAGCTAAGGGCCAAAACGCAGATTGTCACATTTTGATCGATTCGAACGCGCGTACAAAGCGATTAAAACGCGCGCGAGAAGTTCGTTCAAAGTTCCTGTGTATCGTTTGTTTATTAATTGTGTTGGGTCGAGTGGTACTGCACCGTTCACTTGACACTTACACGCCATCCGATAGCAGTTTGAATTTTACTCCCATCTTTTGTATTTGAGCAATGTTTCAAAAGTTGTATTACAATGACAATTCAATCTTCTTTCGCTCATGAATGGGTTTATCCAAAAAAATATTATCTTCTATACTTATAATGAATCTGTAGAGAGGTCAATTCTGTACATGAAATATATTTCCAAAATAACTATCAGGGGGTGATTAGGGAATAATACTGATGCCAAAAATGCAATCAGTAAAATTTTTGTCTGTCTGTCTGTCTGTCTGTATAACCGTTATAGAAACAAAAACTACTCGACGGATTTTAACGAAACTTGGTACAATTATTATTCATACTCCTGAGCAGGTAATAGTATACTTTTCATCACGCTACAATCAATAGAAAAACGGAAAAAAATATATTGAAAATGTGAAAGTTTGGTTGTTTGTTACTCAATCACGCCAGAACGGCTTAACAGATCTTAATGAAATTTAGAACAAAGATAGATTATAGTCTGGAATAGCACATAAGCTACTTTTAATCCCGGGAACATGTTCCCTAGGGATCACGCGGGCGAAGCCGCTGGCAGAAGCTAGTAAGAAATAAAGCTAACATAAGCAGTGTTTTCTCGTCAGACACCATTTTACCACTGTTGAGGAGTGTGGTGAAAACACATAATATATTTCTATAGCGCGACTGCGGTGCCTATCGGCGTATATTTAGTGGCGCTGTAAACGCATATTTGTATCGATACAAATGTGCGTTTACAGCGCCACAACATTTTTTGTGAGTATGCAGAAATTAACAGATTAGATTCAATGGACGAACTGCTTTGGAATCATTGGAATGGTCGCAGTTTTGACAAAAATGGCGAGTAGGTACATTTCACTATTGAAATAACCGGATCACATCGCAGATTTGCAGCAGAAGCTGGACGTCCTACTCGATTCTTCTGTACATATCGGCCGTCGGATGAACTTTGACAATACCCATATGAGTTCCACTTTTCAAGAATACAAACCCGAAGCTTGGCAAGAATTGGAAAGCATTGTCAATACCTATTGATTGGTTTCAAAAATTGATTTGTTAATCTTGTACCGCAATAGAACTTTAAATCAAATAATATAGGTAGATACATCAAATCATCTCAATAAAGGCGTCAAAGTCTAATAGAATAACGAATAAGTATATTTGGGGTTAGAATTATGAGCAGAAGAAACTCTACAGACTTACAAACTACAAGGAGGTCAGAATCATGAAGGAAGTAAAATTTTCAGAACTAACAACTTTTTATGTAAGTGTTGAACACTGACCTCATTTATACCTTCATAATTTTGGGTTGTACATTTTTAAGTTCTTCTCACCTTCTTGACCTAGTTCTGAAATGCAGAAGCTAATACCTAAACTCAATTCTTTTCGTAAGCTTTAATTACTTGACATATTGATGTTTGACGTATTTCAAACTGTGAAATAAATAAATTTATTTTAGCCTATTTGTTGAGATAAATGCTATAAAATAACAGACACTCCAGTCTGGAAAAAATAAAACTCATTTGTTTTATTACTTTACGTGAAGGGAATTAATATTTTTGGATTTTCTATACACAGAAGTGAAGGTGATGATTTTATCATCATTTGCCGGTGTTATTAGCTATCCATTGTCTGTGATAAGAATTTATTGTTGGTATGCCTCCAAAAAATTTACTTTATGCACTTTTAGTCTTTTATTTCATACCATTTTCATACATAATTTCAATGTTGGTACGAATATAAAGTGATTAAGTTTATATATTGTCCAAGGTCACAAAAATACACACTCACACGGTGGAAATAATTTCATAACACTAATTTTAACAAATAACAACAAAGCTGCTCAACTAAGTTAGTTTATTTAAAAAATATATTTAAATTATTACAGCTCTGATCTGCAAAAAGTGACATAGGTATTACTTTGACAAGGCCCACGGACCATCTGAATTGATCTGAATCGACAGTGGTGCAAATAATAATTAAAAAGCAAAAGAAGAGACAGCGATAGAATGATGAAAGTATAATGCAATAAAAATCTATTGCGAATTTAGCTAGATAAGGTTATTTTCTACGTTTAAAAGCAGTTATCATGAAATCAAACTAATGATGATAATTAAAATGGCAAAAAGACATCAACTTTGCATTTTTTTTTTGTGAGTATTTTTTTTTTTGAAAATTTCTTCGCATTGTGTATTCCTATAGATTTTAGAATATCATGTTAAATGATAGTCAAGAAACATAAACCAAAATATCAAATCCTTATAAGGATAAAAGTACCGGTAAAGTACCGGTACGAGAAAATATAATTAGATAACGCGCATAATTGTCAATTTGTCTAAATAACTTTGTGAACATTTACATGACACATTACCGCGAATATTCTACATAATATACCATGATAGAAAAAGCTAAGTTCATTTCTTTTGGTTGATGATAAGAAAAAGAACTCCTCAAAACAAAACAAAAAACTCTTCACAGACCTCATTAATACCTTTATAGTAAAGAGCTTCATAAACCACCCTACGGTTAGGTAACACGACATACTGGCTACATTTCTAATTAGAGGTGACGTCACCATAATGACGTCACAGTTATTAAAATGATTAAATCTAACAAGGCGGGCACCCAATAACGTAGCCTTCCGAAGCAATTTACCTACGAAAATCTTAGGCGGCCACCTGATTAAGAAAGGTTTTCAAAATAATCGAATCGAAATCTTCTTATCATCTAGGATATTTTTTGAAAAAATACAGGACGTCGTCTCACCATGCCATTTAGATAAAGATAAGTATTTTGAGCTAGAAATATTTAATTGAAAAAAATATTTTTACGATTGAGTGCAAAGCCCAAACTGCGGCCAAAAAGATGGGTATCCTAAATAAAGTGAAGCGATACTTCAGCCGTGGACAGCTTTTAACTCTATACAAAGCACAAGTCCGATCCTGCATGGAATATTGCAGCCACCTTTGGGATGTCTCAGCGAAGTATCAGCTTGCCGCACTTGACTCGGTGGAACCCAGAGCTAAGAGGCTTATTGGCAACGTAAAACTGGTGAATTCCAAGCTACACAGCTTAGCTCATCGCGTAAGGTTGCCTGCTAGTCGGTTTTCTACAGATTGTACTTTGGAAAGTGTGCCCAAGAACTCCACGACCTTATCCCACCGGCCGGCCCCCTACTACCACCGGCGGCGTCCAGACACACTGCAACTTTCCCTACCCTGTTGTTATTCCACCAGTTCGTAGTAAGCGTTTCCAAGTGTATTTCATAATGCGCACAACAAAGGAGTGGAACTCTCTACCTGAGTCTGTGTTTCCGAACGCTTACAACCCAAATCTTTTCAAAGTTAGAGTGAACAGGTTACTTCTGGGTAAGCTCGCCCCATCGTAGACTTTGTCTCTGTCTTCTCTGACTTTGACTAGAGTCAATAGCAAACCCATCTTAAATGAAAAAAAGGTTTCGATCAACCAGTGTGTTTACAGCCTTATATCGAAACGACCGATAGTTTGTAGACCAATTTTCTTGCGTTTGTGGCGTGAAGTTTCACCTTTGAAGTTTAGAACACTGTTATTTAGTTTCAAGGACCTATTAGAAATCCCTAGTAATTTTCAATATTCCTGACAAACAAAATACTAATCTATAAAGCGTCTCCTTGTAGATTTTAAGTCATACAGTTTTTATTTTGGAAGTTACTTTGAAGTTTGGTATCATAAACTTAGCATTATTACGAGTTAAGTAACTCAAGGCTCGTAGGTCCAGAATCATGAAGTCTTTTTGTATATTCAGCTGGTCAAGAATGTACAGTACAATCAATTTATAAGTAGTTAGTAATAAGGCATCAAAATGTTTTAAATAGTGCCCCATTTGTTTTTATTCATCTGACTACTATATCATAGCTATAACTGATGGCCCACTGCGCTACCAAAGCCTCCATGAAACTTATCAGCAGGCGTTCATTGTTTTGTTTAATAATCCTGCCCGGGACGCGCCTTTGAGAACTTGTTCAATTGCCTTGCTTAACTTTTGAATTCGCCTATTGTCTGAAACATTGAAACTTGTGTCAGCCTCGCCTTTATCTAAATGCAGGACAAGTTTAACGCGATAAAATCAATGGCCCGATTGTTCGGCGCCGGCTAAACTAAACATCTTTTACTTGCGGACAAAATGAAGCAGAAAACTTTCTAACAGTAATGCAATTTGCAATTTTCACTACACATCTCACTCAAGTGAATGCACACAATTCGAAAGCGAATTCATTTGTTTTAAAAGTAAATAATCGAAGCTTCACACTTCAATAACGTTCGAATTTCAAAGTGAATGACACAGCGGGTCAAAGACATCAAGCCACGTACAAGTGACAAGAACAAATTATTGTATTTTCTGGGGTTTATCATAATAAGAAAAAAAAATCAAATCGGAATCTGCATTTACGATATTATAATAAACTCAAACAAAAACCGGCCAAGTGCGAGTCGGAATCCTACACGAAGATTTCTGTATAATAAACCGAAAAAAAAAACATGTTTCTTGTATGAGAGCCTTCTTATTTAATTTAAATTACTATGTTTTTGTTTTTTGTTATAGCGGCAATAGAAATAAACACTGAAAATTTCAATTGTCTACATTTTACGTTTCTTGACAGACAGACAGACGGACGGACGGATGGATGGATAGATGGATGGACTGATGGACGGACAGCAGAGGCTTAATAACAGGGAACCCTAAAAAGTAATAATGATTTATTTGACAATCTATAATATCTTTTGTACCTTTCTCTGGCCATTTTTGGCCAAAGGAAGCAATATTTTTAATTAAACTCAGTCGGTAGCCAACACAATTCGCGGTAATGTCTAAAACTAACAAAACTCGAGTAAAGTCCTCTTCAGAAGTTTGGATTATCTTCTCATTGCTAATTTATTAAAGTTTGAAGGGAATCGAATTATAATGTGGACTTTTGTGATGTGGTTTTTGGGATTTACTTTCCTTAGGCTATTTAACTTCGGGAATTATGTTTTGGCACGAAATTACATGCCTTTTAATTTCTGCTAGTATTTTCATTTTATGATCGTTTGTTCGACGCGTGTAAAAGATACCTTTGTTTAATTACTTTTCCGTACCTAAAAAGATAAAAAATGATCGATTTTAAGCCTCGTATCCATTAGGTCACTCACAATGTATGCAAAATGGTCGCTCATAATGGGCCTCATCAGAAGGTTTAAAGTCACTCAAAGGGCAATGCTTGGAGTTTCCTTGCGTGATCGCATCAGGACTGATGTTATCCGCAAAAGAACCAAGTTTTATATGGCCCGATGGATCGCCAAACTAAAGTGACAGCGGTCGTGGTACATTGCTCGCAGAACAGATGGTCGATGGTTCCGAAAAATTCTGGAGTGAAGAGAAGGTCGCGGGTTGCCGATGGATGCGAGACGCATCGGTCGTTGTGGCGACGTTTAGGAGAGGCCTATATCCAGCAGTGAACGTCTTTCGGCTGATATCATGAAGATGATGATGATCTACTAGGCAACATTTGCCGCGCGACTGATCCTCAACATATTGCTCATCGTGTTGAACGGCAACAATGTTACTATTAAACGCTGGCAACGTCGTGCGTTGTTGTGCACGTTGCTGAACATATATTCTATGTGTGTGTATGTTGCACGTCAAATGTTGCCACTCCATCCACTAGGATACGAGGATATAATTTATCACTGAAAAAAGTCTCGCCATAGATTGAATAATGTCATGTTCATTGTTCACAAAGATATGGCACTTGTCACGTAATGTAGCTAGCATGAAAATATTGTAAAGCTATTTATGCAAACTTTGGCTATTGAGTTATATATTTATATGTTTTTTGTTTTAATCAGAAATGTATTCTTTATACATAACTAGCTGATGCCCGCGGCTTCACCTTGACAAATTATATATTAAAACCTTTCTCGAGAACCACTCTCTCCACTGGTGAAAACAGCATGAAATCGGTGCAGTGGTTTTTAAATTTATCGCGAACAGATAGATAGACAGACGCGGCGGAGGACTTTGTTTTATTATATGTAGTGACATACACAACCTGCAACCAGGCACCTAGAATGGACAAGATCAGTGATGGTTATGATGTATTCTATTTTTAAATTATATGCCTGTGTGTCTCGTGATCGGGCGCGACTTCCGAGCGAATCGAATGGAGACCTGGGGTCGATCTCGAGGTCGGTGAATACGTTTTACTGAGTTTTTCATAAGGAATTTTGCAGGAGCAGCCTGGAGTTTGGAAGTTGTTGCTGTGATATCCTCGTACTTCGAAAAGCACACAAACTCTTGGCTCTGGGCCAGATATCTTCTCAGTCGCGCCGAATTTCCGTAACGTCTAACTATGAGATTAAAGGAGCTGACAGTGAACCTGCGTTTGCGCATCCACTTTTGCACTACAAAATGTATTTCGTGCTTGTCTAATAATATCTGTATCTACACTCATATTATAAAGCAGAAGAGTTTGTTTGTTTGTTTGGTTGAACGCGCTAATCTCAGGAAGTACTGGTCCGATTTGAAAAATTATTTCAGTGTTAGATAGCCCATTTATCGAGGAAGGTTATAGGCTATCATCACGCTAAGACAAATTGGAGCGAAACAGTACCTAATGGAAAATGTGACGCAGACGAAGTTGCGCGGGTCAGCTAGTTATGTTATATTATATATAATATTATGTTGAGGTTAGGCACGGTGATCGAAATTCGGGTACGAGGATTATTTATAAGGATGTATCTTTTTTTTAAGGATGGCTAATCATCAAATAACTCCTCCCGCTCTGTGCAGAAGGGAGTGTCAGACTCTTACTGACTCAAACCCATCCATGTTCCTCCCAGTGCTCTCTGCGTTCCAGGGCCACGGTGACTCTATCGAAAAAAATCCACAACCCTGGCAGGATAATAAATATGTACCTACAAATAATAAAATGAACTTTGAAATGAGGGGAGTATTCAATTCATATCCATCAAGACAAATAGGAACGTAGGTGGTTGTGTAATAACGTTAATAAAAACCCGCCCACACCTTAATTCCTTTGCAAGTTATATTCGTTTGTATATTAGGTACACCTGGAAAGGTCAAAGGTTTTAGTTGCATTAGTATGTAATTCTATGATTAACTTGCTTTACACGCGACTTCGTATGCGCATATCCCGTGTTGTTCCTGTTCCCGTAGGAATATTGTCAAATAAAAGAGTACATGCCAAATTTCGCCTCTCTGCGATCAGTAGTTTCGGCTGTCCGTTTTCTGTCTGTCAGTCACTAGAAGAAGAATTTTATATATTAGGACTGATCGGGTAAAATAAGTAAAAGTTTTTAGGCACCATTGAATCGGTGCCTAAAAACACTTGACAAAGTATAGTTGGAGAAAAAAAGTAAAAGATTTAAAGCGTCTGAAAAACATCTAAAACCTACCTTAAGTAATTTTGAAATACACGATATTTTACCCGATCAGTCCTAATATATAAAATTCTTCTTCTAGTGACTGACAGACAGAAAACGGACAGCCGAAACTACTGATCGCAGAGAGGCGAAATTTGGCATGTACTCTGCCTAGCCTTTCTCAAATATGCTATGGTTGCTTCCAATTTACGATAGGCGCCAGATAAACTTGCAATAAATCACATTGATATCCCTTCGTTGATACCCAAACAATCAATTATGAAATCAGATATACAAGTCGATTTAAAACAGTTTTATGTCTTTATTTCTGTTTTAGATATTGAAAAAGTCAATAAATGTATGTGGGTATTGACCCACAATTGGTGGGGTGGACAATAACGATCATTGCATCGTTATTGCACGTTTATCTGGTATCTACCATAAAACTTGCAACTGAAAACCAGTATTTTACACCTACTCTTAATAAAGCCAGATTGATATCTCGAACATCTCAAAATAATCATTGTAGTTCATAATGTGTGTACAAGTTGTAAATATTGATAACTAGAAACAAGCATGTAAATAAATATAATACACAATCGTTTCTTTGCAATACAGGTTTTAGTTGTTAACAATATAAGTGATTGAAGCCTCCTTTTAAGCATGAAATGCCTGTATCAGGAGACTCCGCTCTTCCACAAAAAGATGTACCTACATACGATCCGTTAATGCAAATAAAAATCTAAATCTAGTAGGTATGTGCTATATAATATTGAAAATGATTATAACTAAGTGCCAAGTACCTATATAAACATAAATTACCATAATTGCAAAACTTATTTCAGTTGCGAATTTGACGTGTGTGAGTGGATACTGTTTGTGTGGTGTGTATGGTGTGGTGTGTTTGGTAGGGTGTGTGGGTGTGTTTGTGTCAATGTACGTGTTGAAGAAGTTTCTCAGTATCACAATAATTAAGGGTTTGAATCCATTCACTTATGGTTATTTTGGAGTCATAATAATTTTTTGAGTGAATAAACACGTGTTTATTTAATTTTTTTCTGTTATAAAGCTGAGCAGATCTTTTGGTAAATTGTGTACTAGCAGCCAAGGTCCTTGTTTTTGTACGTCGTACCGACATGGTGTAGATTATCTAGAATTTCAGGTTCACCGTAATATCTCTCACGACGAATACGTGCCAAATGTCTCGCCTTCTATTAAAACCCTAAAAAATAAAAAGCTATCCATAATCCAGAATAACAATCTCTTCATTTCCACCACCGAATTAAGAGACTAATTTCACACGATTAAATAATTCTAATTAAATTTGCAGTGAAACAAAAGCAGGGGAACGATTCCAAAATTTACCTCCGTTATATAAACCGACAGATTATGATGTCATTCCTTGGTATTAATTAAATTAATCTCGCATGGGTTGAGCGGTATAGGCTTCTGTATTACATTTATTGCGTTTGCGATTACATCGGACTTAACCCTTTATGGGATGGCGGTGCAATCATTTTTGTTGGGAAATCTGCTTACCTGATTTTGAACCGAAGCTGACTAAAGACATTTCCTATTCCGTTCTAATTATACATTTTATATTAGGTATGTATTTCTATATGATTGGACGGTTGTTATAAATCATGTGACAATTACTGAACGGGTTTTTATCGTGACATGGATTAGGAAGTTGCAAAGTTTTTGATAACAGCCAAAACCTACTTAACAAATAATTCTATTAGATAAGGAAAATTCTTCCAAAATTTGGAGGAATTTTGCCCAGCAGGTATATTTAGGTATCGGTTGTTTAAATACTTATTCATGAAATACTTTTAACATAATAAATATCAATGAAATAATATATGGTGATAAAAACAATGCGAGCGAATCTAAACTAGCACCGGTAAGTAAAAAAACCGGCCAAGTGCGAGTCGGACTCGCGCACTGAGGGTTCCGTAAGCAGAAGTTGTGATTTAAGATTTATGACGTATTAAAAAAAAACTACTCACTAGATCTAAACTAATTTTCGCTGGTAGTTTACATGGTAATGTACATCATATATTTTTTTTAGTTTTATCATTCTCTTATTTTAAGCCTGCAATACACGTTGGCCGTACGTTGTCGAGTGAAGGCCAATACAAACATGTAGACGGTATATTTGCCTTGTCTTGCTATCGATCGGTGTCACTTGCCTAGGTTTGTTGAGTATGACAAGCGCCAATGTGTATAGACCTCATTTGACGTAGCTTGTCACAACTTGCAGTCGCTCGCGATCACTTGCCTCACTTCGGAGCGGTGTCGGCTTTTCTGCACAAATCAAAGGCGCTCGCGCGCGCTCGGCCAATGGTGTTCACATGTTTGTCCGCGCGCTAGTATGCGGTTGACGTCCATCGTAGTCATACGTACAAAATGTCGCTTATGATCGTCGTCCATATTGTTTCAATGCACAATTAAAACTGACAGCGCCAAACATGTGGGCGTCTCCTCAAAACTCGTCTACATTGGCCATTTGCATTGGCTTCCTTCAAACTTGCCGAACGTCTAGACGGTAGCGCTTGCCTTGTGTCCATTCGCTCGCGTTGGTCTAAGCTTGGCCAACATGTATTGCAGGCAATACATGGACAGGCAGACATACAGGCTGCAATACATGGACACACATTTTTCCACTTTGGAAGTGTCTGTCGCGAAAACTGTTCAGTTTAGGAAAAAATGATCTCATAAACTTCAATATCATTTTTAAAGACCTATCCATAGATACCCCACACGTATGCGTACGATGAAAAAAAAATATGGGGACCCCCAAAATTTATTGTTTTTTTTTCTATTTTTATGTGAAAATCTTTATGCGGTTCACAAATACATCTACTTACCAAATTTCAACAGCAGTTTCGGAGAAAAATGGCTGTGACATACGGACGGACAGACAGACAGACATGACGAATCTATAAGGGTTCCGTTTTAGCCATTTGGCTATGGAACCCTAAAAACCAACAAAAGCTAGCCTTTTTTTTTTCGTTTTTTTTTGGGATGGGACATCAAAAACCCTTCCATGTTCCTTCAGTGCCCTTTGTGTTCCGGAGCCACGGTATCTCTTTCGAATAGTCCCGTGACTCCGGCAAGCGTCGGCCCTTTCGGGCCCCTCCCAATGCTGACTCTCTTTGAGCCGCGCGTGGAACACGAACGCGCCGTCGACACGGCCTGTCGGACGGCCACGGACGGCGGGCTGCCCATAGCTCACCGTCCACAGGCCCGCGCCTACGGTGACCGGAGGTCACCAGGTGGCCTCCTAACAAAAGCTAGCCCCGAGTTCTATTCCTCTCTGTACTACCCTAGGCCAGCTGAAGCAGTTCAGTCTTCTCACTAACATGTAGTTGACATCTTTATGGTCTTAAATCCCTAATATTAGTTTAAACTTATACAAAAACCGGCCAAGTACGAGTCGGACGCGTACACGAAGAGCGTCGTACCATAAACCTTAATTTTTATTATTTGTTATTTGTTGTTATAGCGACAATAAAAATACTCGTTCTGTGAAAACTTCAACTGTCTACCTACTATTCTTGAGATACAGCCCAGCCAACACATAAGCCAGATAGTAGCGAAAATATACCACAATAAGCAGTGTCAAGCTTTATTACTTTTGTATTACAGCTGACGTTATGGCTTTATTTTGATTATGAGAGTTCTTAAATTAAAATAATGTTGTAAGCTTACTAAATTCTGTATAAAGTTCGCGGTATTTTCTCAAGCTGAATAGTAATCAAGAGTAGAATCTGCTAAACAAGCGATATTCAAATAAAAGTAATTGAAACAGCTATTATCTGCATAATAGCTGAAGTTTTTGCATTGTCCTGTATAACATATTTAAGCAAAGCAGTTAAACAGCAAAACGCTGAATATTAGACGAAATATTTTCTTTAAGCTGCATAGTGTACGAAATGGTACAATTTATTCAGATGCTGAATATTTTAGAATTTTTCTTCTTTACACAGCTGACTTCTGCATAATTGAAAATAAATTCCTTGTTTTACCTAACTTATAGCGCTATAAGTGTACAGTTGTCTTTATGTTCAGCTTAAAACAATATCAGTTACAAATGTGGGTATCTTAAGCAGCAAATAACTGATTAGTTGAAGATATGGTATGTTTATATCAGATATTTCACCATTTTGTGACAAAACTGATAATGCTGCATCAACAATATGCCTCCTCAGAAAAATTATAACAAAAGCGTAAATGATTCATGGAAAAAAAGAAAGAGAACGGGAGGAATAAGAAGAAAGTGTTCACGAAAGCATATAAAGATAAAAAAATAGTATCTGTGCAGTAATAGAAAAGGGTTTGACAACTGATACAAATAGGCACGGGTCAAGTGCTACCAATACAGTTTAAGAGGGTTCTGTACACGATGATTGTACATCACCATCAGGATTAGTGATTCAAACAAATAGACCAAATTTTATGCCATCGAATTAAAATCTTTATTTTGTGAAATACGAGAAGATGTATTAACGCGTGGATCTTGTTGTTGTTCGTAATCCGTATCATCCGTATCAGTTCTATTCAACATTTGAGATAATTCTTCATCAGCTTCTTCAAAAGTTTTGAAATGATTGAGTTTTAATGTATAGTTGTAGGTGTTCCAGTCCGGTTGTGGTAGGATTACAGGGTTCTTGCAAAGTAGCTCGCCATTTTTTTTGGCCAGTATAACTTCCCTTTATTCCCTCAAAAAGCAGGCACTGTTGATAATTCAACCCGGCCTTTTTTACGAGTCGAAACGATTTTGAACATGTTTCTGAAAAAAAAATATAATTTTTCTATAACACTTCAAAAATAATATAACACTATTACAAACAACAACACTATTATAAATCATTATAATTATAATAAATCTCGATGTTTACGTTTGTATCTTATTTATTGACTACACGAGTGCGACAAGGAAGCTACGATAACGGGGACCTCTCTACTTAAAGTTACAATAATTTGGAATGAGTTGGAATTAGTAAAACAACAGCGCAGCGAGTGTGACCGAGCGCAAACCGTTCGTAAGCCGAGTTAGCTACTTTTGGTTGCGACTACCTACAATGTGCTGTGTGTTTATATGTATATTTTAGTTGGTAAAATAAACAATTGTCTAACTAAATATTACGCAATGCGTCATTGATAGTAGTACTGTAGATAACTTTATATACCTACCTAATAGTGGTCCTACTTACATTAGTACCTATTTATAGGTCCCATCAACCATAAACATTCATGGATTTATTTTCTATAAAAAAGAACCCTAAAAAGCTGAATAAGAATATACTGCATTATGTAATTTAAGACCTTTCTCTGAGAAATGTATAATTATTGTACTTTAAACCAAATCAATTCTGGAAATGTAGTCGTATGTGAACTATTATGCAGAAATAAGCAAAATAATCACTGAAATAGACACTTTTATTCAAATTGGCCGTCCGCCATAACTAACGTTCGACATAACCTCTTTTTATAAAAATCCTCAACATTTTCTTATGAAACACTTTGTTTAGTGAGTCGGAAACATTAGCAGTTATACAAAATTTGATTATCATTATTTGCTGGGACTGAAATTTGATAAAAAGTAAAGATAATTAAATTTAAATATTATTTCACATTTGTTTACCTATTAAATCGTAGCTTTAACTTAAGGCGCTCAAAAAATGTACAATTATCATATTGATAATTCACAGTAAAGTGCCATGCGTTTATATAATTCACCTTAAACTTACTTAAAATGTATGAAACAATTTACTTACCAAATTTTTGAAGACGTGATCAGCGACCATTACAATTTTTTTTAACTAAGTAACACAAAATAATCTCGTCACAATGAAAAATACTTTTTTTACTTGCATAATTTCTTTGTAAAACTACTCCTGAGATCGGAATTTTGAATATCATTTGAATATCTGAACTCACAAATTAACAACTGCATAAAAGATGTATAATTTCTGGACTAAAGAAAAATCAGAAGTTATGCAGAAGATATTCAGTGTATTGTACATTTATTCAGCTGCTATGTGGCTATTATTCAAATGTTGTCCAAATTGAAGCAAGATATTTTGTGCCCAAATTGCTTGAATATCATCTGTATAAGCGCTTACACAGAAGTTATACAAATACTTTATCCAGCTTAAAGTCAAAAGAATTGCTTTTACGCAAAATTTATTCAGCTTTTCTGTGTTGGCTGGGAGCCCAATGACAGACAGTCGGGCAGACGGACGGAAGGACAGCGGAGGCTTAGTAATACGGTTCCGTTGGTTGTTGGTTACTCTTTGGGTACAGAACCCTAAAAATAGCAAAAACTCTGCAGTCTAACAAGTATTATTAACTACTAGCTGATGCCTGCGGCTTCGTCCGCTTGATGAAATCAAATTATATACTAAACCCTTCCTCGAAAACCACTCCATCCATTGGTGAAAACCACATTTATTATATCTACGGTGAAAACAGTATGAAAATCGGTGCAGTAGTTTTTGAATTTATCGCGAACAGACAGACATACGTGGCAGAGGACTTTTTTTATAATATGTTGTGAATAGTGATAGTGATAAAACTAAAACAACTCGATATGTCACTAGGTCCTAGTTAGTGCCTGGTAATTAATGTCATTCTTCGTAGCATAATTAAGTTTTTACGATCACGCTAGTGTTTTTATGGTGCAAAGTTAACGACTATGCTAACGGTATTGCATTTTGTAATTAATAGGTTTGAACTTAATAGCGGACAGTAAACTAAAAGTTTTAAACAAGTTTAAAATGATACCTGTACGGCTTATTTGTGACTTTTCCTTGGGTGTATGAAAAGGGAATATTTTCTTAAGAGGAAACGCGGGCGGAGAGACTTTGTATGTAAACAGTCATAATTCGAGGTTTGGCTCTCGCCTGTTTCCTTCTTCAATATTGGACAGATTTAAGAGATATTTTATGAAATGAATAAGAAGAATATATTTTGTGCCGCTATGTTTTCTTTTTGATGATATATTAAACGTAAAAGCACTAGGATCCTCAAAACATGCTCAAAATAGTCCAATAAACTGCTGTCAAAAGAGCCTTACTGAACAAGTTTGGCAACTATTAATGAATAGAGAAAAACATAGGAGCACAGTTTATATCCTTCTTATTCAGCTTGTGTAATATCTATTGAATCGATTTAATATTGGAGGAGGAAACAGGCGAGAGCCAAACCTCGAAATATAACTTTTTACATACGAAGTCTACATTCCCTCTTAAGTGTTGGAGGTGAGTACATAGTTTAATCTATTTTTTATTTTTCTAAGGGAAACCTTCAAAACCGATTGGATGGGAAAAAGGACTTGGGAAAAAGACCAGGGAGTGTGAGATTGCTGACCATATAAATAGCCCCGTTTCCTCTTGAAAGACCACCTCGGAACCCCTTCTATACAACACCTGGTAGGGCAAGTCCCTGTTTAGACAGTTTTTAAATCACTCAAGTTATACAAAACCATTTGTAGCGTCAAAATGAATTGATGTAAAATACCTAAACAATTGAAGTTCTAATCAATATCCAAGAGATACGGTTGGTACATCAACAAAACTAAGTTTGAACAAGTTGCCAATACCAACACCGACACACAGACCTAAATACACAAAGCTTTTATAGCAGTTACCTTTGACGAGGCAATATTCATAGCCTGATAGTTCAATATGGGCGATCCGAGCCATTGAGAAGACACGCTCGTCCTCCCCGACTCTGCATAATTTTTGCACGCTCGCAGGAAAATGTGATTTTCATTTCCACACAAAAATGCTAAGTATATTATCTCGTTTGACACAAGACGAGTTTGTTTTTTTTTGTATTTATGGCAGTCTAAGCTGCCATTTTTCAAATTATGCGTACGTTTTCTTGCAGGATTTTGCTAGATGATAATTGGACAGCTTTGGCGTTGGTGTTGTTTCATTATTTCAGATTGTTCAATGGTACCTTTGGACATTGACTCAGCACTCTGCCCGGCTCACGCGCGCCCTAGTTAAAATATTCATTTGGTTGCATTTTACACGCATAGAACACAAAAATTTTGTATAATGGTGTGTGTTAAGAAAAAGTAATATTTAAGCTGGAACATATTGTAAATAAATCAGATTTGAATTTTATATTCTTGTCTCATTACCCCTCACTGTGGCCAAGACACCTTTAGCCATCTTTGATCAGTCTCGTGAGTCTGCGGGACTGGCAATGAGTGTACCCTTCCCGAACCTGGAAATCCTGTCTACTATCCGTCTGTAACCTCAGGTCGCATGGTGCAGACTTCCTGAACGTATTTATATAATTATGTATTTATCACGTACTAGGCATATGATAGGTTAGGGCTGCAGGGCTTATAGAGCTTAGGGTCGTAGGGACTGTCAGGCTTGTAGGTCTTAGTAGTTCTCTCTCTCTGTACTGTCACATCCTTAGCAGTTTTGCGGCCTCACGGAAAGTCTGCTAAGGTGGATGTACATTTTGCTTCGCACTTTTCAAGGGAGTTTATTCCTTCGTCACAGATTATGTGACTTATGTACGTACAATCTATTTTAAATTACTAGATGACGAGGGAAATCTTTGCAAATGAGTGGAATAAAAATTGCTAAATTAATGTATTTAATTCCTATGATTCATAAATTAGAATCAGCACTTGCGAACAAAACTTGACCAATGTCAAGTATTCGCAAGTTTAACTTCAAAATTTTCTTGCAAACAATTGGGGGAATTTGCACCTGCACATTGCCACAGTAACAATAACAAAGAATATTTCAGCCGGCGATTTACATATAAGCAATTCAATAAACTAACAGAAATCCCAGACGAAAATTGTACGCTATCATTCCCTAAAATCTGAATAACCGTGAGAGAATATTCGCCATGTTCCTATAAAACAATAATGTTTGTTATCACACTTGCGCCCAGCTCCGCAATAAATCCTTCCTCGCTGTGTTTCACGTCAAATATTCAAAACGATACGTTACTAATCCTCGGCTATAAGGTAAAAAGCGGGCAGATTTATTATTCATGTTGGAGTCTGTTTATTTTATTGCGGAATTAGAGGAATGTATTTGTACATGTTAATAATGTTAATTATTTTATTGTGCACAGATTTTTTTGGTACAAATCACAATTCATCATCAACTGCCTAGCCTTTTCCCAACTACATTGGGGTCGGCTTCCAGTCAAACTGGATTCAGCTGAATACTAGTATTTTACGAGGAGACCTCCACAACCCATTAACTGGGTAACACAGTATTTCTTGGCTAGTCTGGAATCAGATTAACTGGCTTTTGAAAATCTGTAACGACTGTCAACGATCTACAAATGACAGCCGGGACCAACGGCTTAACGTGCTTTCCGAGGCATGGAGGAAACTCGATAATTATGGAGTTAAGATGGTCACCCATGCACAGACCAACCTTGACAAGCGTTGCTTAACCTTGAAGATCGACCTTTGCGGCTGTTATTATTTAACCACGAGCTCAAAACAAATCACAATTAAACTCTTATATTATGCCTTCTAGCCATAGTTATGAGAAAACACTACAGACTGCCACTTGGTACGAGCCTCAAGAGCATACTCCTTTTGTGTCGTTTACGTTCATATGTCTGGTTATATTACTAAGCATCAAGCCTTACTAAAGAACACCATTAGGAAGCTTAACATCATCAGCATCAATATCATAATTTAGACACTAGATTACAGGTTCCAATTTCAAATTCTCTCGGTAATTTGAGAACTGAATCTGCTGTTCGGTGTTTACACTGTGAAATTTAAAAATTAAAATTTGGCATTTTAAGTTTAACTTTTTTTCCATTCTCTTCTAATTTTGTATATTTTATTATTGTGAAATGTGCATCTGTTTGGGAGGAATGTATTATATTTCTTTCTTTTTTTCATCATTTCAAAAGACGTCTACTGCTAGACAAAGGCTTCCACCAAGTGTCACCACAGCCAGCACTGCTGTTTCTTGTTAATCTTGCATCCAGCGGATTGGCGAGGTCTTCATCAGGTCAGGGGTTCGTCTTGTGGAGGACGTTCCAACAATGCTTCTTCCAGTACGCGCCACTCCAGAACTTCTCAACACAATCGACTGTTTGTTCTGCGAGTAATTTTCTCTGCCCATATTCACTTAAATTTGAAAACGGAAACAAGAAACGTTTCGCGAAAAAACAAGCCTATAACCGACTCGGTTCAGTGATTTTGGCATGAAAAAGTAACAATCAAACAAGTCCACATTCGTATTTATAATGTTAGGAAAGATATCAATAACCTGCTTTAAAATATCACTTACCAATCATTTTAATAATGAAGGATAAACTACCTCCAAGTATAAGTTTCTACGCAATCAGTTGAAAGATGAACTTAACTTCCGAGAGCCACTGGCCATTTCAGTCATCTCATGCACTCTAAAAGTTCGTTCATTAAGAGGAATGCACTTCTGCACTCATACTGAAAGCTTTGGAAATACTAATATTTCAAGTTTATTTTTCTTTTTACTATTTCCTGTTTTAAAGCAGTTTTCGCTTACGGCAGCAAGCTTTTACCCTAACTCACTTCAAATACTCACCCAGTTTTATTGAAATAACCTAAATTAATGCTGCCATTTCTAAGAATTTTCTGATCTTGTATTGTTGAACTATCCTCATGAAGCGAACCCATTAAAATTTCTGGCTATAACGACTAGCATACTCAAATTAATAGTAAGTATTTAAGTCCTTCAAAATAGATGCTTATTTTTATTTCCTTTAAACCATCGCCAATTTATCCTCGCTAACTGCACAGTTACTGAATTAACCATAAGAAGCTTTTGCACGCGACTTCGTTTGCATATCACATATCCCGTTCCCGTACAGCCTATAGTAATAGCCTTCCTCATGAATGTGACTATCATATCCAAGAAGAATTTTCCAAACCCGACTGGCTTTTCTAGATATTAATTAGCACGTTCAAACAAACAAACCAACTCTTCAGCTTTATTATATTACGTCTATTACGTACATTAAATTTATCTTGAACAAACTTTACTACAGTTTAGATTATAAGTTTGATTCGTATTAACGAAGTAAACAGTACTTTCGGTCATAAATATTGTGCGTAAATAAATATTTGGCGTGGCGAAATGGTGAATTGTTCAAATGTTAATCGCTAAACAAACTTCTTCTTCGTTTTCTTGACAGTATCAAAAGTGTTGACAGGTGTTTTAAATTGTGTAATGGGCTTGCTCTTGACCACAATCAGAGGGCTGATTCCACTAATTTTCGCATCTCAATCGCACTCTGTCAAAAGTTTATAAAAATAAAGGCTTTTTTTGACAGTTTTCGATTGAAACACGAATGCGAAAGTAGTTTAGAAATTAGTAGAATTGGCCTTAAAGTTTTGGAAATAAAACAAAAATACGGCACCAACAATAAATATACATGTAGAAGTTAAGATAACGAACGAGAACATGACATTTTCCTAGTGGATTAATTTTTCGTTTTTAATTAACTAACACGCAAACAATTTTAAAGAATGATGAATAAAATAGATAATCATACAAACAATAAAAATAAACCGTTATAATAAAATAAAAAAAGTAGTTTCACGATTCCAAGTTATGTGAAATATTTTACACTTACTTGCAGGAAGTGAATATTCACAACATTCTTAGTCCCCGTAAATCCGATTTGAAAATAGAGGTACATTTCTTGCTCCTACTTCCACGGTTCGTCGCGTTTTTCAGGCGCTCCGACCTGTCACGGTGATAATGTATGTGCTACGAGTGAAATTCCGCTTGTCAACAGCACAGAACGCATGACGAAAATACGACTACAAGTGCTTTATAGCACTCGTAGTCGTGGTTAAATAACCACTGTTTTAAACTGTGTTTCTTGCTAACATTGTATTGTTATAAAAAGGATTTGTTTCTTGAAAATCGACTCGACACTTTAATGTAATTGAATGATTAAACAACTGTATATATACTGTTATCGGATGGTTTTTTGAACCCGGATTGTAGGAAAAACAGTTGGAAGAAGCCATTCTGTGCTAGATTAAAAATAATTACCAACACGTCGCAGCGCTTTCCAAAAAAGTGGTCATTTGTTGTCATTAATTCAGAGGATGCACTCTTGGATACTTTAAAACGTTTATCGTATTCTCCTATTTATTTATTTTTATTTTCTTCATCATTTTTTTTCTGAATTTGGCTTGAGGTCGTCGCATAATTCCCGAGTAGGAAAAAGAGTAAATTGTTTTTCTATCCAGAATGCATCAGTACCTAGATTTGTGTACTCGTTCGATGGCAATAGGCTCGCCCTCTAATTTTAAATTTTAACTTAACTGGCAAAGGCATCTACAGATAGAGTTTAATTTCTGCCTAACCCTACGATATTATAAGCTTGGTATTATGACGTCATGTTACGACTCTTTAAAAAAGCGCTCCCAAGGCAAACTTACTCCATTTACATTGTATCACCCAAAAAATAAAATAAATAAAAAACTTTTTACAAAAAAATACAACCGACTTCCAAAAAAAAAACACTACAAAGTAAAAAATAACTTTAATTTCGGAAGTCGGTGTTTTTGTTAGTTTCTTCGTATTTTGACACCGACTTCCGAAATTAAAGTTATTTTTTACTTTGTAGTGTTTTTTTTTTGGAAGTCGGTTGTATTTTTTTGTAAAAAGTTTTTTATTTTTCACTTTTTAGTGGTGCCCTACACCTAACAACACCACTCCAAAATCGCAGAAAAGCAAAATACGCAATTTCGATCATCAAAGAATCATCTAAATAGTCAAATTCCAGCTATTTCGATTTAAAATCCAAAGTTCGTAACCGATTTTGATATGATTTGAATGGGACCAATCTGCAAGTATATCCTTTCAGATAAAACAAAAATTTTTCAAATCGGTTCATAATTGTCGGAGATATGAGGTAACAAACATAAAAAAAAAAAAAAAAAAAAAAAAAAAAAACATACAACCGAATTGATAACCTCCTCCTTTTTGGGAAGTCGGTTAAAAACAAGCCTTATCACCTTATCTTTAAACTGTATTACCCATCCGTTGTATATTGTAAGTACGTTGTAAAAATGAGACGTGTTGCTCAGTACTTCCTTCCACCGTTGACACATTACGTTTACCGGAGGAAAATCCGCTTTGTATATTTTTATAGAAACATTATGAAGTGCAAGTGTTATTAAGAAATATGGTACGACGTTGATACTGTTAGAGCTCTTTGTTAATTTGACATAATTATTTGTTTTTCTTCTATTGTCTTGTGAATATAAAATGAAGACGATACAGTGATATTAAATTTCGCTTTTACATGAGGTATGCCTAAGTGTACATGTAATATAAATTTTAACTTAAGCGTTAAACATAACGGCGACAGTACCTACCTATGCAAAAGGACGACGCCGTAAATATAAGGATGATTTGTATAATACGCCTATTACATATTATGTACAAAAAACATTTTCATGTGTAGAAATGGTCCTATTTTTTCCCCAGATTGCTTCATAATCCTTACCGCCCTCAATTAAACAAAGCTTCTATTCACACCGTGATTTAGAGAGTACACGTGGCCAAGAGCTCGCATTCATCCTAATTTAGACGAGGAACAAAAATAAATAATATAGGAATAGGTCACTTAAACCTTGCAAAAGCGAATAAATACACTTTAAGATAACGAACCTGGCGAAGATCTAAAGGAACGCCTGAGGCTAACAGTGTCACAGTTTAAGGGTTCACAAGCGATTCACGAGACTGGAAACATGGACTTGTTTGGTGAATATAGTTTGCTATCTTTTTTCGGCTAGGAACTGTGATTTTGATCGGATTAGTGGACTGAAGATTCTAATGTTAGAAAGGGTCGTTGAGATATGTTTGTCAAAAAGATATTACAATATGGTAGCCTTGACCTTGCCTTTTTGGCTCGACGGAATATGTGTTGTGAAACGTTTGCAAAGTGTTGTGATAAAACTTTTGAAGCGCAATTAAGTACATAATTATATTGGTCTCGAAGACGTTTTTATAGCCAGTCCTGTCCCACTGCTGGCAAAGGCTTCCCGCAAGTCCTTCCAAGTATTTTTTCTCACACCACTTCATCCGAATCTTCTTGAAACGTTCTCAGATTGTCTCGCCACTTCTTTCTGGACCAACCTCGGTCCATCTTCGGGCACCCATTGTGTGGCTGACTATTGTCCAACGGTCACAGTGCGGCACCCGCCCAAGGCATAAAAAACAAGAAAGGTCCCGTAGAATTATGGTTATAAAATACTGCACCAATGAATCTTAAAGTACCTATTAAATTTCCGATGTGCCCAAATGGCTGGCCGTATTGACTCTTTTACTGGAATCTACACCAGAAGATCATAATTATGAAGACTCTCGACTCTTTTTTACTTCAAAGTAAAAAGAAGAAGCTAGTCAAGAAAACGCCATATAGCGAGTTTCCATTATTTAATCTTGTTTGCAGCATTTATGGTCTCCTATATGGAATCGATATTTAAATAAAAGTTGCTTTCACAGAAAACCAATATTATGATATTAACTCTTCACGTCTTCACTGCTGAACTGAAATTTGGATGAAAATTGGCACATAGATATACCATATTATCTTCGATAAGGACTTTTTTATTCCTGGAGCATGTTCCCTTTACGAAATCATCGAGATCGCGAGCGAAGCCGCGGGCGGCAGCTAATTATGAATTAATTTTACTCTGGGACCTACACTAAAGTCTTGACAAATAACTCAAATTGCACTGTATGTTTACATTTGCAAAGCTCCACAAAACGAACTGTGCAACTGATTTATTTTAGCGATCTAACTACATAGCGATAATCTTTTTTTTATTAGTAGGGGTTATTTATTAGGACCCAACAAGGCCTTCTGGATGGATGGTAAAGGAAACTAGAAACAACAGTCGTTCATTACCTAAATATTGACTGTCAAAACTAAGTGCACTAGGCGTGGGTCATTGATGGTTTGGTTAACGTAATTTAACTGTTAATCGTCAATGGTCAACTGGTTGAAAAAACTGTTACATTATTAACAGGTTTTGAGCGGTAGCGATTGCCATCAACGTCAATTTATGTCAACGTTTTCAATGATTGACAATGTTGCAAATAATAAATTGATATTCATTGAAGATTACTGATTTGTTATAAGAAATGACATTCCCTTCGTACTCTTTCCAGGCTTGATAAGCATACCAGACCAGTTGATTCTCAGAAATGAATAAATAAAATTAAGTTGAAATAATCCGTGAGCCGTTGACGAAAATTAACAGATTATTATAATTCAACTTTTTCGTTGATGATAAACAGTTAAGTCGTTGACAAATGAAAATTCGTTAAAAAAAACAGTTTATTGATTCAACGACCACCTCTAAAGTGCACCATTCCAATCGATTAATACTCCCACTGACCATTCCATTGGGAATCTTGTATGTGTGCCAAATATTATTAAGCACACATACAATATTACCCTGGTATTATGTCAGGCACCAACAAAGAGTATGGAGGGAGTAGCACACGAACAAAGACCCTCAGCCAGCATTGTTTGGTTATGAATAAAGTTCGCGAGATGATCAAGACTTTCAGCTTGATGTTCTTGATTGTTTAGTTATTTTTGTGTTAATTGAATTGGTGGATATTAAAGTTAATGTTTTTAGATGATGACTTGCATGTATATTGGTTAATCCTACTTCCTACTAGATATGTCACCGGAAAATGGCAAACGCCGTAAGATTGTAAAATATCGCGTGAAATTGTAAACAATTTTTTCTACATAAGACACGGATGTATTGGAAACTATTGAATTTGGATGGGACATGTTATATAAAAAACGATTTTTTCATAATATTTCAAGAAATTAAAAACTAATCAAGATTTATTACAATTTTACGGACTCTGCCACTTTCCGGTGACATATATATAATTTTATAATAATTACTAATTACTAATCGTACTATTATTTTAAATGCGAAATTTTGTGAGGATGGATGTTTCTTTCACTTTCACGTCAGAACGCTTGAAAGGATTATCACGAATTTTGGCACAGAAATAGATAATTATAGTCTGAAATAACACATAGGCTACTTTTAATCCGCGGGGCCTCCTAGCACAGGTATTCCTTATACTTAAAAGGAGACTCCTAATGTAAGATATATTGTAGAAGTTGTAAAGTTACTGAAATAAAATTATTTATTATTATTATTTATCTATTATTATTATCCCGGGAGTATATCCCGGGTGTATGGATCACGAGGGTGAAGTCGCTGGCAAAAGCTAATCTTACCTACCTAGAAGCCGAAATTATCGTAAACAAACCACTACCGTATTAAAATATTCTCAAGTTCTCATAATTCCTCTCTACTCTTCTTTTTCTTCATTGTACAGCAAAACAACTCATAGTAAAATGATAATAAAGTGGAGAAAATTCAATTTTGATTTATGCCTTTGTACAAAGGCATAATTCAAAATTGAATTTTCTTTTAATAATATTGATTTTTTTAGTACGTTCAGCCGTTGAGGTGTGATTGATGAAGAAACATCTAAAGATGCAAGACTGCAAAACTTCTTCTTGCATCTAAACTGCAAAATTTTATAGCCAACCACACCAGATTAGGGTCGTCCATTAAGTTTTTTATATATACACATTAAAATCAAATCAAGCATCAAATTAATGAGTTCTTAACATGTAGATAGATGTCATGTGTTTAAATTCTACTAATTTTGACATTCGCATCTCAATCGCAATCTGCCGAAAATGTATAAAACTAAGGCTTTTTTGACAGTTTGCGATTGACATGCGAATGCGAAAGTTGTTTAAAAATTAGTAGAATTGGCCCTCAGATTATCGGCATAGCAAAGCTCTTTGCTGTGGTTATGGTCACAAATTTAACCATCGGTATTGGATTAAATCATTCTGGGAAAACTTAATCCAGCCCTTCGTAGGTACCTATGTGCTGATTTATTTATCATACAATTTCTGATTGTTATATTTATTTTTCCAGCGAAAAGAAAATACCAATATTTCAAAATTAAATAAATAAAGGTTGCTTTTTTTCTATATCTGAATTTTTCCCCGTAGTTCTAGGCCATAACCCTGATCGATAATTTTGTAAATATTTTAAAATGAATCTCCGTTGACCAACAGGCACAAGAAAAATAATCACTCTAGCTTCGTCTTGGACGGGACCGAAAAAAAAAACAATTTACTTAGTACTAACAGATTAAGATGTAACTTTTTTCCCTCAGGAAATCTTAACAATTTCCAGTGCTAGTGTTAATTTCATTCTCCACTGAACTTAAGTTTTTATCGTTAAGTCGCCGGGAGAATAGTTGTACCTAGGAACTTTTAATTTTCTCGCTTCAAAACCAGTTTTGTTTTAATTATGCTGTGAAGCGAGTAAGAAGAGAATCAGAAGTTTGCAACGTGCCTCGTGTGTAATTACTTTGCTTTTGTGTATACTTCTTGGAACTAACCTTTTGAATTATTATGTCAGGCCGGAAACGTAATTACCGCCAAGCTACTGGTTTAGCACCTAGAACCTAGCCAGTCACCTAGCGAGTAGTGAAGCATTTAGAACCAGCGTTCTGAAACTTTCATAACTGGCCACACTGCGCGCTTGGCGCTGCCTAGAGTCTAGCGTCTAGCGTAGTCCACCCAAACAAGCTGTCTGGCAGTGCGTTGCGGCTTTAAGCTTGTTTCACTCGTACACCACAACTACACTGAACTACAAAATACTTTTTACAAAAAAATACAACCGACTTCCAAACTTCCGGTGTTTTTGTTAGTTTCTGCGTATTTAGACACTGACTTCCGAAATTAAAGTAATCTTTAGTTTATAGTGTTTTTTTTGGAAGGCTGTTGTATTTTTTTGTAAAAAGTTTTTTATTTTTCACTTCTTGGTGGTACCCCACACCTAAAAACACCACTGCAAATTCGCAGAAAAGCAAAATATGCAATTTCGATTACTTGGATGACATAAAACCATCATCCAAGTAGACGAATTACAGCTATTTTGATTTAAAATCCAAAGTTCGTAACCGAATTTGATATTTAAATGGGAACAATCTGCAAGTATATCCTTTCAGATAAAACAAGAATTTTTCAAATCGGTTCATTATTGTCGGAGTTATGAAGTAACAAACATAAAAAAAAAATACAACCGAATTGAGAACCTCCTCCTTTTTGGGAAGTCGGTTAAAAACAACACGGGGCGGGCACTAATTTGTATGAAAAAGAATTATCTTATTAAAAATGTTGTCCTGTCGGTGATACCGATTATATCACAACCATACTACCATGCACTAGTGGCCGGTCACCTCGCAAACACAACACGTGCCACGTAGATCTGGCGAAAACTAGTCACATTGTGACAATAACCCATCACCAAGTAAAAAAAAAAAAAAAAAATAACGCAACTGAAAGAAGCTGCAGCGACACAATTTACACGTACCTAACTGCATGTACATTTGTGGTTGATGTGATGTAGTGTGGTTGTGGTTTGTGTGAATGAATTGAATGATCCCTCAGTGAGCGCATATCATTGGTTAGGTTTTGTGTTTTACGTGTTACTACAAAATGTTATATCTCTCCACTATAGAATTTTATAATCTTATTAGGAGAGATTAGGCGTTTAGTATTGAACGTCATTATCTTCATTTTCTGCACAGATAAGACACTAGGAACCGCTTCATGGATGTTTTCCTTTGTTATGTTTGACCTTTAAAACTGTTGAGTTACAGCTGAGATTAATAAATGAGTTTTAACCTTATCTAAAACTTCCTACTAAAATTACGAAATATTGAATTCCTTTATTTCCTATTTTTTTACAGTTAGGGTACAAATTATAATATCTTTTTTGACATGCAAATCGGCCTTTTAACGGTCACTGGAATACTTTTTTTAGTTTTGACTTTGACCTACGACACAGTACGACCCAACGTAATAATAATTTACATAACAGAAAATAAAACGGATGTATCTGGCAGCGGATTAAGATAATCCCTAGCTAATCAGCCCGCAGTTTACCCGAGACCACAGCCGGGGCGAGTCGATAATCAGCAACACAAACAAACTACTAAACAGTTACTAATTAACCCCTGGCCGGATACAACTGAACCAATAGATTGATTGAGGAAATTCAGAGCAGGGGATTTAGGCACCTACAAGGTTTGGTACTTAGTGGTGGGCCGAAATGGATTAGCACTCGGTGGAGAATTTGGAGTTAGCAACCTGTAAAACAGTAACAAAGTTTGAAAGGTTCAGGCTTAAGTCGAGTTTCACAGATACTCAGCTTTAAATTCTTAGCAGCAGAATTCAGATGAAAAGGAATATTGTTCTATGTCTCTTTGCCGCTGCTACAAATTCAAGACCAGACAAAAAGATGAATTTGATGTTTAAAAATGATAGAAACAAAAATGGCAGAGGAAAAAAGAAAAGCTATTTTTTTTCCTTAACAAATGTGTTAAAACTTAAAGAAAAGGTAAATGGTTTAAACCCGTCTTTTTAGTTTCCGATTTTCTGAAACTGTTTTGAGGTCTCAATAGAGTTTCAGATAAACCCATTTCAATACAAATGGAACTTGATACGTGATTCGAATTTCAGACCTTGTACTGGACACAGGTATTTTACTAGAAAAACACGTAAACGACGTGAACGTTTTCATACACGCTCTAAAAATGTGAACTACGTAATTCCTACATAAATTGCAAAAGTCAGCTTTGCAAAAGGATTTTATCCTTGTAGCAATTGGATCAGTATTTCTTCACTTTTTGCACACACTATAACTGTGGAAATTTCTGTATCATAAAATTTTGAAAATACAAATTATAGTATGTGAAACATAGTCAAATAACAGCAACATTATAATGTTGAAACTGTGCCACAACAAGGGTTATTAAACCATGAATATGGGTTTAAAACCGAGCTGCTAGCAAGGATTGCATAAGTATCGCACGAGTGTTTAATACCCATAAATGCAGCTTTCTACACATTTATATTAAAAACTTTACGTTATGAATGTATAATAATACAATAATGAAACCGGTTTATGAATTCCGCAGTTAAAAGAAGGTCTTTTCAGTACAGAAAATGGCAAAATGGCTATTCTTCAATGCAAAAATAATAGCATTCCTCGTGCGCTTCCCAAACAATTTGCGAAACGTGCTACCAAGCCGTTTGCCTCGTTTATCATTGCTTATGACAATTCCGATTTGCAGATTTACTTTTTGTACTTTACGATGAGATAGAATACTGAATTAAACGAACTTGAACCTAGTAAAATAGTATTTGAATGATAGACAGCAGCTAGTTCATATAAACGGCAACAATTCAACAGGATTAATCGTGGAAATGGGGGTACCACAAGGCTCAATTTTGGGTCCTTTCTTGTTTCTAGTTTATATAAATGATTTGCCCTATATTTTAGAAAATAAACTCAATATGGTGTTGTTTGCTGACGATACATCTTTGATTTTTAAAGTAAATAGAAAAGCAAACAATCTTCAAGTTGTAAATAACGCCCTAATGCAGGTACATGATTGGTTCACAGCAAATAGTTTAGTATTAAATGAGAAAAAAACGAAGTGCATTAGATTTATTTTACCAAATTTCAAAAGCAATAATTGTGACATAATATTGAACAGGGAGAAACTAGAATTCACCGAAGAAACAGTTTTCCTGGGGATTAAGCTAGACTCAAGGCTACAATGGGGTCCTCATTTAACATCCGTTGCAGGAAGGTTTAGTTCAGCAGCATATGCTGTAAGAAAAATTCGCCAGTTTACAGATGTTGAAACCGCGAGACTAGTCTATTTTAGCTACTTTCACAGTATAATGTCTTACGGTATTTTATTATGGGAACGGGCTGCTGAAATCGAGTTAATTTTCATTTTGCAGAAAAGAGCCATCAGAGCCGTTTACCATTCCGTCAGAGAGATTCTCTAAGGGAACTGTTTAAAGAAATTAACATCATGACGGTCCCTTGTCAATATATTTATGAAAACATAATGCGTTTGAAAGAATCTACAGCTTTTTAGTAAACGAGGCGACAGACATAACTTTGTCACTAGAAATAGGAACCAATTAATTCAACCAGGTTACAGACTTGCTAAAGTAGCAACATCTTTTATGGGATACTGTTTAAAGTGTTATTACAAAATACTGCCACATATATTAGAACTGAAAGAGACGAAATTCAAAAATTTCATAAAACGCACACTATGCAAAGAAGCATATTGTAAACTAGGGGAATACATTGATGATAAAATGCTTGGTTCGATGTTGGTCCGCTCCACAGCGACTAAGTGCCCAAACTTTGATGAATATGGTGGAAACATTGTTGGACCTGCTGAAGATTGTAAGACTTTCTTTGCACTGTATAGACTCATTCTCTTTTGCATTGTATAATTTTACTCATAAATTATTTCGTAACGAATGTAACCATGATTTTGTAAACAATGACAACTGATTTAAAAGAGTGTCCATGGAGATTATTGCACGTTCTTCTTCACAGGATCTACTCTTTGGAACGTGCAACTGCCGCGCTGGAGACGGGGTCGGTGGGTGTGTTATGTTGCAGAACAACCTGCTGCTCTTGTCGCTAGCGCGGCAGGATTAGCTTCATCTATTTGACTGACATACCTTAACTATTCAAAAGTGCCTGTAACTGGTCTATTTGAAATAAAGGATTTTGTAAACACTCAGGTAGGTCTGTATACTCTCTCCTAAATTATTTTTGTTTAAACGCGTATATTACTTATACACGTTTATTATTATTATTTACATAAACACCAGCATAATATGACCTACCATTTTATTCATACCCATCAATTTTACACTGACCATATCATTAGTTTGTTGATGTACCTTTATTAAGTTATTAAAAATAAATCCGGTATTTCAAATAAATAATTGTGTAAACCAAAGTGCCTATATATTTTTAATTAAAAATGTCGGTCAGTTTAAATCAAGAAGCTTTCCAAATGTTAGCGAGGAACGTGCAAGAAACTCCATGGACACTTTAAAATCAGTATACAAAACAATGTTTTCATAATTTAGGTCTAGCTACTATCTATTCCTTGACTCAGACATAATGAATATGGATATACGTCTTCTGTATTCCATGCACATAATATCCTACACTACTAAACCACTTTTTGAAACATGACAACATTCAGTTTGTGTTTACTAAGCTTATCCGCTTATGACAATATCCGTTTGCGGTTTTGCGTTGACGTTGTTGCCAGCTCTCCATTTAAATTCAACATAACAATATATAATACTTTCGGGCCGTTTGCTTTAAAATCCTATTTACTCAAAACAATCCTCCAGTTTGGACTATTCATAAGTCACAAGTAGCTATCAAGTAAATCTTCAGCAGTTTTGTATGTAGGGGCTTAATTTCCGTACCGTCTAAGGTCAGTCCGTTTCGGCCGAGTCTTCATTAAGGCCCCAAGCGTCTCGGATTGCAGGCCATTGTGGCTGCCTAGATTTAATATTTAGGTTAGACTGCCTGTTACACCTGGGAGATAAATTTGATGACGATATAATGCGGGTATCAATTTAATTGTGACTAAATGGAATGGCTGGAAGTCTTCAAGTCAAGAGTGAATAGATTATTTCAGGCAAGCGTGCTCTATCTTTGTCTACATTATCGCTTACCATCAGATGAGAAAGTGGTCTAACGCGAATTTATCAATTTAAATTCGACAGTGATATCTATCGTGCGTGCTGGAAGTCCCGACAAGACTTACAATAGGTTTAAATTAAAAAAATGACATATTATTATGATAAATTTCGAAAGAAAAGAAAGAAAAAAAATTGATTTTTTGCGCCAAGCATGACGCATACTCAACTAAACAAATATACAAAATTGCATTTCCATTAAAATTAGAAATATATTATGCGTTATATTCTTGCAAAACGGCCATCTCTCAGCATAATGCTGGGACTCGTGTGCGAGACAGAGCCACAGCGCTAGTCTTCAGCGACAGCCGGTATTGCCAGTTTGATGTCGATAAGAACAGCATAAAAGTATTAATAAGAAAATAAAATGTATATATTTATATAATACCTACTAGCTGTTGCCCGCGACTTCGTCCGCGTCTATGTCGAAAAGTAAACACACAGCGATGTACGTAATATTGATGCGATATGATATACAAACAGTCAATATATGGCATGCTTAACCCCAGCTCTTACAATTAGGAATTTGGAAGACTGTAATGCAAGGCACTGGCTGTATTATTTCTTCTGTTCAAAATGCCGTACAGCCCTAGTAATTTTTCGTAATGAGAAACTTCTGTGCACAATGTTGAAGAAAGTTGCTAGGGTTGATAACACGTGATAGAGCTACATAAAGTTTGCCATGGGTATACCAACCCGAATAGAAATCTAACTCCGCAACGGATAGAGTCTCTAATCTACTCTGATTAGAGACTGCGCTATCCGCACTTAGACTTCCATTCGGTCTGTTGACCGTAAGTGTTCTGGCTAAGTTAACCAGCCTAGCTCCGCCCAAATGCACTAAGGCCTTCTGGGTGATCCACAGGTTTTGCGCTGCGACCTCACCGGTTGTTCAGGTCGGGAAGCAAAGGCCTCATTTCCAGGAAGTCGGCAACTTCTCGGCGTCGAAGCAACCTCTGCAAATTAGGCTGTCTATGGAAGGCAATGTCGCATGATACCTATTATTATTCGAAAGGTACTTAGGCTGATACGTCGTTAAGCTGGTCGCATGTATAGGTTTGATATTGGCATTTTAGTTGAAATTGAGAAAAATATCAGGAGTAGGTATGAATGGGTCCAGCACTACTACCTTGGAACCTCTTCGCAAGTTTGTCTGTGGCGTCATGGCCTTGGGATCTACAATTCCCCTATGAGACCCGCTGCGGATAATTTCTGGCCCTGAGCTGGTCTTAACCTATCATAGGCTTACTGAGAATTGAACAGCATTAAAAGTAAATAGAAAATAATTGGGAATGAGGGAGACACTGGGAATGATCGCAACGTGATTGGAGCATCACGCTAGAGCAAATTAGCCGAAATCTTATATCAGCTACTTTAAAAGTTTGTTGAATATGTGTGACTTTCAGCCGAGTGCCTTTGCAAAATACGTAAATAAAAAAATCATTGGATAATGTGTACCGTTTCTTTCACGGCCATCTTAATAAAAATATTTTCCTTATCTTCCCCACAAACATTATCTCAATATAATGGGTATTGATGCTTACGTCGGTGGGTTCCCGTACATAGACGAAATGAATTAATGCTGAAGCAACGGGAGGCTATCTTCTAGAATAAGCTAACCACCGTCTTGATTGTGGTGTGTGCCGTCAGTACTTTTTATCAGTTTTTGTATAATTATGCCCATTTGAGTGGCATTCATCTTTTTCTTCGTCGTTCCCTCACTGCTGAAGACCGTGACAACATGAAACATCGCGTTTCTAAGCCACTCAGTAGTCTGGAGCGTGGAAAGCTCTGAAATGCTATCTCCTATAGCCTTCTTATGGCGTTGGACCATAAAAAAGACCACATGTTTGCATATTTGAACTTTAACGTGTTGATAATAATGTATTGCGCTAAATCAATGGCGCTTTTCTTTAAACTACGAAGCTAAGAAACTACTTTATGAATAAAGTTGTTTCTTTGCTTCGAACCAGGAACAGAAATCATAACCTTGTTTAGTTGGAACCAGAAGGAGTTTGTTTTGTTCATAGCTGTGACACGAGTGTAAACAAAACTGTGTAACTTTTTAACTAAATGCTTTATCGCAATGAAAGAAACTCCAGAATGATAATTATATGCAATTACCTATCCTCATTAAATGATGTGGAAAAAACTGCCCTCAATTTAAAATAAACATGTTATTTTAGAAATAATCTTCAGTTAGTTCAGAAATTTTACGATTACTGTAAATTTAAATGAAATTTACAGTAATCGTAAAATTTCTCAAAAGTTATTATTCATCATATTAGCTACCCAATAATTAACATGTTTTTTTTTGTTTTTCAATGTATTTTTGATAAAATTAGTTATAGTTTCCATCATTTTCATATGTACTCATAATACAGACTGACACTGTATTATAATCTTTGCACACGCCTTTTTTTAACGCGCATACAACATGTAGATGACGCGCGCTAACGCACGAAATTCAGACGCACACATTACTGCTTTTTGGTCATCTACAGCGCCGTGAAATTGCGCATTAAAATACACCATGTGCTAAGGCTCTAATACCCCAACTTTAGTTCACAAGACGACCAAAGCTTTTAACAGTACTTCACCTTACTCTCCTGTAAAATCTTGAAACTATCAAACATAACTAAGAAATATTCACCAACAAAACCCAGCATTCATATACCACAGTCTATTTCCATTCTCCGCCGTGCACTCCCGGAGGCTCGCATTCACTGTTGTTTCACAAATTGGACTGTAATTAACGTAATTGAGATCTCGACAACGAGCTTCTAACCTCGACGCTGTACTTGAAACGGGCAGAACTAGAGTAGTGAATGTAGGGAAATAGGTGAAGAATATAAGTACTAATTGTTTGCTTTGATTCTCTTTGGAGATTATGGAGTTGCTAGTTTTTAGATGGATTGGATCTTTGTCAGACATTTTAACTGTAACGAACGAGAGGCACAGTAAAAATATATTTTATGTAAAAAAAAAACTCTGCAGTCACTTTTTCCCTGATAAGTATGATAGTGACGTAGTTGTTTTAGTTGAGTTGAAACAGACACAAACAAATAACGTAGTCGAAAAAGTATAAGCAGATTGTTCCTCATTATCGTTTACAGTTTAGTAGCTTGTTTTTTTTTAATCACGTGAATACTTAAGGTTATGTTTGATTGGCAGTGGCCTATTACATGGTTTAAAAAAGAATTTATCAACAGGCCTCCTTTAAAACCAACTTAATATTAGCGTACCTTCTGTGATATGCCAACATTACTTTTCTTAAAATATTTTAAGAATTAGATAGATAGATTGATTATTATTATTTTTTTAGGTAGATTTTTTTTTAGATAATTTTATAGTCATTGAAATGTACAAAAGGGAATAACTAACTTCACTTGCCGTCTAACCGTTTATTATGTTGAGCGAATCTAACTAGTGACGTTACAGATGTGTTGAACCATTATAGAACAGTACAAGCAAAGGCTGGAATCACATTAGAATATCTGAACAATGTTGTAATTTACGCTGCGCTTAATTTTCGTCACATCATGCGAGTAGTCAGGTTTTGTTTGATACCTAGTTCTTGAATAAATACTATATTCAACATAGTACAGCCCTATACCTCATTGCAACACAATGTTAATAATTTATTTTACAATTTCCGTACATTGTTGACACACTGCGACTGAGTTACTTTTGCGGATGTTGCTTAAAAAGAGGTAGGTATAATTGGCACTCAAGTCTTTGATAAAAGTCCCATATCGTGTGTTCAAATAAGACGAAAATTATCACTGCACGCAATTAAGTACGTCTTTAGATCTTCGTTACACGAAAGAACAACAGCTATTCTTACCAAGCTATACTTGACATGAACTAGATCAAAATCCTGCTAGTGACATTAGAAAATTCAAGTAACCTTAACAATGTCATCATCTCAAGTTCGGAAACCTATTAGAATTTCTAACGTCGTATCGCATTAATTTCAGCGAATAAAAGCCAAAAGGTAAAAGGAAACTCAGCGCTTTGAAGAGAAAACCACAGCAGTCGTAAACGAATAAATTTAGATTTTACCTCCATTTGATATAGATTTTGTATATACGTGTGACTTACGATATTTCGAACTGCTAACCGATCTTTAGGGCCGATTTACGAGTATAAAAGGGTTGAATAAGAACAAAAGAAAGTTTTGCGACTTTTTCTTTGTAGACTAAAACTTTTGGTAATAGACAGTAAGTATTTTTGAAAGGGTTGAACTTTTACGCCTAGTTTAAAAATGCGAAAGTGTTCAGTCTGTTACGGATTAAGTTCCGCAATCAAATGGCCCTAAAAATAAAAATAACTGATTCTATATCCCATATTTTAACTTGACTCGTACACTTGTGAAACAAAACGGTTTTAAAATAATATCATATTTATTTATTGCCGCGCGGGCATATGGCATTGTCATCTTTTCAAGCTGTTATTTTAATTATTAATGCACGTTGGCAGTATAATATAGTCGGAAAAATATGACGTTTCTTTATACATGTATTATTAAATATGATTTTTTTCATTGCTTAACCGACTCGTATTTGTATCAAGGGTAAGAAGGCTGCTAAGAACAAATGTCCAGAGGGAGGTTGCAAAACCGACCAACTAGTCTATTCTGTAAATAACTAATTCGATATCGAGCTTCACCTGAGTGTCAAAGCTCATAAAGTGAGCTTTATTGCACACAACATAAAGGTCTTATGTTTATACGAATTTCACACTCACCTCGGATTCCGCTGTCGAGACACGAAAATGTTGTTCCAGAATAGCACTACTGAACGCGTTTCGTGGGGGCTAGTACAAGATGGACTGAGAAAAGAAAATAGTCTGAAGGTATTTCTAAATATTTCCGGTATTTCTAGAGATAAAACTGCTGAAAACTTTATCCCTCTACAATATTATAGGTATCCTAAAACAATGCTGCTAGTTACATGTCTCCTACCTAAACAACAAACTGCACAGGTTCTACCCTGCCTCTAAACAACGAAGCTCCAGTGACTGACTAATTGACGGGGAGACCATCAAGCCGGTCTGTACCCACTAACAAGTTGTCCACTGAAATCAATTGAGGCGAATCCTGTTTCGAGCAGTAGTCTTCGTTCTGTGTATGTGGTCGTTGAAATGTATTAAGCAGATGTAAACACATTTACGAATAAGATTTGGTGTAAAATGAATAAACCTACTCAATGCATAAGGCACTTGTCGCTGGTTTTATATGGATGTCAGCCTATGGGCATTGATTGGGTAAAAATCCAGGCTTTTGCTAGAAAGTCCTGAAACACACGTAGCCGGGCCCGAGACTTAACCCAGGACATCAAACTTGACAGCGTATTCTTTCGGCTACTATATTTTGTTCTATGTTAAGTTTAATTAATTAAAACGTGTACAAATTAGTTAGCAATTAAATTTGAAGTTATTTGATAACGATAATAATGCTTCAAATATACAAAGCTTTTCGTGTTCACTTTCGTTTATAATTGACTTCATTATCAGATCAAAAGATAAAATCCATTGTCATTACTGTTTAAAAACCGTAAAGTTACATAAAAATCCTCGAGTATTACCAGAAAAAGGGATTCTCGCGAAGAAAGAATATCTGACTAGACAACCTTTTTTGTAGAAATCGCCCTTTTCGCACTATATCGTAACACACAGGGACATGCAGACAGATGCAAAACACTTTCACGTTTTCAATTGTACATACTTATTCCACTTTTCAAGTCGATGGTTAAATCGTTACATTGTATAGTAACCAACGGAACTATAACACTCCATTCCGCCAAGTTGTTTTTGCAGTCGCCTTGGTTGGCTTTGTAGGCGATTCGGCCGCTGAGTTTTGTCCGGTCCGGTCGAAACTGGAATTTCAATATTATTAATATTTTTGAGTGGCATTTTGGACGAATCCATTTTTAGAGGCAAAGTAACGTCAGAAACATAAATCAATAAAACCTATTTTTTTGTCTCACGGGTCGGTTTCTTTTCGACTTTTGGCATGTTACACGCACATCGACACACACACAATAAAAATACGATTACTACAAAGTATTCCTGTAATTTTCGTATGCGTGATTGATTAAAAGGGTAAAAAGTTACAATAGAACTTTTGCTGTATACTTTTTTTTCTTGCAATTTCCTGACTTTTACTTAAATAATATAAAACCTACCTATGGTTTTTCATTCTGACTTTACACAATTCAAAATTCAAAATTCAAAAGTCATTTATTCAAATTAGGCTCAGGGCCAGCACTTTTTGAACGTCATGTTTTACAAAAGACAGTCCCCCAAAACGCCCGCCCGTCACCACTTCCTAGTGTTTTAGCTGTGGAGAAGAAGTGGCCAACAAACTCCCCAGCAACACAACTGTCTGTTACGTTTTAGGAACTAGAATTTTACAATAATTAATATGCAAAGTAATCCAAAAATTCAAAATTGCTTCTAAAATTTACATGACACAAAAATAAATATATACATTATTTGAACAATCAAACTAGCTTACCTGTAAGCGCTGTTCGATTGAGATTATTCCTGTTGTTGTCTCGTCCGAAGATGATGAAGAATTTTACTAATGTAGTATATTTCCTGGCTACTGGAGGACGTCACATATAGTTTAAATCTTGCAATGACAAAAAATAACCGGTAATGGAACGCATTCATTTCCCGCTCACTGTTCTATTATCTGTGGACTTCATTTAGTTATAAGCCAAAAAGTAAAAAATAAAATAGAAATATCTGATTGTTACTACCATTGGGTGGGTGGGACTCATCATCTTCGGACGAGACAACAACAGGAATAATCTCAATCGAACAGCGCTTACAGGTAAGCTAGTTTGATTGTTCAATTATACCTGTTGTTGTCTCGTCCTCGATGATGAAGAATTTTACTAATGTAGATGTTCAAAGACCACTGTGCAATCAGATTTTTTATTTTCTTTCTTTAATCAAGGGCAATTGGTTACATACTCTATGCCAATGTACAATTTAAGAAAAAAGAAAAACATAGCGCTTATACCTTAGCTCAAGCCTACACTCCCTGAGAGAGCAGGCATACCCACAACAAGAAACAATTTTTTAACACAAATAGAAAAAATAACGAATTAAAGAAATATGGCTTCCGTGAAGCCTTCACAACGTACAGGTCGATTATAAAACCTAGCGAAACAACTTGAGCTGTTAGTCCAACCAGCCGTTCTTCGAATCTCGTCGATCGAGACCCCTTTCTGGAGTGCTGCAGAAGTTGATGCATGCCGTGTACTATGCGCCGAGAATATGGCAACATCTATGCCACTTTCTTGCAACACGGATTTTATCCAACGGCTGATTGAACTGACAGTTACAGGTTTGTGTGGTTTTCTGTAAGATAAAAATAAGTTCTTATTATTACCCCTAATATTTCTAGTGATATTTAAATAATCAACCAAAGCTCTAGCTGGACAGACATGTGGTCGATCTGTGAAAAACGGCAACTTAATAAACGGTTGCATTCTATTAGGTGCAGATGTTTTTATCAATTTATCTACTGAGTTATAGGATAAACACAACATCTGACTCAACCTTAATATTACCTATATCAATGGCACATATTGTTTGAGCCCTTTGGCCTGTAGCTAAAACTAAAAGAGTTGCAGTCTTTTTTGTACTTAATTCTAAATTATCACAAGTTGTAAAATTATTTTCTATATAATTTAATACTTTAGACACATCCCATGTGTAATCATATTTCGGACGACTAGGTCTTAATTTAAAGAAACCTTTAAACAACCTTTTAATGCTACAATCTGTACCAACATGAGAGCCTAATAGCAATGACAGGGCTGATCTTGTTGAGTTCAAACTGCCATATGATAGGCCTTGTTTAAATTTATTTGTAAGATAAGTAATTATTTCTGATATGCTAGGCCTTAATGTACTTATCTGTTTAGTATGACAGTAAGTAATCCAATCTCTTAAACAAGGTGAATATTGTATAAGAGTATTCCTAGAAATGGAGCTAAGCATTATGTCAGCTGCCTCCTCATCTAAACCTGCTACGAGAAAACCGCGCCGGAGAGCTGTCCTGCCATCAATGTTAGGTCCCCATGTAGTGGATGAGGTGTCCTGGAATTACATAGTTTGAGTAAGTCTTTGTTTGGTTTGAAAACCAATGGTTTATTTATTAAGAGCTTTTGGAAAAGGGGGTACCATGGTTGTGTAGGCCAGTCTGGCACAACCATGCAGCCTACACCTTTATCTACTATTATTTTTTCAAGGCTTTTTGATATCATCGAAAAGGGGGGGAAAGCATAGAAATATATGTTTGACCATGAAAAAGTAAATGCATCAATTTTGAATGCATCAGGATCAGGATGCCATGACACATACTTTATGCATTTAGTATTTGTACGAGATGCAAATAAATCAATCTCTGGTTGACCAAATTTATTAACTATTATTTTAAAATATTGATTGCCAAGTTCCCATTCTGTGTGTCCTAACACCCTTCGTGATTGAAAATCAGCAATAACATTGTCCTTTGTATTAATGTAGGAAGCATAAATCCATATGTTGTGTGTTTCGCACCACTGCCATATTAATTTTGAAATATTGTTGAGATTTTGGTGTTGAATTCCACCTAAGCGATTAATATATGAAATGGCAGTGGTGTTGTCAATCCTTAACAATATCTCACAATTATACAGATCTTTAGCAAAACTTTTTAAACCCAAAAAAGCTGCATGAAGTTCTAAAGTATTGATATGGAGTTTTGCTTCCTTTTGGGTCCATGACCCACTGGCGGTTTTGTTACCACATCTTGCACCCCATCCTGTGAGAGATGCATCTGTTTCAATTTCTAAAGAAAAGTTATTCTTCCTTATAGGACATATGGCTGATTTTGTGTGTAAGCCACCATTCCATATCCTCATGGCAACTATTAGGTAATGTTATAATGGTTTCAAAATTTTCATTATTTGATAATAGTGTCAGATATTTAATTCTCTCTAGTTGTTTGGTATACAACATGCCATATTTTATGGCAGGGCAAACTGAAACTAATGTTCCTATAACCTGAGCTAAAAAACGAATGGAAAAACTTGATTTCAGTTTTGAGAGTAATTCTATGCACCTCTGTCTTTTGTCTTGGCCTATAGAAATAGTCATATCTTTACTATTAAAGATAAATCCTAAAAATTTACATTCTTGTTTAGGTATAATACTGCATTTTTTATAGTTTACTAAGAATCCCAGGCTTTCAAAAAGGTTAAGTATATACTTTATTTGATTCTTACATTCCAAGTGTGAGCTTGCCATAACACAGGTATCATCAAGATATTGTATTAGTCTTATTCCTCTTTTTCTAAATACTGAGAGTACAGGTTTGAATAGTTTAGTAAATAAAAAGGGGGCTGTGCAAAGGCCAAAAGGTAAAACTGAAAACTCATACAATTCTTCTTCAAAATAAAAACGGAGGTATTTTCTGGAGTTATGGTCTATGTTAATCATGTAGTAAGCATTCTTTAAATCAATAGTTGCTAAGTAATCATTGTTTTGCATTAACTTGCAGATTGTACGGTAATCCTCCAACTTAAAATGGTTGGGTTGCATAAATTCATTTAACTTTTTGAGATTTAGAATAAAGCGATAATCTCCACTGGGTTTTTTAATTAGAAAGATTGGTGAACAAAATTGGTCTGCTGTTGGTGTACAAGTTTTTAGTGCCTTGATTCTTAGTAAGTCATTAATTTCTTTTCGAATAAGAATCGTCTCTGAATGAGAAAAAAAATTATTTAGAGGTGTATTCCTTTGATAAGGTTTTTGGAAAAAATCAAGTGAATATCCAGACACCCATGATAGGATTATTGGGTCATCTGTTATAGATTCCCAATTTCTCTTGAAATAAGGTAATCTGCCTACCTCTCTGTCCTGAATCACTTGCGTCGGTTGTGGTTCCACTCCCGTTGCCGCTGGGGTGGCTGACGCCGTTTCTTGGGCACATATGGAGTCTTCTTCCCCCCCCCTCCACCTTGCTGGGTCTCGTTGTTTATCTTGAACCCTGGGCGTCTGAACCGCGGTTGAGGAGGGGCCCGTGAGTTTAAAGTCTTTGGTCTGGTTGCCATTACTTTCGACAGGTCCTGTGCTGACTTTTGTACTGCTTTCGCCGTCCTGATTCTTTCAGTAAGGTCAATTCCAAATAGGAATTCATCCGGACCTCCCTGCAAGGAGTCTTTTAATTCTTTATTTATAACTGCTTGGATAAGCGCTCTTCTGCCTAAAGTTTCATTATGTATTAACTCGCAGAGAATCTTCGATGCATCATTAATTTTCTTGATTCCCTCAACTTTGTTTCCTTTCATTAGAAAACATTCTAATCCACATCCAATGGCTGCTAAGGCCGCTGACACATTTCTTTGCCTGTATTCTATTATGATGTCTCGCTTTTTCACCTGTTCTGAAACAGCAGCTGCCAGTTCAGGGTTTAGTTTTGGAGGCACCATTGCTGGCAGGTTGTTAAAAGGGGGGTAGTCGTTTAATAAAAGGGCCTTCTCCTCCTTTTTAAGTCCCTTTTTTAGAATGGGTGTCCACCGTTGAGCAATTTCACTGTGTGCCGGAGGTCCAATTTTTGCCTCTTCTTCCACGCTACCCATGGCTGCGAGAATATCAATGTCAATTTGATCACTCACATTCTGTACCTCCTGTTCTGGGAGTGGATCTGGTGGAGTTATTTCATTTGGGGTCACCAGGATCTCAGTATCATCAATTTTACTTGTTGATGGGACAACATGGTCATATGATGTGCCAATCACATGGTCGATTGGTGATTGCAAATATCGTCCCTGTGATTGACTATGAGGGCGCTCATGTGGTGACCGGCTTCTTGTTTTGGTACGGCCTTTTGGCGTTCGGTCACGAGTTGTTTGTGATCGGCTTTGTTGAACCTGAACACTGGGTGACCGTGTGTAGCGACGCGGACGGTTCCTTGGTGACCGGCTCCTTGACCCTGTATCCAAGATATTTGTGACCTGAACACTGGGTGACCGTGTGTAACGACGCGGACAGTTCCTTGGTGACCGGCTCCTTGACCCTGTATCCAAAATATTTGTGGATATAACACTTTGCCTTGATATTCTATACTCTGACAGTATAGTCACAGCATGAAGTAAGTTCGTAAGGTACCGGTCACTCATAATAGAAATAGGTAAATTTGTTGTTCGATACCCTGCCGGTATAGCAACGACAATAAGTTTATAAAACTTGCATCAGTAGGTACCTACATATAGGTAGGTAGCTCTAGAAAAAAAAAGTTGTTCGATACCCTACTGGTATAGCAACAACGGAGATTCAAGTTGGCATGTCACTCATTGTGAATGTTATAATCTGTTGTCCGATACTCTGCCAGTATAGCAACAACGATAACTTTTTTCTTGGAATTGGATTCTCCATTTTCAAATTGTGATGACCGGTTCTAACCGGATTTATGACGTGATAAAATTGCTCGGTACTCGTACCAGCACAGCAGCAATTATCACATAATCGTCTTAACGATAATCTAAGTAACTATAATGTTACTTTCCAACAATAATAATAGAGGTAATATTAGATATTAGAGCTGAAAAAAATAAAGACGATGTCGTCTGCCAACTAACCTTTTGTTTTTTCTTCCAGTCTTTTGATTTTCTTTTTCAATTTCCTCAATGCTCTTTCCACGTTGTTTTTTCCCATTATTTGACGAAAAAACACCTAAAAAACTTCTAAAATACAAAATAAAAGAATAATTTTATCGGGAACGGTGACGCCTCGCAGTGACATAAGAAACGAATGAAGTCCACAGATAATAGAACAGTGAGCGGGAAATGAATGCGTTCCATTACCGGTTATTTTTTGTCATTGCAAGATTTAAACTATATGTGACGTCCTCCAGTAGCCAGGAAATATACTACATTAGTAAAATTCTTCATCATCGAGGACGAGACAACAACAGGTATAATTATCACTTGTTAGCTACTAGCACTATGACACTAAAACAAAATACACACTTAAGCAAGTGTTGACGTATGTGGATTTAAATAAGTATAAAAAAATGACCTACATAGTCAGACAAATAAATAAAAAAAAGAAAATAAAAGAACAAATAAAATAAAATAAAATAAAAAATTATGTGAACACATATAACCTGTCCTAAAACTACTATACTATCTACTTATACACAAGGAACATGATAATTTGTCTTGCGTTCAACACAGCGACCAACTATTCTTATCGTCTAAATAATCATTAATAGAATAGTATGCCTTGGAACAGAGGTTAGATTTTACTTTTTCTTTAAATGAGTTAAAAGGCAGATCAAGATAAGAAATTGGAAGTCTATTGTATAAACGGATACCGAGCCCCACAAATGAATCATGGACCTTACGAAGTCGGTGTGAAGGAGCATGTAGCTTGTGCTTGTTTCTGGTGTTAAAGTTGTGGATGTCGCTCGTTTTACAGTATAAATGTATGTTTTGCCTAATATATAAAATGTTTGCAAAAATAAATTGAGATTTTGCAAAAATTGCTTTGAGCAAAAATTGCTTAAAAAAGTATCGTCCAAAACACCACTCAAACATATTAAGAATAATGCAATTCCGGTTTTGACCGGACCGGACGAAACTCAGCGTCCGCATCGCCTACTAAGCCCCTGGTTTTGCAAACGATTTAGTGATTTCCAAATAAGCCATTGCAATTCACGAACTGGGGAAACTGCTCCTTGGGTTTTAAAATGCCGTGATGTGGTGGTTACTTTTCTTCCCACAGTTTGCTTCTTCCTTAGGAGGCAACTCCGGGATATGCTTCTAACATGAATAACATAGTAGTCATAGTCCGTGCTTGAAAAAATATTGATCACAATATTGAAATCGAATTTATTCCACACATAACCACGTGACATTTGATAATATAATTCCGGAAATAATACCAGTACAATATTTTACTCATTATAATGATGGTAAACACAGATGTCGGAAAACAATTCGTAATTCGAGAACACAATACGTTTTCGGCGAACAATAGAACTAACACAATGGTAATTGGAAAACAGTTAGAATTCCCAACGGACTGCTGCACAATTAACCATGAATTTAGCAGTCTATATATGTATTTTACCCAGTTACTAATTTTTTTAAGTAAAATAGCATCTTGCTGGATAAAAACTTGGCAGATCGATTGATCTATGTATTTTTAAGGACGTGCTTATTAATGTTTTTCTTTAAACGTAATCTTAACCAATAGAATATAGAGGCAAAATTTTAAGTGCGGTAATCTCCGATTACGAAAATGCTTTATTAATTGATGAAATGTGTCGCTAAGTATCATAGTTATTATGTTTCTTTTAACCAGGATAAATGAATTTTTTCTGCGTTAAAGGCCGTAGAGGCTAAGTGGCGGGCAAGAACTAGTAAATTATACATTTTCTAGGTCGACAACATTTAGAAGAAGCATATTTTATGTCAAAAATGTATACTTTTCTCCAAAGGCTTTTTTTAAAATATCGTCTTTAGTATAACAGTAACTTACAATTATATAAGCTCTTATCACATCTTAGCATTTATTTTATCTTATGTGCAAAACAAAATTTTCCGCCCTTGATATATCAATTTAAAAACTACCTTTTACAGGTAGATACTTGGCTTCAAATACAAGTTGGAAGAAAGCTTCAATTTTTCGATAGGAATCTGTACTCCTTCGATATTGGCTCATTGGAATTCAAATCTCGCCTCCGATGGAATCGCGTGTCAGGTAATTTAGTAAGTTTCCTGATATATCGAGTCTTGGCTTTTACCAAGTGTAAAGAGTTTTAATGTTTCTGTGTAAGTGTTTCTTTAATAATATGAAATATTGTATCCAGGAAGAGGGCAAAACTAGAGGTATCTTTAACGCAGAGTTAGTTGCTAACAATAATAAAGGAAATTTGAGTTTGTGCAAGCGGCGTTTAAAAGTTGGTATTTCATAAATCAATTCATAATTTTCGTGTGTACTTAATCAAACATAATTTAACCTATGATTTCCCCACTGCTTGGACACGAGAGCTCCACTATAACTTGCCAATGCAATAACTATTCCGATGTAAAAAATATATTATGTTACGCGTCTTGTAAAGCTCCGTCTCCCTCTCACCGGAATCAACAAAGTTTTAAGAAGTCATAGCCAAGTCTCTTCATTGTGAACAGGGGTCTTTCTTTGCATGGAAAAACATCAATGACTCCTACTCTGGCCTTAAGTTCCAGGGCCATGGTAACTTCAGGCAGTCTTTCGATCAATTCCTGTGAAAAGGGGTGAATCTGTAAGTTGGGCTAAGTGAGAAGTGGTAAATCTCCAAGTCTTAGAAATTTTGGTTTTTTAATATGATGGTTTCTTTCACCGTTTTAAAAACAGTGGTCGCGAATAACCTAACCAGGATAAATTAATAATGATTTTTTATTATGTATAGTTTTAATCTTTATTTATGCACGATTCCAAATGGCATGTGACTTTATTAAACTTTGCTGTCTGAAGGGAGTCCTTTTCCAAAACCTGAAAATTAAACTAAAGCCTCCTATTTCATGACGGAATTTCCCCATAAAAATAGTCCTGTAATTGGCTGAGTTCCGGAAATTCTCAGCATACCGTCACGATTTAATCAGAAACATTTCCTTCGAATACTTTTCGTGTTTTATGTCGGTCTTAGAAACACGGAAATAACAGTTTTGTTCAATAATAATAGACTGATTAGAACAGGCCTAGAAAGGTCAATTTTAATGACCTTTTCGAGTCTTCAAATTATATAAATCGAATTAATTTCTGTCGGTTAAATTTTGTGAATGGAACTCTGTTAATATTTCAAATTGTGAATAATTAAAAGGCTTAATACTTTAATCTAGTTTTTTTTTTGTACCTACCCAAAATTTGTCATTTTAGGTTTAAATAGGTACATAATTTTATTTTATTATTTATTTCAGATATCAGTGATCCATATTTATTTGTAATAACGTATACTCTTTGTTAGTAACAAATACAATAATACACAAAATGATTTGGAATCTACCTCGGGACCTATACTATTTTTCGTATGTTATTATAATCTTCTACATAAAGAAACCTTTTTTGAAAACAAATTGAAACATTTTTTTTTTATATTTATAAAAAAACTAGGCTTAAGAGTGTGTATTCCGTCCACTAGCGCCGCCAATCGTTTTATATTAATAGTGGTAAATTTAAGACACGTAGATAAAAAACCGCTCTGTAGTGCAGTAAAGAAATGTATCTATTATTTTTTGACAGCTATTTTTAATACATTACTCATGGCTAAATAGCCAAAACGGCAATTATTGCTAAAAGTGGCCACTTTTAGCAAAAATATCGAATTTGGCAACTATTTATGTTCTAAAGTACAAAACATAACTCTCAAAACATAATAAATACATTTCTTTAGTGCACTACAGAGCGGTTTTTTATCTAAGTGTCTTAAATTTACCACAATTAATAAAAACGATTGGCGGCGCTAGTGGACGGAATACACACTCTTAAGTAATTTTTTTAACCAACTTCCAAAAAAGGAGAAGGTTCTCAATTCGCTGGTTTTTTTTTTAATGTATGTACACCGATTACTCCGAGGTTTCTGTTCCGACTCCTGTGATTCTTTTTTAGTTCGATGCGGCATACTTTCCGTTTGGTCTCGTAAAAAATTAACGTGATTAGGCTAAGTAGTTTTTTTTTTTTTTTAGCATTTTTGTTAATTTCAAATACTGTGTAGACGATGACGTCGTCCCATTAGCACCACTTAGTCGGTGTTAAAAAACAAAGAAATAAAACTATAACATCGACTTCCGAAATTCACGTTATTTTATAGTTTGTAGTGTTTTTTTTTGCATTCGATTATATTTTTTTGTCAAAAAAAGTTTTTTTTTAATATGGGAAATCATCTAATGACTCCTTCCGTGCCGAGTTTTAGAATTAAAATTCATCCGTGTTCCTCGTAATGCCCTTTGCGTTCTAGGTGCCCGCGGTGACTCTTTCGAACAAATTCCGTACTAAAAATACTGTGCTTCTTACATTCTATTCTATTAACAATTATGCACTGCCACATGACTTATGCCCGGTTTTTGAGGTAGGTACTTTAGCGGTCGTTTATCTGTCCGATAATGCTATTTGTCGCAACGCCATTCGTTGGTTAGTGGTTAACGTCTGTACGATAAACGACCGATAAAATACATCAGAAATTGGGCATTACACGGAAGAAAGTAAACAGACACACACTTCCGTATTCTCTTTCCACACTAGATATTAACAGACACCCAAAACATTTACGTCCATTCCTCGTCAAAAAAGGACGTGCCCAAAATAGATCAATGTAACCTGACCTACTTGCTGCCTCGATCTGATCGATATTCAAGTATTTCGGTCAAACAATAACTTATTATTTATTAATCTATTCTGTTCTGTTTTCTTTGCTTTTTCCTGACAGGGTTTGTTTGCAGGTTTAGTGTGATGTGTATGCCGTTTTTATAGGCGATTACTGGGTTTTAATCCATCTCTAAGTTGTAATCAGCAACAACGGTTAAAACCTACTCTAGGTCATTTCTAATTAATTAGTATAAAGTAAATGGTTCAAAATCATGACCATTTTATTGCTGCCTTCATAAATCGGTTGTGAAAACTCAGGTATAGCTCCATCTCTTTCCCACAACAGAATCATGATGGCATTGGCACAGTAGATGTTGCCCAAAACTCTTATGTGGTTTTTAAGTTAGAAGGTAGATTTTTAATTTAAGGTGATTTAAACCATTAGTAAGATTGATATGCCTCTAAAATCGGAAAGAGAAACACAATATTCTTCATCTTCTCAAGTCACAAAGTCGCTTGAGGGGGAGTTTGTTTGCCACTTCTTCTCCACAGCTAAAACACTAGGAAGTGGTAACTGGCGGCCGTTTTGGGGGACTGTCTTGTGTAAAAAATGACGTTCAAAAAGTGCTGGCTCTCAGCCTAATTTAAATACCTAAATGTCTTTTGAATTTTGCAACTGACTTGATAGTATTGTTAACCCGTTTGAAAGAGCTAAACCCTTCGCTATTTATATAGATAGCAACCCAAATAGGGCCTTAACATGAATGGATATGCGTTTTCAATAGAACAGGCGGTAACGTGTGGTGATTTAAGACAGAGCCCCATTGTCATGCCCAAACGGGAAATTAATTTGAGAAAATGGTGTCGCTATGAAGTCCCAGTTTTTGTTTCGATATTCAATAGAATGAGACTTGGAATTAAATAATTATGAAATGGTCAAATTATAAATTGGGATAATATCAGTCTTAAGAACAAACTAAAGTTTTTCATTGATTTAATGAAACAGTATTGTTTTAACACAAGCTATGGCCAGATCGACTTTGCCAGCTTGAAAGCTAATAATATCCTACAGAAAAATCGAAACCCGTGCATGGCATACCCGTATTCCCATCCAAATTCACTTCATCGTTGAGGCTTGATTGATTGAAAACAACTAAAAATACACATTTTGATATTTAAATCATTGCTAGCTGACTCGGCAAGTCTTTTTGACATAATGAATACGACTTACGACCGATTCTCAGACCTTCCTATATACAAAAATCGGTCAAGCCGTTTCGGAGGTAATCGAATACAAACACCGTAACACGAAATTTTTATATTTATAAGACTAGCTGACCTGGCAAACGTTATTTTGCCATATAAATAAAAATAACCTACGAGCTATTCTCAGACCTACAAAAAAAAATCGTAATAAGTGGTCAAGCCGTTTTGGAGGAGTTCGATAACAAACACCGTGACACGAGATTTTTAGGGTTCGGAACATCCGTGAAAACCGGAAACCTTTTTGGGGGCCGAGTCACCCGCGTCCGTAGGAGAATACCCTTCAGCGAATCCCTACACGTGGTCCCCGGGTGGTGCTAAACAGGTGACACTAACCGCCTCCGTGGTCTAGTGGTTAAACCACCTGATTCAGACCCAGAGGTCCCGGGTTCGATTCCCAGCGGGGGCAAATCTTTTGTTCGGTTTGGTTGGTGGTAGGACTTCTAAGTCCGCCTGGCAAGCTACCACCATCATGTCTAAGTCTGTCGCCATAACAACAATGTTAACAGCATTGTTCCGGCAGTTAGAGGTATGATAGCCAGTTCTTCTGTTTTAGAGGATTCCGGGTTAAGCTCGCTTCCATCTTCGGCCTAATCATCACTTTCCATCAGGTGAGATTTGGGCGAAGAGCTTCCCCGTTTTGCATTAAAAAAAAAAAAAACCTTATAGGATCACTCGGGTGTCTGTTTGTCTGTCTGTCCGTTTGTCCATCTGTCTGTCTGTATTTCCGTCTGTCTGTCTGCCCGTATTCTCCAGTCTCAGCCTGTTTTCTCCAGATCTACTGGATCGATTCTGTTTAAATTTGGTACAGATATGAACTTTATTGACCCAAACTCAGGCGCGTTACGTAAATAAATAAATAAATTTTGAGTATGGGGACACTTTTGGCGGTCAAACTAGAAACTCAAAATGTATCATGTGACATATCAAAGGAAAAGCTAACTTTGAGGGTTTTCATTTAATTTTTTCGTAATTTAAAAATAAATAGTTTAGAGGTTATTCAAAAAATTAGACCAAAAATGACCATTTCTTATTCATACATTATCTCCGAAACTACTGAGTCTAAATTTTTGAAATAAATGCAGATAATAGTTCTATAATTAAATATTACAGGAAAACCTATGAGAAGTCTGTAGTGTTAAAATATCATGTTAAAAAAAAATTGGTTCAGAACCCTTTGCACGCGATCCCGACTCGCACATGGCCAGATTTTTATTTATAGATTATATATGTTAATATATAGAAAATAATTATACATTGGCACAAGAAAAGATAGGCCTTGCTCAGAAGTGGACGAAGTCGGAAATATAAGGGTGCTCAGAGAAGCGATCAGGCACAAGACCAACGGCTTTTCGTGTTTTTTGAGACAAACATCTCACTGATACTAAGAAAATTCTAGTGGAAAACCCGCCACGTATTAACAAATTAAAAAAAAAAACGATACCTACAAAACCCCTCAAAAGTTCAAAGAAGTCCTTACCTTCATTTAAAGAAAGTACACCCTGTCTTTTTAACTTGTCCGCACTTACGTAAAGTAGAAAAGAAAAAACCTGTTGATGTTAACAATGCGGGTTTTTTTATACGAAATCTGTCCATTTGCAATGCTTTTACCATGCGTATGCGGTGTGAATGAATTCTGAATGTAACAAAGCTCCAGTAACAAAATATTTCTTTCACTGATTCCAGTCACGTTTTATCTAATCTTGAAAGCAATACTTTTTCTTTTGTAACCTTTGCCAGTAAATATCGACTAATTTGTATAAAAAGGCATTTTGTAAGCTGCTTACTTTTTTATCAAGAGCTTTGTAAAAAATGTTGTTTTATTAAACAATATTTGTTGATTTTCTTCAGTAATGAGGTACTTACGTGTTCATTTTTTATTGTATAAACAAGATTGATATTATACATATCAACGGGCACATAAAATGAAAGCATCTAGAGAACCGGAATGTTCGTATAATCAATGTTTTCGTTAACGGTTGACAAGATTTATTCTTATTAATATCAAGGCGTAAAATGCATAAAATTACAAGCTATAAAATTGTCATGTTTAATCGAAAATTACGCCTTAAGCAGTTATGACAGAACAAGTTATGATTCTGTCATATATAGTGTCCTGTATCCGCAAAGACCGGAATATACTCCAACGTACCAAAGAATAACACGTATTTATTCACCTTTGCTCTAGCTCGACTTCAATTGAAAATTATAAAAGTTTTCAACATTTTCTTACTTCCAATTTCTTATGACTTTTGAACAAATCTGAGCTTAACAAAACGGAAGTTGTACGTTAAAGTTATCGGACTAAACTTAGCCATTTGTTTAGGTAATCTTAAATCTATGAGAATAAAATATTTGAAAACGTAACTTTTGCTTGAGGAATACTTGTAAATTCAAGAAAGAATTCATTACATTCTTTCAATATATACTATATTGAAAGAATGTAATGAAATAGCAGATTGACATATTTTCTATACTAAATAATTATATCTTAAATAATTATATATAATCAAACGGCCAGTCCGACATATTTACAAGTATTCCTCAAGCAAAAGTTACGTAATATTATAAAGCTGAATAGTTTGTTTGTTTCTTTGGTTGAACGCTCTAATATCAGGTTCGAATTGAAAAGTAATTTATTGTTGGATAGCCCATTTATCGAGGAAGGCTATAGATAAGATATTATAACAGACGCTCCTTATTTATATAGGCGATTCGCTATCTATAAATAAATAACCAATAGATAGCGGATCAGCTAGTTATACTTATTTGTCTATTGAAGCTCTAAACATTTTTTGTCTCCACAAAAAAAAATTAAAGGTGATTACTGTCTAGGAGTGCCTACTCTGTACATTTAAATCAATGGTATTTATAATACATATTCTATTGAATGGTACTTTCTGTTGTAGTTTATTATTAGTTGTAAAGAAGCTTCAATTATTCATTCCACGTTAGAACAGGACATTTTCTACTTCTTCAGAAACGAAATCATAACAAAAACACCATCATTGTTCACCAATGGGCTAGTTCTACAAATGTTTAGGCTACGTTCGCATTCGCAAGTCTGTCGTAATTTGTCAAAAATGTAAAGCAATTGAGACTTTTTTGACTGATTACGACTGAAATATGAGTTCGAAAGATTTAAAATTAGTAGCAGGTATTGGCCCTCTGTAAATTAAGTGTTGTACTGAAATAGAGTTCAAATTCAAGACGTAATATCATTTGGACGATAGTCAAATAAAAACTATATCATTATGTAGGGAAATTAGTGGTATTTTTGACTGTATGCGACTGCAAAGCTCCTTTCTTTACGTGAATTGTGCCTCTGTTCATAAAATAAACACATGTATACCTACAAAGGTAGCTTTACATATAGGCGTCTTTTAAAAAAAACAAATGACGATGGTACCGTCCAACCCAATTATAAATCAATACAGATTTATGAAAAAAGCTGCAGCCAACAGCAAATACCCCCATTTATTACATAAAATATTTATTGTAGGTACTCCCTACGACCAACGGAGGCATCAAACTTCGATAACTCTGCCACTGGGGAGTCATCCACCAACACTTACTTCATTTCTTAGCAAGTTTTGAAAACTTTTAAAACAAAGTTTGTGTAGATTTTTTGTTTAGCACCCTGGAGAATCTAGAAACTTTTAACTAGGTACCTAAACGTAAATTCAAATCAGTCGCTATAGCTATACTGAAAAAGCGAAATCAATGTCGCCACAAGAAAAACTAACGAAGCAAAATCGCCATCTATCCCGCCAGCGACGAACTACTGTATGAAACAGGAGGGTTACTCTCTAAGCCCGACGTCCGGAGTTTCGGGCTTAGTTGCGGGCGTATTCTACTCCGTATTACCTAACTACTAAGATTAATGACCACACGTTTTGACAGTAACTGTCAAATCGTGTTGTCATTAATTCTTAGTTCGGGTTCGGGACTAATCGTTAGTCTATAGGTTATACGGAGTAGAATACGCCCGCAACTAAGCCCGAAACTACGGACTTCGGGCTTAGAGAGTAGCCCCACTGAAATCAGAATTTTTCGTTCGAATTGAATATATAGATATAATACAACAGTCCGAACGTCAACTATTGGGCAGTTGCCCACCGGACATAACGCATGGAACTTTTCTCTCTGTACCGCTCAACTTTTTAGTGACAGGAAATATGATTTGACACATTAAGGCGGGGTTGCAGTACTTTTTAAGATTTTTGAACGTCTGAAAATCTAATTAATTATAAGTTTTTTAACAAATAAAAATCATTACATAAAAATTGAACATACCCACCCTCAAGTAAATCGTAAAGATAGAAACGCGATTTAGAATGATTGGCTCGATACTTTTTTTATCAAACATGACACTAAATTACAATTTGAAACGTGTACTGCTAAGAGATTTTATCACGAATAAATGTAAAAGTTATATCAATAGATAGAGCTTTTTATTTTGAAGTAAATGTTGAAACCATATTGTATTATTTCTTTATCAGTTTTCGCCAAGAAAAAAAAACAATGAGGCATTATTTCGCTCTCGCCGGACAGTCGCTGTTGTTCGTCAAAACACACAGTACTGCAACCTCGCCTTAAGTGCGTTACACAAATCGAAAGTTATTTGAAGCGAATTGTAGGCAAAGGGATCGCAATGCTTTTTTCCGACACTCATTATACAATAAGCCGCCGCTGGTTGAGCAACGTGATATAATCTTCTTAATATACTTATAATAAATCACGTGTCACGTTGTTTGTCCGCGATAGACTCTTAAACTACTTAAGAGTGTGTATTCCGTCCACTAGCGCCGCCAATAGTTTTTTATTAATTGTGGTAAATTTAAGACACGTAGATAAAAAACCGCTCTGTAGTGCACTGAAGAAATGTATTTATTATGTTTTGAGAGTTATGTTTTGTACTTTAGAACATAAATAGTTGCCAAAGTCGATATTTTTGCTAAAAGTGGCCACTTTTAGCAATAATTGCCGTTTTGGCTATTTAGCCATGAGTTATGTATTAAAAATAGCTGTCAAAAAATAATAGATACATGTCTTCAGTGCACTACAGAGCGGTTTTTTATGTACGTGTGTTAAATTTACCACAATTAATAAAAAAACGATTGGCGGTGCTAGTGGACGGAATACACACTCTTAACTGATTTTAATCAAATTTGCACACCGTGTGCAGTTTGATCAAACTTGAATGATAGGGTAGCTTACTTCTCAATTTTTTGTTGCAATATTATTTAGGAGCGGAAAATGTGACGCAGACGAAGTTGCGAGGGTCAGCTAAGAAATATATAAAAATTAAATTTCAATTTATTTTATCTGACCGTATCAAAATATTGAATAATGAATTTATTGTTAGAATTTATTCTCATTCGCAACAACTAAAAGAAAAAGAGTGAAACAAAAACATCGAAACAAGTCTTAACTTCCAAATTGACCAAATTATATTTCTAATGAAATTCGCCGCTGTTATGCTGCCACGTGTTATGCGTGACCTTGATATTGCGTAGGATCTGTTCTAAACGCACAACTTTCGAACAACTTCAAAGCTACGTAACCACAGTATAAATTATACTGTGAAATAACCGTTAGTAGTCTGTGAGTGGTTCTCATACAAAACGCTAGTGAGCATTGTGATTACATTTGTATACCATGTTAAGTGAATGTGTGATATGCTGAGGTATTTTCTACCCATAAGTTACATAAGGCTAACATGGTTATGCACTTGTCGCAGTTGTCGTCGCCGACGCGGAGGCGATTAGCTATCGACTATTTTCTCGCTGGAGACAAAAGTAAAAGAGACACACACATATTTTATAGTCGATAGCTGGCTGTTCACACTGCCAGCGAGCCGGCTCTTACTACTAGTTGGTCGCAGCGACCAGAACTATCCAAGATAATATTCGATCAGCGATGCTCGCTTGGCGGTCAGAACTCACCAACCAACGGTCATTCCTATCTTTAGTACGGATGGTGTGAGTAATCGCCCGTCGCACAAAAGCACTCGCTTAAAACCGAGTGACAAAACTATCTAAACTACTCACTCGCTACTTGCTTCTCGCTAACTCGTTTCGAGTTTCAAGCTTTACGCTTCTCGCTGATCGCCGGTGGTGAGGCAGGTTCCTTATGCTTGATTTTGTCTGATTTCAATGAAACTAAAGAAGATAAATTGGTCTATACAAAAGGACATTCCATCAGCAATAATAAAGTGGCATGCGCCATCATTTATTAAACTTAAGTCTACAGCGTTTTAATATCCTGTCAATTGATGTACTTAATGTTCGTTTAAAAAGCGGCCAAGACGGGTCAAGATGTCGTTTATGTAATTAGGTTTAGGTCGTGCAATATTGCTTGGATCAACTTTTGTATAGCTGCTGTGTGGCTCAAAAGTGGTGCGTCTGAAACTCTTATATAGCAATACATTATTCAACAAAGCACCGCTTGCTACTACACACTTGTTAGTAAAATATTCCGTTATTCTGATTACTTCGATAAAGACATGGAATATGATATTCTTTTGTTTTACCTATATGGACTTTTGTAATAGATGTGGACAAGTCAAGTATTGAAGGATAAAAAATATCAGACTGTTCGTAATTTGCTTTGATAATCAATAATATACCGAAACTAAAATAGGTAGCACAAAAAAAAATATTAAATAAATTTACGCTAAAACACTTTGAATACTCCACATGTGTACAAATTCTCAAAATTTTCAGAAGTTGCTTTCTTAACAGCGATATTTTAAAATATCGTTTTGGAATGTTTTTTTTTTTTATTGATACTTAATCCTTTCCTAACTGCTATCATTGGCAACGTTTTTTTTCTATCTGTGGTGATTTTGAAAAACCCACTCAATTTTAAAACATGTTTCAGGAAGGTTGTCGATTCATTTATCGTGGTAATTTTAAAAATATACGAGTTTCGCTCTGAACATAGTTTTCGCTTCAGCGAATATAATTTTTTGATAAATGGTCGAACTATACGGGATAGATTTCACCCCTGGGTGCAACTGTCGCCATAATTTTGCTGCAACGTTCTGTCTGGATCGAAATGCAGGTCAAAAACTGAATAAACCATAAGGAGCTGTCTGAAAATAAATTTCTAGCACGAAGGTGCAACACACCACTATACAGTGCAATGTCAAAAAGAAACCCACAAGACATCACATTTATTTTCCCAAATGGGTATTACATAGATGTACCTGCCGAGTTATAAAACCACATTGATGTATTTTAGTCCCAATGTGATTATCCATAATAATGTCATAATATATGTAATATCCATAAAAGCCATTGCCATCGGCTGAACACAAATCCAGCTATAGAGAATATCAACTCCAGTTGGAACCTCTGCCAAGGTAGCAGGATTGTTCGAAATAGTTGCGGCGGCCTTGAAAGGCGAACGGCAGGCTTGTATGGGAGTTTCGTACAGCTAGTAAATTTTCGAGTTTTGGGATCATGTTTGTTTTAACAGGTAGTTCATACGATAGAAAAGCCCTATTTAAAATTTTGGATTTTTAGAACTAGGGACATAAAAGCTATACCCAGTTTTATTTTTTGAGGTTATGTACTAGTGTAGAAATGTAGGTTGTAATTACAGGTACAGGTACATTAACATTGTTTTGATGATAAAATAAATGTTCTAGATTACTTGTCGTCATCTTTGTTGTGTTTTACTTACTATTAAGTAGGTAGATTGAGATGAGGATCGTATCTACTCAGAGGGAGGGAGGGGTGCATTAGGAGATACCTATTGCCTAGCAGCGGACAGAAACAGTTTGATACTAATGAAGTTCTGATGGACACAGATTTTATTTACCGGTCAATAAATAATTGTCAGAACAAAAAAAAATTATTGATGAATTCATTCCAATCATTACCTTCCAATCGTTTACTATTATGATTTTATGCAACAATTATGGGTTTTACTATTAAATATATTTCTAAATAATTGTCATTCCGAAGTGTGTGATATTTTACCTACTTATGGCGACTTCGAAAAACATCTGTGTTTAGTTTACTGTTTTGTTTGGTATAATTATTGAAATCTTTTAATTGATAGTATTAATTAATCCCATGTTCTAGAAGTTGTTTACTTACATGAAAATAAATGGCTGAGTTGCCTTAATAAGTGGTACAAATTCTATAACCAAACAACAAAAAAAGTTTGCTGTACGAATTTTGCCGTTCGCCTTTGTGTTCCAAGCGTTTGAAGGAAAACGGTTTGGGTTTTTTTCAGTACGAGTCTGACACTACTGCCTCCCGGGAAATAGCGGAAGAAATCATTAATTTTTCACGACCCTACAAAAAAAAAAGTGGAAAATCCTATTAAACGCATTGCCCACAATTGAACTTAGGACATGCTTAGCAACTTGCGCAAATGAGCTAGTCAGAACAATGAGTTAATAAATTAACCAACCTAATAAACCCTGGGGAATCGACGAAGCCGAATCTGTCTGCTATACAGAGGCCGCTAACCAGACAGGTGACACGCTAAGCTTGTATCTCTGCCAAATTAGACCGGAACGAAATTGGGTTAGAAGGCGATTACTGTTCATTGTTGCTTTTGAACTGGACTTTAGTAGGACTAGCCAGAACTGGAATCTGCTCGTGGATTTCATAGGGACCTACTGGAAAATTATTGGGGAGCTTTTTGTTTACTTATTTTTTACAAAATCTTGACACAGCGGGACCAACTAGATGTCTTCTTTGCGAATAGGAAGGAAGAGGCACAACACCGTGAGCATTGTAGGGAATGGAGAGAGGCCTCTAAGCAGCAGTGGGGTAGTACGGGCTAGCAATCATAATAATATTATTTTTATCAATGCTGTAAGACTGCTAAGCTCCGGTCGGACGTAGTCACAAGTCACTTTAACAACCAATGCTGTGCCAGATTGGGAGCATTGAGTGCATTTTGAGGTGTTTCAGTAGGACCCTTAAATACTACGCATCAAAAACTGCAAAGGTCTGCAGAAGTCCTTTCTGCAGAGTTAGAGCAAGCTCGTGGTCTCCCTCCACTCCATGCGTCATTTAACCTCAATCCTAAAGGTCGTGCCTGCAATATCTCAACGAATGATTTTCACGTGAACTATATGTATGTAAAAAGTTCTTGGTTACTGTTTTTAACCGACTTCCCAAAAAGGAGGAGGTTATCATCAATTCGGTAGCATGTTTTTTTTTATGTTTGTTACCTCATAACTCCGACAATTATAAACCGATTTGAAAAATTCTTGTTTTATCTGAAAGGATATACTTGCAGATTGGTCCCATTGAAATTTTATGAAAATCGATTACGAACTTTGGATTTTAAATCGAAATAGCTGGAATTCGTCTACTTGGATGATAGTTTTATGTCATCCAAGTAATCGAAAATGCGTATTTTGCTTTTCTGCGATTTTGCAGTGTTGTTGTTAGGTGTGGGGTACCTCTAAAAAGTGAAAAATAAAAACCTTTTTAGAAAAAAATACAACCAACTTCCAAAATTAAAGTAATTTTTTACTTTGTAGTGTTTTTTTTTTTTGGAAGTCGGTTGTATTTTTTTGTAAAAAGATTAAAAAAAAAATTAAAGTACACAGCTATCGGCTTTCACATTATGTAATAATACTTACCTATCCAATTTTCAAAAACCAATAAGATGATAGGCTTGCAATTTGTTATAAGTACTGGATGAACTCTACCTATCAATTCAAGTCGAAGACCTCTCAAAAAGATTGATAGCGTAAATATCTATCTCACTTTATGTCCGTGGCGTTAACCTGCAAAGTAAATGTCAAGTGGTGGTCGTCGGCGAGCGCCACATTTGTCTTGTATCAATTTGTACGTGCGACATGACGGATTGAGGAACATACGATTGTACGGAAATGGCCGTTAGAGCTTTTTCATGATTTTATACTGATGGATACTGAAAAGGCCTAAACAGGATGATTTTTAGAGTTCCGTACCTCGAAAGGAAAAACGGAACCCTTTAAGGATTACTTTGTTGTCCGTCCGTCCGTCTGTCTGTCTGTCAAGACCCTGGAATTTATATCAACTGTCTACTGTTTCTTGGAGCTGTGAAAAAATCAAACTTCTAAGCCAACGCAATCAATAGATGCAGCCGTTTATGCCGCAAATTTCCGCAAATTTTCGACACTCGCAAGGGAATCAAAACCTACAGGGATCCGAACTCAGAATCTTAAAATCTGGTACGAAGCAACGTGTTACAGCACTTATAAAGTAAAAATTCCGAAAACCTACAGGTTTATACGGAACCCTCGGTGCTCGAGTCCGACTCGCACTTGGCCGGTTTTTTTAAGGAAACTACGAGGAATATCCAAAATAACTTTATTCAAGGCTTGCGCAGTCTTTTTATACATGCAGCCTATGGGTGAGGCATATAAAGATGACTTACAGTGCCCTGCGTGTCAAATACAATAAAAGCGTTCAGAATGTTGATGGGGTTGCCACGCTTTTGTAGCGCATCAGGTATGTTTGCAGACGCTCAAGTAGATGGCTTTCAGGAGATACATCGCAAAAGTGTAGCGTCTCTGATGCGCCGCATACGGGGCGGCTCCAACGGCTTCCTGAAGTTCATTAAATTGCAATGAATCTTCGTTCATGGAACATTCGACAAAACTACATGGACGGGTAGTGCGGTCCTGATCTAATGTTTCCATTGTTGTGTGATCTTGTACTATTATTATTGTATTTTATAAATGTATGATGTTTATAATTACTTAATGTGATTGTGATTTTTCTGAAATAAATTATTTGAATTGAATTGAAAAACCCTGAAAGGAGTCTCGAGTCCGATTTTGATGAAAATACAACAATTATTATTCAATTTTTGAAAAATCGGTTTACCGGTTGGTTTTGAAAAAACAACACTCCCTGTATCATTATTCTATTCAAAAGTGTCGCTAATAAGGATCACATTCTGTGAAGTAATAACATGAAAACCTAAAGAAAAACGCACATTTTAATCTATTTTTTATTTCAAGCAAAGCATTTTTTTTTTCAAAAACTGTTCTTTCTTTGCACTGAATCATTATTGGGCCTGAGAATCTACAACTACGTCATTGGTTTTTGAAAAAAAAATCAGTTACGGTTTAATCAGAAATCAGAAAGTGAGTCAAGAAGAAAAAGGAAGTCAGAAATTGAAAAAGTAATTATTTTGTTGAAAATTAGCACTTCCCACAATAGTAAAGAGTTTCTCCGCTACAAACAGGAACGGTACTTATAGCTACGAATAAAACCACGGCTGTCATAAACTGTGACTGTCAAACTACAAAACTCACAGAAACGAACCCACACGTGGTAGCAAATTGCCTATTTGCAGACATATTTCACTACACATGGTGTTATTTGGCAAACTTTTCATGAACGAAACTTCGAAAAGCAAAACTAATTACATCTAAATAGGCGTAATGATAACTTACTTTGAAACTAAAGAGCTTTACTGCAACTTGCTTACACGCAGTTATGACACTTTTTGTCGTTTGCTTAAAGATTACTTTTGCATAATGTAAATCGCAAAATCACAAACTGTTTTTAGGGCCTGAAAGTAGTTATAGTGGTTTTGGAAGCATGTTTTGTAGATGTACCTACGGTAAAGTACATAAAGTGTGTAATTTGGCTCTTGAATTATTAACCTAGTATATCGTCGTCGAATTTACTCATCTTTGTAGAGATACGTGGTGTATTTAGTTTATTAATATTTTTGGATTCGGGTCATGATCGATTTATGGTCGAATTACAATTTGTGGTATATGGGTCAGTTTTTCAGAGTTGGTTATTTTAATACTTCCGTTTAAAGGAGACTGATTTTATTCGTATGGGAAGTTACTTAAGAACCAATGAATACTGCAGTGGTATTTCTGTGGGGATGCCACAATTATATCCTTGTGCAAAGGTGCATTAAAATCTTACCTCACTCAAGACCATTATGATAAATAATGCCGTGACAGAACGTTAATAATTGATAAGTAACTAAACAAAAAAAAAATTAACTAACTGATTGACCCTAAACTAATTAACTGAGCTGAACACAAAATTTTTCCATGCCATTTAAACGCCACAATGCATTGTACAGCTTCTGAATAAAGACCGTTATGCATTTGCTCAAAAACCCCGTAGTCAAGTGAGCAAATATTCAAGCCCGAGGGTTTATATATCTCTGGGGTAACTCAGCTCTTGAATGGGATCTGTTTACCGAGGTGCTTGTAAACCTCTCGTGGCCAGCTGTACTTCTATAAGAAAATATGAACTTTTCATTTTCTACGGAAAGGTATTTTATTGAAGTGGTAAAGACTGTATGGCTGGGACTTGAACAATGTTGTCATTTTAAGTTGAGTGTACATAAATGTGAGAAGAAAGTGTAAGGGTTGCGTGAAAGATGAAATGGTTTGGGCAGAAATGGACTCTAAGGTGTCAGTTGAATGGGATGTATGGTAGAAAATACTCCGGACTGGAAGATGATGTATGTATGTATAAATTACTAGCGATGTACACTTGAATGTATTATGTATAATTATTCGAAAAACCATTACCACCAACTCAAGCATAGACTTTAGCACTGTAGTACACACCCACATTTAACTAGTTATGTTTGAGTCTCCACATATTAGCGGCCTGTACCCCAGAATCCAAGCTGCTACTGAGAAATTTCAGATAGAAATAGTTCATTGTTATCCAGGGGTGAAAGTCACGGATTTAGTCCTGAGACGGCGCCAATAGTTCAAATAAAAATAAAAAACTAATACTTATCTGATGAACTCAACATGGTAATGGAAATATCTGCTATACGAAAGAATTTACGAAGCTCGATAAAAGAAATGAAGATCGGATTGCTGCTTTCCCGACATTTTTTTTTTTGCTATTACCGGCCAGCTATACCTACATACAGCTATAACATTTTCATCATTGTTTTTTATGATTTGACGTAGCGAAATCTATAACGCACGCAACGAACTATGTCAAACAAATCCTGCATCGCGGTATCAAAGATTTCCGTGCGAGTTTGACATATATGACGGCGCGACACATGACATTTGATGTTTGCTGTCAACGACGTCGGAACAGAATGGCAGCATGACATATGTCAGTTGTCTGTAAGCTGCCATTCTTGCGAAACGTCACACCGGTGGGAGCGGGGCGGCCATCTTGCTCGACTTGCTCACTTCGGAATCGAGAACCGCCAACGCACCACGCGCTCGACAAATCGCTTACTTCTGACGCCATCTTTAACAGTTTCTAAGTTGATTTAATTCAGTATCGTTATCTTGCCTAATTAAAGAGTGTTAGCGTTATATTTTTTTAATCTGAGAAGTTAAGGAGAAATAAATCATTGGAGAATCAATTTGTGACTTTGTTCGAGTTTCTGACCCACGTGAAATATGGAAGATTCTGATATAGGCCATCCTGAGTCTATATATAAAACAGCACAAATATAAACATTGGTGATTGCCCACCAGACACAATACCCATCTGGTCAGAGGATCCTCCTTTGTCTATAGAGGTTTGCAAGACTTTATATCCTGTGCAGCATACCTCTGAAGGCTTACGTCATATCGCAACGAGTTCGGCTGTCAATTAATTGCACTTAGAGATACCTCAACACGGAACAACATAGTAGGTACTTAATGCAAACCGAGCCTTAGTTTTTTGCAACTTCATAAAGGACACTGACAGGCACAACGCAATAGATACTGAAAATATGTACTAACCGTAGATCCACTTATACTATCTTCGCTGCTTAATAGACATAGCATCATTAATACACTCAAAGGAAATTGTGTGTGACACTTCACAACACATTATTTGAAATCTGATATCCTAAAGTAAGAGCGTGATTCATAAACCATATATTTGCTAACCAACATGCAAATCCGTAATCAAACCCTACCCCAATTTAAATGAAAACTACTAAATGAACTGTCTCACTAATCTATTTCACTATCCGTCACATTAAAAAACTCATTTTATTCTCACTAATGAAATCCCTTCCCAGTCGTTTCTACTTTGGCTGGCACAAACTGATACAGTCTCAGTAATTAAAGACTCTTTTTGGGCATTACAAACAGCACGCTATCATTTGGGTAATAAGGGCATTATGGGTCCATTTAATGATTAGAGACTCTAGACCAGTGATAGCGTGGCAAAGGCGATTATCGAAACGTCAAATATTGGCAAATGCTTTCAAAATGGCTCGTGATCAATGCCCTATAAATTTTAATTTTGACTATTGTATTCACCAATAGAATAGCCTCTAGGCAAAGCGCCATTCGAAATCTCGTGGCTGCCACAAGTTTCGATCTTCGAGGTTATGCATCGCTTGCCGACGAATGACGAAGTGACAAGTCTTGCCAAGGGTACCGTAGTAGATAGGTATCTACTATAGTACTTTGGCAAGACTTGACTAACCTTAGTTAATAGGATTTGAAAGTAAAATACTGGTACTCAGCTGTATCCGATTAGATATAAGCCGACCCCAACTATTAGAAAATGGATAGGCTTATTGATTGATGATAATAAATCAAAATACCTAACAACGAAAGTGAAAAACTTGCAATAAAGTACCTTTCCCTAATATCCCTTCGTTTTATTTTATTAATTACTAGGAAACGTAATAGTCCAGGATCCCTGGTACCTACATTTTTGGACGTGATTACTATCAAGCTAATTTCCCGAGTAGCTTCATTTTGATGAGACGCTCAACAATTTCCTGTAAGAAACTCTCGATTGTGATAGCTAACTGAGGTAGCG